>CM057458.1:1175445000-1176045000 GCA_016271365.2 Neoceratodus forsteri
AGTAAGGCCCATGAAGAAACCCACGGGCGCCTGGAGACTTACTATTGACTACAGGAAACTGAATCAGGTCACTCCCAGTTGTTCCCCAACTGTTGCATCGGAACCAGATGTTCTCCGACTCCTAACACCTGATCAGAAATGGTTCAGTGCCCTGGACATTTCCAATGGTTTTTGGTCATTGCCATTGGCCCTCAAGAGTCAATACAAGTTTGCCTTCACCTTTGAAGGACAACAGTACATGCGGACTTGCTTGCCACAAGGATTCCATAACAGTCCATCCCTCTTTCATCTCCACATGATGGACGACCTCCAGAGTTTCTTTATCCCCAATGTCTCTTACAGTATGTGGATGACCTGTTGCTGGCCACAGCCATGCAGGAACAACATCTGGATCGCTTGGACGAACTACTGACTCTCATCCAGAGAGCAGGCCTGAAAAGTAAACCGGCAAAAGCACAATTGTGTCAGAAGGAAGTATTCTTTCTGGGTCTGAAAATAACTGACCACGGTCGAAGCCCTACCTGGAAAAAGGTACAGGGATTACAAGACTTGCCATTGCCTACCAGTGTGGCAACTTTTCGGAGGTTTCTAGGTATGGTAAACTATTCAAGAGATTTAATTTGTGATTTTGCTCAGTAAGCCGCTGCTCTGTATGAACTAATCAAAAAGGATGTTCCATGGACTTGGGGTCCTATTCACACCCAGGCTGTGACGTCATTGAAGCAGGCTCTGGCCTCCGCCCAGCACTGGTTAACCCCAATCCAGCACTACCATTCCATCTTGAAATGTGCCACCTCTGACATTGCCATGTCAGCAGTGCTAGCCGAGAAGGTGCATGGTACCTTGAGACCCATTGCATATGCATCGCAGCTCTTGACTCCAGTGGAGCAGAAGTATGGCCTTTGTGAAGGGAACCTTCTGGCCACGTACTGGGCTGTCAAGCACTTCTTGTAAATCATTGGGTACTCACCATTGATCATCAACACTAACCACACGCCAGCTACCTTTTTGCTCTCAGACAGAGTGAAGGATGGGTCAGTCTCTAACACTAGACTGACACACTGGTCACTTCTCCTCCAGGATAGAGATATCCAGGTCCACCTGACCAAAGTTCCATCTCTGCTAGCTCATGGTCTCCTTTTTCAGGGAGAACCCCATGACTGTACACTACAGTCACCTGATCTTCCAGATCCTGGTCTTTTCCTCCCTGCCACGCCACAAGTACTCGAGATTACCTCTTTGTGCCATATTTTTACTGATGGTTCGGCATCCTATTATCAGGGAGAACAGATTGCAGGGATAGGCATTTTGGTAATATACCCTTATGGAAACACTGTCAAGATATCCAAAAGCTGTAGTTTAGGTTCATCACAGTATGCAGAGATGGCAGCGGTGGCCTGTGCTCTTGAGTTCATCCAACATGGAACTCAGGATACTATCATCTTTACACACTCTAACTGGGTTTGTTGTTTCCTTACAGAATTTATTCCTTTCTGGCAGAAGAACTCCTTCCTCTCTTCTGACGGCAGCCCCGTGAAATACAAAGAATTGGTAATATACATACATGCATTGACACAGAAGTTCACACACAAACTTTATGTTCACAAGGTCAAAGGCACTATCTTCATGACCCTATCATGCTTTCAATGACACCGCAGACACCCTTGCTAAGGAAGGGGCTCGAAGGGGGGGGGAGATGTCTGGATGATGGACCATACAGAAGCTAATGCAGCTGTGCATGCTGCAGCCCTTAAGAAGAAATCTGAGTCTTTTTCCCCTTGGACCTCTCAGCAGCCCAACATCTGGACACTGAACTTAGAGAGGTGTTCAGATTCCTTGATAAGGGTACTGAAGAAAGATTACCTACACTTAATCCATACCGAAGGCATGAAGGTAAGTTGCATTTATCCCCTGACAACAAGCTCATTTGGTTTCAACCAGATGACACTACCACCAAGTTGTGGGTAGTCCCCAGACACCTAAGATCAGAATTTTTGCACCAAGTACACAATACTCCTACTGGTGGACACCAAGGAGCAGAAAACACCCTCCAACAACTCAAGACCACCACCTGGTGGCCTGGTATCACCAAAGACGATAAACAATACTTAGACAATTGCCTTGTTTGTGCACAAAACAATCCCATACCTACAAAACAAAATGCCAAACTTTTACCACAAAGACATTCTGGCCCTTGGCATGCCATCCAAATTAATTTTATTGGCCCTCTGACCAATACCAGCAGAAACAATAAGTATGCTCTTGTGGTAACTGACCTATTTTCTAAGTGGGTTGAGGCTTTCCCCACTAAGACATGCACCGCAAAGACAACTGCCAAAATCCTGGTGGAACAGATTTTCTCCAGGTGGGGTCTGCCTCTTAAGGTAGACTCTGACAAAGGAACTAGTTTTACAGGTGAGTTGATGAAAGAGTCCCTTGAACTCCTTGGAGTTCACCAAAAGTTCCACATACCTTATCATCCTCAATCTTCAGGTCAATTAGAAAGAGCCAACAGATGGATTAAGCAAATGCTTTCCAAATTCATTGAGGACAATCCCAAAACCTGGGATTCCCTGTTGCCTTTACTCCTTATGGCAATCAGGGGCACACCCTCAGCCACTACCCAACTGACACCCTTTGAGGTGATGACTGGTAGACAGATGAGATTACCTGAACACTTACTGTTTGACCTGCATACCCCCACTGCAGACCGTGTGTCTGTGGACCATTATGTGGAAAAACTCAGAAAAGACCTCATACACACACACACTTGTATGCTGCAAACTGCATGGGCAAAGCCCAGCAACAATCCAAAATACAATTTGACAAGCACACACAAGAAGTGGATTGGCAGGGTGGAGATCGGGTAATGGTACTTCGATTTGCACATCCCACCCACTCCTTCTCCAACAAATCACAAGACTTATACATATGGTTCTGTTACTTGTGCTTTTGATTACCCCAACTTATGCTTTATTCCCCACCAGAAGACTGTTATTGGACATACTGTCATAACCCCCGTCCCCCTAATGGATGCAGACATTATTGATGGTAACCCAGATTATCTACTCACACTGTCAGAATACTTGCCACACTTTAACGTACACATAGACCCACTTACACTTAAACTTACACTGAAATCACTTTTAGACAGGAAGGACACACACCTCATCCACATCAGCAATAATATTACCAAAGTCAACGAAGCTGTTCTTGACCTGATTAACGATGGAGATATGAATAATGCCTTAACTAACATGTGGTTAGAGATTACTTTTAAGGGTTTTGTTATTATGCAAGCATTTTTGATATTCACTTTGATTATTATGCTTTGCTGCCTATGGCGTACACTCGCCCAACACCATGAGCAGCTCAAGTTCCTTTACAAGGCTCGGCGTCCGGGTTATGTGACCACTGCTCCTCTCTCCTTTCCCTACATTTTGCCTGTGTTGCCCTTTGAGGCAACAAGGGGGAATTTACACGAGGTCCCTGCACCCTAATTGAATACCTCAGAGGTCACACCGTAGACAGCTAATGCTTATGCATAGGTTACACTAACCTATTGAGCTAAGGGCATCTACTGTATAAGAGTAGATGCCAGGATATGAATGCATATTATTGTAATCCACTTTGCTTGCTAATGCACACATATTATACCATGTATTTTCTGTTTATTTCTACTTGTCAGATGCCAAGACACCTGTCCTTGAACTAATTATAATATGTAAGGCAACATTGCCATCCTTTGGTGATGTGCACCACTACACTTGGTTATGTAAGATTCTGTATAAGAACTTCTTTGTTCTAAAACTGATGACTTTACAGAATTGTATAATGCTATCTTGGACCGTGGAGCCACCTCTAATTTAGCCAATAGGGCTAATCTCTTTAACTAGAAATGTTTCTATCTTACAGTTACAATAGTAGTTATCATAGGTATATAATGTAATGCACAGGCTTTACACCTCCGAGACCCGAGAGATCCCAAGAGACTACAGAAAAACCTCGAGGTATAGGGAATGCTTAGCACTGGCTCCCAGTTTGTATTGCTAAGAACTGCTTACGGCAACTGTGATTTATCCCTTTTGTAGTAATAAATACATTTGTTACTTAAATGCAACTTGTTTGTGATTACTTCTATTCCCAATATCATCAAGAATCTGAAGGTGAGGTTTAGACCTCTCAACTACATCATCGGTATACGTCTGTGATTCCAGCTATGCACTAGTTCTGACACTGAGGAGTTGCACGGCCTCAGCCAGGCAATGCCCCCCTAGACCAGGTACTGGATCCTGAGTGCAGAGCCACAGCCCAACTAAGGTCATGGAATCATTGGTATACCTCTCTGATACCAGCTGCACACAAGTTAGGACACTGAGGAGTTGTATGGCCTCAGCCAGGCAATGCCCCCACCCCCACACCATGTTTACTATTGAATACTTATAATAAACACACTTTGTGTCTGTAGTTAGAAGAAGTATTTTTATAAAAGTATTTTTTAGAAAAATAAATGTACATAATAGTTTTTGTTTTTTGATTGTTAAAAAACATAAAAATAAAATCTTAATTGTGATAAGATGTATGGCATGGGGAGGTGGATTGTGCCGGTTGAGGTAGCACAGTCCTGGAGACAGGAGCCATATGGGTGCGCACCGGAAGTGCAAACTGGTGCTCCATGGAGGAGGTACCAGTCCTGTGTGGAGGCCATTCAGCTCTGGCCAGGAGACTGGATCCTGCTGCATGCAGTTGGGCAGTGCTGCTCTGCCCCATGGCATCTGTGGCCATGTTAACAGGCTCAAGCAGAAGGCTGACCAACCCCTGCTGTGCCTGCAAGAGAGACAGTATTTTCTCCTTTCCTGAAGCAGGCGGTCAACCTTTGGCTCCAGCCTGTCTGCACAGCCACAGAGCTCACAGAATGCTGATGTTGTTACAGTACATGTGGACAGAAACTAGACAAATCAATATGTTACATTGTTAAGTGTACTTTAGTGGTAGATCTTATTACAATCTCCATAAAGGAGGATAATTTGTATGGTTAATAGTTCAAAATTCTGAGACAAGTACTCAGAGCCGTAGGAAGGCATTTTGTTGCCCTGGGCAAGAGACTAATTTTGTGCCCCAAGAAAATAGTCGGTGGTCTAGGGACCACAAGGCACACAGAAGCTCTAGGTTGTTTACATGCTCTGTAGTGAGTTTGGGGGCTTCTCTTGAAGGAATAACATACTTTTGTTATATGTTCCCTACCCCTCATTTCAGGGAAAACTTTACT
Organism: Neoceratodus forsteri; assembly: GCA_016271365.2. Taxonomy (NCBI): domain Eukaryota; kingdom Metazoa; phylum Chordata; order Ceratodontiformes; family Ceratodontidae; genus Neoceratodus; species Neoceratodus forsteri. The sequence goes on from CM057458.1 coordinate 1,175,450,270, forward strand.
CCCATAGAATCTGAGGTGTGGGAGTTTAAGATGCTGGCTGGCTGTCATCAGAGTGTGCAGTGTAGCTGCAATTGTTGTGGACAACTGTCTGACCAACAGTTCCATCGAGAGTGGCTCATGGGGGCATATATAGGCATCTCAGTGGCATAGATGTAGTCCTCGAGTGCTGGACACATGTACCTCTGAGATGCCCCACCTGCAACCACCCATCCTTACATAGGGGGATGTATCCCCATGAGCCCACTCACTCAGCCCTGATGGCAGGCTCCACTACCCCTGTAGTAGAATCACCACCACCTAACAAAAGGAAAAGCCTCCAACCCCGACCATCCTTTTTATCCTTTGGCTAGACTATCTCCAGCACTCAATGCTGCTTAACCACCCTTCTAGACCATAACCAGACTCTACCCCCCCAACCATCCTACAGTGGCTTGAACACCTCCACAACACCACACTCACCTTAGCTACCTACCTTCCCTATAGCTGAATCACCACCCTACACCAAGACAAGTGCCCATGCACCCGAACAATCCCTGCAACTAGATCAACCGCACATACCTCTAAACTGTCCTTGATTTTGCAACAGAATTTGCATTTGTCCATCGTAAAGTTTGTTTTTATGGTAGAGAACAGGGGTGGGGGATTAAAATCACGAAATAATGTAAAACATTAAGTTACAGACTTATTCTTCTTCAGAAAATGCTGATGAACACAAATCCCCTTTTTTCTATCAGCCTTCTGAGTGAATAGTGTCAATTTATAACATGTGTCCAAGATTTTGGGTCTTTGTCCCTGATTATTTTAAGTCTTGTCCCTGATACATGAGGCAAAAGGTTGAGAGGTAAGCAGCCCCAAGTCTAGCATCACACTCCAGAGGACCACTCTATCTGCAGTGGCATCCCCCCACCAAACAATATTCTGACTGTATCCAATCCCCCAACCGCAAGAACCCCCCATAGAAAAGCACCCCCTGCATCTGCCTATACCCTCCCCTCAGTTGGGAGAGGGCCAAGGAGCGTAAGATTCACATTGTAGAACTGCTGCTATGGTGCTGTCCAGGGTCCCACAGTATAACTTCTGGCATACAAAAAATTGCACTGCTCCTCTGGTCCACTCCCTCCCTCTCTCTTTCCCCAGCTCAGACTTATATACTCTATTGGCAACCACGAACACGGCAGGTATTTTTATATGTAATTTATAAGTGCTGCAGAAACTGTCAGATGTCAAGATCCAGAAGCAGTCAACTGACATCCATGATTTAGGGGGACATGCTCAGTCTACAAAGTGTTATAAATTATTATTACAACTGTCATGTTCATGGATGCCAGCCAAGCAGACCTAGTGAGTCGGTGAGCTTTCCTTTTCTGCCAGAAGTTTTACTGTAGGACATTGAACAGTACTGCAGCAGCAGTTCTCTGCAGTGAATCTTCTGCTTCCTGGCCCTCTCCTGACCTGGTGGGGGGGGCAGTTGCAGGGGGTAGCTTGTCTAGTGGGGGGGGGTCCTGCTGTGGGATTGGGATAGAATACATTATGTAGTAGTGTCCCCAAGTTGTAGTGTCTAGGAGGGGCCATGTAAAAAAAAAAAAAGGCCTGACAGTGCATGATAAGGTGCTTGAGCTTGAGGACCCCCCAAATGCCCATTTAGATAGCCCTGGTGATAGACAGTGTAGGGGCCCCTTGGTACAATGAGAAGTGTCATTAGGGAAAAAACATTCTGCCTAGCCTATACCAGTTTTCAGAATGCCTTAGCAGTGCAGCCCCTCTCCTCTGCCCAGTAAATAACCCCTGCACTGCACCCCCAGTACAGCTGAGCCAGCCCAACTGCTCCAGTCAGCAATCCTGCAGCCAGAAGGAGCCCCACTCCAAATCCCCTCATTCCCCTGATTTCCATCAGCTCCCCTCCACAGCCCAAGCCAATCCAGATACATGTAACTGTTAACATGTTATGATCTAAACTGTACAGATCCCCTCACATGGCATCCAAGACAACTAGGCAAGGCACTAACAGGCAAGGCCTCATTTTCTAAGTAAGACAGGTGTGGGTGGTGGGGTGAGAATGGAACAAGGACTCTGCTAGGGAGAATCAGAAGGAGATGACACACAAAAAAAGGCAATAGAATGGGAGTGCAGGAGGGACACGGGTCAAGAGGAAAGAAAAGAAAATGTAACAACGTGGTGGACAGAAGGTATGGTGTGCCGTGGCCCACACCATGGCAGTCAGGCCAAGGCTGAGGCAACTGCTTCAAAGTCTTCACTCCCATCCCAGTTCCCAGTCCAGTGCATGAAGTTCAAGTGAACTACAGAGTCGCTGCCCACCTGCCCACCCACCAGCAGAGCAGACTACAAGATGGTCCGTCCCAGGCCCAATAATTCAACAGCAAGGAAAGCAGATCTTTGTTTCTCAACTTCCTGAGTGAGACTATCAATCCCCCCCCCCACTGCGCTCTCACCACATAGATCCCATCTCATCATCTCACAGTTTGGATTCAGAAATTAATTTGGAATTATTCATCACTTCGCCGGGTCTGTTCTTCTGCTTGTCTGCAGTGCCATCACTTTTTACTATAGTCACTCTGTCACTGATGAGTGACAATTACCTGTCTTGTCTACATAGACAACAGACAGAGTATTTAGTGTGGTGTGCATTCTGCTTATGCTTACATTACACAAGTGATGACAAAAAATATAAGACAAGGATCTCTTCTGTCTTCTCTGTCTTTCATGACTCATCTCTCCTGTCTGACTCTCTCACTTTTTTTAGTCTCTGTGACTGTCTACGACTCTACGCTAGTACATTCAACAACTTGCTCAACACTCTCCCTGTCTCCAACACAAACTGCCTCTCACTCCGTGCCAAATGCTCCGCCCGTACCTTTTATACTAATGGGTAGCATGCTGGCCCACTCACAGTTCCTCTTTCTCAGCACAACATGATTATTATATTCTGCAGTAGACTGTGCAACCATGTGACCCCCCACCACCACCACTTGCTGGTCCTTGATCTGCAGATGCACCCTTGCTGACAGTCATTTGTAATTACAGAACCAAAATTTTAAAACAAGATTTAAAGCAGCAGCACAAGTGAATTAGAACATGAGCTTCAGTGGAAAAATGCACCCCTTGGAGGCTTGCGCTCGAGGCGGGAGCAACACCCGCCCCACCCTTCCTATGGTACTGCAAGTACTGGCCTTCACTTTTGGATAAATGGAATAATTTGCTTAGTAAGATGTACATTTCAAGTTCAGTAATAGACAGATTATTTGATATGTTGTTGATGCCACTTGAAGAGAAGTAATGAATACGAGTAGTTGCATGTATTCAGCCATGCATTGTACAGCCCCCTCACCCATCAAGAAGAGGTACATGCTCATGAATACAAAAAATTGGGATAGATAAATCTGCCGGTCCAGATGGGGTTCACCCAAGATTTATAAAGGAATTAGGTGATGTATTGGCACCTGCAATCCAAATAATAGTTCAGAAATCCCTGGACGAGGGATACGTACTAAAGGACTGGAGAACAGCATATATAGTCTGATATATAAGAGGAGAAGTAGATCAGAGGCAAAAAATTACCTACTGATAAGTCTGACAATCGGTGATCTGTAAGATTATTGAAGGCATTATCTATGAAAAGATTGAAAAACATATCTCGAGTGAGGGGATGATCGATGATGCCCACCATGGGTTTGTTAAAAATCGATCTTGCGAGACTAACCTAGTCAGCTTTTACGAACATGTTGGTAAATTAATAGACCAGGGCAATAATGTGGACATGGTAATGTTAGACTTCAGTAGAGCCTTTGATACAGTTCCCCATAGTATAGTGATTCAAAAACTTAAAAATCTGGGTATTAATAGCAAAATTATTAGATGGATTAGTCATTGGCTTATGAACAGAACTCAAATAGTTATGATTCAGGGTTCTTTGTCAGACAAGGTTGAGGAGTCCAGTGGTGTACCACAGGGGTATGTGTTGGGAACATTACTGTTTGGTATTTTTATTTCTGACCTAAATGTAACTGGTAATAACAAGTTAGTAAAATTTGCAGATGATATTAAGATGGGAGGGGTTGTTAACACCTTTAATGATAGATTACAATTTGGTCAGGACCTGCTTTATATAGCAGAATGGGAAAATGTAAATAAAATGTGCTTCAATCTGAATAAATGTGTAATAAATCATATAGGGAAGGATAATATAGAGCAAGATTATTACATCCAAGGTGTAAGACTTAAGAATTCAGATTGTGAAAAAGATCTGGGAGTATACATTAGTTTTAATTTTAAAAATGGGTACCATTGTAGAGTAGTAGCAAATAAAGCCATGCATCTGGTTAATTGCATTAGAAGAAGTTTCCATTCCAAAAGTAAAGAGATGTTACTGCCTCGCTACAAAATTTATGTGAGACCCCATTTGGATTACTGCTCTACAGTTTGGAGTCTCTATTTAAAAAAGGACATAAAAATGGTTGAAAACCTCAAAGAGCTTGCACAAAACTGATTAAGGTGGTTAAAGATAACACATATGAGGAGAGGCTGAAGGACCTAGGGTTGTGGTCACTGGACACTCGACGTGTAAGGGGAGACTTACAGTATTATTGTTATACAAAGTTCTAAGTCAAGAAAAACTAAAAAAAGATCTTGGCCTTCAAGTTAGAGATTATAGCTATAATTTGAGAGGGCATAAATATCAACTAAAAGAAGAACTGTGTATGACAAATCTTAGAAAATATATCTTTGGACCGAGAGTGGTCCGATTGTAGAACAATCTGCCTGCTGAAATAGTGGACTCCTCCAGCTTTAATAATTTTAAACATTAATTTGGATAAGTATGTAACAGTTGGCAACTTCGGTTATCTCCACTGAACTGGTGGGGTCAATCTCTATGGGCTTATTCCTTCTGATTGACTCCAGTATGAACTCCAGTGTGCATCTATATTACAAGTTATTAGTCTGAGTAGCTGCATGGTGTCAGAGGATTGCAACCTACATGGAGAAGTGCAAAAGTAACAAATATGAGCACTTGCATGTCATCAGCCATGCATTGTGCCACTCCCCCACCCAACAAGAAGACAGACAGGCTCATGAGTGTACATCTATGGCGCAAGTTATTAGTCTGATTAGCTGTATGGGGGCAGTGAGGCAATGAACAGAATTCCACTAGGGTTGGGATTATACCCTACATATAGAAGTACATCAACATGAGTTCTTGCATTATTTACAGCCAAATCGTGATACCACTGCCCCCCCCCATGTTGTGAATCAGGAAGATGATCTTGAGTCCACAGGCACATGTCAATTAAAGGCATCAGCATGCATGTGATATACCTGTGATACTAGGTCACCATAACTTACGACACTGAGTAATCACATGGTGTCAGGCAGATAGCACTCAAATATTCTATTTCATTCACAGGTTGCTTAGTGCAGAACCATGGCTCAAGTAAAGGCATCAAAGTTATCTTATATATCCATGATAGGGGGTGAACTGCATTCATGACACTGAATACTTCCACGGGTACAGCTGGAAACTGACAGTCTGTTCTACATGGCAGGTGCAAGATTCTGACTTAAAATGTATAGCACAAGTAGGAGCATGAACATTTATGCCATATTACCCTGTTTAGCAGCTGCAGAGAAGTTAAACATTGAAAAATGATGCACTATGAGTTGCCAATGCATTGCCAACTATAAAAAACAATGCAAAACCAACTCATTGGTGAGGCAGTTAATGTGACTTGTACTGTATTCCGAACAGACACCAGTCACAAGAAAAAGTTATGGATTTGAGTTCTAGAAACCAGAGTTCTCTCACTACTCTGGCAAAATGACCAGGTCAGACCCACTCCCCCCCACCACACTTCTCATGTAGCGAGGGAGAGTCTGCAGAAAACAAGACAAGAAAGAAGTCACTCAATTAATAACAGTACTAAACCTTATAACAACTTTATGTCCAAACCAGATCTCATCTCTCCTAAGATCCTGTGAAGAAAGTGAAACACTTATCCATGTGAACACAGTTTATCCTGTTTAAATGAACAATCGTATCCTGAAAGTTCAATTTAATCCAGATTAAGCACATCACCCAAGTCACTTATTTCAGCTCAGCATCAAGGGCCAAAGGCAGCAGGCTATGCATGGACAACAGCTGAAATCGGAGTGAGCCCCCACATTTCCACCAGCAGGAATGACCACCTTACCCCTGGCTACCCGCAACCCATGGCCACAGTTGCCCCAGAGGCAGGCCACAAGGTCTACCTCCTTGACAGCTTAGGAGAGCTGAGGGGAGGAGGGGTGCATCTGCACTCATTGCAGTATGCAATTTGCCACATTATTTTTCTCCTTTATAGGAAGCTTACTACAGTGATAGATTTAGAGGCTACCCAGCAGTAGAAGTTAGGGGGTCTAAGTTCCATCTCCAGTGTTGAGCATTTTTATTCCCACAACAGTGTATGTAGTATGAGAGTAATTGTTATATGTCATTTCTAGTGTTGACTTTCAGCAAGGTTTGGAGTTCTGTATTGTAACTTGAAAGGTTCCAGCTTTGTGTGTGTGTGTGGGGGGGGGTGCAGTCTCTGTTGAATGTACTTTTCCACAACATGCATCTCCTGTATAGGAAATTTAGTATAGCAGTAGAGTTACAGGCCACCAAACAGCAGCAGGCAAGAGACCTGGATTTGATTCCCAGAGTGGAACATTTTTATTCTTTCTCAATACAGTTTATGTAGTGTGACATAAATGTTTAAATGTCTTTGTTAATGTCAGTGATATGTAATACACCTTCAGCAAGGATTGAAGTTCTGTATTGCTGATAACTTGAAAAGTTTCAGCTCAGACTTTGTGGTATAAATGGAACTTCAAATAGAGAGCCTGTTAATTACAAACATCATCTGAAGCAGTGTGTGTGTGGGGCACTCGCTGCTGGATGTTCTTTACCACAGCATGCATCTCCTGTATAGGAATCTTAATACAACATTAGAGTTACAGGTTACCCAGCAGTAGAAGTTAAAGGGGTGTGTGCTTGATTCCCAGTGTGGAACATTTTTTTCCTTCCCACTACAGTTTATGAAATATGAGAGTAATTGTTAGATGTATTTGCTGATACTGTTCTGTATTACTGATAACTTTATAAGTTCCAGCTCAGACTTTGAGCTTTATAGGCAACGTGGGAAGCATTACATCAAATAGACAGCCTGTTAATTACAAAAATCCATTGTAGCTGTGTGTGTGTGTGGGGGGGCAATCACTCATTCTTGGACATCCTTTACATAAACAGTCATCTCTTTTCTAGGAAGTTTTGTATAGTTCCAGAGCTACAGGACCTCAATCAGTAGAAAGTAGGTGCCTGGGACCCATTTTTAAAATAACTGGGACTCATGCAAGGGGCTTGCATTGATGAGAAATGGTGCAAAGGGCTTCATGCAAAATGCATTGTTCCCGTCTTGATTTTCTAAGGCAATCTGCACCACTGGGGGGACCTCCTGCACCAACCAGGCTTGTGTCATCCTTGCAACTGCTGCATCTGTGTACCATGTCAAAAGGGGGATTGCACCATGGTAGGGCTGCTGTATCCCCTCCTTTAGGATTTTGCAAGTCCCACCAGTGGGCATGCAGACCCTGCCATTAGATCAGCCCAAAGCGGGTCTAACCTACTGTGTGCCACTGCTGGATCCCTCACTGGGTTTTGGTTGACCATGTGATCCTCTGGGGATGGTGCCCATACAGTCCTTCGACACCTGCCAGACCACTGCTGGAGTGGCCAGTGGTATGTGGCAGGTGTGAGCCTATCCCCTTGTGGTGAAATTGCTGCATTGGTCCCCCCACATGTACTCACACTGCTGCTGTAGGTGTCCAGTCAAGGCCAGTTAGGTAGCATATCATTTCAGTGGGTCAATTTCAGTGAAAGCATTTCAGCAAAAGCAATTATAGCAACTGATAAAGTTCAGTGACTATATTTCAGTGACTGACAACTTGTGCAACAGCAAGCATTTCACCAACCCCTAAGTTCAAGGGGGGCTTGGTGTTAGAATATAAAAGATGGGGGGGGTTGCAGGGGGCATAGCCCCCCCTGCATTATGATAGTTAAGTTAATTGGTGGCACAGTTACAGAGCTTTGTCTCCTTCACATGATCCCCAAAGTCCAGTCAGAATTCTGTTTCCCATGTTCCCCAGAAAAGTAATGGAACCTGATGTGTCACTCTCGGACCTGTCTCAGTTCACATGTAAAAAGGAGAAAGCTGCAGTTGGGTCAGGAATCACTGATTGATCAGTGAGTATGTCTACTTAGTCAATTAGTTACTGAAATATACAAGTGCTGTAATGTACAGTCACTGTATTTGTAGGCACTACAATTACATCACTGTAACTGGCATGCATCAAAATTGCCTTGGTGTAATGACATGGAGCCAGCCAGTTGTCACCCCCTCCATCAGCCTGACCTGTCCCACTCCCCTGTCATCCATGGCATTTCTTGGATGACCTACCAGCCACCAGGGCAACCATCGACTGACTGGCAGTCACCATCGCTGGCTGCTGCTGCAAGCCTGTCCTGCAGCTTGTGGCATTCCCCTCTGATGAACAACTTCTTCAGCACAGCTGTCATCTTACAGCAAACCCAGGGACTTTGATGCCGGGACCCCACTTTTTCTAAAATCAGGCAAAGAGTCCCTGATGCTCTCCAGTTTGCAGTAGGTGACAGTTTGGTACACCATGTGTCAGTCTAATCGGTCTTTCTAAAACTGAGCTCCTGGATTCAATTCCCAAAGTTAAATATTTTTTTTCTATCTCACTACAGTTTATGTAATATGAAACAAAAATAGTTTGCTGTCATTGCTGATGTTAATGATAGACTTTCAGAAAGGTATGACATTCTGTATTGCTGATAACTTGAAATGCTCCAGCTCAGACTTTGAAGATTAAATTAAACTTCGGAAACATTACTTGAAATACATAGACTGTCCTTTATTTTATAAATATTTCAAACATTTTAAGTTAAGTAAATGAAATTGCATGTACAGAGCTTCAAGCCTTTGGAATGAGGAGCTGTATTAAATAAAATTTGCTTGCTGGGTGTAAAAGTCCGTTATGCTGGGCAGACAGAGCAAGCTCTATATAAACACTGATCTGCAGCAGCCAAGAGTTATGTTTAGTGCAGCATTGTTCTGGTGCAGACAGAAGGACTGTGACTGTACATGAGTGCCAATGTGTGTGGTTTTAATTAATTAGAAATTAGTTATCTTTAAGTAAAAAATGAAAACATTTGCACATGAATCCTACATAGCTTTTATAAAAAAAATCTACATGTTGCATTAATATTTTTAACATATGTTATAGTCAAGCATGGGTGAGTGTGCAGTCGCCACGCACAGAGATGCACTCATAGACACGCATGGTGTGCATGTGTCTGCTGTATCTGCTGGGGATGCCAGGGACCAGGATGTAGAAGACTTAGTCATACAGTTCTGTCCAGCACTGAGGCAATTAGAGTCAAAAAAGTATAGCTGTGAATTAGACCCAAACACATAGCTTAGAAATGTCACAAGATAAGAGTAAAAGGAAAAAAAAGCTTAAAACTTTGCACTCAATGTAAAATGTTCACTGAGGGTGCAAGGAATTGGGACTTTATATATAACAAATATTTACTCATAACAGCCTTACAAGGGGAAATTGAACAATTGTTCAAAAGGTTGGTGGTGCAAAAGGAAATAGGGAAGTTGGAAAATTTTTTAGACTCTATAGCAGAGGATAGTACCAAGAAAGTGCAAGTAGCAAAAGTCAGCACAGCATCTGAAAAACAGATTATAGTACAGCTCCTAGTGGAGTTTACTGAGGTAAAGAGTGGGCCATAGTTCCAAACCATAGCAGGAAACACAGGGAAGGGTAGATGTTCAAAAGCACACCTATGGAAATGCAAAACAGATTTGACAGACTAAACCTAGATCTGGATAAGTTAGAGATGTTAAATGATGATAAGCATACTGCAAGTGGCATCAATATAAGCGTAGACCTTGGAAAAAATAAATGTAATAAAATCAAGGGGGTGCCAGTAGCCAAAGAAAGTAGGACTAAAGGTACAGGTTTGACAACTATTTGTGAGAAAAAACCAAAAAAGATTACAGACAAGATCAAAGTCAGGCAGGTCAGGGAAAAGATATCCTCATAATTGTGGACACAATCACAAGAGGTATAGACACACTGGTATGCAAAGGTAGAAAAATGGATACTATAGTGAACACACTCCCAGGGGTCCAGCTGGCTGATATAGACAGGTAACTAGATGGACTAATGGAAAATACCACTAACCCACTAATTATACTTTATGTGGGCACAAATGATATAGGTAGATGAAGTGAGGAAGACATTCATAGAGATTATGCTAATATAATGTAGTAAACAAGATCAGATCAAAGAAGGGTGAGATTAGCATCTCAGGCATCCTCCCAGTACATGGACATTATGGACATAAAAAGTGAGCCATTGATAAGACAAACATCTGGTCATGTTCCTTTTGCAAATTAAATCACATTGGGTTTAGGGATAATTCTTCAACTTTTTGAAACAAAGCAGTATTCAAACAGGATGGACTACACTTAAGTAGACCTGGAGCAAGAATATTGGGCAAAAAAAATGATTTATGTGGTCAATTTTCATTTAAACTGGAGGGTGGGGTGGAGGGTCTGTTAAACAGTAAGGATAAAACATCAAAGAAAACAGGAAATACCAACAAAAAAGGATGGGAAGGAGTCCTAATAAATGCAAGGAGTTTGGAAAACAAATGTGTGGAATTTCAACCACTTTTAAACACCCAGGATATACAGATTGCAGTAATAACAGAAACCTGGTGGGAGAAGGATGATTTATGGGATAAGAATATCCAAGGGTACAACTTATTTTCTAAATGCAGAATACACAGGAGAGGAGAGAGAGGATTGCCTATATATATATATATATATATATATATATATATATATATATATATAGATGAATCACTTAAATGTGAAGAAATTCTGGTGGACCAGGAACATTTGGGGCTATTATGGTTAAAAACACTACCATATGCTGCAACTAAAATTAACCTTGGATTACTGTACAGACCCCCCTCATATTCACCTGAAAATGACACCATATTACTAAATCATATAGCAAACATAGACCCAGCAGATAGAACATTACTGATGGGTGATTTTAATCTGCCTGAAACTGACTGGCATGAGTTGAAAGGAACCTCAAAAATGGAAAAAACATATCTGGAATTTTTTGACCAGCTTGGTCTTGAACAAAAGGTGCAAGAACAAACCAGAGGGAAAAATACCTTAGACATTATTCTGACTAACATGGGTGGCACAGTAAGTGATGTAGTATTGGATAGCACACTTGGAAACAGTGACCATCGTATAGTATACTTCAAAATAGGAGAGGTACAAAATGTTTCAAAAATAGGTAAACTAACATATTAAACTTCAGCCAGGCCAATTTCTTAGCCATCAAATCCAGTGTTTCACAGTGGGAGTGGAAAAAAGACTTTGAAAATGAGTCAGTAGACAGAATGTGGGACATAATGATTAATAAAATAAAGGAAGAGGTACAAAATCAAAAAACAATCAAACAAAAGTACATTAAAAAGCAGAACACCCCAGCATGGTTAAACTCTAACGTAAAGAAAATGATCAGAAAAAAGAACAAAATGCATAGAGAAATAAAAAACAAAAGATCATGATGGTAATATACTTTATTGGGATGTGGTCAGGAAAGTTAAAAAGGAAATTAGAAAAGCAAAATCTGAGTACAAGATCCTGTTGGCTTCAAAAGTAAAAGACAACTACAAAACTTTTTACATATGTATAAACAGCAAACAAAAAAGGTCAGAAAAAATAGGTCCCTATATTGATGAGGAAGGCAACATTGCAGGCAGTAAAGAAATGGTTGATATTCAAAAAAAAACTATTTTAGTTCAGTCTTCAATAAAAATATCACAGATAATCACAAGTGTGGAAATCAAATCAATCCTGACCAAATAGAGATAAACCAAAAGGATGTGTTGGATAGACTTCAGAAACTCATTGTAAACAAATCACTGGGGATGGACACGGTACACCCCAGGGTGCTTCAGGAGCTCTCAGAATATCTAGCCCCACCACTCACCTATATATTTCAGATCTCACTGGATAGAAGGGATGTAGCACAGGATGGAGGGAAGCTACTGTAGTGCCCCTATTGAAAAAATGCCTGAAAACAAAGCCCGAAAAGTTTAGACCTGTGAGTCTGACATCAGTGATGGGGAAAATCCTGGAAGGTATATTAAAAAATTATATATTGTCACACTTGGAGGGAGAGAGGGGACATGATAGAAATTTTCAAGTACCTCAAAGGAATCAACAAAGTTCAAGAGGGTAGCATCTTCCAGAAAAAGAGATGTGCAAGAACAAGGGGGCACAATTTGAAGATAGAGGGCGGACGGCTCAGAGGTAATGTGAGGAAGTATTGTTTCACAGAAAGGGTTGTGCATGCATGGAACAGCTTCTCTGAGGAGGTCGTGAAGTCAAGAACAGTGGGGGAATTGAAGAATGCATGGGACAGGCATAAGGCAGTCCTAGGTGGGGGGTAGGAGGAAGTAAGCTGTTGGTTAACTAGGATCTGCAGCTTATCTGTTAGGTAGGAAAATGGGCAGACTAGGTGGGCCAAGCGGTCCTTATCTGCCATCAAATTCTATGTTTCTATGTTGGAGACATATGATCTAACAAACCCAGTACAGCATGATTTCACAAAAAACAGGTCATGTCAAACCAACATGCTTGTCTTTTATGAGAAAGTAAGCAAGGCACTGGATGAAAGGACCTCAGTAGATGTGGTCTTTTTAGATTTTTCAAAGACTTTTATGAAATGGGTATCAAAATTGAGGCAATCTGATTGGGCAATACCTGTGTGATAATGTGCCTTACGCACAGGAAGAAGGACCAGCAGTGCCCTATGGCCCCTGATTCTAGTAAAGATGCCAGTTAGAATGTTGGCAAACTGAAAATCAGCCATCTTCTTTTCACCAACTGCAAGTGACATGCCAGGCTGTATTTTCAGTATGCCAACAAAAAAATGCAATAAATACATCTGACCTGCTGTTCACAATGTCTCAGTCTGTGAAATCCGTGGATACAGCATGAAGGGAAAAGCTGCGATGTCTCTCACAGCCCACCCGCTCGGTAATGTATATAAAAAAAAAACAAAATCAGAACAGCTGCGATCTCTCCACCAGCCCGGCCACTCGCTCCTTAAGATCCATCTTTGAATTTAATAAAAAAACAAAGGTACAGCCGCAATGTCTCTCCCAGCCTGCCTGTTCGTTCATCTATTAAAAAACAAAAAAAACGGAACAACCGCGATCTCACTAACGCTCACTGAATGTCTGTACCTGCCTGCCTGCCTGCGCAATCGCTCTGTCTCTCTACCAGCCCGCTCACTCTTAAAATTGTAAATTTAAATTATACATATAAAAAAAAGCCAAACAGCTGGATTTTAATCTTTTTTTTCCCTCATCTCCATACAGCATGGGTGGGGGGTGAATACCTAAAGTACAGAAGCCTTTTTAGGACAACATTCCTTCAGTGCAGAAAAAAAAAACACAAGACACTTAGGCGGAGGAACTATTTTATTAAAAGTGATACCAACATAGGTGTTTTTTCCTAATTTAAATTGAAACTTAACCTTCTAAATGCAGTTTCACTAAAGATATCCATTTCATAAATACAGTAAGGCCCTCCAGGGTGTGCGTTAGACACTTTAACACATGGCTAGGAGGCTGGACGCACTTGGCCAGTGGCCTCGTGCCTCACTACGCCTCCTAGCCGTATGATAAAATGTCTAATGCACACACTGTCGTAGCTTATTGCTTACTCAACAAACTCCCACATGCTGCATTATTGAACACACAAAGACAGATAAAACTGGATAGAAACATAACAAATTGGATGGAGGAATGGCTGGGAAAGAGAAGACAAAGGGTGTTAGTAAACGAGATACTATCGGACTGGGCTCATGTGACATGTGATGTCTCCCAGGGCTCAGTACTGGGACCCTGTCTTTTTAGTATTTATGTTACATCACTCAAGAATTACCATCCTAACATATGGATAACAACATTTGCAGATGACTGCAGGATAGGAGCTTTAGTAAATAACCAAAACAACAGTATAAGCCTGCAAGAGGCTCTAGGAAAAATCCACGGATGGATTGTCACAAACAAACTGGAACTCAGCTTGAGGAAATGCACAGTGATGCTTATGGGGAAACATAACAGGAAACATGGTTGCAATTTGGGATGCCATAGTCTATCTGAATCAACAAAGGAAAGAAATCTCGAGATCATGATCAGTGCCAACCTACAATTTCATTCACATTGTGAAAATATAGTAAAAAAGGCAAATCAAACCCTAAATTGCATACTGGGACACATAGGGAGCAGAGATAGTAGGGCGTTGATGCCACTGTATGGGTCCCTAGCAAGACCACAGCTGAAGTATTGTGCACGGGTCTGGTTACCTTATAAAAAAGTGGATATTCACAAAATAGAAAGCATACAGAGAAGGGCCACAAGATCGGTAACAGGACTTAAAATGTCCCATATGGAGAGAGACTAAGTAGACTAAATCTGTATACACTACATTATAAGAGGATCAGAGGGGACATGCACATGCTGTACAGAGCCTTATAAGATAACTCATTATGGGAAGATCAAGAGTTGTCCCTAAAATAGCGCAAATTTGAACCTAGAGGGCACCTCCTGCAACTGATCATGGGAAGATGGAACCTGTTGAGGAGAAAACATTGATTTAGTCAGCGAGTGGTCCCCCTGTGAAACAGTCTCCCAGTGGAGGTAGTGACAAGTGAGACAATCAATACGGTTTAAAAAAAGACTTGATAAATTTTGCACTATCAAAAATATACCAACTTAAACCTAAATGGGCAAGCACAAAGGATGAAAGTCTATTCAGCTTGTATTTGCCTATGTTACCTATGATAGTTTTCAAACTGCTGATTCTATATGCCATTTTTCAAAATCTGCATGCTGTACAATAATTTTTAAAACCCACACACTGCAGTATGGTTTTCAAAATCTATGTATTGAATATAGGTTTTCACAAAATGTTGATGCAAAACTCCTTTATGAAAGTCTTGAAAATCTACGCACTGCGCAACAGTTTTAAAAATCTATGTGCTGTGTGACAACTTTTAAAATAAATAATATCTGGCAACCCCCTTTATCAACTTGTTTTTGAATGATTTCAAATACTGTAATAACTGGGCATGACATCATAAACAGTTATTACAGAAGTTACAGGCTCATGCTATGCTCCCTAATTTTTGTGTGTATAGTTAGGCTTGTATACCATCACCCATCGCTGTCTATGTTAATGGTCTGTTGTCAATTGGCCAGCTGGGACCATGTAACTATGTTTTTTTATTTGTTTGTTTGTTTTAAATTTTGATTTAATTAATTAAAAATCCTGCCAACATAGCAGAGTGCTGTCTGTGATGAGGCTCACACCACAACAGTTAACAATCCTGCTTGTATCTCACTTCAGCATAAACACATTCCCATAAGAGACAATGGGGGAGGGATGGTGGTGGTGGTACTGAGAAGAAGTCTGTTGATGTAGGAATAAACAAGTGGAAATGCATTTAGAATTGCCATGGGGTGAGAGTGGAAGGCAATATATTCTGCTGAGTAGCTTCACTAGGTACCAGCAGTACAGCTGATTGTGTGTGTGTGGAGGGGGAGGGCAGGGGTGCAATATTTTTCATATACCAAAAAGTCAGCTATAAAAAATTAAATATAACTAACTGTGACTATGAGGGTTGATTACACAACCGGTGTGTAGTAACCTCATGAACCTCTTGAGCTTTGTGCTTGATGTTTATGGATAACAACACACTTCGTTTGAAATAACAAACCTCATGACACAGTTAGCTGTGCATTATTGTCTATTGAAAAATCAAAATGTTCGCAAAGGAATCCTTCATCAATTTAAAAAAGAAATAAATATGAGGCATGAATAGTTTTAACATCTATATTATGGTTTTAAAACACTTCTTCATTCTGTATGACAGTTTTCAAAATTTCTATGTTGCACAATAGTTTTCAAAATCTTTGTGCGGCACCTGCAGAGTGGTTTTGAAAATCTTTACTGCACGATAGTTTTCACAAAATGCTCACCCAAAACTTAACAAATGTTATGAAAATCTACATGATGAGCAGCAGTTTTCAAAATCTACATTCTATGAGACAGCTTTCAAAATATATGTGCAATGTAACACCAGTTTGTTTCTCTGACTCTCCCTCTGGTCCCTTCACTTTCTTAATACATGGCAAGCAGTCCAAAAATCTGTTTTAGCTGTGGTTGCTGTCTGCTCCTTTACATGGGGCTGACATCATCTTATCAGCTTTATGGCATAAGACAGAGGCTAAAGATATGCATAGATCCAGGGGTACCTAGCATGTTGATAGTAGGCGATAGCAGCTCAGCAGTTTCACTCAGACACATTGTCTCTAGCTATTTATTGTTCCTTTCCTTTCCATTCATTCATTCACTCACTGTTGAGATTTTCTCAAAGTCCTTTTTATGTCAGAAATGAATCACTCTGCTGCATTATATATATTTTTTGTCCTGTTTGCCAACATTTTTACAGTTACACACACTGGAGCATGGCCCAAAAAATTGCTGTTTCTCAATGATGTAAGACAGGTTCGGTTATAACCCTGAAGAATTCAAAACCTTTGGCTCCCTTAAAAAGGTTGTCCCCTTTACACATCTCTTACAGGAGCCCCAAGACTCTTCTTGTTTCCTGCAGTTTATCAGTGGGTGAGGTTTTACCTTAAGAGAGAGCCTTTCCTATGCCACCTTCTGAAGTTAACAGCATTCTCACTTTGGTATTCACTTTGGGTTCACCCATTTGTATGGCTGTGGGTGAAACCTATAGTCCTCTTGCTATCTGTAACTGGAAAAATGGAATACCGTGTAACACATTTTTTTGAGTTTTCAATGCATCCTTCCACACCTACAAATCACTATGCCACTTGAAATAAAATACTCC
This sequence comes from Neoceratodus forsteri, assembly GCA_016271365.2. Lineage (NCBI taxonomy): Eukaryota > Metazoa > Chordata > Ceratodontiformes > Ceratodontidae > Neoceratodus > Neoceratodus forsteri. Next base: position 1,175,467,355 of record CM057458.1, read on the forward strand.
CTTTTTTCTGTCTAGAATAACTGAGTCAGAACTCCAAGCTGCTTAGCAGATGGCCCTTAATAAACTGAAACAGCTTGTTAAATATTGGTTGCCTATTAAACTGGAGATTTGTTTACCCTCTTCAAAATACAACAACCTGCACATTTAAATACTTAACATGTAAACATGTTCTTGCCACTAGCTTCAGTTGTTCAGGTACTGTCTTTCAAGAAAGGTTCGTACCTCATAAATGTCATTTCCCAGCAACAAATCTTAAAAGATTTACACTGCTTTATTAACCTCTTCAGACACTATCTGAGAAGTACTGTCTCAGACATATGCCTGATCTTCCGTGAACTATACAGGCTAAATATACAGCAATCAGCAGGTATTTTTTACTATGCTTTTTGGGAAAAAAATATATTGAACTAAGGCAAGCACACACACACACTTGTATGCACACCATCCTCATGGCCACAATATTCAAAATAAATACTGCAATCTAATACATTATACAACAATAAAGAAACTGTTTGTTTATATCAGTGAACACAGTGAAGTTCAGTTTACAGAAGAGTTCCTTTAAATATTTCTTATCCTGTATTTTGTATCCTGGATATCACTGGGGAGATGTTACAGCTCGTTGTCATAGGGATCTTCATTTTATACATTTTTGAACTGTATTTACTCAGGATGTCCCAGATTAGATGCAATATATTGTTTTTAGTGGGGTCATGATTTTACCATTTTTATAATGTATTTATTCAGGGAAGCCTAGTCCAGATGTAAAATATTGCTTTCAGTGTGTTCTGATTTTATGCAATGCAGCATACTATTGTGTAGATGTAGAGCCCCACTGAAAATAAGATGCCATGTCTTCTATGTACTATCCAGGCTAAATATATATAGCAATCAGCAGGCATATTCTAGGAAACACATTGTAAAAATGTGTAAAATGAAGACCACATTGAAATTGCCTCTCAGCAGATCTGCATTGTGCAAATTAATTTGAAATAATGGGTAAACACATCCCAAAAGCTCTCCACAACCATATCAGATCTGACCAGCACTTGTTCATATAACAATGACACTGCAGTGTCAGTTTAGCTGGTTGCATGAGGTAACACTACTGTAGGGACATTCACCCTGGCACTCTTGATTAACATTTATGCAGACTCAAGACACCTGACATTATCCAGATCTTTACTCTAACCAGAATGTGTGCTTGGCAACAGTGCACTAGCTTCTACCTCAGCATACCATTGGGCTATGGCTGGCAATCTCCCCAGGCACTCTGCCAGAGGTAACATCTCCAATATCCACACCAGCTCAGGATTCTCTTTAAAAAGAGTAGGTTTATCTCCTACCTGTTTCAGTTTCTCAGGATTTTGCTACAGATATCTCAGCATATTCTGACAGGTGGCAACATTTCAAAATCACAGTTGGGACCAAAATGTCCTCTAAAATGAAAACACCTTTTCTGGTTAAATCCTCTGTTCATCTCAAGACCACCAGTGAGTTCTCTTGAAGGTAGCCCCTTGGGGTCATCACTCCCATCTGGTGATCTCTTCCATACTCAGCAAATTAATGGGGATCTACACTAAATAGTCTTTAGACTCTATGTTCCCAGAGTCATGACTGCTTTTTTGGTGTGTGTCCATCGATGCTACCTTACAAACAGAGGAGAGAAAGAAGTAAGTGCATCAGCTGGGACTTGAACCCAGGCCACCTGGAATACCATTCTGGGCATGCTAACCAGCAGCAGCACCACCAAGGCAACTGTAACCTGGCCTGTCCTTGAGCACACATTACTCTTTGCCCAATGCACAACCTGGTGCAGCACAAATAATTATTACATTTTCAATCACATCAGTGCAGTGTGCATATTTTGTGGAACAAATACAAACAGGGAGAAAAAGAAGCAAGTGTCTTAGCTGGGACTTGAACCCAGGCCCCCTGGAATATCATTCTGATTATGCTAACCAGCTGTGCCAACAAGGCAACTGGAACATGAGCTCTCCCAGAGCACACATTACTCTTTCTTGAATGCACAACCTGGTGCTGCACAAATAATTACAACATTTTCCAGTCACATGGGTGCAGTGTACATTAATTATGGGACACATATAAATAGAGGAGAGAAAGAAGCAAGTGCTTCAGCTGGGAACTGAACCCAGGCTGTCCAGAATACCATTCCACTTGCACTAACCAGCTGCCCCAACAAGGCAAATGGAACCCGGGCTGTCCTTGAGCACAAATTACTATTTGTCCAATGCATAACCTGGTGCAGCACAAATAATTACTAATTTTTTTAATCACATGGGCGCAGTGTGCATATTTTGTGGAACAAATACAAACAGAGGAGAGAAAGAAGTAAGTTCCTCAGCTAGGACTTGAACCCAGGTTGTCTGGAATACCGTTCTAGTCATGCTAACCAGCTGTGCAAACAAAGCAACTGGAACCTGGGCTGTCCCGGACCACACATTACTCTTTGTCCAATACACAACTTGGTGCTATACAAATAATTACTACATTTTCAATCACATGGGTGCGGTGTGCATATTGCATGCAAAACATACAGACATAGGAGAGAAAGAAGTAAGTGCCTCAGTTGGGATTTAGAGGCTAACAGAAGATTAAAGAATAACTTTTGCCATTCTCACACATTCCAGAGCCCTGTGGAGAGAAAGTTAGGACTCATGCATGGGAACCAAAGTACCTTGTACATCTTGCCCTACACAAAAAAGTTAGGAAGCACAAAGATAGTTAGGAGTCACCTATTGCTTGGCACAGCACCTCAAGAGCCCTGCACAAAGTAAGTCACCATGCTATTGTCTCAGAAACTGAGGATATTCATTGCAAACAACTGTTAATGCAGATCATGGTTGCTATCACACAAAACTCAAACCCTCAGTGTTTAGAAATGTACTATTATGGTTTTCAACACAATGCCTAGATAGTTTGGAAATGTGCTATTAGCGTTGTCAATTCTAACTATCCCCAGACCCTCCCTATTGGTCCTGTATAAGTTGCCACACCATTGTTGCATTGCCCCAGCTTGGTTCTGGGTAAAAAGGGGAGGTGGTGGTGGGGGGGGGTGTTATACTTGACAAACATAATAGCACATTACAAAGTTTGTGGACATCTGCTTGACAACCAAAATAGCACATTTGAAAACTTTGGAGGTTTGATTTTCATGTGGTAAAAACATAATCTATATTGATGTTTTTTTTAATGAATAATGACATGCTTCTGAGTCTTTAGACATTATTTCCCATGCCTTAAAATACCTGAAGTTAGTGTTATAATTAGTTTGAAAGCTTAAAAGGACTGCTGGTGTTTTGAATGGGATACAGAACATTTGCAGAAATCACTTTATCACCAAGGAGCATTGTGACATCCCATAGTTAGATTTCCCTACTAAAGTACATTCTATTTAGAACCCTAACATGGCATTTCACCCTAACATGTTTCCTCTAACTGAATTTATATCCCACATATAACTCCTTGATTAGTAATTTCATAACTTTGAGCATTCTCTTCTTTTCAACAGACTACTGTAGTCTGTACCTTCATCCTTTTTGCACAAGGTTTGAAATTGTGTGATTGGCAAAGGTAAGAGGGTAAAGTCTTTATTGTTGTATTTTGACATTATGCATACATAACTCAACATGGAAATCTAGATATACACAACCATTTTATTAAATGCCCCTTAAACCATTTAAAAAACTATGATCTTTACAATTGACTATATAAAAAAGACCAGTCTGTGCCATAGAAGGCAATAGAATACTTTCAATTCAAAATGTGTCCAGTGGATCAAATCCACGAGATGGCAATAAAAGGTAAGCTACTACTGCTCAGTGATTTCAGTATCCCAGATATGGATAGGATCATCCCAGCAACTGCTTCAACCAGGAGCTAAGACATCCTAGATGTCTTACAGTGGGCAAGCCTCAGACAGCTAGTGACTGATCCCACCAGAGGCAGGGTGGTTTTGGACCTAGTACTGACCAATAGGGACAGAATCACAGAAGTCCAGGTGGAAGATCTACTGGGATCCAACAACCACAACACAGTGTGGTTCAGCATGGGGACAGAAACACAGTCCAGTCACACAAAGGCAAAGGTCTTAGATTTTAGGAGAGCAGATTTTGCTGAAATGGGGAGGTGTATCAGAGAAGCCTTGATGAGGAGGGAGATAGGAGGGATAGTTAAGGAGCAGTGGGTACATCTGAAAGGAGCCATAGAGAAGGTGACAAACCAGTACATCAAGATGATAAACATAGGCAAGTGAAGGAGGAAACAACAATGGTTCTCAAGAGAGGTGGTAGACAAAGTAAATGCTAAAAGGGCGGGATTCAGGAAATATAAGGAGACTCAAAGGGAGGAAGACAGGGATGTGTACCTAAAGAATCTAAGGAAAGTGAGGAAGGCTGTTTGGATTGCAAAGGTGCAGACTGAGGAAAGATTAGCACAGACAGTGAAGAAAGGAGACAAGACATTTTATAGGTGCATCAACAAAAGAAGAAAAGCTGGGGGGGAATTGTAAGGCTCAGAGGGGATACAGGGGAGTGTAAGGAGGGAGACATGGAAAAGGAGGAAATACTGAACAAATACTTCCGTTTAGTATTCACTGAAGAGGGGATGGGTCAGTGACCACAGTTGGGTAATAGATACGAAGGGGGGGGGGGTAAACACAAGTCCATTTTTGGTGGAGAGAGAGAGAGTCCTGGAGGAATTCTCAAAACTGAAGGTGGACAAAGCAATAGGGCCAGATGGCGTACACCTGAGGATATTATGGGAGCTGTAAGGAGCTAACAGCACCTCTGTCAGCCATGTTCACTGAGTCTCTTAACACATGAGTAGTTCCAGAGGACTGATGAATGGCACATGTAGTCCCTCTACACAAAAGTGGTAGCAGGGAGGAGCTAGGGAACTATAGGCTGGTCAACCTCACCTCAGCAGTCGGTAAAATCATGGAGGACCTGCTTAAAGAAAGAATAGTGGCACAGCTGGAATCTGAAGGTGGCCAGGATCCAAGCAACATGGATTCACAGCAGGGATGATGTGTCACACAAATCTGGTATATTTCTTTGACTGGCTGATGGAGGAGGCAAATCAGGGAGGAGCAGTGGATGTTGCCTATCTCAGTTTTAGCAAGGCCTTCGACACCAACCCACATAAATGGATGGTTAATAAGATGGGAAGTCTGGGCAAGGGACACAAGGTGGTAAACTGGGTTAGGAACTAGTTAATGGACAGGAGTCAGAGAGTGGTGATAAATGGGATCCAATCTGGGAAGAGAGGGGTGACCAGTGGGGTACCTCAGCAATCAGTCCTTGGACCAGTCTTGTTTAATGTCTTCACTGTTGAGATTGCAGAAGGTTCTGGAGGGAAAGGTCTGTCTGTTTGCAGATGACACCAAAGATCTGTAACAGGGTGGATACTGCAGACAAGGTGGAGAAAATGAGGAGGGACCTACGGAGGCTTGTAAGGTGGTTCGAGGTCTACCAACTGAGGTTAAATTCTTTGAAGTGCAAAATAATGCACTTCAGATGACTGAACCGTGGAGAGAGCTATATGATCGGGGAGTTGCTGACAATTACCAAGGAAGAAAGGGATCTGAGGTTATCATTTCAAATGACCTAATGGTGTCTAAGCAGAGTGCAAAGGCTACAGGGAGGGCCAGTGGCATGCTTGGGTGCACAGGCAGCCCCTCACTCCAAGTACCAACAAAGCACTTTGCTCCTACCTCCCTCCAGCTGAACAGAACTCCTGTAGTCTCACAGGCAGCCACTCACTACAAGCACAAATGGAGCTCTCTGCTCCTACATCCCTCCAGCTGAACAGAACACCTGCAGACTCGCAGGCAGGCACTCACTCAAAGAACCAATGGAGTTTTCTGCTCCTACCTCCCCCCAGTTGAACAGAATGCCTGCAGTCATGCAGGCAGCCACTTGCTCCACGCACCATTTGGGCTTGCTGTTCCTACCTTTCTCCAGCTGAACAGAACCCCTGCAGTCTCACAGGCATGGAGAATTTGGACAGTGTTTAAAACTGAATTTATTGAATGCTGTGCTGTGCTGTAATGCGTGTCAGAGGGACGGTGTAGATAGTCTGTCTGCTTTCAGTTTTCAGGCAGTCACAGCCTGTTTTCAGTGGTTGCTTTAGCTGGTACTTTTAAAGACAATGTGATTAGTGCCTGTATTGTGCTGTTATCTTAAGAATTGAGGACTGCCTTGTCCCATGCCGACTTTGGGTTAGGAGCCACCCTCCGCTCCACCTGGCCAGTTCCAGCCATGACCTTTTCCTTTGTTCAACTTTTGTGTGTTCCCCTTCTCAATTACCTTTCTTTTCTTTACAGGCAGCAACTCACTCCAAGCACCAACAGAGCTTTCTGCTCCTACCTCCCTCCAGCTGAACAGAATGCCTGCAGTCTCACAGGTATGGACGATTAGGACAGTGTTACCTGCCGTTGCTGCACAGCAGCTGCTCCACCACCCACCCCCACATCAAGTGATTGAGTAATCACCCCATTTCTCTATCTGCAGGTTATCAACTTGGTCCAGGAGAGGTTGCTCCTGCACTTCTTACCAAGCTGAAACATAACCTAATCCACTGCCTTCTTAAAGCACTGTTCTGCTAGCCCCAACTACCCATTCCCATTCCCATTCCCCAGAGTTCATATTTCCCTTCCCTCCCCTCCCCCCAGTTGTGCACTTTAACCATGGTGCAGGATTTCAGCCTCCATCTCCTGACTGCTACTAATCATTGGCAACAACTGAACCACTAGGCCACTCAGCCAGACTGAAAGTACCTTCACATTGCAGCTATTATTATAGCAACTTGTTGGTCTCCAGTGGTACTGCTGTGCTGGTTACCCGAAGTGCAAAATCACATTCACACTATTGGTTTTCCAGCATTATGATTTCCTTCCTCTTCTACCTTCTTTTACTCCTTGTCACAATAACCTCCTGCCCCTCCTCTCTTCACCCATCTCCCCCAATCACCCCTCTCCCCACAGTGCTAATAGATTCTCCACATCCCTCTACCTCTTCCACAAACTTCATTTCTTCTTCTACTCTGGCCCCCTGGAGCCTCTATTTCACCCCTTGCTGCCCCCAGTAGCCCTATCCAACCCTTCTGTATGCATTCCCCACTCTATCAGAATTTCCCACTACCATCCCCTCCTCCGTGGTCAAAGAAATGTCCTCTACAGATGCACTCACCATTTGGTTGCCCTCCTACTGCTTCTTTCTGCTGGCATCGAAGTTAACCCCAGACCTACCACCTCTCATCCCTCCCAACTACCACATGGTCTAAAAATTATCTGCCTCAACATTAGGAGCATTCAGACCAAAACTGACCAATTTTAACCCCTAATCTCCTCTCTCTCTCTCTGTCCTGACATCCTCATTCTGTCTGAATCCTGGCTCAGCCCCAAGATTTCTAATGAATGGGTCTCCATCCTTGGTTTCTCCCTCATTTGCCAGGATTGAGCAAGGAAGGGTAGCGGTTTAGCCATGTACATCAACTCATCCATTCAGTTCACCACTGTCCTGGCCTCTACAACCCCTTCTATGCATGAGCACTTGTTAGTCAAAATCTTCCCCTCACCTCAATCCCTATCTTTATTGCAGGAGCTTTACTGCTGCCTGCACTATCCCCTACCTCCATCACAGACCTTCTGACATCCTTTTCATCCCACACAATCTCAGGTGAACTGCTGATATTTGGTAACGTTAATCTAAATTGGCTCACCTCTCACCACTCCCCCGCCAGAGCAGACATCTCCACACTAAATCTGTCACAACTTATAACTGAGCCTACATGTTTACACAACAAAACTCATAATTGTTCCCTCATAGACTGGCTTCATACACCCATCACATTATCAATGCAGGCATCCTGTCAGATGCTCTGAGTGACCACCATATAACATACTGTGTGTGTAAAATTTGGATCTCTTCATCCCCACCTAAATTTCTTCACATCTGCTCTTTCAAATCATTAAACTTCACCCCACTACTCCTCGATCTATCCAACACTGATTGGCTCCCATCAACACTGCTACCCAGGCCAGCCTGGTGGTGCTGGGGTTGAGGTGCTTGATGCCACACTTCGTGCCACACTGGTGACCCAGGTTTGGGAACAAGCCAGAACCATCAGGGCTCAGCAGGAAGGAGAAGATTGAGTGTCTGGAGGACTGCTCTGTTCTCCTGGGGTGGGATGCAGGATGTACCAAGCTCAGTAGAGGGTCCCAGCAGTGGCTGGGTGCATTTGTTCAGTAGCATGGTTCTGTAGAGGAGTTGGCACTGGCAGGACATCTGTGGGTGGACCCATGCTGGCATCCATTGCATGCCATCTCAATGGGGGAAAAGTAAGTAAAAAATCCCAGCCTCCTGATAGGCAAAGGATGGTCTCCGGGCTAGCCACCATGCCCAGTGTCAGATCTCTCCACTCGCTCCTCTGTTCTCCTCCCAGCCTGGTTGCTCTACTAGACTGTAAGACTGAGTGCCAAAAAGGAGTAACTGCTGTCCTGCCTCGGGGGACTCAGAGCTGGGGGGGGGTTGAGTGGCCTGGCTAGTGGTTGTAGAAATGTGCCTCCAGAGGAGTTGAGTGGAGGACTTCAGCGGGGTGGGATCTGGCTTTAAGCCATGTGTCCATCTGGAGAGAGTTCAGGGTAGGCAGTGCCATAAATAGAGTTAAAAAAAAAATGCTGTTACCCAGCTTAGATTAGATTGGCAGCTCAGATTAGTTTAGATTGGCAGTTTAGATTCAACACAAAGAAGTGCAAAGTACAGATAGTTGGTAAGACCACATCTTGCATACTGTGTACAGTTCTGGAGATCCCATCACTGCAAAGACATAGACAGGGTGGAGGCTGTCCAGAGGAGGACAACCAAAATGGTGCATGGTCTGCACAGGAAGACATATGAAGAAAGACTAATGGAGCTTAAGATGTATTGCCTCCAGGAAAGGAGGGAGGTGGGGGACATGATAGAAACTTTCAAATGCCTCAAGGGAATCAACAAAATCCAAGAGGGTGGCATCTTTCAGAAAAAGAGATGTGCACAAACAAGGGAGCACAATTTGAAGATGGGGGGGATGGATCAGTGGTAATGTGAGGAAGTATTTCTTCACAGAAGTTGTAGATGCATGGAATAGCCTTTCTGAGGAGGTCGTAGAGTTAAAAATAGTGGGGGAATTCAAGAATGCATGGAACAGACATAAGGCAATTCTAGTGGGGGGTAGGAGGAAGTAGGCTGTAGGTTAACTAGGATCTGCAGCTTATCTGTTAGGTAGGGAAATGGGCAGACTAGGTGGGCCAAGCAGTTCTTATCTGTCATCAAATTCTGTTTACCCGTTTGATTCTATGCTTAATTATTTAAAAAAAAGAACAGCCTTCCTCCATATTTGGGATCCCTATGCTCCTCTCTGCTACACAAGGGTCCATGGATCCCATCTCCCCTGGATTACATCGGACCTCCTGGATTGCTTGAGGACCTGGGACCAAGCATGGAAAGACTACAAAAGCTCTCCCTCCACCACTGCCTACCAAAACTATCGTCACCTCTGCAATATCTGTATAAGACTGGTTAGGCAAGCCAAATCTCAGTACTTCTCTAAAACCTTCCATGCAAACAATAACCACCCCTCCAAGTTTTGGAAGGTGGTCAATGCACTATCCCACCCCAAGGTGGTCAATGCACTATCCCAGCTCCTAGTTAACCAACATATGAACTTTAAAGCAAGTAATGCCTTGATCACTGTAGTGAGGAAAGGAGAGAGGAGGGGCAGGTAGTAAAGAAGTTATTGAACTCTGCAGCTATGGAGGTGGGGTCAGACAGGGAAGTGTCAGCTACCCTGAGGATAGGAGCCGGGACTGCTTGACTCCAGCTGCTCGAATGGCCCTAGCCAGGGGGTCCTCCTCCCTTCTCTCTGCTACAGGCTAGTAACCTTTGCCCCTGTGCCTAAATCCAGCCTATTGAAATGGGACATGGCCTACAATAACATCTGCCGCTTTGCGCTTTCTGCCCCTCCCCTAATGCACCGCTGTGACCTCTACATGCCCCTAGAGTGGCTCCCTCCTGGGAAGCACCGCACCTTCGTAGTTGGGAACTTCATCAACAACATAGTCAGATCGGCCACCCCTGCTGCCCTCACTCTTCCCCTCAACCCTGACAGCCCTTCCTACCAGCTTAGGTCAAGGGTGACACTTGATCGTTCGGTCCCTAGAACTCGCACCACATACATATTATTATGCTTTGCTAACATCACAATTTTTTAGATTAATTGAGTATTGACTGTGTCAACTGTGAATAATTGTATTATGAATCAGCTGTCTGCAAATTTGAATTTGACTCCAGAGAGTGCATGACATTGACTTTCACCATCTGGCTTCTACCCATCAACCTGCTCTCAACCCATCTCATAGTTATCTGTCCCATCACTACAGTCTTCCATGAGGCACCGTGTAACAGGCATTTCCAATGACCAGGTAGGCCATGTCCATTGTTCAACCCTGATCAACAAGTCTTTGGTCCTCATTCAATACTTGGATCTGTTTTGCCTGACATTACAATTCCCCCTCTTCCAAGTAGCTTTCCTTCCTTTTGGCTCAATGTTGCTTTCTTTACTTGTCCCACCACTGATGGTAGACTGACCAGTCAATAATTGCCTGCATCCTCTCTGCTGCCATTTTCATGAACTGTCACCATGTCTTTCTGTGTGCCACTTCTCCAGTACCCACACTATATTTAGGGTGATGATAAATAACCCCTATAAGGTAACTGGCAGTACACCTATTAAATTTCTGCACATTCTAGGGTGTCATCCATCTGTGACCATGCCCTTGATCATTCACAGCATATGTAATTTCTCCTTTATCTCATCTACAATGATTTGGGCATGAATCCACTACCCTCCTTTTGCCTTTCTTGTCTCAATTACTGCTTGTCCCCTTCCTTTCTGCTCTATCATGAAAACCAAGCTCAAGTATCCATTCTGAACTTCAGTTTTCTCAAACTTAACTTCCACCTGCAACCCTCCCCTCCATTAACTATCCCCCGCCTTCCCTCTCTCTTTTCCCAAGTGTACTGAAAGAATGTTTAGTCTCCCTATTTGTCTGGCTTATCTATTATTTCCTCTTTTTCTTATTTAGCCTTCATACATATCCACCATGTTATCCCTAGTTTCTTTCTGAAGTATCAACTATCTTCCTTCTCATATGTAGTCTTATGTTCATTGAATGGCATAATCTTATCCCATGTTGAACCCGTCGCTTCCCTGTTGACCAACTGTATCGTCATCCTTTAGTTATTTGTCTTAGCCTTCTATATTCATCCCTCTGTTGGTTCAAGGATGCCCATCCTTGATTTTATTTCCTACATATTTCCTGCACCTGCATCGATCATCTAGTACCCCTTTACATTACATTGGAATCCATCACTTGCTGGCATGCATTTTACTCATTCACACTTTTAAAGACATGTGCTGAATGTGTATATTTTCTTTCCTTGTTTGTGTTACTAATGTTTTGCTGTTTTCACTGGCATCTTAGGCATATGGCCAAAAGACATTTTGGGCCCTATTCTCAAATGCTGCACCAAGACACAAGGTGTGTACATCAAACAGCAGAACACAAGCAGCAAGCTGCACCAAGAAGCAAGCAAGATGGGATTCACAAACGCACCATGCGTGAAGGCAAAGACCTGCTGTGTCAAGTATCCCATGTGCCAGCACAGTGTCAGAAGGCAGCTAGTGCCATGACACATGGTTCTTTGTAACAGGGTTAAGACAAGTAGGATGCAGGAGTGCAATTCACAAAGGAGCACCTAACAGCAGATATCAACACCTGCTACACCACACAGAGCTGATCCAAGGGGACTTAGAAAAAGGAAGGAAGGAGGCAGGGTAGTGTAACAGGACTGAGTCACAGGACTGCAGTAGGACAGAGATAGATGACTGCCAGGAGGATGTTAGCACCACAGGCCCTACAGGGCATACAGCTGGCCAGGCAACTCCTTAGGTGATGTGCCCACCAGACTGCACAACAGGGTGGTGCTGCACAGCAGGTGCACAGACAGCAGCAACCCAGACACCAGAGGCATGTCAGGTGTGTGTACTGGCCATGCACCACCCACATGGACCAGAGCAAGGAGCAGTGCATCCCACAATATTGACTTGGCAAGGCAGCCACAGCAGAGCTATGCTAGGAACTTGATGTCGACCTCAGAAGCAGGACCCGGAGAGGCCATGCCATATCAATAGAGGTGAAAGTATGTGCAGTCCTATGGGTACTGGCCACTGGCAGATTCAAGACACTGAGTGGTGACACCGTTGTCATCTCTCAGCCCCCCCCCGTATCATGGTGCCTGAGGGCAGTCGTGGATGCCCTCATACACAAGTCACACCAACACATCCACCTACCACAGGAGCAACTGGTAATCAAGCAGGGATTCTACAGTGTGGCAGGATTCCAACATCTGCTTGGTGCAGTAGACTGCACACATATTGCCATAAGGGCACCACTGGATGAACAAGAGATCTATGTCAACCGGAAGGGCTACCATTCCATGAATGTACAAGTCATCTGTGACAGCAGGTGCAGGATCCTCAAAGTTGTGTCACAGTATCCAGGGTCCACACATAATGCATACATCTACAGGAACTGTGGAGAGTGTGAGGCCTTCCAAAGCAGGACACTCACAGATGGCTGGCTGATTGGTAAGGCACATACGGACACATGCAGAGTGGGTGGGCATGGGACAAATGTGGGCACAACACTAACCAAAACCTCCTTCCCCACAGGTGACAGCAGATACCCACAACAGCCCTGGCTGATGACACTGGTGAGGCATTCACACAGTGTGGCAGAGCAACAGTACACTGATGCCCACACAGCAACACGTAGTGTGATAGAACACACATTTGGCATCCTCAAGATGAGCTTCCGGTGCCTTGACACATCAGGGGGTGCACTGCAGTATACACCGGCCATGGCATGCAAACTGCTCATAGCATGCTGTATGCTGCACAACATAGCACTAGAACATGGCACACCGGTGGCAGAGGATGCACCCAGTGAGGATGGTGACACTGCAGGGGAGGAGGAGGAGGAGGAGGAGAAGGCTGTAGGGCCAGCCCGTGACTGGTGACAGCAAGGCCAGGCACAACACACAATAGCAGGACAATGGATGCAAGTGCAGCTAATTGCGGCACACTTCTGATGAGCACACAATAGTATGCAGATTGTGTATGGCCACAGGTACGCCAACACCTCCATGCTGTGTGCAGGCCCTGAACCATAGCCCCGTGACCATGGGAAGACCACACACATGCAGCAGTGGCACACAACAGGCACACTGGGCAGCGGTGCCATGCCAATGCAGGGAACAACAATGCAGTGCCAGGAACCCAGGGTCCACCACAGGGATCACACACAGCAGGTGGACCAGAACAGCTGTGGCAAGACAGAAGTGTCACCGCCTGGGCCAACACCTAGGCAGTGGCAGTACAGGTGACACAGATGTGCCCATTGCCTGTGTGCCAACCCAGACGGTGCAGCACACAATGACACAGACAGCAGCAAGGGCTTCTGGGTGTCCAATGCTAGCAGGGGTGACGTGCACGAGCAGTGTGATGTCAGGATGTTGGACTGTGTGGGGCAGTCGCACAGTGGCCATGGTGCTAGGCAGTGGGACTGCACGTGCTGGGGCTGGAGCCACATACAAGTGGCACGCAGCACACTGTTGCTGGTGCCAACATGTAATGGCAGTGCACAATGAGCACCAGAGGTAGGTGGAATGGGGACATGGGGGGCTGTGTGGGTGGGAGACCGTACACACCATGAAGCAGTGCCACAGGGTATGCACAAGGGTGGGTGCAGTGCACCACAAGCAGCAGGACATGGGTGTGTCATGGCACACCCATAGCACATGTCATGTGGACTGGCACAGTGCCACAGGAGGCATGCCCCCCCTACACAGCCGAAGTACCCTGCAGAAGCACAGTGTGCGGTGACAGGGGAGATGGCAAGCACAGCTCCACACGGTTTACTGTGCAGCGGCAGTGGATAGCCACAAGTTGCACTGTGCATCAGCCACAGCTATGCTACCTGCATACCGAGTTATCCCGTATGCAATGCATGGTGCATTGCAAAGATGCAAACTGCATAGCATGTGTGACGCAATGTGTGACTTGTGGGAGAAATCGGGGAACATGTGGAACCAAGCCATCAGCATGTGTAGGGCCTCAGCATATGCTAGGCTGCACAGGATGGTTTAGCACAGGCACAGCCCCAGCCACACTGCAGAGGGAGGCAAGGGAAGTCAGCAATCACAAGAGAAAGCTGCAGGTGGCAGCATAAGTTGCCATGGCATGCTAGAGCAGGGCACTGAACTTCACAGGCGATGAGACTTTGCTTCTCATCAGCCTGGCAGAGCACTGGAGCAGTGTACTGTTCCCACAGGGGGCACAGCAGTCCAGCCCAGCAGACAGGGAGAGGGTGTGGTCCACCATAGGCAGCAGGCTCCAGGTGGTGTCTGAAATAAAGAGGACAATGCGGCGGTCAGGCACCATTGGAATGACCTGGCTTGGAGGGAGGGGCAGCTTCTTGGATACCTGAGGAGGATGGCATGAGAGGCTGATGTCCAGATGTGTGGTGGACATCCACGCCGGTCAGGTATGTGGCACCAGTAACATGTCCAACTCACAGTACACGACAGGGACCTCAACTGCACAGAGGGTACTGATGTTGTCACACACCTGATGTCCCGCAGGTGACAGCAGTGATGCCAAAGGCCAGGGCAGGCCCAGGGATGCTGGACTGGATGGGCATGGTGGAGGACCCCACAGAGCAGCATCAGGAAGATAGGTGTGCTGCGGTCATGTCATCTATGCAGCTGTGCAGACGACTGTGTGGGGACCAGCAGGCAGGGGTACACACATGCACACACACACACCAGCACACTGCACCAGCGGTCGGCCAGGTTGCCATGGATGGCGATTGCTGGTGGGGCACTGGGACCCCAGGGACACATGGGTGTGTGCCACACATAGTCAGTACATGGCACAGCCAATGAAACATGTGCCGTGGCATGGTGGTGGCCTGCTGGGCCTGCATCAGTGGTGTGGATAACATGCATGGAGGTGGTACATGGGCCTGTGTGTACTCCTGGCTGTCACCTGTGTTCCAGGTGCCAATGGAAGTTTGAGAAGTGAGCAGCAGGGCTGGGACATACGGTGGCATTCCCTGGAGAGGTGATGTGATGTCTGCAAGCAGGTGCGCATGGGTGTACACAGCCAGGACCCTGATGATGGCCCAGGGCGGGCAACAGGTAGCACCACAGCAGGGTGTGGAGGAGGCAACAGAGGAGGAAGATGTGGAGGAGGTGGAGGAGAGTATCCAAGATGCCTGACAGGGGCATTGTCAGAGTGCAGGGCCATGCGACAGTGCTGTGGGACAGTGTGCGGCAGGTGACATGGCCATCACAGTGACAGGCGGGGATGCCCATGGCACAGCTGGCCAGGAGGCCACCGAACTGACTGGGGATGAGTCCACCCCCATGCATGGCAGTGGTGATGCCACCCCTGACCAAGGTCCATGGCAGCCAGGGAGTGACAGTGACATGTTGCCAGACAGGGATGCGAGGGGTGCAGGTGACATGCAGCCCCAGCCGCACAACCTCCGTGACTTTGCCCAGGGACTCAGCCTGCGCATCAGGCCCATGGAGGGGCTGCTGACCAACCTACAGGTTGTGGTGCAGGACCTGCTGGACTACCTGGACCATATTGGTGGACAATGAGTGGTGGACATGTGCATGCATCAAGGTCCTGGCCCCACTCATGCTATAGTGGACACACCCAGGATGGGGCACACTGGGTAGTATGGACAAAGGACACTGGGACATCAGGGATAATGGTGGTGTGCATGCACTGCAGTTAAGTGCAGCACTGTTGTATGCCTGTTGCTGATTGTGGGGCAGTGCCCATTGCACTGTGTACCTCTTGGTTCATCTTGACTGTTGCTGTTTTGTGATGTTTATGTCTGTGTCCCCAATACAAATTTTTTCAATGTGCAAGCTGTGTCTGTGTGTCTCTCTGTACTTTGCATGCCTATCACCGGTCTTTGCTATACACCAGTCAGAGACAGCCATTGTGTGGGTAGCAGCCCACAGGGCCTCTGCAGGGCACCTAGTGGTGACAGAAACCACCGTCCAGCAACATGTGGACAGCACTACAGAGTGCCACAGGGTGTGTTGCTCCCACACGCAGGGCACGGTGTCAGGACACTGTACCCTTGTGGGTCTGTGCCATCCAGTGTAGGGGTCCTCTTAGTTCCACAGTGGCATGCCACAGCGGGAAAGCGAAACCACCAGTCGACAAGGTGGGACACCGCGGTTTGGGCCTGCGTGTGTCGTGTATGTGTCATTACCAGCCGTGTGGGGCCGGGTGGTATGGCATGGTTTGTGGCATACCACAGGGTCCACTCTGTGGACTGTTGTGCACAGCACTGTATGGCTGCCATGGTGGAATGCCCCACGGTGGGTACTGTGTGTATGGGTTGGTGATGCATGGACTGTGGTGCCCCGTGTGGTGGGAGGAGACAGTCCTGCAGAGGCCATACACCTGGGTGCGGGGGCACGCATGGCAACATGGACAGGTATGGCACCATGTATGCCAGGGGCCGCACCTGTGCTGGTGCTCCATGCCATGGTGTGTGCACCAACTGCTCACACCGGCCACATGGGGGGATGTTTGGTTGGCAGTGGCAGGGGGTGCATGGGTGTGGGAGTGCTGTGTGACCGGTCTGTGGCATGCCATAGTGTACACACCTGGGTGCATGCAACAGGTCCAGGGCCGGCACTGGGGGCCATGCAGGTGTCTGGTATGTGCCTGCAAGGGTGGCAGTGCACTGCACACTAGTGTGTGGGGGGTGTGCCACTGTCAGGGGATGAGGGCTTGTGTGCGGGTCCCATGCTGCAGTGCTGTGTGTGGAGCGCCAAGGCCATGGGCACTGTACAGGGGACATGGGTTACAGGTAAATGCAGCACAGGTATACATGGCTCAGATGACTGCACATCCATGTGTGGTGTGTGTTGTGCTGTGGTCCCTGGTCATGGTCAGATGGTGCACTGGAACATTGCATTATGGTGGGCGGCACCATGGGGTGATCTCCCATCCAATGTGCATGTCTGGCATGCTGCATGCACCCTACCAGTGTGTGTGTGCTGGCCTTCCTCCAGCCTACAGTGTCTGTGGCTCAATCTGTGCAGTGCATGGTGGCTGTACTGCCACGTTGCTGCTCTGTGAGCTTCCAGTTGTGGGCACGCCCTGGCTGCACCCACCACTGGTGGCACTGTGTTCACCCTGTGCCTCTGTGACTGGCGCCGTGTCCGGGGTCTCTGTTGTGCTGCAGCGGTCCCTGGCAGCCTGCTGCTGGCGTCACCTCTACCTTCAGTACTGCTGCTGGCAGCTGCCATCTGTGCTATGGGTATTGCTGCTGGTGTGTCTTGCCTGGCCATCTACCCTTCACAGGCCATACCACCTGCCTCAGGATGGGCCCTCTTGCAGCTTCGGGAATGGGCTGAATGTGTTGTTCCGGCCTCCGTGCTGTGCTGGGTGATGGCATGGCCATGCTGTTGGCATTCACTGCACCATCCTGTGTCTGTCCAGGCTGCTTCACATCACTGACACTTGGGTGGGTGTCCATCCCCTGTGTCCATCATGGTCCAGTACCCCTGTGTGGGTGCCACCCTTTGCCATGTTACTGGGTGTTTCACCACGGTTGACATCCATGCTCTGTGCAGCTGTGTCCCCCGCTGTGTGTGCCCCACTGTGCCATGGCGTCCTCCACACTGGCATCACTGCATGGCTCCAGCCCAACCCTGCTGTTTGTTTGGCCCACATGTCTGTCATCAGAGCATCTGCTTCTGGCTGCTGTTCCCCTGTGGCTGTGTGTGCCTGCGTGTTGCCCACAGCCCTGTCTTCAGGCATAGCAGGTGCTTGACATGTGCTGTGTAAGACTATGTCTGGCTGTTGTCCCATGGGCATCCCAGCTGCCCATGCCCTGTCGCCCTTATGGCCCTGTCCCACATCCTGTCTGCTGGCTGTGTTCTCCATGCCATGGTGGTCATGTACTGACCCTCTTTTGTGCTGCTGCCACATTGCAGTCCAGGCATATCTGTAGGACCGGTGCCACATTGGCAGCCTGCTGTTGCATGCATCTTGCAATCTCCTGCAGTGCAGTTGCCATTGCCATTGTTGCCTCTGTCTCGATATATGCTTCCCATGCCAGTGCTCCATGGGTATGGTCTGCCATTCTATGGCATCCATTTGGCATGTGACACACAACTGTATGTCCTGGAGTAGCCGTGTTGTCTCTGTTGTTTGGCATTCCCCTTCCTTGATCTCATGTGTGATGGCAGCGTGGATATCTGCCACTGTCAGCTGCAGCTGTCCCATGTGTGTGCCTGTGGCAGTGGTGTGTTCCCGGATGCTGTCTTGTATCCCTGCCAGCTCCTGCTGTGCTGCCTCTTGTGTGAGCAGGAAGTCCTGGAAGTAAGGCGACAGGTCATCCCCAATGTCATCCTCCAGTAGCAGTGGGTTTGCACCATGTTCACCTGTCCCACCTGCACCTCCATGGTCCGGTGTGGCACTGTGGTGTGCCTGGCCATTGCAGCCTACAGTGGTGGGTGCATTGTCTGCCTGTCCCACCACAGGGCCTTCCCCTCTGTTCCCCTGCTGCTGTGTGTCCACCATGGTATGGCGCTGGTCAGATGTACTGGACGTGGGCTTGCTCCTCCCAGCAGTGCTGCTGCTGCTGGATGGTGTGGCATTGCTGTTGGTGTCACTTCCTGTTGAGCCTCTGGTCACTATCTGTCACCCTTCCGTGGGCCTGGCTCACTGTGCTGTCACTGGTGGTTGCCTGCTGCTGTTCCTCCTCACTGCTGCTGTGTCACTGTTTGATGCCTATTGTCACTGTGGGCCACAGCATTGTGTGGTGGCATTGACTGCTTGGCTGTGGCCTGTTGTCTGGTCGCTGTGGTCCTGACACCTGCTGGGTATACAGACAGATGTGCACAGTGCATTATCTCGGTTGCCTATGTGCCATTATGTGTCCAGTGCCATGGTGCATGTCCAGCCTGAGGCAACCAGTGGAGGGGTTACCCCCTGCATCTCCTGCATCTGCATGGGGGCCCAGGCCACAATGTCCCTCTTTGCCTGTCCCTGGATCCCTGTCCAATGTGGATCCCTGGTGCTCCTGTGGTGTGTCAGCCTCCTCTGGTGCTGCCACATTGGCTGTCTGCACAGTGGTGCCACCCGTCCCATTCATGCCCGTGCTTACCTTGTGCATGTTTGCCATGGCTGAACTGAACTCATAAGCTCAAATGGCAGACTGCGGGGCCATAGACCCCATCTGCTGACACTGTCTTTGTATCTATGTGTCTATGTATGTTGTTGCCAATACAGGTCTAGCTCTGTGTGCCCTGTATGCTGCTTGTGCTGATGTGTGCCAGTACATGTTCCTCATGTCTGCTGAGGGGCTGTGGTTGTGTGGGTCCTCCTACCATTGCCTTTGTGCAGCACCTGTTGTGGGCTGCCTTCCCCTTGGCATGGTGCCTGATGTCACAGTGCTGCTTCTGTAGCCCCCTCACACTGCACTTGTTGGGTGCCACTGCATTCACTAGTCTGGCTACCTCGACCCATGCCTCCTGTTGCTTTGCCTGTAGCTTCTGGTCCCCTCCCGGGATAGTAACAGGTCCACCTGTTGGTGTCACACTCTGGTCAGGGCCTTGCACCATTGCCCCATGCTCATGTCCTCCTGCCACACATCACACCTACCTGGGCCTCTATTGCATCCAGGAGGATGCCTGTCTCCTGGTCTGTGAAATTATTTTTCCTGGAGTGCCCAGTCTTCTTCCTCCATGTCCCTGGGGTTGGCTGCCCTCTCTCTCCTTGCTCGTCCTCTGTGGTTCGGCCATTCCTCTGACCCTTGCGTTTGGGGCTGCCTGCACCTGCATGTTGCCTATGCTATTTATCTGATGCACTGTGTGTTCATATGCCATGTGCACTGCATCTGGCGCATGGTGCGTTCCTTACAGAATAGGGTGCACCGCTGATGGCACAGGGGGCTTTGGTGCACGCTATGTCTGACACACTTTGCACTGCTCTAAGGGCATTTTTGAGAATCAGGCCCTTTGTCTATTGAGTGTGGCAAAGGCTGGGTCGGGAAGAACCACAAATACTTCCTTCATGTATTGTTATCGCCAGACTTCTATAAAGGTTTTCATGATGCATAGTTGCATTTGAGGTAAGTTGAAGATGGAATGGCTAACATTTTCTACTTTTAATTATGTTTGAGCAACCTACCTAGAAACACAACCCTCTGCATATCTTCCATTCCATTTTTCAGGGGCTCTTTCAATGAGTAACTTACAAACACAGAACATAAGAAATGCCAGCAGAAACAGGCCATACAGTCTAGTGAGTCTGCTCGATTGTAGCAGCAAGCCCTCAACTTGCAGCTACCCCACCCCTCACCCCCCATCCTCACAGCCATCCCCCTTCATGGTGTCCCAACCCTTCTTGAAGCAGCCCACCATCCTACAGGAAACCACTTTCTCAGTTAGATTGTTCCACTTGTCCACCACCATCTCTGTGAAATAATGTCTTCTGATTTCCCTTCTGAATTTTTCCCCTCCAACCTCAGTAGTTGTCCTCTAGTATCCCTCCTTGTTCTTATCCAGAATATCTCTCCTGTATTCACCTTGTTTATCCCCTTCAGATACTTGAAGGACTCGATCATGTCTCCCCATCCGTCTTCTCCTCCAAGTAATACATGTTAAGCCTGTTCAGCCTTTCTTTGTAGGAGTTTCCCTCCAAATCCTGGATAATCTTAGTCACTCTGCACTGCACCGCTTACAACAGCATGATGTCCTTCTTCAGGAATGGATGTCAGTACTACATGCAGTTTCCAGGTGAGGTCTGAACAGTGATCTGTACAAGGGAAGAATCACCTTCCTACTTCTAGAGGAGATCCCCTTTGCTATACAGTCCGTCATCTTGTTAGCCTTGGCTGCTGCTCTCCTGCACTGAACCGAGTTGTTCATATTCCCTGTTATAATCACCACTAGGTCCTTTTCCTCCTCAGTAATTCCAAACTGTACCCTTCCCAATTGATTGCTCCTCCTCGGATTTTCAGCTCTGAAGTGCAGTACTTCGCTCTTCATGGTGTTGAACCCCAACTGCCATGTTTTATAACCACTCCTGTAGTTTATTCTGGTCTCCCTGCAATTCCCTCCACCCCTCGATGTGAACCACCACAGTTCCCATCTTGGTATCATCTGAGAACAGGCTGATCTTACTCTGGGTCCCTAGTGAGATATCTGCTATGAATATTCCAAACAACACTGGTCCCAGTACCGATCTCTGTGGCACCCTGCTTGATACCATCCCTGGTGATAAGAGTTTCCCCTCCACCATCACTCTTTGCCACCTGCCTTGAGCCAATTAGTGATTCATTTGACTATCTTAGTGCCCACCCCAATATAGTCCAGCTTACTCTCTAGCCTCCCATGTGAATCGGAACTGAAGGCCTTGCTGAGTCAAGTACAGGACGCCCACTGCATGACCCCTGTCCAGTTCCCTGGGCACCAAACTGTAGTACTCAATCAGGTTTGTCTTGCAGGACTTGCCTGAGACAAACCCATGTTGTTGCTTGTCCTGGAGACCATAGTCCTCTAAGAATGTCACCAGTCTCTGTGAGCTTCCCCACAATTGATGTGAGGCTCACCGGTCTGTAGTTATCTGGCTCATCCTTTGTGCCTGCTTTGTGAATGGGTAACACATGGATAATTGTCCAGTCTTCTAGCATGCATCCTGTGTTCAGAAAGGTATTGAAAAGATCAACCAGTAGTCCTGCCAGGCACACTGCAAGGTCCTTGAGTACACTAGGGTGAATGACATCAGGCCCTTGTGCCTTGTCCACCCGCAGTGCCCTCATTCCTTCCAGTACCCTGGCCACTGTTAATTCCCCATCAGTCACCCCCCCTCACCTCCCTTGCCCACTCCACTGCTTCCATGCTGTATCTGACCCCCCCATCTACTGTTAATACAGAACAGAAGTACTTGTTTGGTGCCTCTGTCTGCTCCTCCCCCTTCTCTACCCACCCCCATCCTTCCAAATTCTCACTCACTGGTCCCTGATCTTCCTTCTCTCCCCAATGTGTCTAAAGAAGTCCTTCTCCCCATCCTTAATTCCCTGTGCTAGCCTCAGCTCCCTGGCCACCTTGGCAGCTCTGACCAGTATTGTAACCTCCCTGGACTTCTCTGCATACTCCTCCCTGTCTTCTCCCCTCCTTGATCTCTTGAATCTTTGAAATGCTCTCCTCTTTGCTCTCACTCCATTCATTACCTCTTTGGTCAGCCAGCTGGGCTACCTGGCCTTTCTCTTCTTATTCTGTACCCTAGTACATGTCCCAGTGGCCTCCACAGCCCTGCCTTAATGATATCCCATTTTTGATTAGCATTCTTGTTTGATGGGATTTCATCCAGATGATTTATCAGAATTTTCCTCATCTTGTTATAGTCTGTCCCCCCTAAAATCAATCACCCTGGTAACTGAAACCCTCGTTTGATTTCCCATACTGAGTGTGAACCACACAGAGTGGTGGTCAGTTCCAGCCATAGGGTCCTCAACCTCTAGGTCCCTTCACGGCATCCTCATTTGACAGTGCAAGGTCCAAAGTACTTCCAGCCTAATTGTCTTGTGCACCATATGTACCAGGAAGCTATCCTAAAATGCCCCTCAGTATAACCTGCTCTCTAGCACTTCTGATGGTTATTGTGCTGCAGTCCACCACAGGTAGGTTGAAGTCCCACCACAACCATGTTCCCCTTCCTGCAAACCTTCATAACCTGATCTGCCAGCTCCATGTCCAGCTCCTCCCCTTGAGTTGGTGCCCTATAGACCACCCAAACCTCAGCACCCTGCCCCTTGGATCCTGAAGCTGCATCCACAGGGCCTCTGTCCTGCCTTCCTCCCCCTCTTCCCTTTTAGACATTATTCTTTCCCTCACAGAGATTGCCACCCCCCTTTTCCTGTTTGCCCTTATTTTCTGAACAGCCTGTATCCAGGGATCATCATATCCCAGTCCTAGTACTAGTTTTCCAAAGCTTCTGCAATGGCCACAATGTCCACCTGTCCCACTGCCAAGATAGCCTGGAACTCAGCTGCTCTGTTGTTGCCTGCCTGCCATCGGGCCACTTTCCACCCCCTTACCTAGTTTAAAGCTACCCATGTCCTTATATACTCCTCTATCCCCTGCTTCAATACTCCCTTCCCCTCCCCACTCACTCAAATGTAGCCTGTCTCCTCCATACAGGTCATTATATTCCCAGGTTATGCCCCAGCTCCCTATTAACCCATATCTCTTGATCTGGCACCATTCCCACAGCCAGACATTGAACTCCACTATCCTTCCTTTCCTTGCAGTACTTGCACAGGGTATTGGGAGCTCCTCCGAGAAGGCCACTGTTGTCCCCTCCTACTCACACAGCTTCCCCGGTTCCATGAATCTCTCATTTACTACCTCCACTGTACTCACATGCACCACAACATGTGGTTTCTTCCATTCCCTCCCAGTGCATTTGAGAATGGCCTGCTCTGTCCTACTGTCAACCTGAGAATAGACTCAACCTATATTAGAATATGCCTTTCCCCTTTATTGCCCCATCTGACCCCTTTCAGTATGGCATCCCCCAACACTAGCACACCCCTTATCTCTATCCCATTCCTCCGCTTCCCCATTTTTCTCCTTGTCCATCTCCAACGTCTGTCATCCCTTACCCACCTATTTCGCTTTGCTTCTAAACACACTGAAAATGGCCACGGTGGTTTGTCATACAAGAGATATGTTAACTCCTTACAAATTCAAGGCTGGATCAGCCAGATTTTATATATTCAAAAGTTTAAACTCACAAGTTTTGGCAGATTGTCCATTCCATTCATTGGTAAGTGAGACTTGTAGCTGCCATTTTTGTTATGAAAATCCCATCCATAGTAGGACAGAAGCCAGTGGGAGTGTGTGCTCCTTATGCAGGGATGCTCAATCCATAGCAGCCACTCAACTCAATATTTTCTTTTTTGTACATTTTAAAAGCCGAAAAAGATACTTTGAAGTGCACCATACAATATAAAAAAACACAGGATGGGTAACCACGTGCAGAACTGTGTGTTCTGCCTCCTTGGGATATAATTCACATGGATCTCTCAAGATTTGCTATCGAGGTAACTGGGAATCAGACCCATCTGTGTCAGAACACACTGGTGCTGCATGTGTACTCATCGAGTATTCTCTATATTTCTACTCCCTTCCAGGGAGTTCATATTGAGTTCTCTCTGCCTTATATAGTACGGTTTCTCCTCCATATATGTTAGCATCCTGGTTGCTCTGTGTTGGACTCCGTCTATCAGCCTATTGTCCTTCTTTAAGAAGGGACACCAGAAATATATCGGAAAAGTACCAGGATTGTTTAATTTCAGCTGCTTCACTGTGCTGTATGGGAACCCTTTTGTTTGTACTCTGAGCAATAGCTCCATAGTCACTCTATATGATTAGCTTTCGGCCACTGCTTATATCCTACATCTGGTTTGTAGAATATTATTTTTAATACAATTATTTACCACATCTTCATGAATTAATAGAGCTTTACTGCACGGTGAGGTGGCGTATTTAGTCTATTGACATTTCTAGATTTTACTTATTGATATTTTGTAATACGTGGTAAAACATGATTTGTCAGTTGGTACGAATATCACGTTGTTTTAGGAGTCACATGAGACTGATTACCATAGGCAATCACATTCATTATGTTGTTCTGCTACAGCAGTGATGTCAATACTGATGCAGAAAACATGGAATGCTGACACATACTTGAGTTCCCCTATCCAATCAAGATGGAAGTTGTTTCTAAACTTGAACTTGCAAACACATGTGCAGCACACTGTGTCACTAATCTGAGCCCAGCACCCACTTTCAAGTGGTCCCTAAACCACCAGTTTGGTGAAACAAAGTGCAATGTCTGAAATAGGCATGGATGCCCATACACTATATAGAATAGCAGATGGGCAACTCTACGCACAACCAGAGTTTGTTGTGCCACCTTGGTGATCTGATTCCTCTCACTCTCTAGGTCACAGTGAATCAGAACCCCTTGGTGGCACAACATACTGGTTGTGCATAGTTGCCCATCCACTATCCTATATATTGTGTCTGAATTA
This sequence comes from Neoceratodus forsteri, assembly GCA_016271365.2. Taxonomy (NCBI): domain Eukaryota; kingdom Metazoa; phylum Chordata; order Ceratodontiformes; family Ceratodontidae; genus Neoceratodus; species Neoceratodus forsteri. The sequence goes on from CM057458.1 coordinate 1,175,492,625, forward strand.
TACGTTCCACTCTCCTCTGCCTAGCCTCACTCTATTCAATTATGATTTTATTAAAAAATAGAGAATATAGGGGTTCAGTAGCACCACTAAGTGTACAATACAATGCACAGAGAATAACTGATGGTTGTAGATATGTTTGGTCCAGTTCTCATAACCATGGACTGATGCAAGTGGTTCCTTGTCTTAAATAGTTCCCATAAGCTGTTCACATAAGCATCTTGCCTTCAAATGGTGTTCCTCCATTCCTAAAGAAATGTGGTGTGCCTTGGACATATGTGCTCATGTAATAAGCTGCTTACCCAACATGGTAGTCCGGTGAGCCTTCCTTCTGATTAAGCCCTCTATTGTGTCTCAAAATTTATTCAGAATCCTGTTGTGGTATTGATGTCCATCCCCTCAATTTTGCCTGTAACTTTGTTGGAAAAGGAACAATGCCACCAGTATAAATACCATATAAATACACATGGCCAACATATTGTGCCAGGTGGATGGTCCACTAACACACCCCAGGGTTTAATTTATTATTCAACACAGTTACAGTCACATTCTGTTTGTGAGACCACTGCACCACCCTATAGCTGAATTTATTCTTCAGCACAGTTATGGGAATAATTGATGGGAAGGACAGTTAGCTCTCTCCAAGGATTTCGTTAATATTCTACACAGTTATGAGTATAGTAGGGGAGATGAACTGCTGGATCTCCTGTGTAGTTAGGGTAAGCTGTCCATGAGAAACCATTCCCATGCCAGGCATTTGTCGCATGGCAGGGGTTTATGTAAGTGTGGGGACTTAGGCACTGGGTCCCAACCTATACCATAAAGTGGTGCATGCTTCATGTTGTACCTTGATTCGGTACATACTGCTGTATGATACAGATTGTGTCGATCTTATCCCTTTTTGCGATTCAAGCCCTTTATGTCAGCATCATTATGTCTGATGTTTTTTTCAACAGCCAATACACTAATGCCATTGAGTCTTATATGGTGGCGTTGCTGGTGAAGTTGGGGGTGGTGTTGTGACTCAAGCATAGGGTCCTTATTTGCTTCACCTTTCTTCCATAAATTATAAAGTGTAATTACACATTCCGCAGTGAGTGCACAGAACCTGTGATGAAAGCCTCTGGTTGTTATTTTTTTTGGGGGGGGGCAGAGATGGAGAAGTGTAATGTCTGCTACTACTGGATTAATTAGAATGTAAGTGTGTACTGCTAAGCATGTTTCAGCAGAAATATCAGCTGTCATACTCTCACTGACATATTAATAGATTGTTCATTTGCATTTACTCTTTCTATATACAGTGATGTACATTTAATTATTGATTTTATTTTTATTTTTTTCAGGTTTGCAGAAACATAAGGAACATGCGTGATGTCAACATCAGTAAACATGAAAACTGCAGTTACAGAAATTTATCAGCAACAGTTAAAATGGTTTAAAAATGTGATAATACAGATAATATAACTATATGTGGTATGTATACAATAGCAGTTAACTATACAGAATTGAGTGACTGTAACCATTTATCTTCAATAAAGACATTTGACACTTCATCTATATGTAGTTCATTGTCTACAAATTACAGTGCTGTACTAACTAATTGATTACTTTATTATATAATAAAATGTGATAGAAATCATGAGCTATATAGCTAGTTGACAGATGTACACAGAGGGCAGAGAGGAAAGTGGATAAGAAAGAATGCATATTTCACATTTATGAATATATGGAAAGAAATTACTTTTTATGATAAATAAATGTTCAGCTTATATAGAAAAAGAAATAGAGCTGTACATTAAAATGATAGTGCCAAGTACTTTAACTCCATGGCTGTTGCTGTGGAAACAAGGATGGTTAGCAGAAAGAAATGCTCAGCTTCAGATAATGATGATTGTTGTAAGGCAAAGGAGACGTTCAATGCTCTGTGACATGAGTGAGAGGGGTTTATCAGGGAATAGACAGACAGATGAAATGGATTATGTGTGGATATTTGTAAAATTAAAGATCAAGGAAGCACTCCTGACCAAATGGAGCACTCCTTTCCCCACTCATGAAACGCTCTTATTCTGTGAAGAGCATCTCATATGCTGATGCCCTTGAAATGGGCACATTCTGGGAAGTTAAAAAAAAAAAATATATATATATACATACATATACTGTATATTATTGATCACTCTTGATCAATAATATATTAATACATCCCCCGTCGACACTCATTCCTGTATCAGAGTGATTTCTTTGCTTTCAGCTTGAGCCAGAACAGTTCAGCTTTGCTTCATTGTTCTTGTTCAAGCCAAAGATACATGAAACCACTCTGAAACAGCAACACGTGGCTCCAGGGGAAGTATTAACATACTGTATAGAAGTGTACTTAACAAGAATATATTGTATGAAAAGGACAGAAATCCATTGTGAGTTGAGCCTGGAGAAGGAGAGAGTGGGAAGGAGTATGAAAATTAGTTGCAGATGGAGGGAGTCATTGAGATTGAGAGTGGAGAAGGTGTATTGTCAGTATTTGTGGTGACTATGTGCAGGCAACAGAAAGGTGTTAGTAGAACATGCATTGGGTTGATATTTTACTTGAAATTCTTCTAAGTGTAGCCAGCCCAGTGATGCTGAGGGTTGAGGCAATGGATGCCACACATCGCGCCATGCCGGTGAGCCAGGTTTGGGAATGAACTCGGTCCGGCATGGGGTTGGCAGGAAAAGAGAGGACTGATCATCCAGAGGACTGCTCTCCTTTCTCGGTGAGAGGGAGACTAGCCATCCTGCTCGACAACTGCCCTCTGGCTGGAGTGCAGTATAGGTCGGTAGGCTTGGCAAAGATGTCTCTGCATCGGGAGGGTGGGTAAAAATGGATATAAATCGAGCCTGGCAGGCTCAATGATGGTCCATGGCTCCTGGAAGTGGTCCCGGATTCTGGATGTGTTCTCCAGGGAGACAAAGAAGCTGGCAACCTACTCCTTGCCACGCAGTGGGGGTCAATCCAGGGGGGAACCACTGGGTCCACCTAGCATGTGAGCCATAGGTGGCAGAAGGATGATTTGAAAGACTGCGACACTATCAAATTTAATTTACTATTATGTCATATGACCTCAAATACCAATGCCAACAATCATGGTGTCCAAAGCTTGTAATGTACAGAAACTGTTCAACTTCTGGAGTAATAATCATCTTGCTCAAGCACTGTGTGCATCTTGACTAAGAACATCACAGATATCTCAGCTAGCATCCTTCAATAATGCCACAGGAAGTTTTGTCATCACCTGTGAAGGAGAATAAGATAATTTGTATGAGAGAATTATACGTAACCAGACATTACATGTTCTGCATGTCTCGGGAGTAGGGACATGTGAAAAAACATTTCCGAAGGCGGAATTTCAGCAAAAGTGCCAATTTCGCTTCCGCGAAAATTTGGAAATCATTTTCAGAACTTACACGGAAATTCCGCCTAAAAATTAAATTGTGAAAAAAAAATCTGCAGAAATGATCACTGCCAGTGGTTAGTTCTGAGGCTTTTTTAACTACAGTTTAATTCTTTAATCCACCCCCACTGATCAGGGGTCCCAGTAAATACCCTCAATCCCTTCCATGGACCCTCCTGGTTTCTAGTGGCCCCCCACCCACCAATTATGGCCCCCCAAAGAATTTTGTTTCCCTGATGTCTAGCAGACCACCCTCCCTATCCTGGATTCCTTAATCCACAAATAAACAGCCAGCAGTCCACCAACTCATGCCCCTCTATTGTCAGCATTCCTTGGTGTCTAGTGGACCTCCCCATCCCGATCCCTTATGAAAAAAATAATCCCTATTCCTTGGTTTCTATTGGATGCCCCCTACCACCACCCTGACAGTTCATCTGTCACCCACCACCCCTCCCCACCCTACTCCTGAGTGGGGCCACCAGCACTGCACTCCTCTCTCCTCCACTACCGGTGGCCCACTGAGTTGTCAGTGAATGACCGCAATGTTGTACAAGCAGGCATTCATTTACTGACAGTTCATTTAAACTGTGGATAGAATAAATTCTGCAGTTTATATGCATTTTTCCACAATTCTCAAAAAAAGTTTGCAGAACTCAGCAAAAATCCACAGAAAATTCCAGTTTCACCAATTGTGAAAGTTCTGCAATTTCGCGGAAGTTCCACCAAAGCAGAATTCACAGTTTCATCCACTCCTACTTGGGAGGGAATGGTCATTTACAGACTATAGGTGGTTCATAGAATGGCAACCAATATGGGGCATGGGCTGATGTTAGTATCATTTGAAAGTATATTGGAGGACGTCAGTATATATTCCCTAGAAGAGTGAATGCATAGGTGGTATATCATGAGAGGGTGTGGCTGGTGCCAGAATTTACACTCCCGATGTCGCTTTCTCATGAGGAGCAGGCTGAATGAGAAAATACACCAGAATTGGATGCATCCTAGCATAGCCTACACGCTCAAGTGGTAAATATGGGATATACAATGGGTTGACTCAAAATATGAAGTTTTTCAAGTGTGAGGGGACAGGACCATAACACGAGTGGCAGAGCTCTGTGGCCAAAACACATGGCAGGAGGCAGTTCATGTGGATGGGGGAGACAGTGCCAGTTACAGCATATGTGGATGTGGGACAGGCTTCAGTACCTCACTATCATATGTGGTATGGGGTTGTGCAGGGCAGTCCAAGTATAGCTCAACACATGCAAATGAGGTGTGTATCAACCTTTAGTCAGATGATAAGCAGTTGAGTTGGGCCTGAATTGGGCAGTGAGGCCATTTGATAATATTGCTGTAAACAGCAGATCTGATCTCAACCCATTTCTGTCTATTGACAGCATTTGAGTTATCGATCCAGTGACATGAGAAAAGTAGCCCTTATCTAAAACAAGTCCTCATGGGTCATCGAGTATACGTAGCTCTGGTGGGATTAAAAGCAGGTGATCTCTCATCACAAGCCAGAGAAATAACTTTGTAAACATAAGCCTGCAGAACACTGTTTTCTGGTGTGACATAAAGAGGATTTACCTCATTTTTTTGCCATACTTTCTGTTACGCATTTTGGATCTTAATATTTTGTTACTTCAGAAATGAGATTTGGACTTACTACTGTTATTACTCAAGTTATTTTTCTATTATGACAGGTTTATACAAGGAGTAAGTGTAGCCATGGCAGAAATGAAAATTATAGCTAGGACTAGAACTTTTTAGAAGTTTTGGTGGAAACGTTGAACAGTCTGCCTGAAAAATATAAGGATTCACTGTCAATTTGCACAAGTTAAATCCATCAATTGCTAATGCTTGGGTCCCAAATATACACATTATACTAATTGTACTTGAACAACATTTCAGTAACCCCAGTACCATCCCAGTATGAGTTATAAATCTTTGCCACATACCTCTATAACTGACATTGTGAATAAATATTCAAAACCTGTCATTCCAGGGATGTGATGTGGTTCATGCTCATGACCATTGCCAGTCCAGAGATATGTAACACCGTATATGGTGGTCAGGAGATGGAAAGACTGGGATGTAAGGTGGAGGACACTTGGAGGAGGATGGGGGGGAAGACAGAAGACCTGAACAGGTATTTCTGCTCTGCATTTATGAAGGGGGGGTAGAGGTTTGTGGTTGGAAAGGAGTGGGAAGGGCATAGGGGTATTACTGGATCCCTTCACCACAGAAAGAGTTAGAAAGCAATTTGTCAGGGTGAAGGTGGACAAGGCCATGGGGCTAGATGGGCTGCCTCCAATGGTGTCTCGTGAATTAATACAGGAGCTGGCTGGAGCTGGCTGCCCCACATGCATGGCTGTTCAACCTGTCCCTGGAAACAATTAGTGTGCCAGAGGATCGAACACAAGGCAGCTGTTATGCCGATCCACAAGGGGCAGAAGCAGAGAGCTGAGGGACAATTACTGCACCATCAGCCTAACCACTGTGGTAATGGAGTCACTCATTTGTGAAAGGATAATGAAGAACCTGGAAGTTGATGGACTGCTGCGGGGTGGAGGACTTGAGAAGGGAACTGAGAGTACTGGAGGACTGGGTGGAGACCTGGCAGCTAAAATTCAACATCAGTAAGTGTGCTGATATGCATCTAGGTCACATGTACTAAATGGCTGGGTACATGCTGGGAGGGGAGAGAGTCAGGGTGATGGAGGACGATAGGGATCTGGGGGTAATAGTCTCTAGTAGGCGTAGGGTGGTCCTGGTGCTCCTGTATGAAGCCCTGGTGAGGCTGCACCTCAATTACTGTGTCATGTTTTGGAGGCCTGACTTGCACAAGGATATATACTTGATTGAAATGGTTCAGCAATGGATACCCAATATGGTGCAGAGGATGAAGGGCAAACCATACAAACAGAGATGCAAGGAGTTGGGGCTGTATGCAACTGAGACCAGGAGGGATGGGAGGATGAACAAAGAAGGACTAGGGAAGTTATTCCACAGGAAATAAGGAAACATAACATGTGGGCATGGACATAAATCCTTCATGAGCTTCAGAACCCCAACAGCATTCTACTACAATCATACTCCAATAACATGGCCAGATCCCAAACAGTTACGATAACAGAGCCCATGTTGGCCATGCCCTCCCACCCAAAACCACCCCAAAACTAAAAGGAATAACAGAAAAGCCATTATGATGCTGCATGGCCAGTGTAGCCCTGGTGGACCAGTTGTTCCCACATACCCAGTGCCAGGCCACCCCCTCCCCTCCCTACCCATACCCAACCTACAAATGACACCATCTCTCCTCACCATAGCCAGATGCTGAATGCACTTTGCTCTGACAGTGTACAATTAATACACATGCTCAGTGACTATTTAGTGGTGTATAAACAGGATGGTATTTCGGGGACAGAGAAAGGGGATTGAGAAATTGATATAGGTGTGGTTATGAGAGCTAATAAGGACTTCTCTTTTATGATGTTTGGAGTTCAGTGATGGAAAGGGGTGGGGGGCATTGCCAACATTGGCTATGCTTTCCATAATATATTGCATCTGGCCATGTAAGGATAGGGTGCTTGGAGAACAGGGCTGTTAGAGGTCTTTATCCTATGATAGCATTATGGCGTACAACGGTAGTGACACATTTGCAGCAGTCTAGCAGTTATCAAAAAATCCAGCTCAATTGTCTTACATAACTAAAATAGAAATACTGATGACTTTCTACATCCTTTACCTGATTAGTTGAAATGAGAGCAATTCTGTTGGACCAAGATATTCTTTTGAACCTTTTCAAACCTCAAAGACAGTGGTGGTGGCAGTGATCTTGATTGAACTGTTAGCCTGGCCAAACGGTAACTGGGAAATTCATGAGCAAGTGGACTACTTCGGCAATCAATTCTGTCATGTAATCTACAAAATATATATGATTCCGTTGCTGAGTATAAAGAATTGAGTAAACAGATACAGTTGAACAGTGAGTTACACTTCAATGCTTGAGACCAAAAAGTGCACCAGGCAGTTTGAGGTTCTTTTCCAAGCAGTGCAAGATGATGCATTTTTTGTAAGACAAAAAACCAAAAATAAAAACCCTCCTTCAGCTACTTATACCTCCCCCATGCACACTGTCTTCATGTTAGCTTTGCCAACTGCCTTGATACAGTGGGCACACACCATGGGGCATCACTTATCATAAACCATAGATCTGGTCGCAACATCCCCACCCTCCACCAAGGAGTTTGTCACTACTCCTCCTTGCCTCTCGTACAACTGTCCCTATTCGACCTTCACACACCCCACCCATTTTCCTTCTGCTGTCAGTGCTCCCTCTTATATCTTTATCTGTTCTTCATGCCACATTACAACCCTAGGGGGTGATTAATAGACTGCTACGCTAAACCATGGTCATGCCTTAATGCTTAAATATTACAAGTACTGTAGTATGTTTTGACACCAAACACTCTGCTTTACCATTCAACATATACAAGCAAATGTGACTTGGTGAAAGAGCAAGTTAGGGGTACATAGTCTTTAAAATAACATGATCAGCATTGTACATGGAGTCCTACTGACAACTTTCCATCCAGTAGTACTGATGAATGGCTTGAATACTGCATTATGATTTATAGTAGATACAGCATCTAAATTAGGAAAACATTGGAAAACTATTCTCGTGATAACTTTATTTTGAAATAATTATTTTCACGACAGCAATAGTGCAATTCCAGCATTAAAATTAACAGTCAAATATGACATTTGCAAAGGACTGGAATCAAGCTGATTGGTTGTTACCCCTGAGTTGCAATTGTTTTATGTACGTTTACATATAGAAACACCACCTGGAATAGATAGATTATTGTAATAGGCACAATAAGTCATGGCCTTAGAACCCTACCTCATTACGACCACTATCCGTGAAGTAGACCCATGTAACGAGCACCCATCTTCTATTATTGCTTACTTACCAACCCACAAAGGGAAAATATGGCAAATGGGTGCACCTCATCCCACATTACACAGTTATGAGATGTGTATCAGACAGCCACTGTAACAGTTGGGAATGCATTAATGACTAATTAGCCTAAATGTATACCACATACCATATGTGACTGGCACTTTCACTTCCTTTATAACTGCAGCTATGACACGAAACTTCAGAAAGGAAACTGACCACTGTTGCCGAACATCTTTCAAAACTTTCTGAGGCTGCTCAGAATTCTCATTGAAATGAAGGGCAGTGATGAGCAGTCTGTAGCAGAGAGTAACTGTCAGATGAGAACTTGATGTCTCATGTACAAGAAACAAAACCTAGAGATCTTTCAGGCTACACTTGAACTGTGCACATTAAATTTATAATGTTGGTCCATAAATACAAACATTTAATATCAGCCACTTCAGCAAAAGCACTGTAACCATGCTGTAAATGCATAGAGTGGTTTCCATGATAACTAGGTAAACCTCGAGAGCACAGCCTGGGAGATTTACAGTTGTCAGGGAAACAGTGAGATGTGAGATCAATGCAGTTATAGTCTGTTGCCCATCCATTAGCTTTTACAGTGTATAAAGCAACAAATACCATAACAGTTACTGGTTTTCAATAACCAAAATCCATCAGTAATCATGAGTTGAAGTCACATGTTGTCTGGCCATCATAATGTTACAGCACCGGCTTCACGATTGTTCGGCATCCATTTTGTGCACAATCAGGAGTTGCTCCATGGCAATCAGGACTGCTCTAATGTTAACTACACTACTATTTGTGGATTCCTCACATAGCATCGTTCACCCTTAAGGATATTTCTCACCACCATGGTCGGTCATCCTGAGCAGCAGATTTAAAGCTGCACTGGTGCAGCTGCTCTCCCGCTATTGTGGTATCAATGTGACATAGTCAAGAGGGGTTAACAAACTCTTAATGTCACATCACTACCATAGAAATGTGGTAAAGTGTCTGAATTCAGACAGTAATAAGGGCTTCTCATATATTATTATTTTATTTTGGTTACTTGAGCTAGGCATCAGGCCAATCCTCTCTTTCTGATGACAACTGTTGTGCCCTACAATCAGTGCAGATCATGTACAGTACTATACTGTTAGCTATTATCCACAGCAGTCATGATGCAAGACATGCACAAGTGCATGCAGGTTGATATTCACTCCCTGTTTATGTAACACAGATGTATCATACAGATAGAATAGTCTTCATATGGTCAGTGAGGTGTTCATCTGCATTGCCGACATCCCATGTTCAGTGACAGACTCATGAGTCGGATGCCCCACAGTTTGGATAATGATTGGTAAAACCAGGGCATGCTCTCATTCACTTGTGGTGGGATGTGACAATGATGTCCATCGCCATGCAGACCTCTGACAGATGCAGGAGGTACCACAATGGGCATCACCAGACACTAGGAACACAGGACAGATTCTGGTGTCATTCCGTGTCCCCGCCTATATAAAACACATCTGAAAAATACCATACCAGCTGATAATGATGTACCACCCCCCTCCATCTATGCTTCCACTGCAGACCAAATTCCTCATGGAGAGTCTCGCTGTCATGATCTGCACTGGGGGACAAGCGATGGCATAGAGAGTCACCTAACACATGGAGGGGGCACGCATCTGGTGACCATACCAAGGTGGTAAGGCAAGGATGGATGGGGAGACAAATATAATGGGTGACAAGACCCTCAATTAGGTAGAAAAGAATAACATAGAAATCAATTAATTATTAATTAAACTAACTTATTAATTACATAAGCTGAATAATGTAGTAATGCTGTCTATCCTACTGTGCCTCCATGCCTTCGTAGAAAAAAATTATTTATTTTCAGAGCAAAGTAAAGAACAACTTTGTAAAATGACTCAAGTGAATGTGCCTGCTCCGTTGGGGGATAATTTCCTGATGTCCTTCATCAATAGGTTGTTCAAAATAGTAATCTCCAACTCTTTTTGAGCTCTGCTACCTGGAATGGCGTAACAGAAGTTGTTGTCACCTCCAGAGACCAATCTCTCAACTTAACCTTCTACTGAACTACAACCATGTACGATCTTACGCAAATTCTCAAGATCATGGTGGAAACTAATAGGAGACAGGTCCAGGAGAGATACGAGGAAATAATATTTTACAAAAAGGGTGGTAGAACATCAGAACACTATGTCCAGTGAACTGATGGGTGCAGACACAGATGCTTCAAGCAGGGCAGTTCATAATGAAGGGAATATTTGTTACGGGTGGGGTGGTAAAAACCACATTATAAGAATATAGAAAGGTTGGTGAGGGTTATTTCCAATAGAGAAACAGTACGTACCAGTGGTAATATGTAATTTGTCAGACCAGATGGACATCTGTTTTTTTCATGCCATCATAGTCTATGCTACTATGTTATCAATATTCAATATATGCCCATCAATAATTCCTATTCTGTTACCACTAGGTACAACTACTGTAATGATCTATAATTTGTAGTCACGGAAGGGACCTTCCACCAACTGCAGCTAGTCCAGAACATGGTGGCCTGATTACTATCAGACCTTTCAAGGTCCAGTCATGTGACCCTGGTCATACATGCCATCCAATGGCTGTCTGGTGGTAGGACCTATTCAAGACTTGCATGTTCACCTACAAAGCCCAATATGGGATCAATCTTGATTACTGTTATTTTATATTTTTTATTTGATTTGGTGTTTTTATATTGTACATGTGCTTTGGTTGCTAAAAAGTGCTTTAAAAATACATTTTGATTTGATTTGCTTTTACCAGTCAGAACTCCAGACACTGGTATCCTCTGTTTGCTCCCTCCACTCCTCATCGAGGAGCTTCTGGAATGTTTCTAGAATAAGGTTGCAGACCTCTGGTGATCACACATGTAGAGCCTCAGGGCAGTCCTGGTGGATCTCACTTCCTTCTGCTGTCTGGGGGAACCCCTCAATTGAGGTGTTCAAGCAGGGGTTGAAGATCCATCTCTGTGGACTTGCTTTCACAGATAGTTGATCTGAATCCATTTTAGAGTTTCTATTGCTGTATTATTGAACTGTTTGAAGTCTGCAGAATATTTATAGTTTATTTTTCACTATTTTATGTTGAGAACTATTATCTATTGTAATTCTGTTGGCTTTATTTGATGTTTTGATCAGAGGACAGAGAATCAGGGCATAGGGCTGCCTTGCCCTTGCCTAGTTATTTACTATGCAAATAGTTGTGAAACTTCTAAAACCAGTTTGCATGCAGATAAGGCCAACTTTTTGGTATCCACTGATGTTCATCAATCGGTTCATGTGCACAGCTAGGAAAGTCAACACTATGATTATCATGTAAATTTGCAATGTGGTTTGCAATCAAGTGCCACTTAGTAACCACCAGATCACCATTGCCACCACTTGAATTGGTGCACCAGTACAAGTGGTTGCTGATGGGTTTGGCCCATTTACCAAGTGTGCTGCAGTCCTTCCTTTTTGCCTTCTCTTGCAACTTTTTCTTTATTCCTGAATGCAGAGAACAACAGTAGTAGAACATCTTAGTCTCAAATATCAAAAACATCCACTACCTGTAAGGCTCAAGATCCATGTAAAGCTCTACACATCTGTTACATAGAAAAACCAAAAAGAGATTGTAACTCTCTCTGTTCACCTAACATTTGTAACTTCTTTCCAGAACATTATCTTTGTGAGTCAGTGACACTTTGGGTATAAAAAGTCATGGCCAGATATGAAAAATTGGAGGTCATATTTTTTTAGCTGAGCCTAGAATAATAACACTGAAATTAGCAAACTGTGTAACACTGAGATGGTCATCCTAGATGTATAATAATAAATGGGTCAAAATTAAGTATTATAAGCACATTTATTATACCTCTTACCCAAAAACTGAACCCTGTTAAATGATTGCCTCCACCAAATCTGCAAAACCCCACTTTCTTACCAGAATTCACCCCACTCCCCCCAAAAGAATTTTCAGAAAACACAATTACTTGAAATTCACTTCTTAAACTGAATGTCAATGAATCATGGGTTAACAAGAATTGCAAAAATTTACATATTCTAATTTAGCATATATTGAAATGCCACATTTTTGTCTAATTGCCAGTGTGGCTACTGAGACCCAAAAATGAAAATATGTCTCAGACATGCTGCAATCAGATTGTTTTTTAGGATTGTGGCACCCTTTCACTACTCCCTGTTCCACTGTCATGTTCAGACTTATCACTGTGTTGTGCTAACTCTCCCTGACTGAATTCTATCTACCAGCTCTTCTGAATGTCTTGAGTGATGCTTTTCCATTCTGGAACACCACTGTAAAACTATTAGTTAAAGAACAATTTCAATAAAATAAGACAACTTCTAAAGATGAAAAACTTCCACTATGAATAATTATTAGTATCAAACTACTTCCATAACATGACGTACAATACCAACAATTTAATCGCTCCCTATAGCAAATGTGATGCTCAGATGAGACTCATATTAAAATACACCCATAAGAGATTATAAATTCCTGTTAGTGCTTTATTGATTAATTCTTATACTCTTACATTCTTTACAAATGAACACTTACATGTCACCTTTCCCAAAGCTGTCTTCTTCACTGTCAGATTCCAATTCACTGTTGACAAAATCCTCAACATTCCAGTCTGGATCATCTTCACAGTCATCTATAAGGCCTTCATCCATATACTATACATCACTGTCATCATATAGGACTGTAAATTCATTTATGTAGTCATGCTGCTCTAATGCAGTTCACAGCACTGTGTGGATGCATCTGATGTATCTCTGTTCAAAATACACACCTGCACACCTTTGTGGATGCCAGCTGGCTGTGTCTGTGTTGATCACAAATACTTTGTTTTCCCAAATCCATGAGAAACATATTTACATGTCTTTGTTCCCTTATGTTGCTGCTCCTTCAGGAATAATAATATGTCATGAACTGGTCACAGCTTCATGAATATTGACTTACAGGGCATGGAGACATCAATCCAGTATCACAGTGTTCACAACCCATTCACAAGCATATACTGCATTTAATCACAATAAAATCTTCTTCCATCATATACTGAACATCTTGTGATGGATTATCAAAGACTTCTGTGTTACAAGAAAAGGTACCTGCATCAAGCATTATTTAAGAAGGTTGCTCTGTGTGCAACTCTTACAATCTGCATTGAATTGTGCCAGGTCACATGGGGAATTTTGCAATAGAGATATGCAGTCACATCTATTTTGTCATGATATTCTTTGAAGACTAAGACAAAGAAAGAATGTTGAGTGTGGGGTGGAATAACTGTGGAAAACATTGGACATCATCTAAGTGGATTTCAGCAAGGCCTTACACACCGTCCATTGAACAAGTTAGATTGTATTGGCACTGTACAAACTGATTTAAAGTAGGATAAGAACCGCCTAAAAGACAGGCAGAATAGAATAATGATACATGCATTTAAATCTGGAGAAAGCAGTGTGACCAGTGAGATACATCGATCATCTCTCCTTTTGGCCAGTATTGCCTTATGTCCTCATTAGTGATACTGCGTTAGGCCTGGAGGGAAAATATATGGCTGTTTGCAGATAACACCAATATCTGCAACAGAGTAGGTACAATGGACTAGATTATGAGTATGAGGCAAGAGCATGGAATGACTGAAAAATTGTATGTGATATTACAATTGATGTTACTTGCACATAGATACAAAATAATGAACACAGTATGAGGTAAGTGTTAGCAGATGAGCTGTCAGATTGTAACTTTAAAAAGACAAAATTAACACTCACAAGAACGTTCACGGTGGCAGCCAGCACCCTCAGTGACTGAGTTAGGAAAGATGACTGTGTGTGTGTGTGTGTGTGTGTGTGTGTGTGTGTGTGTGTGTGTGCATGTGTGTGTGCGTTTGGTGGGGGGTGATAATTAAAAAAATAACATAAAAAACAAGGAAGCCCTCACACACTCTTATGTGTGCTCAGCAATGACAGCATCATGCTCTCAGTAGGAAGAAACTATTTAACACATAGAGGAAGGATATTACAGAAAACAATTATAAAGAGTTTATTTGCAAGTATAACCTTTCAATCTTAAAAACATTACCTAAAAAAGGATGACATTGAAAAATCACAGTATACCATGATAGAGTGAGGGTTATGGTGAAATTTACCCTGGTTATGGTGAAATTTACAGCCTAAGGTTTCTTGACCAAACCACAACAGGCATGGGTCAATCCCAACATAACCCACGCACACTGTCGTGGTATATTGCCTAATTATACAATGGGGTAAATCCAAAGATGTGAATCTGGCAATCTGATTGGCTGGCTGGCACCTTTTCAGCATGATAAATCCTTCAGTGTACCCACTGGAAAAGGTGCCAGCCAACCCAAAACCCATGCCACACTAAAATAAATCACTCTGATGGCAAAATATCAAACAGACTTCCACCATTTACATTTGCCACTTATCGATAAAGTCCTGGGAAATTCAAACAAAATCAATATGATTTCCAGCTAACACATACGGATGAGCTAGAAACTATATTCAGTGTCCAAAACGAACCATCTGACACTAAAATCTTACCTGCACGTACAGTTGCAGATCCTCTGTCAGCACCGGACTCAGACACCCGCTTCAAACATGCCACAGTAAACAATGACCCCACAGCTCAAGTCAGCCCGGGCACTCATGACCAACCGCCAGCCACTCTTCATGGGCAATCCCCTGCTTTGCACTATTTTTAGAGGCTTAAGAATAAAATGTGTAAAATGCTAAATAAATAAAAAATATGTTTACCATTGCATAATAGCAATATACCCAAACAGGGAGTGAGTACATGGGTGGATTTATCACTTCTGGTGTGGTTAAGTCACTTGGCTGCACCTCATGACTGAACCACACCAGCTATGGTAAATCCACCCATATACTCATTCTCTGTCGGGGTATATTGCTTAAATGAACAATAGGGTACAAATTTCAGTCTACATGAGGGGGTCAAAGCAGAGTGCCAGGATGACAGTGATAGCCAGTGTCATGCTGGCTACCATTGGCAGAAATATAACAAATGGATATAGGGATGTAATGCTGCATAAACAATAATGCATGACTTGGTGTTGGTAGTACTGAGATATTCACACACCGAAAGGTGTAGTTAGGCATGAGTCTGCAGGTCGACTGCCTTCAGCATCTGGGTGTATGGATATCTCAGTACTACCAACACCCAGCCATGTCTTATTACTTATATAAAATGGGCCTATAGGCAATTTTGAAAAATAAAAAAAAATTCTAAAGGTTTTCAAAGTCACAAAAAAACATACAAAACTGTACTCACAGCTTTGTCTGTTTGACATGCTGTTTCCACCCTATGTGTAGTAAGTATAGAAACTTCACTCATGTTGAACAGTGGATCATCAGGGAAATCACAAGCTTGTATGCCTGCATCACAAGACACATATAACAATTCATCCAAAACATCAGGTGCCTCAGTGCTTATAGACTTTGTGGTTGAAGGTACTATGCATTTCTCTGTACTTGTGGACTGTGTGGTATAGGCAGGAACTCTGGATGATGGACTCGGCAGCAGTTCCATTTCTTCAAGAATCTATTGACAAATTGTAATCACAAAACATTGTAAGTGAGGTGGAAATCAATGAATTTGCAAAATAAAACATAAAAGCAGTTCAGTAACTTGAAGAAATTACCTTACCTCTAATCTTCTCCTTTTCTCAATGGTGCTGCTGCTCCTTTTTGGTAGACCAGAATTATGTGCAAAAAATGGTTGGGCAGGCTCCTGGTTTTAAACAGTGCTGACTTGATTTAAAATCTGTGATATCCAAGAAAGTTTGTGAAATTGCAAACCGGTCTTTGGCAAAATGATTGGCACATCACAGTGTGTGATCATTTGGTTCCCACCCAGGGTGTTTTACCACCATTGTCCATTGCTTATGACATTTTGAGTCCTTAGGGAAATGATACAAGCAACAGCCATATTGTTTTCCATTCTTGCACCTGATAGCACAACAGTACTTCATTATGACACTAACGAGACACAAAAAAATTTAATGAAACTAAAACAGACAGGAAATGAAAGATTAGTGAGAAACGGATAGATGCTAATACAGTAAATTTAATGTGTTAGTAGGAATTAGTGCTGCAACCAACATTGACAGTAACAGCAGACCTATATAATACATTGCAAACATCATCAAATAATCCCAACTCTGGACACACATCTAAGGAAACACAAACGTTGCTTTTCCACCATTGTTGCCATTTCATGACTACAATTTAGATACCCCATATACATATATAATTCATCGCTCACCTCACCCTTTCAATTTTCTCCCAGCTGCTCTAGTGCAACTCTATTCTATTCATCCACAGTGCTTTTTTTTACAGAAACACTTCATATTGTTAATATCTTTGCATATCACAGACCAGACATATTTCAGAAACCCTCATTCCAGAACATACCTTCTTCAGAAACATGTTAATCCCGAATAATCTAATTGCCACATTTACACATGTGTGTGTAGAAGAGCCCTGAGTGAAACATCTCATCTGAAGGACCTCCTACCCAAATAGTGCAGCACCCCCCCCAGACCTGCACTGTGTAGCCAGTGTTTAATGTACAAGACCAATCTCAGTATGGGAAGAGACTCCACATCCTTCTGGTCCAGATTTGGACGTGCTAACAACTGAGGCAAGCTGACACCTTAACAGTGAGTCCATCTGTTACACAATTTAATTGAGAGAAAGGAAACTAAGCAGGGAATACTGAGACTAATATCAAGTCATGGGGAGCTGATACATGGTGAAAGGGAGAAGGCATACCTACTAAACAGCTAATTTTACTCTGAGTTCACTAGAGAAAATGAGGAGAAGCATAATGAAGCAAGATAAGCCAGGGCAGTGGGTGAAGGAGTGGATATGAGTCCATTAAGGGTGGCGGAGACCGGGAGAACTACACTACTGGATGGAGGAAAGGATGGTGGGGCCAGATGGGGTGCACCCCAGTGTGTTGAGGGAATTAAAGGATGTACTGGCAGCACCCTTGACTGCACTCATCAACATGTCTGTGTAGTCCAGAAAGGTACCAGATGACAAGAAAATGGTGGATGTGGCCCCCCTGCTCAATGGGGATGGGGGGAAGGGTTAGGTGGGAAACTACATGCCTGTGATTTTGACATCTGTCCTGGACAAGATCATGTAGAAGCTACTGAAAACCAGTAGTATCAGTTACCTGATGGCAAGCGGCCTGATGATTCAGAGGTAACACTGCTTTAGAAGGAGCAGACCCTGTCAGACTTGATTGAGTACCTTGACTGCGTCACCGAAGTAGTGTATCGGGGGGGAGGGTAGTGGATGCCACACATCTATATTTCAGTAAGGCATTTGACACTGTGCCACACATAAGACTCCTGTACAAGCTGAAATGCCTGTATCTGGGGCAGACAGTGGTTCGATGGGTGAGAAACTGACTGGGAGCAGGAGACGGAGAGACGGTGTGTGTCCGTTTGCAGATGATATTAATGTCTGCAATATGGTGGACACCTCCAGATCCAAGTAAGAAATATGGGACATAGGAGGATAAGGCAGAATATGCTCAAAAGAACAAAGAAATGGGAAATAACAATATGTAATATAAATGAAGTTTCATGTTATGTTCAAGTTTGTTATTATGTGTGGGTTGAAATCCTGCCAGTTGAAGGAATTGTTGGGTAAATAGTGGGGACGTGGGGGATAAAGAGAATGCAGAACAGTAATGGAATACCACCACTGTTTATATATGTTGTGTGGAGTGGAGAAATGTGAATAAAATGGCTCAGGTTATGAACCAGAGGAGATACCTGGAACATTAATGGATAATGAAACTGTAATTGTGTCATGGAATATCCGTGGCTTCCACAGTCCCATAAAACTGAAAAAGGTGCTACCAGCCCTTAAAAACCACTGGGCCCAGATAGTTCTTCTTCAAGAGACCCATCTCAGTGTGGAAGAGAACAAGAAACTGGTGGGGGGATGGATGGGGACATGGCATGCTGTGGCATATAACTCACATAAGAGGGGGGAGGCAGAGTTGTTCCATAAAAACTACCCAATCATGGTGGATCAGATGGCTGCAGACTTGAATGGTGGCTGGTCCATTTTTGTACAGGGTAGGGTGAAGGAGGAACAGATAACCTATGCCAGCATATATGCCCCATCAGTGTTTGATGCAGAGTTTTATAAAAAACTAAGAGAAGTAATGATCAGGGAGCAAGTTCCCCAATCTGAGTTTAGGAGGAGATCTGAACTGTGTGATGGAGTCTAGCCTGGACCACTCAGGGAGAATGAGAAGGTGTGAGAAGGTGATCAGTCAGTGGAAACAAGAGATTGTGGATCTGGATGTGGTGGATGCATGGCGGGCAGCTAACCCTGGGGCTCAAGAACATACTTTCTACTCTAACCCTCATAGTACGTGGTCCAGGCTGTACAACATATATGTCACAAGAGAGGGGTATGGGAGAGTTAAGGATGTCACACATGGGCCTATTCATATATCAGACCATGCAATGGTGGTGATGAGGTTGCTCCTGGGGGAGGGAACATGTCTGTGCCCCGGATGGCACTATCCCACATACCTGATGACATCAGAGAAATTTAGGGAGTTCTTGAGACATCACTGGGACCAATATAGGGAGGCAAATGAAAATACCGCCTCTACAAAAGTGATTAATTCGGAGGCTGGGAAGGCATACATGCAGTGGTTGATCATAGGGTATGAGAATAGGTTTAAGAAACAGAGAAGGCTTAAATGACAGACCCTGGAAGAACAACTGAGAGACACGGAAAGAAGAATGATTGCCCAACCATCAGAACAGCTGGGGGGGAAATGCTGGTGCTTAGAGGGGTTCTTAATTTGCTACTAACAGGAGAGGCTAGCACATCCCTGTCCTTTGCCAGATAGTGGTTGTATTAGTAGGGGTACAAACCGGGGGCCATATTGACTAGACTGGCAAAGGGAAGAAGGGAAACAACAATGGTAACTGGAGTAAGACAAAAAGGGACAGCAACAAGTGCAAGGTAAGAGGATAAGAGAAACCTTTGCAGCTTTTTATAAAGACCTATATAAAACAGAAAGTGGGAATACAGAACCTTTGCTGGCAAAATTCTTGGATGGATTGAAACTACCATAGCTTTCGGAAGAGTAAAGGGAGAAAATGGGAAAGAAGTTAACAGCAGGAGAGATTAGGGGGGACACTGACATCAATGAAAAAAATGGGAAAGCAGGAGGACCTGATGGGTTTGTAATGGAATACTATAAAGAACTACAGGGAGAACTAATGGGAGCAACAGCCCATATGTTGGAGGAGGTGGAGGAGGGGTGCTAATGGTGACTTACCTGCAGTCAATGATATGTCTACTCCCCAAGCCTGGTAAGGATCTGGGGGAGTGTGAGTCATTTTGCCACATATCACTTTTCAACTGTGATATCAAAATCTTTGCAAAGGTTTCAGCCCACAGATTAGAAGGAATCCTACCCCACTTGGTACATGTGGGCCAAACAGGATTATACAGGGCCGCCAATGCTATCAATATTTGAGGAGACTACTAAATATAATTCAATGAGTTAACTGGCATCAAGTGCAAGTGGTGGTGCTGTCCATGGATGCCGAAAAAGTATTTGACCGCATAGAATGGCCATATCTTTTTGAGGTGTTGAGGAAGTTCAGATTAGGGGATACTTATATTGCTATGGTCAAAATGCTACGTAAGACTCCAAGAGCTCAGGTCTTGGTAAATGGGGGCCAATCTGGAATGTTTGAATTTCACAGGGGAACATGACAGGGGTGTCCATTATACCCATTCCTTTTTGACTTGGCAATCAAGCCTTTGGCTGTTCTCATACAAGAGGATGCCAGGATCTAAGGGATGGTGGATAAGTATGGAATACATCACAAATTAACCCTGTATGCTGATGATCTCCTGCTGTTCACCACACAACAGAATACTACTATCCCAGCTTTATGGAGGTGGTGCAGGAATTTGCAAATTTTTCAGGATATAAGCTTAACCTATCTAAATCAGAACTGTTTAGGGTGGATGACCTGAGGGCCCAAGATGGAGCCAATGCATGGGGGTTTAAAGAGGTAAAGGGAAACTTTATTAACTTGGGGATAAAGATAGGTAGAGATTTGGTAGGGTTGTATGGGATTAACTATGGATCTCTGCTATGGACACTTAAAGCAGACATGGAGAGGAGGCAGTGCTCCCAATTTCATGGCTGGGATTTATCAACCTTCTAAAAATGTATGTGCTCCCCAGGATACTATATTTATTGCAGATACTCTCAATGGGGTTAACAAGGGTGGACTATAAAGATACTGAAAAAGAGTTTGGTAGATCCATCTAGCGAAATAAGAGGCCTAGGATTAGCTTACTTAGATTAAAGGGCAAGACGGAAATGGGAGGCCTTAATTTTCCTGATCTTAGGGGATATGCAATAACCATGCAGAACAGATATTCAGGATTAGATACACCAGGGGGTGGAAGCAAGCTGGATAGACCTAAAAGGTGAAGGCACAAAAATCCACCTAATAGCATATCTAGACCCAAGAAGTAAAAGGGCATATCACAGGTTGAAGGATAGAAACCCCCTGGTGTAATGGACACTAGAGGTGTGGGAACAGGCCCAGAAGAGGAGGAGAGGGGAGAGGGGAGAGTGTAGTCATGGATTTGGTGCTGGTGGTGGGAAACCCAGTCTTTCTGCCAGGACTAGAAAGGGATAGATTTGAGCTGTGGGAGCAGGGAGGGGTACAATGCCTTAGAGACTTGTGTGTAGGAGAAGGTCTACGATCCTTTGAGGATTTAAGGGAGAGGTATGGTATTCCAACCACACATAGGTACAACTACTTCCAGATAAGGGCTTTCAATACAGTAAGAAGTAGAGCAATTGGTGGAGCCTCCATGTTGGAGTCCCTGGAGGACATGATATTGACTGTGCAGGTTAACCCCAAATGCCTAATTGCATGAGCAGTACAGCAGGATAGGGAACTGTTCCCAGACAGATCCCTAAAGGTTAAAGAACTTTGGGAAAGGGATTAAGAATTCAGATCAAAGAAGAGAACTGGACGCTTGTCTTACAATCACATATGGGATTGTTTATGTGCAATAAGTTTAAAGAGTCACAATTTAAATTTTTGCACAGGCTATACTGACCCCCAGTGGTGGTCAACAAGTTCCATCACACTGTATCACCAATGTGTGGAAGATGTAATGAGGTGAGGGGAACATACACTTATTACTTTTAGGAATGTAGGCAGTTAATATCTTTTTGGACTGAGAAAGCCCAAGCAGTGACAGATGCCATGCGAATACCTGTCAATCAATCAATCAATCAATCAATCAATAACTTTATTTAACCAGGCATAACCTGTATCAGATACTGCAGTTTCCTTGTTGTTTGGGATGGAGTACATGGGGGGAGAGGAATGGGAGGCATATCCCAGACCGATTACAGTTCTTTTAAACATGGTGAGGCAATGTATCCAAAATACATGGGTCTCTCACTCCAGGCCATCTAAGGGGCAATGGAAAACCTTGGTCATAAATAACCTGGCATTGGAAAGACTCACATTTATTTATTTTATTTATTTGCTTTTAGTAACCAGGTGGGTGCAGTAGGCATAGGGATGCCTATTTTCAAGCATGACCCAGGAGGATACAAGTCAAATACATGAGCAATACAATGTGACGCAGCACATAGAAAAGGTAAACATTTGGGAGGAGGTCAGAAACACAATAACTTAGCAACTGGGAGAAATACAGAGTTGGACGATGTTAAAAAATAAACAATACAGTTAGAAAAAAGTCAAAATATAAACAGGTGCCAGACAAGTACAGTATTGGTCCAAACTGGTATTATGTACAGTATACATTGTGCCATTATGAGGCCTTCAGCATAGAAAGAGTAAAAAAGAAGAGGAGGTGGTAGAGAGCTTGGAAAAAAGGGTGAGAAGGATGAAGGCATGCAGGGGAAGGCTAAGAAGGATAGTGAGGGAAAGCTGAGGGTGAAAGATAGAGGGGATAGAGGAGCTAAGGTGGATGGAATCATGTGCAAGCATTTGAAGCATGTAGATGTTCGTGGTGGAGTTTCTTGAAACCAGCATGGGTAGGAGCTAGGTGAATAGCCTGAGGGATAGAATTCACATATCAAAGACATGGGAAGGAGGAGCTGTTCATGAAGAAATGGGGGACATACAATAATTCACTGGCAGTAGGGGAAGCATTGGTGTTGAGACAGGGAATAACTTGAGTACCTGGGGGCTATATCCTGTCCTAGGAATAAGAAATGAGAGAAATGATGAATACTCTGGACACACAACAATAAGAGAACACTGAAACAGTTTAAGAATTTCAGGTGTATATATATATATATATATATATATATATATATATATATATATATAAATGTGATGAAATAGGGACTGTATATAGTTGGGGGAAGTTAAAAAGAAAGTAAGGTTGCTTTAGAAATGGAACAAGAGCAGGCAATGTTGTACTTGTCATTAGAATGTACTAAAAGGAATATTGGGAGCTGCACCCTCAGATGTTGGAAGAGGGGCTGGTTATTGTCTGTCATGCTATAATATGTATGATAATTACCTGACTAATAAAAGCTTTTAAAACAAAGAAAAGAAAAACCAGCAGAAGAGGTTTATCACTAACAGAGTAGCTCACACGTGGAACAATCTGCCTGAGGAAATAATAAATGAAGAGACTCTAAACACCTTTAAAAATAAGCTTGATGAATTCCTCCTAGTGAATAACTAAGGTTATGGCCCCACTACCGTGGAAGACAGGTTAGATGGGCATTTGCCTCCTCCTGTCTAAAAAAAAACCTGGTATATAAACCGGTTACTACAACATTGGAAAGTGGTGGCATTCCAGTTAATATAAAAATAATAATAATAACAATTACCAAAGCGCTGTTCAAAGTTAAAAACATAAAACAATAAAATATGTGGAATGAATGAATGAATAACAATTCAAATACAGATATATCAATCTCCGAAAGCACAGCTAAATAAATACATTTTTAAAGCCGACTAAAGCTCTCTAAGGTCAGGCACTCTCTAATCCAGCGAGGTAGAGAATTCCACAGGATCAGGGCTGCATAACTAAAAGCTCTCACACCAGATGTTTTCCACTGAACCATGGGAACCTCTAGCAATCCTTCATCAGCTGAGCGGAGGGGTCAGATGGTGCTGTAAGGAACCAGGAGCTCTTGCAGGTAGCCAGGGCCCTGACCGTGTAGGGCCTTATAGGTCAGTAAACCGACCTTGAAGATGATCCACCACTGAACAGGCAGCCAGTGCAGTTCGCGCAGCACAGGGGTGATATGACTGGTCCAGGAAACCCCTACCAGCAACCTGGCAGCAGCATTCAGCACCAGCAGCAAGCGGCGGTAATCAACCTCCGGAAGCCCTAGGTATAGGGAGTTTCAGTAGTCAAGGCGAGAGGTCACAAAGGCGTGGATCAACATTGGAAGATCGCGAGATGGAACAAGGTGCTTAATAAGGGCAATGTTCCTTATATGGCAAAATGAGGCTTTGGCTACCGGCGACACCTGAGAGCGAAGTGTCAGCCCTTCATCAAATATCATGCCCAGATTCTGCACCTGGACAGAGGACATGAGATGGCTACCCCCAAGCCAAAATCTGGAGGCAGACCGAGCTCCTGCCCTCTCTATCCCTTGACATGGTTCCACCACCAACACCTCAGTTTTTTCAGGGTTCAACCTTAGTCAGCTGGCCCACATCCAGTCCTGGATCTCCATGAGGCAGCTATTAAAAACAGAGACCCCACTGTCCTGGTCAGGGGCCAAAGACAGACAGGGCTGGGTATCATCTGCATAACAGTGAAACTGCAGCCCATACCATCTTTCAATGTCTCCTAATTGCAGCAAATACACTGTGAACAGCACAGGGGACAGCACAGAGAGCCCTGAGGAACCCCACATGGCAGAGAAAATGAGACTGAGGAATATATTCCCGACACCACTTTCTGAGTTCTACCAGTGAGGAAACATCTAAACCAACTGAGGACCATACCTGACAGGCCACAGCTGTCTCTCAGGCACTCAAGCAGCCCCCATGGTCCACGGTGTCAAAGGCTGAAGAGAGATTGAGAAGGACCAAGACAGAATGACACTTCTGATCTTTAGCAATCAGGAGATCATTGAGCACCTGAACCAGAGCAGTCTCTGTACTATGCCTTTTTTGAAAACCGGACTGGAAGGAATAGTAGATGTCATAGATGGTAAAATGGTTATCCAGCTGAAGAACAACTACTTTCTCTATCATTTTCCCAATAAAGGGAAGGTTAGAGATTTGCCTGTAGTTGACAGAGCAGCTTGGGTCCAGAGACAATTTTTTAAGGAGCAGTGTAACCATTGCTTCCTTTAGGGAGTTCAGAAACTCACCTAACTGTAAGGAACACCAAACTATCTCTGTCAAGACAGGACCAATGACATCTACAGACCCCAAAATGAGGCGTGTAGGGCCTGGGTCAAGACTACAGCAAGTAGGCCACATACTTTGGACAATCCGCACAACATCATTGATTGCTGGCCGGTCAAAGTGATCCTAAAATGACCAAGGTGTAGTGACCATACACCAACCAACATAAACCCCCATAGAGCGTGCTGAGTGAATCTCAGCCCTGATATTGGCCACCCTATTGGCAAAGAACAGAGCAAACTCATCACAGTTATCTTGTGAAAATGCTCTGTGAGACTGAAGACAGGCTGGATTGCATAGTCTGTCGTCGGTTCAAACGAGATTACCCCAGTTGATTCTGAGCCACAGCAATCTCCCTGGACAGAAACTCTACCTTCTTATGGGAGATTGTTGAGTGATAGATAGAATAATGTTCCATCAATCTAAGGCAGTCAGCATCAAGGGTGGATCTCCACCAGCAATGCTCCAACCTTTGCTTCACATGCCTCAACTCCCTCAAGGCCCAATCAAACCAAGGGGACCGAGGGCAGAAAGTGAGGGGGCAAACACCGACTTAAGCGATGGAGTCCAGATCATCCCCTATGGCCATATTATAGCCCTGGACTAGATGCTCTTGGCCCCCGCTGACATCTGTACATCCCAATAGGTCAAGCACCACCAGAAGATCAGTGGGAGTAACATCCTTAAAGGGCGGTATCTGTCCATCTCCACAGGGGCAGGTCTATGAGGGGGAGCTCGGAAATTGAATCTTACAATGCAATGGTCAGATCATCCAACCGGTTCTGCCCCCAAGTCAGTGGTTTCTATTCCCAGGAGTAAACCAGGTCGAGTGAGTGGCCATAAACAAGGGTAGCAGAAGTAACAACCTGTGTGAAGCCCAACACATTCATAAGTTGAAGGAAGTCCTGACCAAAATGAGAGAGTTCATCATCGACCCAGGAGTGATTGCTGTATACATACAGTACCTATACATTACTTTATACATACAGTAGCTATGATTAAAATTGATGTTAAGTTCATTGTAATCTTGCATTGTTATATCCCTTGTCTATGCACTTTTCACCAGGTGTGACTGGCAAAGGGTCTTTGATCCAGTTCACATGCTAACCAATAATTATTTTATAGCTATGAGGTACCATATGTATCTGTCAGTGGTAGAACTGCATGCAAATCAACAAAAATCTTGAAGTACACTATCAGTGCTCCATGACACTAATATGACTTGGAGTTGTTTCAGAGGCTGGGCAAATCAATTGCACCGGAATGATTCATAGTGTAAACACAGCTAGATATTGGGAATGAATCAGATTTGTTAGCACAAATGTAGACATTTTGACAGCTATGTAGAAATAACACAAATAACAATCATAGCAACACAGTATTTACACCTGTCTTAGGTCAACTTTTACCTTATTGTAACTCTATCATGTGGTCATGATTTGCCCGGCTTAAGCAAACCATATGCTACTACAAATGATCCCATAAAGTTCTTTGATTTCTGTTGAGCTGAACAGTGTGAAGGTGTAGTCTGACAAATACATAAATGCAAACATTTTTCCACTAAAAATGAAGCTCATTCCATCTGCCAGCAAATCTGGTAGCAGTCCTGAAGTGTGGTTTAGGTGGTGAATGAATAACCAGTTTCTCAGACTGTTCTGTAAGAGACAGATTTATACCTCACAGTTACCTTGTAAAGCTGCTTCAGTACTAGCATGAGTTGCATGAAAGTATTTTTAAAACATCTCTCTTCAGTGCTACAAATCAGGCAAAGTGTTATATGTTTATCCTGACTCCCTCTTGCTTCATGAATGCAAACTAATGTTACCTGTAGCCAACCTCCAGCTGTTGGGTATTATATATTTAAAGATTTCATCTAAAGAAACTATTTTCTTGAACTCTAATTGAAACATATACAGTATGTGATAAAGAAAACATAATGTTGGAGTTTTTGGCTTCAGTGGAGAACTATGCTGAATTTGCAAACCATTTTCCCAGTAGAAGCTGTTTTTTTTTTATATTAGTTCAGATTATGTCATTATTCTAGCTATACTGTACATTGCTTTATACATACAGTACCTATACATTGCATTATACATACAGTACCTATGCTTAAAATTGATGTTAAGTGCATTGTAATCTTTTATTGTTATATCCCTTGTCTATCCCCTTTTTGCTAGGAGAGACTGGCAAAGGGTCTTTGATCCAGTTCACAAATAAGGATTTTTGGTTACCCCAGTAGGTGTTTGTGTTTATTAAATGGGTAGAGAATATGAGGCATCTTCATTGGCCAAGAGAGTTCGGTACCTAGGTGCTTAGAGAGTGACAACCACCTTTTTGAGAACCTTTTGGCAACCAGGATGCATCACAACTTGATATCTGTCTCCAAGAATTTTTTTTTTTAAACAGTTTTGGCAGTCATGTTTGTAAGGTTATTTATTTAGTTCATTTTTGTTTACCCGGTAGGTTGCACTAGGCATGCAAACATTCCTGACATGCCATAACCTTTAAAACAACCTTTTAACACATTTAAAAAACTCCCCAACCCCAGATGTCACCTTCCAAACACTTAACAAGTTAGAGTAAAACATTTAAACCCATATACTAACCTTTCTTTTTTTTCACATTTTTGCCACTTTGTTTTTTGCAGACATTCCAAACCTCAGTGTCATGATGTTCCTTAAATGTGCTGTTATCCCCCCTCAATCTTTCACGCATTTACTGAAGCAGCTCACCCCCTGCTTCACCATCTGACCACTCCTCTAGCCATTTCCATCATGATAAACAAACCCTTTATTTCAGTTTGTTTATCTTGTGGGTAAACATTTATGTCTGTCACCACTGGGCACTATCAACTACAGAGGCTCACCATCAGCTGAACTACATGAATCATCACGCGTGTTCTCACTCCTGCTCTTGCATCTCACTCACAGTGAACAATGATCATCAACATGAATGGCTGCTGTACTCTAACCTTGGGATCTCCAAATGGTCATTTGCAGTAAATGGCTGATGAACTCTCACACTGGAATGCATGAAAATATAAAAAAGGCAAACCAACGCTCTGTTATTGATTCTGAATGACCACCTTATTGTATTATTATTATTATTTTAAGGCCTTATTAATGCATCCAGCTGCACAGAGCTCTTCCCCACACTTTCTAATCAGCCTATTATAAAATATACTCTCTCTCTCTCTCTCACTCTCTCTCACCTTCATACGATCATACAAAATTGCCAGAAGACAAAGGCCTTGTGGTCTACCAAGTCTGCTCAATTGTGCAGCTAGCAACCCTTATACTGCAGTTGCCCCTCCGTCCACTCCCCCTCCTCCTTCAGTGACCCTCCCCATTACCCTGTTCCATCCCCTTTTGAAGCAGCCCACTGTTCTACAGGATACCACTTCCTTCGGCAATGCATTCTACCCAGACACCACCCTCTCCATAAAAAGTGTCTCTTCATTTCCCTCCTGAACCTTTCCTCTTCTAGTATTAGATAATGTCAGCAAGTGTCCCTCCCCTCCTTAATTTGAAAATCTCTTCCATGCCCATCTTCTTTATTCCCTTCATGTACTTGAAGTTTTCAATCATGTCCTCTATCCTTCCTTTCCTTCAGGGAGTACATTTTCTACTCCCTCAGCCTGCTGTCATAGGGTAAGTCCCATAGACCCTGGATCAGTTTTGTTTCCCTGTGCTGCACTGCTTCCAATAACCTAATGTCCTTCTTCAGGCATGGTCATCAGAACTGCACGCAGTACTCCAGGTGTGGTCTAACCAGTGACCTATATAGCGGCTGGATCACCTCCCCACTCCTGGAGGATATGCCTCTGGCAATACAATGTAGCATCATGTTGGCCTTTGCAGCTGCTTTTCTACATTGTGCTGAGTTGTTCATTGCTCCCATTATGTTCACCCACAGATCCTTCTCCTCCTCCTCTGTCTTATCTAGTTGAATCCCCTCCTAGCTGGTAGCTCCTCCATGGGTTTTTTGCACTAAATGTAACACCTTACATTTCTTGGCATTGAACCCCAGCTTCCAAATGTCTGACCATGCCTCCAATTCTGCCAGATCATCTTATAACCCCAGCTACCCTCCTAAGTCATCCTCTGCTGCTCCCATCTTGGTGTCATCATCTCAAGCACTCTCTCGTCCACTCTTGTAGGCAACAGGCACACCACTACCAATTACAAAACGAACAAATGAATTACAAAAAATGTAATGAATACCAAAGAGCAGTGGTATTAAGAGGGCACATGGGATGGGGAAGGGGGCTTTATACTGATAAAATCCTAAACAAAATCTGCAAAGACAGGAAAACCTGGGGGTGGTAAAAAAACAGTATAGAAAAAAAGTGAGAACTGAGTTTCTTTGAAAACACACAGAAAGCATGGAAAGCAAGCAATAGTTATTTAACTATTTACAGTCTTTAATTGGTGAACATAGCTTCAATTTCCCGTTGTGTGTGAAATGTGTTTGAGTCACAGTTGGAGAAGTGGGAAGGACACTCTGAAAACTGTAATATAATTGAACACAATACCAAAAGCTGAAACTGTGTTTGGTGAGCAGGAGGCTGAGAAAAAAAATAAATTACCTGTCTATCTAGGAAGCAGAGTAGGCTGACACATGCCCCAGTCTGAGACGCTCTAATGGAGGAGGTTATGGCTGATTCTTCCGCTGGCTGCTACATACAGCTTTGCTCTTTGCCGTCCTCCTCTCTCTGCCACCACTTGTCCTCCACTTTTTCCTGTGGACAGCTGCTATCACCACTGAGGCCCCCCTTGACCTTGTACCTCCATATCAAACTGTGATACAGTGTTATGTGTGTTCACTACAACAAAGGGAATTTCAAACCTTCATGCTCTGCTTAAACAAAATGCCTATAGTGTACTGTCAATCACCCTGAAATAATGGCTTGTTTTCCTAATTACAATGTGACTGACAGGCAATCATCCACTTAAAACTGTAACTCATGAAATAAGATGTTGTTTCAATGTGACTGACAATAGATGATAGGTGTTTTGTTTAAGCAGAGCATGAAGATTTGAATAGCTGGGATATCCTTTTGGTGGATTGTTTCAGACTTGTGCCCTGGCTTTGTTGGTTCCCCAAGTGGCTATGTGCTTTACATGTGCCAAATGCCACTCCCATGACAGACAGACTGACAGGCTGTTGTTGCTGAATGCTGATCAGCTGTTAGCTTACCAGCTTCATGCAGATCAAATGACCGAATCCCTCTCTGATTGGAATGGCTTTGGTCCTTTGGAGTACACAAAGTTTCAGAGGGAGACCACATCCACAAGAAGGGAGGTGCATCATGGCATCATGCTAGCTACCATGTAGGCAGCAGCTGCTAACCCAGTTCCAAAACCCCTACCTTCGCTCAATTCCTAAATATCCGTTTGCTTACATTGAAATGAATGTGGATTCTGACAGAGTGGATACCAGCATTAAGAAAAAAGAATATAAACTTTACTCTGCTTTTGGTCTAAAGTCTGCCTGTAAAGAAATGATGAAAACTCATATGGGAGCTAAACCTAAAACCTTGAAGCCCGGGGCAATATCTATCAGAAAATCTCTTTCTACCACAATGATTTCTATCGGCGCTATTTCAAAAGATACCAATGCTGAAGGGAAAACCAAAAACAGTAAATAGTTCCACTATAATGAACTTTCCTATTTTTCAAGCTGCTACTAACAATCCTGTGCAACAACATAAATCATTGTTACCCCCTGAATCTGCAGAAGTTAAAGGAAGTCAAACTTGCAAATGAAGATATTCCAGTTTGAAATAATGATTTTCCTTCTACTATGAACCCCACTATTCTTTGCCACACAGCCACCCAAAATACTGTTGGAACAATTGGCAGTGGTTATTTACCTATGGATGGGAGTAGCCTGGAGGATGCTCAAGCCAACCAATGACATTTTCATCCATCCACTGAAGGCGAGGACAAGGTCAGATGAAATGTTCAGGAGAGATGACTGAAACAGATGGAGATTTCCATAGAGGATCCATTGAGTGAAGGACTTCAATATCCTGACTGTGTTTGTGACCTTTCAACAAATGCTTACAAGGCCAACCCCAATCCTCCACCAGAATTACTACCAGAAGCTGTGAGCACCTCTGAAGTGGACAGCAATATCCTGGGATGTTGTTCATCCCAGTCCAAACCAAAGGTAACATCTACACAGACGACTTCATTAGAAAAGTTGGACACTTCTTGAAAAGAGGGGGTAAGACTGATTTCATCCATTTACCAAGAAGTCAATAATATTAATTCTAAGTTACCTGGTTCAGAGGCTGCTCCCTGTGTAAACAACATTTCCTTTCCTGACCAGGTCCAACTTAATAAAGAACAGAGTAGTATATCCAGTGTGTGTAGTCAATCCTCTCCCTGTGAAGGGCAGCAAAATCAGTTCTCTTAAGAAGAAAAAGAGGCTCCAAATGTAGACCAAGATAATAAAGAAGAATCTGATCCCCACCCCCGGGCACAATGTTTATTTACAAATATTAATGCTTTCTCTAATACTCTAGATTCTATGCTTCAACACCAGTCTCAGCTTGAGCAAAATTGTTCACTAACTCAAGAGCTGCTAAAAGAGAACAACTTGATTAAGCAAGATGCTTCTGAAATAAAACAACAGCTTTCTACCCTTGCTGATGAAACAGCTCCCTTCAATGGCCAGCATAAAAAAGTAAAGGATGTCAATGTGGAATAAAAGGCAAAGCTGTTAGACCAAGAGGCCCAAGCCAGGTGAAAAAATATACATGTCATTGGGATACCTGAGACATGGGACTCTTTAAGATTTCTACAAGAATCAAAAATTTAGCAGCAACTTACATGGAGACTGACCCCAGCAATATAGACTATGTTAGAGAAAAAATACATCGGGTGCTCATTTTAAACAGAATGACTCTGCATCCCTGAGGCCTGCAATATTGCACTTTCTTAATTAGAAAGATAAAGAAAAAACTCATGTCATGTCTCTATACTAAAAAGAAATTTAACATTATGAGAGCAAACATTTCTATCTATAATGATTATCCATAAGAAATAATTCACAAAAGGAAAAAAAAATGATACTTTAAGGAACAAGATGTGGGGTTTGGGATCAAAAGCTGCCATGCTTGACCCAGCTAAAATGGGAGTTATTATTCATGGTAAAATATTTACATACACAACCATACAGATTTCAAGAATGAAACTTTATTAAGCTAAAAAATATAAAAGACAAAACATAAAAATGTCCCATCTCTTGAATATGCTGCATTTCACCCCCCACCCTCCCACTGGACCTGTCACCACAATGACCTTAATTCAGTTTCATCAGGCTTATATTTAAACTTCCATTTTAGCTGGGTCAAGCATGGCAGCTTTTGATCCCAAACCCCACATCTTGTTCCTTAAAGTATCAATTTTTTTTGTTCAGTTAACATGGGCTAGTAAATTAAATTTAACACTTAGAGTTTATTACATGGAAGGTTAAAGTGCTTAACTATGATCATTACTATGGTCTTTATTTCTCAACAATAATGAGTGTTCCCAGATTAAAATTAATTTCCTTGAATGTGAATGGAATCAATTCCCCAATAAAGAGATGCAAACTCTTAACCCACTTTTGGAAAACCAGTGCTAATATAATATGTATTCAGGAAACCCATTTGGAAAAGGAAGAATTACTCAAACTAAAACGTAATTGGATAGACTCAATTTATTTTTCTTCTGAAACTAAAAAGAGTAGGGGTGCAGCTATTTTTATTAAAAAAAGGAGTAACATTAACATTAACATAACTGACCAATATAATGATAATGAGGGTTGAATATTACTGCCGAAAGTTAATATATATAAATTAACTATAGTTCTAGGCTCAGTATATGCCCCTTTTGATAAATACTCATATTTTTGGCTAAAGTTACAGAAAGGTTACAAGTTTTACAATGTGAGTCTGTTGTATTAGCGGCAATTTTAATGCTGTCATGTGCCCTCACCTTGATAAATCATCATCCCCTACGTGGAGGAACATAATCATTTCAAAAAAATTTTAATTATTTTCTCGACTTAGAATTAACGTTTGATGTATGAGACATTGGAACCCCTCTCAAAAAAGCTTTACACATTTTGATAAAATGTTTAAAATATTTACTAGGATAGATTATCTACTTGCTTCCAAGAACCTGTCCAAATATATTTATAAGGCAGAAATAAACTCAAAATGTATTTCTGATCACACAATGATTTCATTAGATTTATGTCTTCCTACTTTTGGAAGGAGTTATACAATGTCATGGACATTTAATTATGAGTTTCTTAAAGATCCGGACTTCATTAAATTGATAAAAAAGACAATACAAGAATGTTGGTTTTACAACTACTCGCGCCAACCAACGATTTTGTCTTCATGGGATGCTTTCAAAGCCACTCGAAGGGGCATAATAATATCTTATCAAATCAAAATAAATAGAATTAGGGATGAAGAAAAAGAAGAAATAGATCTTAGATTAAAGCAATTAGATCAAGTAATATTAGGTGATTATAATATATGTTATACTGAATGGCATGAAATGCAAATTAAAAAGCAACAAATAATTCATCGGGAAACCATGAAAAAAGTATTTTTAAAAAAAACTTACAAATATTTCAATATGGATAAGTCAGGGAAACTGTTATCCAATCTTTTAAAAGCTGAAAAACAAAAGAATATACTTTAAAAAATAGTTGATGAAAATGGGGATACCCAGGTAAAAGCTAAGGGCATAGCTAAGAGTTTTGTTCATTCACACAAAAACATTTATCATAACAATTTCATTCCCTCTACAGATGATTTAGATTATTTTTTCAACATATCAAATCTGACACTTTGTTCATTTGAATTTATGCCCATTTAACTTCAAAAAATATTAGACACTATTAAATCTTTACCTAGAGGTAAAGCCCTGGGACTGGACGGCTTATGAAATTATTTTTTTCAAGTATTCTCAAACGAGTTAGCCACATGGATTAAATTAATGATTGAGGAGTTACTATATAATAAAACTAAAAATTCTGTCCCTAAGTCAATGCAGACTATTAAAATAATATTAATTCATTAAGAAGGAAAACCTCCCTAATCTATTGCAAGTTACAGACTAATGCCCCTCTTAAGTACCAATTATAAGATAATAGCAAAAATTATAAATAACAAATTACAACCACAATTACATAAGTATATCCATAAAGACCAATATGGTTTTATGAAAGGCTGAACCCTATTTCAATCTATTAAAAAATCCAATCTATTATGCATATGTTAAATTCTGAAGATCAATACATAAATGATACATTTTATGTAGTAGCAATAGATGCCAGTAAAGCTTTTGATTTAATTAAAAGAGAGTACATTTATCAAGCACTTAAAAAAATGGGGTATTCTGTCACAATTAATTCTACTTACCCAAATACTGTATCAAAATACTTTGGTACGATTTCAGATAAATAGTTATCTTACACCTGAGTTTCAAATGCTAAATGGGATGAGGCAGGGGTGCCCTCTATCTCCCTCTCCGTTGTTATTGGTATCTGAACCATTTATTTCTGCTATTAGGAATGTCTATTCAAGGGTTCA
Organism: Neoceratodus forsteri; assembly: GCA_016271365.2. Taxonomy (NCBI): domain Eukaryota; kingdom Metazoa; phylum Chordata; order Ceratodontiformes; family Ceratodontidae; genus Neoceratodus; species Neoceratodus forsteri. The sequence goes on from CM057458.1 coordinate 1,175,527,145, forward strand.
TCTTGCTGGACTTACAGATAAAACTGAGCATTTTCTCTGACAATGTTTATTGATGCTAAAAATATAAATACATCCCTTGAAGCATTCTTAAAAAATAGCAAAGTTTTTGTCTAGAATTTCAGGTTATCATTTAAATAAAAACAAGTCTATGATTATGAAGATCTCAGAGAAAAATGATTCACAACCAGATAAATTTAATAAATACTTTCATATACAAGAATCTGTCAAATATCTTGGTATTCACCTAACTAGTAATTAAAGTCAAAACATTAAAATAAACTATGAAATAGCAAAACATTATATTTCTTTTCTTCTAGAAAACTGGAAACATTTAACACGATGTATGTGGGGGTAAGACTGACGTAATAAAAATTATGGCCATGTCTCATTTTATTTGTGTTCTAAAAACATTTTAGGAGACCCTAGTATTAAGTGGTTGCAAGATATTAAATGAATATTTAGTAAATTCCTGTGGAGGGGAGGAAAACCTTACATTTCATGAGAAATTACGACCACTCCAAGGAAAGGAATGGGGTGCCCGCACCCACTTAAATATATAGAGGCCAATATTTTAGCTAATTATTATCAATGGACTTTTTTCCTGATTATGATCTATATTTGAGCCAGGCACTGACGTTCTCGTGAGATAGTCATGAAAATATAAAAAATATTTTTCTAAGTTCACAAATGCACAAATGAACAACTCATCCATTAGTTACATGGTTCCCATTAATTAGGAAGTATATTACTAATCCTAGTAAATTACCAATCCCGTGGCTATTCTTTCCCATTAAGCACAATAAAAGGATTTGGGGTTCCAACTCAGGTTTTAATTATAAATTTTTATAACAATAATACAGCAAACTGGAAGGATATTATTACAGACAATAGATTGCCTACCTATGTAGAAAGTATTAAAACTTGGAAGGGCAAGGGATGGAACCAATTATTTCATGTGACTCTTTTAGTCAAATTCACTAAAATTAGCCTTTTATTTAAGGACAATAGTTGGAACTTATCTTTGCTCCTGAACAAACATGAATAGATAGTTCAAAAGGGCATGGAGAGGCTGTTAAATATATTGTATAATATTTTTTTATAGAAGGTTTAAAGTAAAGTTTCAACAAAATCAAAGATGGAATACAGAAGCCCAAGTAGAATTAACTCACCAAAAATGAGATTTGCTAGGGATAGACAATAATAAACGTTATGCATCAGCTAGGAATAAATCAATCCAAACTAAAATTTTGAATCAGGCTCATCTGACACCTACGCAACTTGCTAAAATAAATCCTGACTATTCACCCCAGTGCTTGCACAAATGTGGAGCTACAGCTACGCTCACACATTGTCTGTGGTCATATCCTAAAATAAACAGTCAGTGGGTTAAATTATCACACATATTATTTACTGCATTAGGACAGGATTTATTTCCATCAATTGATATTTTTCTATTTAATAATGTCTCTGATATTATAAATGATCTGCCTTCCAGGAAAATGTTTATGTTGGCCATGATAGCACCTAAACATATGATCCTAGCTAGTTGGAAATCAGACGACCTTTATGATTTTGACTATTATAAGTGATGGCATACCTTTTCTGAAATATTAAATTATGAGGAATTAATTTATACTGCACATCCAACATACGATAACCCTCAGGGCACATCTTGGAAGGTGATCATTAGAAATACCCCCCCTTTAATGAATTTATAAAAATTGGATACTCCATTCCTCCTGCCTTGACTCTTTGGATAGCCTCCCAAACTTTTTTAATAACCTTTAAGTATCCTTTTAACTTTATACCTCTTAATCTTTTCATTGCCTACTAGACCACCTTGTTAAGTCTAATTCAATAATAGGCTTATATCTGTTTGGTCCTTTTTTGTGGTGGGCAGAGGTGGGGAGAGGAATTATAATAGTTACAATGTATTATTAGCATATGTTTACATATATTATTCTTGTGTTAAACATGCTATATAATGTGTATATGTATTCATTATTTAATCAATAAAAAGGACATTGGAAAAAAAAAGTTTCACACCCAGCAAGCAGCAAGTGATGTCAGGATCACAGTGTGTGATCATTGGTGTAAACTGCAGAGACCTTTGCAGTTTCAGCTGCAATATGCTCAACAGTGACACACCCTCAAAATCCCTTTGTAGTTTTCGCAAAATGTTTGGTGTGCAAGTGCAGTAAATGTAAAAAAAATGGCTTCTCTAAAATGCCTAAAGAGTGGGGGTGTGTATACCCATTATTCCACCTTTCTCTTTTTTTAACTTGTTTCTTTATTAAGAGCAGTTGTTATAAAGATAATCATTTTAACTGTACAGAACTTTTTGTGAGACATTGCAGTAAGTTGTAAACTCTGGGTTAAGAACGATGTCTAATACATGTACTGTACATCAGTCTAACTAATTGTGCTTTTGCTCTTTCAAGAGTCTCATCCATGTCCCAGTGTAGCTGTACAGATTATTTGTCAGTCTTTCAGTCCCCACGATGGGGCTGATGCATAAAGCCACCGCAATAAAAGTCCCATTTCATATCTCTTTCCTCCAAAATATTAGCAAAGTCCATGTAATGTTCCATTGCTAGACTGCTCTCTATATGAAAATCAGCCAGATCTTGCAGAAGCATCCTAAAGCTGATGTATAAGCTAAATCAGAATAAGAAACGTTTTTCTTTTTTGAATTTCCTTCTCAAAATAAACCAAACAATAAACATGTAAATCACTGCTCGGTATGTGTTTCATGCCTGTGTTCTTTTCTTTCCTTTGTTGCTTTTTGTAGGTGTGCATGAGAAAGCTTGAGTACAGAAATGTATATTTATAAAAACAGGGGTTTTAGTGGTGCAACCCCGTTTTCAAGTTAGGAGCTGCTCCAGCATTCTACGACCCTCTATTTCTTCCATATAAACATAATACGGAAGCCACCTTGAGTTAAATTTCTCAACTTGTAATCTTAATTTAGCAGTGGCTGCCTCCACATTCTTAATTGTTTTTAAATTTGTTACCCACTGATTGAAGGATAAGGAGTTGGATGTGAGCCAATTCTGTGTGACTGCTTTTAAAGCCACTACCATGAAAATAAAAAAATATATATTTGGCAGCCACTGTACAGATCTCTGCTGGTGGGAGGCCCAACACCAAGTTTTCAAAGGTAAGAGCCTGTTTTAGATTTTGCATAGTCTTGAAAGCATCTCCCACCCTTCCCGGGAAGGCCTGAAACCCGGGGCAGCTCCAGAATACATGATAATGTGTATCTCTGAACCCAAACCTTCTCGAACACATATCTGAAGGGTGTGTAACATAATGATTTCAAATTGTAGGGGTTATAAAATAAGGCCTACACACCTTCCATCTAAACTCTCTCCAGGCTGAGGAGGCTGTGGTTTTGTGTATGTCTTGCCACACCCCCTTCCAATCCTACTCCATAAAAATCTGCCCTTGTTCCTCTTCCCACCTATCTTGAATTTTCTGAATTGTCAGTGTACCTACCCCTTCCTGCATTAGTTGATAAGTTCATGAAATAAGGTTTTTGATTTCTGAGAACAAACCTTTTTTTTTACTAGTAATTTTCCCGGGGCTGGAGAGCATATCAATGCCATCACCCCTTGTCGCCTTTGAATTTAATGTCAGCACTGTAGACACCTATAGAAATCTTGCTTAGATAATCCAAATTCTTTTTACAAGGTCATGCAGTCTTTAACTAACTTTCCATGTATTAATTGAGGCAGATATCTTAATCTCAACTTTGCCCACCTTTTAAAACATACATTTTTTCTCCTTGATTGGAAAATTTGTAAGATAACAAAGTGGGAAATACTGCCAAATATGAGTAGGTAACTCCCATTCCTGCCTCACCTTTAACCACATAGCTATGGTATGTCTTGTCCAGCGATTTTGAACATACTTTAAATCTCATCGAAGTATCATCCAAGGAAGTAATCTAAGTGGAATTTGAGGGTGAGCAGCCCCCTCCAGAGCATACAATCCCCCAGGTTGTGTAGAATTTATCATTTTAACTAAGAACATGAACTGTGCCACCAAATAATAATTCTGGAGGTTTGGCAGCCCACACTCTCCCTCCTTTTTATGCTTGCTTGGGCACATGTGTGCCACACATGCACAAAAAACATCTTGGGACAGCTTGACATTTTAGAGGTGTGTGAGTTTCTGCTAATGCAGTTGACACTTTATGGGGCTTGTCTCTCAGGCACCAATGAATCGGCAAAATGTCTATGACAGCAGTTTGAAATGGTCTTCACTTGAAAGAAAAGTGCAGCTCCAATCAGGGATGGTTAAGATTTGATGCTTTTTGGTGCTTGACCCCTGGCACCAATGAAAAGGCAAGCTCCTTCTCTCTGTTGGCAGCAGCTGACAAGACTCCAGCCATGCACATTACAGTGCAGAGAAATGCACATGGCTGGAGTTTCAGTCTTGATGGCTCCTGCAGCGAGCACCTTGTTTTTTCTGTGTGCCTTTCCTGATGAACCTTTTCAGTAATTAAATAAATGAGCCATGGTACAGCTTTCCACATTGGCAGCTCCAGCCACCTGTCACACACTCCTCAGAAAGCAGACACTGGGGTGCCCAAACCCCGTGTCAGCATGTATCCCTCCCCCATTAATGTGACACTGTGGGAGCCCTCCCCAGTATACCAAAATAATTTTTTACTTATGTTTCTGACACTGGGATGCCCACTTCCAGTTTCAGATGACCCCCCACCCACCCGAATATTTCAAGTGCCGACATTGGGGTGCTCAGTCATCGTGTCAGCATGCCCCCCCACACAGACACTCACAATTGTGGCACACACCCCAATGTGCCTAAATATTTTTGGTAACCTGTGCAATAAAGAAAACTATCTCCAAAGTCTTTTTTTCCCTTGTAAAAAAGAAAATGGTCCTTCATCATCTCTCAAATCCCCCCTCTCCCATCTCCACCCTCCCTCTGTGGACCCACCTCCCTGCACCACCTCTTATCCCATACTTACCTCCAGAGGTTGGGAGCAGCAATCTTCTATGGACCGAGATACATCAGCATTCTTCAAAGCCAACCGGCAAACTGAAGAAATTACAGTAAGCTGTATAATGGGAGTCAATGGGGGGGCTTCAATGTAGATTGATATCTCGGACATTTTTAGGAATTTTGGCCCAACATTTTCAACGTGGGGTTCTTGGCACCCCACTTCATGAACACTGTCACTGCCATTTGGTTACTCAGTCCTGAAAGGTGATTTTGTGGTTGCTACACAGAATCACCTTTCAGGACTAATTAAGGAAACAACGGTGCCACTGTTCATGGGGTGTGGTTCCAAAAACCCATGTTGCAAATGTAACCCCTCACCCCTGCCTTTTTGCCAAAATGACAGGTGGCATGCTGTTGAAGCTGACAGCAGTACCTGGTGGGGACTGGGTTCGGGGAGGATGAGGTTAATCGGCACAGGGGACCTGGGTTTGGCTACTCTGCACAGGGGTACCCAAGTAAATCTGAACACAGGAAGCAATAATTGTAATGTCCAGAACCAGTGTGGCTTTTATTCACATCCAATCTGAACAAAAAAAGCATAGACAAGGCTACATTTCCTGGTAATGCAGATTAGAGACAACAGAACACTTTATCACTATTTCCAGCCCTCAGGCTCTAAACCCACCAGGCACACAGCCCAGACTTGCACACAGCTTTGGGTACACAGCCCGACTTGTACACATTTGGGTTTTTCCCATTGGCCCAGCTCCCCCACTGGCCACTTGATCTGCAGTCCACTGGAAGAATGAATCAATTATCCTGTTATGGCTCCCCAAACCACACTAGAGTCTGCGACTCCTTGAGAGAATTTTCCTTACAATCCCACATCTGGGTACTTCCCTCATCACTGGTCAAGTGCCTGAGGTAAAGTAGAAATCTACAGAAGACATCCGTAGAGGTGGACCTGTTCACTAAAGATGGGGGGCCACCCACCTCCAGCTCCCACAGCCCATACCCGGCCATTTCTCTGGAAACTGAACAATTCCTTTACTGAACTTTCAAATGTATATTCTGGGTAGATGTCTGTCACATCACCTCTACATATTATTTGCATCCCAACAAACTCTGGAGCTTGAAACTACTTTTAACTTGCTTATCCCATTACTCTAGGCTACCTAATATTTAGTAGTTTAATTTCCACATTGTCGCACAAGTCCCAGGGTGAAAAACATAGGCCCTTTTAGCCAGAGCAGACACTCACCCTCTCGTTGCAGGTGCCCCACAGGTGACTCACAAATCTTCTTTTCTCCCAAATAAATACTGGAACACATAGGCAGCTTTTCCTCCACAAGCAGAACTAGGGGGTTGCCCCAGGAATCTGCAGGGAAACCTTCTCCTGCCCCCCCAGGAGGAAGGGGGCACTGACACCTGAAAACAGCAGTCTCAACCACTTAAGTAATCTTTTGTGTCTCTCTTTAAGGTGGAGACACACACCCTATTACTTAAAAGTAGCCCTCTGACAGGGCTGAGGCTCCTAGACCCTTCACTTAGCTGCTTTAACAGCAAGCTCCCCACTTCACACACACTCACTGAAGACAAACTGAAGACACTGACTTTAAAACTCCCAACATTCTATCTAACTCCCTTTGCTGCAGATTCCAATGTGGCTCATGCAGCTGCGAAAGTTCTATTGGTGATGTCATCCCTCAGTCTCAGCTGAGACTGAGAACAGAGTGAGACAGTGTGAAACCCATTTAACTGGAGTTTCACAAGCTGCCTTCCCTGCCTACCACTAGGTCTTACTGGGATTCTAGTAACCCCAGGTAACAAGGGGGTTACACAAATTTGATGAAAAAATTCCGAAAGAATTACTACGTTATGAGTGTGCATTGCACAGTTTGTACGCATGCTCATATGTTTGCCAGTTTTTAATATTTTCACTCCAGATTTTCAATATTAGCATTTTTTCACACCTCCTTATGAAAAGTACAGCTGTAATTTTTCACATCCTGCTCAAAATGTGTTTTTTCACCTGTGGGACAGAATTATTTATTATTTATTTAGAAGAGATTCACCAGGAAAGCAACATGAATTGTAGAACAGCTCGTTTCCACAAGCAGTTGCAAAAAGGTTGAAAGTGAAGACTCCAGATTGTCTATATACACCAGGCTATCTTCAGCATATAGTGAAATTTTACATCTATTTTTCCCTATCGCTATCCTCTGTATACCCCTTTCTTGGTTACGGCAAAGGGTTCCACACTCAGAGCAAATAACAAGGGTGAGATAGGGGACCCCTGTCTGGTGCCCCTTTCTATTTTAAAAGATCCAGATAAGGCACCGAATGCCACACCTCATGCTATGCCAATGACCTGGGTTTGGGAATGAGCCCAGCTCATCAAGGCCATCGGGGGGAGGCTGGGATATGGATTAAGCAGCCATTGGGCAGCTCTCCCTTCCTGGGTGGGGACTCAGTTGTTCCCGCTACAGGGCTGCCCCTAAGTGGAAGCTCAGTGGTAGTGCAGTCGGGTACAACTTGAACAGGGATGGTGCTACAGGTTCCAGCATGTGGGTGCCTCCACAAGCAACCAGGCACTAGTGGCAAGGGGCAGGGAGGAAACATTAGAAAATTGTGGCTGGCAGACTCCATGATGGCCCCGAGCACCTGTGCCAGCCATGTGGAGTCTAAATGTTGGTCTTTGAGGGGGGAGAAAAGTCGATGCCCTTCACCCTAGGCCCTGCCATGGGGGAGTTAACCCATGATGGATTTCCGGGAGGGTTGGGCATGGGGAACAGGATCCAGAGACCAAGCCCTGCTGAGCTGCTCATGTGTCCCCATCATCAAAGTATGATGGGAGGTGACAAATGGGACCAAATAGATTGATTAAAAAAAAAAAGATCCTGATAATGTATCATTCACCCTTATCCTTGCAGCACATTGGTCATATCATAAAGAAACCCATTTTAAGAACTGACCCCTTATACCAAAATATTCCATGACCGTCCTCAAATAGTCACAACTGAGGTGGTCAAACAGCTTCTCAGTGTCTTAAAAGATGGCCAGTTGTGCTGTGGTGGTAGGGGATTTCTAAATTAAAATGTTTAATAGTTTCCTAATATTATCAGTAAGCTGCCGGTGGGGTATAAAGCCTGTTTGATCTGTGTGGATTAAGTACTCAGTGTTTCTGTAACCTAAGGGATGGTATCTTTTCAGAATTTTAAGGTCCTGTTTCAGTACTGAAATGAGCCATTAAGCCTCATACACACTCCATGGCTTTCCCAGTTTTGGAATTACTGCAATTAGTGCATCTCTCCAAATGTGGGGTGGCCTCCATTCCTTCAAGCAGTCATTAAAGACCCGGGTTCGTATAAGTGTTTATAAATTGTTTTATAAAATTCAGCAAAAAAAATCAAGGGCTGGTGTTTTTCTTGAGGGTAGTGACTGTATTAATATCCTAATTTCTAGTTCAGTAATTGGGGCATTAAGCCATTTTTCTGCTTGGGAAGATAATTTGGGTAGGTGTAATTTGTTCAAAAAAGATTTGGTATTTTGCACTGTTTTATCCCCATTTTTGTCCTTTGCACATAACTTTTGATGAAATTGTTGACACTGGGAAGCTATTTCTCGTGGTCTAAACCATGGTTCAGTCAGATTTTATTTGTTTACAATCAGGGGGTCTGTCCTATCTGTTTGAGCCTTTCTCGGGCAAAACTCCAAGGGCAGGATTCTCAAAGAGTTTGGGAACTAAGTCCCACTCCGCAGCCACAGTTGCAGACCGAAATCCCCACAGAGGCTGTGATAGCGATTCACAGCCGCTGCAGTTGCGGAAGGTGTTACGGTTGCTCCCACCAGCTGTAGCGACCATCCACAGCTGCGGTGATCTCCCAGGCAACACCATCCACAAGCAGCTGTAAATCAAGGAGCCGGTCATAATCTGGCTCCACCTTTGTGACTACCCGCCACTGCGAAAGTGGTAACCCACTTGTGCCGAAGTTTAACCACAGCTGAGGGACTTTCACGAGTTTTGTGAATCCTGCCCCAATAGTCTTGAGGCCTGCCCTCCAGTCTCATGATATTTTTTATTTGCAAAGCATAGTTTCCCTTCTGTTGTTTGATTTTCTATGTCTTGCAGCTCCCCTCTAACCTGAGTCAATTCCTTTACAATGTTAATCTGTTGAGGATTCTTTTTATGAGCCTGTTCAAGTTCAGTTATTTTATCCAAAAGTCAATTTATCTATTAAATTAGCGCATTTCTCTTTGCCTGAGGCACAGCTGATGATCTCGCCTCTTATCACCATTTTAATTTCTTCCCAAGTGGACACATTGGAGCAGTTTGTTGTGAATTGGTAGTCCTCAGTTTGATTATACTAACTTTAAGTTTGTCTCAAAAGGGTTGTCATTCAGTAAAGTAACATTCAATCTCCTTACCATCTGTTTATCAGCCTCGGGAAGCCTGAGCTTAACTGAGACTGGAGCATGGTCTGATAATGTAATATTGTGTATTTTAGATTCCAGTACTCTATATGTATAGGCTTTCTATATATAGAACATATCTATATGTGAATATGTTTTTCGGGAAGCTGAATGAAATGAAAAATCTCCCCCACCCTGTGCTGCCCCCACCACGTATCATGAGTCCCATCTCTTCTGTCAAGTTGACCAAGGTTTTAGTTGCTTTTTTATTGGTACCCGTTGAGCCCGAGAATCTATTTATACATGGCTGGGCAACTGTGTTGAAGTCCCTGCCTGGGATAATTTGACCAGGGGGAAAACTAGCCACCTTAAGGAGTGTGGTGGTCAGAAAGTTTTCCATATTTGAGTTGAGGGCATAGATATTAATTAAGTGAACCCTCTCCTCTCCTCTCTGTATCTCTCCTGTCACTCTAATATATCTTCTCTCAAATCCTGCCCCCACCATATCGACTTGTAAGGAGTTATCTCTTCTTATTAAAATGGCCACCCCAGCTTGTTTATGGTTTGTGAATGGTGCAGCCTCCACACCCACCCTCTTCTCAATTTCAGATGTGCTGTTATAGGCAAGTGCATTTAAAGAAAGAGGGTGTCACACCTTAGTCATTTCAGTTCCCCTAACATACATGTTCTCTTAATAGGGGAATGCACCTTTTTGACAATATAGGAGATTATATTTAGACATTTGATTTATATACCCTACTACACTCAGTACTTGTGTATCCGTATATTCCTTACTGTTCCCTTTAAGTGTCACCCCTGTATCTCCCTTCCCCTTTAGATCAGTGAGTTTAAACCTTAAACAATCATCACAATACAAATGTAGCAAATTTTTAACTGTAAAACACCAAAACAGTAACTTGAAATACAGTCTGTGTTTCTTAAACCTCTATCTAAAACTAATTTAATCACTTCCTAGATCAGAGAACTTTGCCAATACAGTGCAGTGAAAGTAGAATATCACTTATACCAAGATGGATTATAGTAAATGAGGTTCTGTGAAATGCTTATAATTAGCTCCACTGCCAACCACCTCACATAACATAAACATCACTGCTAGGTTGCAGCCTATATAGGCTTTTATGCAAAAACATACCTCCTACCCCGAGATCTCCCCCTCCCTCTAAGTTTGGCTGACTCTCCATCCCCTGTATTTCCTCACCATGGAGATGAGTCAGCTTTTACATTTCTTCTCTGCTTTTGTTTAGGTTTAAAACCCCAGACCACCACCCCCCCCCAAGAGCCATCCAAGGTGTCAGGGGGAATAAATACATCCACTATATTCAATGTCCAGCTCCTTAACATTGCCCCATTTACTGTTATTTAGTCTTTACCCATCTTATCAAGGAAATCTCCATAAGTATGTGAGGTAACAATGTCCCTCTATTCTTTCTCATGGAAAAAAAATATTTATTCACAGCGCCTCTCGTTCCAATAACCTTGAAAAACTTCCACCTTCTTTTCTATTACTTTTCAGTAAATCACCCATTTGTCCCCTTCCCTCCTGATGCAATTGCTTTCTCCCAAAGTCTTCATTCTGTCTACATTTCCCACTGCTGTCTGAGTTTTTCAGCAAATATCATTAAACTCCCACCCAACTCCAAAAAGTCATTTGCAGCTTAAATGCATGTTATGTACCCACAGAACTTGCCAAAATATTCATTCCTCAGTTCAAAAAAATGTTTCTTTCAGAAAAAGATATGAGAAGGTACCACTGCTTGTTCTGTCCTCCACCTCTGCACCTGAAAAATCTGATGATGTATTTGATTTGTTCTTATCCAGCAAGAGGAAGAAAGTGCTGTTAGAACTTTACTACTCTACTGGGACTAAAGAACTAGAACTCTACTACTGGGACCTTCAATTTAGGGTAAAAACAAATAAAAAACAAATAAAAAAAGAGTGTGTTTGTTTGAGTTGGGTGAAGGGAATTGTTATCTGTGCAGTTAGTTAGATGATGAAGGAAACTGTGAATTGGGGGAGTGGCTTAGGCAGACAGAACCAGGTGTTTTGATTTAAAAACTGCCCTAGATAACTTTTGGCAGAGAACAGCAAGGGGAAGGAGGTGCTGTTAAAACTTTACTACTGTACTGGGCCTATATTGCTCTCCATCCCTCCCCTTCCCTCCACCCCCTCACCCTAAGCCAGTTCTACGTTTATAGGCACAGGATTAGACTGACAACAGGAACTTCCTGTTTGAAAGCAGGAAGGGAGTGATCACAGAAGCACAAAAGACTCATGATCATAGAAGGAAAAGAGTAGCTCTCCAACCCCCAGCTGCTGGAGGTCTGACTCTGAGCAAGTAAGGAGACTACTGAGGAATATAGGAACTTCCTGTCTTAGAACACGAAGATCAGGAGCTTTAAGTGTACAGGGGAGTAAAAAATTAGGGACAAAAACATTATATAAAATAAAAAAAAATAAACACAGAGAGGAAAGAGTAAGTATACAAAACAACAGTTAAGGGGCCATAAATAAGACATGATGTGAGTGGTGTAGTGCAGTGGTTGTGGAGCAATAAGTCTTCTGGGAGATGTTCTGGAGGATGTGGTGTTGTCCCATCTGCAGGCACCTCTCTGAGCTGAGGGAGGAGGTTTCTCATCTCCAGGATGAGTTGGCCAGGATTCAGGGGACATTCTCTCCCACCCAGGAACCACCAGGGCCACCGCCTCAGTGGTTGCTAAGAAAGAGGAGTGGTTGCACCAGAGTGGGCTTGGGGAGGGTGAGGGTGGTGGAACAGAGGTGCATCCCTCATGTTATACCACTCCACAATTCATATGCCGTTTTGGCAGAATGTGGTTCCTCTATGGAGGTACCCACAGTAGACACTAAGGAGGATGCTGGCAACCTCAATAAAGAAGACCCACAGGAGAGTGGCATGGGACCCCACAGGGAAGAAAACAACTCCTGGTGGGGGACTCCATTGTTAGGAGGGAAGAACTGGGAGAGGTAAGGGAGAAGGAGGTAAGATGCCTGCCTGGCACCATGGCTTGGAGGGACAGGGAAGGGTTGCAAAGGGGAAGGAGCTGGATGTCATTGTCCATCTAGGGACAAATGAACTGTCTGGGAAAGGGATAAAAGCAGTGCAGGAGATGTTTGTGGAGTTAGGGAGGGGCCATAGACAAATAGCATGCATGGTAACCTTCTCAGAGGTACCGCCTGTCTATTGCATAGGTGAGGCTAGGGTGCTCCGCACCATGGGACTCAGTCGATGGTTGAAAAAATGGTGGAGAGCTCAGGGTTTTGGCTTCATTGGAGACTGGGGGTCTACCTGGAGGGATGCAGGCCTGTACTGGCATGATTGACTGCATCTGTCCAGAAGGGGAACCAGAATCCTTGGTAATAGGTTTAAATGCTTCACTGGCAAGCATTTAAACTAGCCAAGGGGGAGGCACTGAAAAGGAGCATGAAAATCCTAGCCCCCCCCAAAAAAAAATCAGGGTAGTTAGTGAAGTAAACACCAAGATAGAGAAGTTGATAGGGAGAAGGGCAAGGGTAAATGGAGACAAAGGCAAAGGCAGTAAGGACATGGATTTGGCAAAAAGGGTAAGGCCATCAAAAAATGGAGGGTAATGAGTACCAATGCCCACAGTCTAGGTAACAAACTCCCTGAACTGGTGGCCTTGGTGGAAGAGGGATGCCTGGATATTGTGGCAGTCAGATAAACATGGTACACAGAGAACCATGACTGGGATGTCAACATACCAGGGTACACAATCTACAGGAGGGATAGGGAGGGTAGAAGAGGGGGATGAGTAGCTCTCTATGTAAGGGAAGGGATCAAAGCAACAGAACAAAAGGGTAAACAGAGAGGAGAGAGAGAGAGGAGAGGAGAGGAGAGGAGAGGGAGAGGAGAGGAGAGGAGAGAGGAGAGGAGAGGAGAGGGAGAGGAGAAGAGGCACTGTGGGTCACCATGGAGACAGGAAATTGCACTTTAATCTGCACAGGAGAGGGGAGGCACTGATAAACAGCAGGAAAATCCCAGCCTCTCCCTACAAAACAGGGTACTAAATGAGAAAAAGACCGAGGTAGACAGGTCAGTGGGGGATGCTGCAAAAGAAGGTAAAGCCATCAAAAAATGGAGAGCAATGAGTACCAATGCCAGTAGTCTGAGTAACAAGCTTCCTGAATTAGTGGCCTTGATGGAGGAGGAACATCTGGATATCGTGGAGTCACAGAAACATGGTACACACAGAACCATGACTGGGACATAAACATACCAGGATACACTATCTACAGGAGGGACAGGGAGGGTAAAGAGGAGGGGAGGAGGAGTAGCTCTTTACATAAGGGAAGGAATCAAGGCAACAGAACAAAAGGGAAAACAGGGAGGAGAAGAAGCACTGTGGGTAAATTTGGAGACCGGCAATGGCACCACAATCAGTACAGGGCTTGTATAAAGACCCCCTTCTCAGGGGGATGAAATGGACAAGGAAATGATAGAAAGAATACTTAGAATGGCAGAAAAAGGGGAGATATTGCTGATGGGTGATCTGAATATGCCAGATGTTAACTGGATTGCAGTTTCAGCAGCCACTTCAAAGAGTGGGGTTATTCTAGATGCCCTACAAGGGGCATGCCTTAGACAACTAGTATTGGAGCCCACTCAAGAGGGAGCAATCTTAGACCTGGTTCTCTCAAATGGAGATGAAGAGGATCACAGATGTGAAGTGGGTAGCCATCTGGGAACTAGCGACCACTGAACAGTATGGTTCACAATAAACACAGCAATAGAGTCAAGCCATACAAAGGCAAAAGTACTGGACTTTAGGAGGGCTGACTTTGCCAAAATGGGTGAGTGCCTAAGTAATGCACTAGCAAATGGGCAGGAAGGAGGGGTGGAAGAACAATGGGGAACAATAAAAACTGTCATCACAGAGGTAACAAGCCTTTGTGTGAAGCAAATTAACAAAATGAAATGATGTAAGAAACCACTATGGTTCTCAAAGGAAGTGGCTGTGAAGGTTCAAGAGAAAAAGAAAGCATTCAGGAAGTACAAAGAATCACAGAAGGAGCAGGACAGGGAACTGTATCAGTTAAAGCAAAAGGAAGCTGGGAAGGCAGTCAGAACAGCAAAGGCCCAAACCGAGGAAAAGATAGCCAACTCTGTTAAGAAGGGGGATAAAACCTTTTATAGGTACATCAGGGAGCGAAGGAAGACCAAGGGAGGGCTAGTGAGGCTTAATAAAGAGGAGGGAGGATGGGCAGAGTGTGACTGTGAAAAGGCAGAGATACTAAACAAATATTTTTGCTCAGTATTTACAAAGGAAGTGGGGGAGGTACCTAAAACAAACAGTAGAAACACTCTGGATACAGAGGTTGATACCAGCCCATTTACAGAAGAAAGGGTTCTGAAAGAACTCTTAAAACTGAAGGTGGACAAAGCAATGGGGCCTGATGGGATTCATCCCAGAATTCTAAAAGAACTAAGGGTAGAACTAGTGACACCACTAACTACCCTCTTTAACAAATCATGGGAGGATGGGGTGGTACCCGAGGACTGGAGAAGGGCAGATGTGATTCCCTTCACAAAAGTGGGAGCAAGGCAGAAGCAGAGAACTACAGACCTGTTAGTTTGACCTCAGTGGTGGGGAAATGATGGAATCAGTTCTGAAGGAAAGAATTGTTGAGTATCTAGAGCAAGAGGGCTCAGGACCCAAGGCAGCATGGATTCAGCAGGGAAGGTCATGCCAGACAAATCTGATAGATTTCTTGACTGGGTGACCAAAGTAGTAGATCAGGAGGGGCTGTGGACATGGCCTACCTAGACTTTAGCAAGGCATTTGACACAGTCCCACACAAAGATTAATATAAAGTTAGCCAGCCTGGGAGGGTCCCAAGATGACAGCCTGGGTAAAGAATTGGCTGGAGAATAGGACACAGAGAGTAATAGTAAATGGAGTCCACTCTGAAGAAAGGGGGGTTACTAGTGGGGTACCACAGGGTTCAGTATTAGGACCGGTCCTCTTCAATGTCTTTATAAGCGATATTGCAGAGGGACTGGAAGGAAAAGTATGTCTCTTTGCAGATGACACAAAGATCTGCAACAGAGTTGATGCACTAGGTGGGGTGGAAAGGATGAGAAGGGACTTGGCAAGGTTAGAGGAATGGTCAAATGCATGGCAGCTTAGATTCAATGCTAAGAAGTGCAAGGTAATGCACCTGGAAAACAAAAACCCAGGGGAAGAGTACACAGTGGGGGGTGAGATACTAACAACAACAAAAATAGAAAGGGACCTGGGGGTAGTCATATCAGATGACCTAAAGGTGGGCAAACAATGTGAGAGGGCAGCAAGGAGGGTGGGGGATACTGGGATGCATAGGGAGAGGCATCACCAGCAGAAAACAGGAAGTTATTATCCTCTGTACAGACAGTTGGTGAGACCCCATCTGAGTACTGCATGCAGTTCTGGAGACCCAATCTCCAAGGATATAGACAGGATGGAGGCTGTCCAGAGGAGGGCAATCAAATGGTGCAGGTCCTGCACCGGAAGACATATGAAGAGAGACTTAAGGAGCTGAATATGTATAGCCTCGAGGAAAGGAGAGAGGGGGGACATGATAGAAACTTTCAAGTATCTCAAGGGAATCAACAAAGTCCAAGAGGGTAGCATCTTTCAAAAAAAGAGGTGTGCAAGAACAAGGGGGCACAATTTGAAGATAGAAGGGGGTTGCTCAGAGGTAATTTAAGGAAGTATTTTTTCACAGAGAGGGTTGTGGATGCATGGAATGGCCTTCCAGATGAGGTTGTGGAGTCAAAAACAGTGGTGGAATTCAAGCATGCATGGGACAGTCATAAGGCAATTCTGGGAGGTGGGGGTAGGAAGAAGTAGGCTGCTGGTTAACTAGGATCTGCAGCTTATCCAATAGGTAGGTAAATGGGCAGACTGGGTGGGCCAAGCGGTCCTTATCTGCCATCAAAATCTATGTTTCTATGTTTATGTTACAGATTCTCATTTCAGGGGGAGGAAATGGACAAGGAAATAATAGAAGGCATCCTTAGGATGCCAGTGAAAGGGAGATATTGTTGATGGGGGACCTGAATATGCTGATGTTGACTGGAGCACCTTTGCTGCAGCCACAAACATGGGGCATGCCTCAGACAGCTATTGTTGGACCCACTTGGGAGGGAGCAATCTTAGACCTGGTACTCTCAAATGGGGATGGAGAGGATCTCAGATCTAGAAGTGGATAGCCATCAGGGAACAAGTGACCACCAAACAGTGTGGCTCATGATAAACTCAGCTGCAGAGTCAAGCCATACAAAAGTGAAGGTACTGGACTTTAGGAGGGCTGACTTTGTCAAAATGGGAGAGTCCCTCAGAAAAGCACTAGCAAACATTCAAAAAGGAGGGGTGGAGCAACAATGGGGAAACATCAAAACTGCCATCACAGAGTCAACAAGCGTTTGTGTGAAGCAGATAAACAAACCAAAATGAAGGGAAAAAAACACTATGGTTTTCAAAAGAGGTGGCGGGGAAGGTTACAGAGAAAAAGATAGCATTCAGGAAGTATAAAGAACCACAGAAGGAGCAGGACAGAGAACTGTACCAGTTAAAGCAGAAGGAATTGGGGAAGGTAGTCAGAATAACAAAGGTCCAAACCAAGGAAAAGACTGCTAACTTGGTTAAAAAGGGGAATAAAACCTTTTATAGGTACATTAGGGAGTGAAGAAAGACAAAGGGAAGGATAGTGAGGCTGAATAAAGTGGAGGATGCGTGGGCAGAAAGGGACAGTGAAAAAGCAGGGATACTGAATGAATACTTCTGCTTAGTATTCATAAAAGAAGAGGAGGGGGAGGTACCTAATCCAATCAATAGTAGCACGCTGGTTAGGGGGGTCGATACCAGTCCTTTCACAGAAGAAAAGGTTCTGAAAGAACTCCAAAAACTGAAGGTAAACAAAGCAATGGGGCCTGACGGGATTCACCACAGAATTCTAAAAGAAGTAAGGGAAGACTAGTGACACCACCTTTTTAACAAATCATGTGAGGATGGTGTGGTACCTGAGGACTGGAGGAGGGAGGATGTGATTCCCCTTCACAAACGTGGGAGCAAGACAGAGGCAGGAAACTGCAGACCTGTCAATTTGACCTCAGTGGCAGGGAAAATGATGGAATCACTTCTGAAGGAAAGAATTGCTGAATACCTAGAGGCCAGTAGGACACAGGACCCAAGGCAACATGGATTCACAGTGGGAAGGTCACGTCATTTGAATCAAATCGATTTCTTTGACTGGGGTGGCCAAAGTAGTAGACCAGGGAGGGGCTGTGGACATGACTTACCTAGACTTTAGCAAGGCACTTGACACAGTCCCACACAAAAGATTAGTAAACAAATTAGCCAGCCTGGGAGTACGTCCCAGGGTGGTAGCCTGGGTAAAACATTGGCTGGACAACAGGACACAGAAGGTGATAGGAAACGGACTCCACTGCGAAGAAAGGGGGGTTACTAGTGGGGTACCACAGGATTCAGTACTGGGTCCAGTCCTTTTTATGTCTTTATAAGTGACATTGAAGAGGGACTGGAAGGAAAAGTATGCCTCTTTGCAAGTGACACAAAGATCTGTAACAGGGTTGATATACAAGATGGGGTGGAAAGGATGAGCTGGGCTTGGCAAGATTGGAGGAATGGTCAGAAGTATGGCAGCTTAGATTCAATGTGAAGAAGTGTTGAGTAATGTACCTGGGAAATAAAAACCCAGGGGAAGAGTACACAATGGGGGAAGGTAGTAACAACAACAAAAATAGAAAGGGATCTGGGGAAGTCATATCAGATGACCTAAAGATTAGCAAGCAATGTGAGAAGGCAGTAGGGATGGCTGGGGGGATACTGGGATGTATATGGAGATGCATCACCGGTAGAAAACAGGAAGTTGTTATCCCTCTGTACAGATAGTTGGTTAGACCCCATGTGGGATACTGCATGCAGTTCTGGAGACCCCATCTCTGCAAGGACATAGACAGGATGGAGGCAGTCCAGAGGAGGGTGACTAAAATAGTGCAGTGTCTGCAACAGAAGCCATAAGAAGACAGACTAAAGGCATTTAATTTGTTTACTCTTGAGGAAAGGAGGGAGAGGGGGGACATGATGGAAAATTTGAAGTACGTCAAAGGGAATCAACAAAGTCCAAGAGAGTAGCATTTTTCAGAAAAAGAGATGTGCAAGAGCAGGGGGACACAATTTGAAGATAGAGGGGAGGATGGCTCAGGGGCAAGGTGAGGAAGTATTTTTTTACAGACAGGGTGGTGGATGCATGGAATGGCCATCCTGAGGAGGTCGTGTGTTCAGAAATAGTGGGATAATTCAAGAATGTATAGGACAGACATAAGGCAATTCTAGTGGGGAGTAGGAAGAAATAGGCTGTTGGTTAGCTAGGATCTGCAGCTTATCCGGTAGGTAGGGAAATGGGCAGACTAGGTGTGCCAAGCGGTCCTTATCTTCAATCGAAGTCTATGTTTCTATGTTTCTGTATGTTACTTTTGCAGTTTTCAGGAATTTGGTGATATCAGTGGCTAAGCAGGCATGTAATACTCCTGGTGGACTTTGCTTCTGACCTCTCCTCACAATATTTGAAGCCTATAAAACAAGTTTCTTCTCGAGAGCTTCCATTTCAAGATTGGGAAGCTGAATTTGTCAGTCCTTAAGGAGTGGGGCTGCATCAATCAGTGAACTGAATATTTTTAGTCCCAAGTCCAAATGCACTTTTAGTCATGCTTGGAAAGTAAGCTGAGCCTTTATTGCTTGTTTTTCCCTTGATTTATTTGATCACTCTTCACACCCTCTGACATCCTGCTTGTTGCACTGAGGAGAAATTATGATAAAAAAATATTGGAATATTGTTATATTTAAGATCCTTATGTCTCCAGACCTTCTGTAGTATTTGCTTTTTCCCTTGGTAGTACACCATACGATCCATGAATGGGACCTTGCATTAGGTGTAGTGGGCTTTGGGCCCAAAGACCTATGGGCCCTGTCCATTTCCAGCTGAAAGTCCAATGGTAATGAAAGAGTGGTCTTCAGGAGTTGCTGAATGAAGTTGATTGGTGTAAGGAATCTCTCCTCGGGCCCCTCAAGGACTCCATGAATTCTAAAGTTGCTTCTGCTGTCCCAGTGTTTGGCATCTTCTAACTGGGACTGCATGTCTCAATCTCACTTGAGCAGGTACTGTAGGAACCAGTGACTCATTTCCTGAACCTCTGCAATCTCTGAGACCTTTGCCATGTTTGCAGTGACTTTTTTATCTATTTATCTAATGTCCTTTTTGAAGTTGGCAATGGAGGATTCTATTTTATTAACTGTGTGCAATATTTTTTGTATCACCCACTCCAAGCATGTGGAAAATACCTCCTCCTCAAGTTCTGGCTCTGCCGAGGATTCCGAGTTGGTGTGGACATGTGGCGTCTGGGCCATGAATCTACCCATGTCTTTGTTGAGTATTAGCTGCTTTAATTTTGATGATTGGCAAGTATTTCTACTTCCTTTTGCTTGTTATGGTTTTGACACCATCCTCTGAACACCATCATGACGTTTAAGTGGAGAAAAAGTGATTTTCTAGCAGGAATTTCTATAGATTGTGGAGGGTTGATCACGGAGGTCTCAAGACTATGCTTTCATTACTATGGTGACATCACCAGAAGTTCCTATTTCACCTTTCTTTTCACATTTTATCTCTAGCTTACTCAAAAGAAAGGGACACAATATCATACCCTCACATTCCTCTCCCTTTACGAGGGAACCATCCAGGGGGTTTCAAAATCCATACCCTTGCAGAGGGTGGGGGTATTATTTTCACTCATCCTCACCATGGACCCTACCCCAGGATGCTTAATAACAGAGTTAGTTTGTACATTCCAACACCATAGTACAGCTAAACACATGCCACACTAGTTCAGTACCCTGGGGGCTACATTTCTATTAAGCAGTATTCCCTAGCCAAAAACACTTGTCATTTCTACAGTATTCATTTACAACTTTAAATCATGACATATTCTTCACCTTTCCTCCAATGACAGTACCATATTAAAATAAAAAGACTGCATTCCTGTGTTGAGTTCCTGATTTGTGGACCACTTGGCAGTGATATGGCTGCAGAAGAAAATACTATATTATAATTCTGGCATTTTTGTCTTTTGTTTCTGCCAGCTACTTCTGAAAGTTGTGGTCTGTAACCAAATTAAACTCGGAGCTGGCCAGGTAAAAGCTCAAAGACTCAATAGCACACTTGGTCACTAGATAGTCTTTTTCAATAGTATAATATCTTGTTTCCTGGTCAGACAGTATCTGGCTAATATAGAGTATGGGCTGTTTACCATCAGTGCCTTACTGGGTTATCACTGCATCAGTTCTTACCTCAGATGTATCTGTCTGAATTATAAATGGTTTGTCAAAATCAGGGCTTTTCAACACTGCGTCGAACACAGCTTAACCTTAATTTTAACAAAGGCATCTTCACATAGCCTTGGTACATCTAATTCTGTTTGGCTGATACTTCTTTATTTATTTATTTATTTATTTGCTTTTGGTAACCGGGTGAGTGCACTGGACATAGAGATGCCTATTTTCAGGCATGACCCGGGAGAATACAAGTGAGAACAAAAAATACAAAAAATACACAAACTGTACAATGTGACAAAGCACAAGGAAGAGATAACACAATGGAATATAGTGCAATACAAACAACTGACAATTAGCCGAAACAGAGTAAGGTAATATCAGAAAAATGTAAACAGTACCATAATGAAAAAATAAAACAAGTGCTAGCAAGTTTGTACTGGAACTGGCTGACAAGTACACTAGTAATTCCCAGTACGAGGCCAAATATAGAGAGAAAGAAAGGATGGGGAGAGGAGGAGATGGGAGGAAAAGAGGAGGGAAAGAACAAGGTGTAAGGATTAAAGGGATCAGGGTGGATGGAAGCATAAACAAGGATTTGAGGCCAGTAGGTGTTCACGATGGAGTTTCTTGAAACCAGCATGGGTAGTAGCAAGGCAAATTTCTGGAGGGATAGAATTCCAATATTTAGGGGCTGAGTAGGAGAAAGCCCGTGTACCCATAGAAGTTTTACATCTGGTCATAGAGAGGAGGGCATTGTCACTAGATCGAAGTCCGTAGGAGTGGGTTAAGGGGTGTAGCAAGGTGGCGAGGAAATTAGGGAGACCTGATGTCATTATACCAACTAATAGGGAGCCAAAGGCCAGTCACCGGTGGGCAGAAGGGTTGGGCCATTTTAGGTTTGCATACAGCTGACAGTGATGTTTAAAACGTGGAGATCGAGAGGCATAATGGCAGATGTTATTATAGGCGGTGTCCCATTTATGTAGGGAGGTCTTTGATGCTCCAAGGTACGTGACTGAGCCATAAGCAAGGGCCGGGAGCAATAGGCCTTGCGGCACTGCAAGCCGAGCAGATGGTGTAAGAGCATAGCTAGTACGGTATGTACCTCCAATTTTTGCATCGACCGATTTGCAGGTGGTGGTGACATGGAGGTCAAAGTCCATTTTATTAAATCTATTAAAGGGACAATCAATTCAGAAAACTCCTGAACAGACCTATGATTAGCACCCAGTCAGATCAAGAAATTACCTAAATTCTTTCTTAGTGGTGGGTACTGTATAGTTAGCAACAGCCTCTATCTTAGATATTTCAGACTTCACCTTACCTTCCCTAAAATAAATCCCAGATATCATGTTTTGGTCATCCCAAGTACACACTTTTTAGGGTTATGGTTAACCCAGCAGCAACTATAAAATCCACAATAGCCCAGAGATGTCATACATAGCTTTTCTGATTTCAGCTGAAGAAATCAATATCAGCCAGTAATACTGCACAATACTGTGTATGAGGGGCAAGGATGGAATACTTAAGTCTCAGAAAGGGGGTCTACAACAATTCATTCCAGACGATTCGCACCCAACATTTTTGCTTCTGGCAATATGTTCCCTTATCTACTCAGTCCCTCACAAACCTGCTTCCAGCAATATGCTTCTACACCTGAGATGCAACATACTTGTAGTAGTGACAGCAGGTCTTTCTCAAACCCATTTTTATGTCAAGATGCTGCACTGTGTGCATTCTCTGTACTGGTTTGGGCTTGGCTACAATGTGCTAGTTAACTAATTACTGTCCAATCAGCAGCACTGTAATTACACACATCAGCTGCTTTATACAATCAACCCATACTATGAGGATGCTGATCATCAAATGCTGGTTTCCTTAGTTGCCTGAGTCTGACAAACTGAACAAATGACTGGGATTTCATTTTATCTGCGAGGCAGAAGAGAAGGCTTGTTGATAAATCCAACTATATCTATACATCTCATAAGCATGGGCATGAAGGAAAAGCTATTTGACAGTCTGAGCATGCTGTAAGAAAACAAAAGAGTGCAATGCAAGAGTGCACACTGTTAACGTTGAAGACCCCACAACTATTCACAGGTTTTCACAGCACATACATGCTCCAGACCCTAGTGCTGTACTGTAGAAAAATCTGAAGCTATCAGTATGGCAAAGCAGAGGCATTTGGCTACAAAGGATACTACACCACACCACAGCACAGGTTTTAATTCATGCCAAGGAGCTTGTGTCCCATGCTACACAAGGGAAATTAATAGATAAAAACCTTAAATGTACCATACAGCGAATAAGAGTGCATGGGGCACCACCATATCCCAAAGATCTATTTGAGTTAATGCTCCCTGCCTCCTGCAAAACATGCAAGCCTGACTCTGGTGCTACTACTGTAATTCTTTTGTTATATGACAGTGGGCTTGGGCAAGACATAATATTAATATCTGACATCAAAAACAACCTGCGATTCCTTCAGTGTGCCAAACATTGGTGTGCGGATGGCACCTTCAGTGTGACCCCCGCTTTCAGCAGATGTATGTAATCCTGGGGGAGAGGTTTGTAAACATGCAGTCCACTATATATGCCCTGCTGCTAGGTGAAAGAAGAGAGACCTACTACAGGCAATACTGAATGCCCATAAAAACTTGAACCCAAACCTACAGCCTGAAGTTGTGATGACTGACTTTGAGTTAGCCACAATAAATGCTTTTAAGTCTGTGTTCTCACAGGCTACACAAGTGGGATTTTCTTTTACTTCACCCATTGTGTGTGTCTAAAAATCCAGACAGAGGTATTGTCTGTCAGATACTCGCAGGGCACAGAATGTGCCCTGAAATGCAAATACTTTTCTGCACTTGCATGTTATCCACCCGAGGAGGTTATTGCCAGATTCAAGGACATCACTGATGAGGCACACAATGTATTCCTACCAGAACCTCAGTCTACAATAGACTATTTTGAGGATGTATGGATAGACAGAAGGAATCATTAGGAGAATAGTCGTAGACAGCCACAGTAGCCTATTGAATTATGGAATCTCTGCTACAGTGTGAAGGACAAAAGATCCAAAACAAATAACATGGTGGAGGCATTTCACCATGGATTGCAGAGCATTCTCTGCATGGTGCCTCCCATGATATGAAAAGTCATTGATGGAATGTATGGGGCACAGAAGAAAAGAGATTCAGTGATTGAGCAGTTAATTGCAGGCAATGCACCTGCTGCATCAAAATGTGTTTATCATGATAATGTTGAATGTCTGGCCTATATCCTGAGAAATGCTCAGCTAGAACAACAGAGGAATTATTGCACTGTGTGGCATATAGTTTCGATTATTAATTCCAGACAAACTTGTTTTAAACAGACTTTGCTTCATTTTAATAAAGATTTAATAACTTTTTTTTTAATTTATTTATTGAATGTTTAGGAATTACAACCCTTTGAGTCAGAGACTCATTTGCAAGGGCTCCACGTCATACATAAATGAGGTCAGGTACAGAGTATAACAGAATACAGAATACTGCTGTAACACAGAATACAGCACTAAGTACAGAGGAAAAGATACATAATACATATGTATGGCAACACCAAAGGTGTGTATAGTTGAGGCATATATTGGAGACACAAAACATAAACTGCAGTAAAACTATTAGATTTTTTAGACGAGTTTTACTGCAGTCATAGTGAAAGTTGGACATAATCCAGCTCAGGTTTAAAAGGCCCTAGCCTGGGGATAGATAAGATAGAATCAGAGACTGAGTTCATCCAGAGAGGGGCCCTGTAGCGAAAGGACCTTTGGCCAGTAGTGGTCTTCACAAAAGGGACATGGAATGCTGTAGTGTCAGAATGTCTACTGGTGTAAGCCAGCAAACTCTTTTAGAGGAGTGGGAGGCAGCTGGGAGGGCTAGACCCAACTGGATTTTTTTGGCCAGTAAGCAGGTCTGGTAGAATAGTCACCCCTGAAAGTTTAGCCATGCTGACTGTTGGTAGAGGTCATAGGTATGCATGAGCTGATCACAGCCAGTAGCTAACCTGCAGGCTTTGTTAAGGGTGTGTTTAATGCTGGTCAGTGCATTGTCAGAAGCAGTGCCATAGATGACTATGCCATAGTCTACCAGGGAAAGGATGGAGTTAGAGATGACTAACCGTATGGCATCAGGAGGGAGACAGGGTCTATGCCTATAAAGGAGATCAATTCAAATGTGTATTGCAGAGTTGCCTTGAATATGCTCCCAAATCAGTCACAATACCATGCACTTGTACTAAGTGATGCCAAAAGCACTCAGATGCCCAATTGCAAGTGCTGAACACTGACACACCCACAAGCACTGAGTAACCCAGAAACACAGAAACTCAAGTAAACTATTGTTGCTTGCCAATTCATGAAGGGGGAAGGGAGACAGACACGTCATTGGGGATGGGATCAAAGTGATCAGGTCCTTTATTTTTCCTTTATAAAACATGTTCAATAGTGGGGATGGACTCCCAGTTTCAGAGGTAGGTTGGAGGGAGATAAGCATGCCACCAATTGCAAGTGTTGAACACTGACACACTCCCAAGTAATGGCAAATGCACTCAGATGCCCTATCACAAATGCTGAACACTGACATGCCCACAAGCACTGACTGAGTAACCCAGAAACACAGAAACTCAGGTAAACTATTGTTGCTAGTGTTTTTTTTTTACCTTAAGTTAAACTCAAGATAGATATCCAGGATGCTGCGAGTGTGGGAATGACTTGGTTGTGTTATGAGTTCGGGAGCGAATTGGTTGTACTGCTAGTGCAGGAGCAAACTGGTTGGGGGCAGGTCATTGTGGGACCATAATAATGCAGGAGTGTATTGTCAGGAGAAAGGTATCCTGGAGTGAATCATCAGGAGCAAATTGTTGTGTACCCTCTGAAAGGTCACTGGGGTACCATGAAGCCCAAATGGCATGACCCTGAACTGAAAGAGCCTAAAGGGGATTGCAAAGGAAGTTTTCTCTCTAGTTGACAACTCCAAGGGGATCTGCTAATATCTCTTGGTGAGATCTAATGTTGTAATATACTTCATGTCCCCTATCTGGTCAATTAGGTCATCCTAATGGGGCATGGGTTACCCATCAAACTTTGAAATTCCATTAACCTTTGTGAAATCAATACATACTCCCAGGCCTCCATCCTTTTTGGGCACCACTACCTTAGGGAATACCAGTGGCTAGCTGAAGACTCAATAATTTATCAATGTCAGCCTTCAGTTTTTCAGGCAGCCTATACAGTTTCTGATGGATAGGGGCAGCTGTTACCATACCTATGCAGTGTTCCACCTGAATAAACTTCCCTGGGTCAGGACTAAATACTGGTGACAGATCAGCAATACATTCCTCATTTAACTGGGATTTATTTCTAGTTCTGGTGACTCTCTCTTACCCTTTTCAAATCTCTGGTAGGCTTCTTCCATATTATCCTCTGGACCCTTGGGTATAGCCATGCAGCTAAAGTCAGGTTTTATAGAACTTTTATTAACTCAGGCTTTCAGTAAGTTAGCATGATTTACATGGGCTCTAATCTTTTGTCCAGGGTTGTCTGTCTCATATGTAACTGGATCAGTCTGTCTAACCAAGCAGAATGTTCCTTGCCATTTAGATAAAAGTTTATTTTCTTGACAAGGCAATAACAACAGAACCGTGTCTCCTGGCTGGAAAGACTTTCTTTCCTACTTCCACATCATAACATTCTTTTTGAATTCCTTTTTGTTTAATTTCTGTGTCATGTGCCACCTATTTACTCAGTTTGACCCTGAGCTTAGTCAGGTACTCAACCACAGGAATCTCAGTTGAACTTACTTTCCCATTTTTCTTTGATCACATCTGTGGGGCCTGGTGGATTTGTACTATACTGAAATTCAGTGGGTGCCAATCCAGTAGTTGCTTGTAGTACCTCCCAGTACATGAACATCAAATAAGGCAGACATCCATCTCAGCCCTTCCCCTCTTCAGAAACAAACTTTCTAAACAGGCGTTTCATTTTTTAATTCATTCTCTCCACCAACCCATCTGTCTGGAGGTTGTACAGAGAGGTTCTAACTGCATTGAACCCTAAGATCTTGTACAATTCCTGCA
This sequence comes from Neoceratodus forsteri, assembly GCA_016271365.2. Taxonomy (NCBI): domain Eukaryota; kingdom Metazoa; phylum Chordata; order Ceratodontiformes; family Ceratodontidae; genus Neoceratodus; species Neoceratodus forsteri. The sequence goes on from CM057458.1 coordinate 1,175,554,033, forward strand.
ACATCTGTGATATAAAATGTGTTCCTTGGCCAGTTAGTATGGCGGTGGGAATATTAACTGGACTAACTACCCTAGCCAGTTCTCTCACAGCTTTCTGTGCAGTTACTGTGTGAATCAGAATGGCATTGAGTCACTTTGTGGCATATTCTACTAGGATTAAAATTAAGTGGTTCCCATTTTAATGGGCTCTAATGGACCTACAATATCCATGGCCACCTGATTTAAAAGTACTGCAACCACTGGGATTATTATCAAGCGCACTTTGTCTTTATGGGTAATTGGGGCTAATGTCTGGCAGGCTTCACAGGCTTTACAGTAGGGCTGGATAACATTTATCTTCTGCCACTGAAATTCTAGTAAAATGCTGATTTTACTTCCATGGATATTTTGTGAAACTCTGCCAAAATTGTAATTGCAATTATTCTCATCTAATTAACAAAAAAATATTTGTCCACATTGCAACAAATTTAGCACAATACCTTTACCAATGTCCATACTGATGAGTGCCGAGTTTCAGATCTCTGTCTTTAAAGTTGATTGAGTTATAAGCCTCCAAACTTTTGGAAATTTTAAAATTACGGTAAGCACTACATAAACTAAAGGCACTGCTCAAAATTTGACCAAATTTGGCATGATGACTTTACCAAGGCCCATGCATACTGTATGTGTGCCTATTTTTAAATTTCTAGCTTTAAAGGTGACTTATAAAGGTGAGTTATAAGCCTCTAACCTTTCAGAAATGTTAAAATTACATTCCACAGTTGTGTAAACTGCAGAATGTTTAGCTCCTATAAGTTTAAAACTAGAAAACAGAATACCAATAATGTTGTTAGGGTGATTGACACTAAATATTAAACTTTAAGGCAATTCCCATGGCCGAGCATCAGAGCATTAAGCTGCCATGCTGATGACCCAAGTTCAGAAGCGAGCCTGGGAAGTCATGTCAGGAGGCAGACCATGGCTAAAACATAAAATTTGCATAACCATTACTTCTATTTAGCAGTTTTTATGACTCTTCCAAGAAAGCATGCATCTCAATTTTCAATGCTCTAACTCCAAAGGTGGCTAAGTTGTAAGCATATAAATATTTTCTGAAATTTTCTCATGAACAATAAATTGCCAGCATTTGAGCCCCTATAACTTATCTGCCATTCATTCAAATGTTATAAAACATGACATGATTTTAGGGACCTTACTGATAATATGCCTGCCAAACATCAGATCTCTAGCTGTAACATGGACCAACCTATGGCCAATTACAGAATCTTTGAAAATGCAAGAAAAGTCATGAAATGTCATAAAATTTCACAGAATTTCATGAACATTATGCAAATTCAGAATCTGCTAATTTTGCCTAGCTCTACCTTACAGTAATCTGTCACCTCTTGGTAAATACCATGGCAGAAAAATCTAAAGAGGAGTCTGCTCAGGGTTTCCCCTTTTCCCATGTGTCCCACTCAGAGACTATTGTGTGCCCAGTGTAAAAGGTTAGCATAGCACTTTTAAGGAAGCACCAATTTCTTACAATTCTCATAAGTTTTAGGGTTCTTACAGACTCTATAATGAGTAATTTTTAACTATATAGTAAGGTTCCTATCTTCAAAAAAAACCACTTGATTAAGCAAATCTTTTAAAGTCCCATCGGTCCATTGTACTTGTCCAAAGGCACAAAAGTCCCACTTAGTGTTCCGATCTTTCCAAGCTTCCAACACTGCTCTTCTAGTTACTTTTTCTCTTCTTACTTCCTCTTTGGTCTTTTTAATCCTTGTTGATTTGCTAAAAAACATTAGAGTTCTAAAAGGGAAACAAGGTCCACAAGTTCTGTTCCTTTTCTGCAGCTTCCTCAGTTTTCTTTGTTTAAGCCCAGGAAGAAACAAGGACTGGATCAGTCTTTAAATTAAGCAACAGTTTTTTAAAGCCAGAGATGTCATGACTAATAACTGGGGGAAAAGGTAGGGTAGTGCCAGTCTTGTTGTAGCCATTTAAGTCTCTCCCTTTACACGAAACTGTAGTTGGGTAGTGGGGCAGTGTCTCACATCTCCACACACACATAACTCCCATCTCTCCATCTGTACAGATATAAACAGAGAGGAGGTTGGATGTAATAAGTGTTTGCCTGCTCCCTGAGTTCAAAAGACCTTGTACCACCTTCCCTTCAATGGTGACAAACTGTAAAAAGTGCTCCCAGTTAGCAAGGTCCAGGTTAGAGTTTACATTTATACTCTTGGGGCTTTTCCACTTAATATGTCCTTTCTCCTCACTGTTATGGCAAATGACATCAAGTCTGAGTCCTGGCTGTTTAGTTTTTTTATGCTGATTGTGCGCATGCACAAGAAACATGTTGCATCAGCTTTCTCCACAAGCAGGTTGTGGAGGCATGGCACTGTTGTGCCCAATGCCCCCACAGCCTGCAAAGGCCTGTCCTGCTTCCCCCAATGCCATGGCACACTACTTCTGACAGTAGTTCAGCCTGTGTGCCACAACTTTCTAAAAAATAAGTTGCTGCAATCAGGGGCCGCCTCATCATAGCAGCCTCAGCCATCTGCTGCAATGAGGGAGCAACCTGTCATTGCAAGGTGGGATGTGACACCCCTGATATTGTTTGTGAACATGGCAGTGGGTTGCCGCCATGCTGACAAATAATATAACCCTCCCCCCACCGTGTTTACTTGCCGACGGGGGAGCCAACTCCCCGTTGGCATTCTGTAACCCCAGTGTTGTTCCTACCGACAGGGTGCCCAACCCCCTTGGCATAATGATACTCCCCCATTTTGTTCCTACCAATGGGGTGCCCAATCCCCGTCGGCATAATGATACCCCCCATGCTGTTCCTGCTGATGGGGTGCCCAATCCCCATTGGCTCCTGCAGCTCCCCTCCCCCTTTCCTTGTTTACCAACCGGGGTGCCCAATCCCCTGTCAGCTAAAGCACCCACCCACTCACACAGGTGGCATGCTGGGAGCCCACCCCAGCATGCCAAAGCACCTATTAAAGAGGAAAAGGGTCCCCCGGTGTCTTAATTTTTTTTTCACCCTGTGAAGAAAAAATGGTTCTTGAGCTCTCTCTGGCCCCTCCCACAACCTGCACCCACCCACTGTGCACCCTGCCTCCCCACCCCCTCACCCCATACTTACTCTCCAGAGTCCGGCACAACAATCTCGGTGGGCCGGGAACATGTCTACACTCTTCAAAGCTGACCGCGAACTGAGGAAATGCCAGTAAGCTGTATAATGTAATGAATAGGGTTTTTTCAACTTTAGTGCATATCTCAGGCATTTTTGGGAATTTTTTCACCAGATTTTCAACATTGGGTTTTTGGGACCCCTCCTCATGAATTCTTGAACTGTCATGGTATTAATCGGCCCCGAAAGGTGGTTTCGCTGTCACTGTGTGGAATAACCCTTCAGGGCTGATTAATGAAACAACAGTGCCAGTGTTCATGAGGAGGACTCTCAAAAAGCCTATGTTACAAATCTGGTGGGAAAAATCCAAAAAGCGACTGTTTTACGAGCATGCATTGTGCAGTTGCTGCGTACGCCCATAAACTCGCAAATTTGCAATATTTTCATGCCAGATTTTCAACATTGGCATTTTGTCACTCTTCCTTGTGAGCAGTATAGCTGTCATTGTTCACATCCTGGCTGAAATGTGTTTTTGCACTACCAGTGCAGAATACCGTAGTCACTGTGGAAAATCAGTGTTCAGGACAGATTAAAAAAATGACAGTGACACTGTTCATGAGTAGATGTCCTAAAATGCCTATGTTGAAAATTTGGTAATGATACTCCATAAAATGACTGTGTTATGAGAATGCATTGCGCAGCTGGCATGCACACTCGTAACTTCGCGATTTTATAATATTTTCACTCTAGATTTTAAACATTGCCATTTTACCAGACCTACTTACGAACAGTACAGCTGTCATTTTTCCCATCCTGGCTGAAATGTGTTTTCGCACTTCCAGAGCAGAATACAGCGGTCGCTGTGGGAAATCACTGTTCAGGACAGATTAAGAAAATGACAATAATACTGTTCATGAGCAGAGGTCCTAAGATGCCTATGTTGAAAATTTGGTGATGATGGCCCATCAATTGACAGTGTTACAAGTATGCATTGCGCACTTTCCACTTACCCTTGTAACTTCACAGATTTGTAATATTGTCACACCAGATTTTCAACACTGGCATTTTTTCACACTTCTCATAAGCAGTACAGCTGCCATTTTTCACATCCTGACCGAAATGTGTTTTCACAGTTCTGGCGCAGAATAACATGGTCACTGTGGGAAATCAGTGTTTGGGACAGATTAAGAAAATGACAGTGGCACTGTTCATGAGCAGATGTCTTAAAATCCCTCTGCTGAAAATTTGGGGACGAAACTCCATAAATTGACTGTGTTACAAGCATGCGTTGAACTGTTTCCATGCACTCTTGTAACTTTCCAAATTTGTAATATTGTCATGCCACATTTTCAATAGTGGCATTTTTTCACACCTCCTTATGAACACTACAGCTGTCATTTTTGACATCCTAGCTAAAATATGTTTTTGCACTCCTGCCGGAGAATAGCATGGTCACTCTGGGAAATCAGTGTTTGGGGCAGATTAAGACTGAGTGAGTGAGTGAGTGAGAGGGGCGAGTGACTGAGCTCAACTGAGCTCTGTTGGGACTGCTGCAGATTTGTTTGTGGGCAGACCAACACCCCAACACAAGAGCCCAGTACAAAAGGGCAGCCTGCAGCACTAGGAGAAACACAATGAGACAGCGACTGAGGGAGGGGGAGTGAGTGAACTCACCTAAGTGCTGTCAGGACTGCTGCAAATTTCTTTGTGGACAGAAAAAGGCATTAGCGCAGGCAGGGGCCCAGTACAAAAGGCCAGCCTGCAGCTGTGGGAGAAACAGTATGAGCGAGTGAGACAGGGGGACTTGGTGAGCTTAATGGAACTCTGTCAGGAGTGCTGCAGATTTCTTTGTGGGCAGAAAAAGGCGCCAATGCAGGCAAGAGTCCCATACAAAAGGGCAGCTTGCAGTGGCAGGACAAACAGAATGAGCACATGAGAGAAAGAGAGACTGAGTGACCTCAATGGAGCTCTGTTGGGACAGCTGTGGATTTCATTATGGACAAAGGTGCCAACGCAGCCAGGAGCCCCATACAAAAGCACAGTCTGCGGTGCCAAGAGAAACGGAATGAGCGAATGACGGAGTGGTAATAAGCAAACTCAGCAAAGCTCAATTGTGCCTGCTGCAGATTTCTTTGTGGGCAGAAAATGTGGCAATACAGGCAAGAGCCCAGTATAAAATGCCAGCTTGCAGCGCCAGCAGAAATGGAATGCGTGAGTGACAGAGGGGGAATAAGCTAGCTCAGTGGAGCTGTGTCGGGACTCCTTCAGATTTCTTTCTGGCCAGAAAAAGCAACCAATGCAGGCAGGAGCCCAGTACAAAAGGGTAGCCTGCAGCGCCATGAGATACAGAACAAGTGAGTGAGGGAGGGGGAGCCAGTGAGCTCAACGGAGCTCTGTTGGGACTGTTGCAGATTTGTTTGTGGGCAGAAAAAGGCAGCAATGCACACAGGGGCACAGTACAAAAGGGCACCCTACACTGGCAGGAAAACCAGAATGAGTGAGTGAGCGAGCTCAGCGGACCTGTTTTGTAACTGCTGCAAGTTTCCTTGTGGGCATAAGAAGACAGCAATGCAGGCAGGAACCCAGTGACAAGGGCAGCCTGCAGTGCCAGCAGAAACAGAATGAGTGAGTGAAAGAAGAGGAGTGAGTGAGCTCAATGGAGCTTTGTCGGGAGTGCTGCAGATTTCTTTGTGGGCAGAAAAAGGCACCAACAGAGGCAGGAGCCCAATACAAAAGGGCAGCCTGCAGCGCTGGGAGAACCAGAAGGAGTGAGTGAGATGGGGGAGTGAGCGACCTCAACGGAGCTCTGTCAGGACAGCTGTGGATTTCTTTGTGGGCAGAAAAAGCTACCAACACAGGCAGGAGCCCAGTACAAAAGGGAAGCCTGCCGTGCCAGGAGAAACAGAATGATCGAGTGAGAGGGGGAGTGGTCCACCTCAATGGAATTCTGTCAGGACAGCTGCAGATTTCTTAGTGGGCAGAACAAGGTGCCAATGCAGGCAGGAGCCCCATACAAAAGAACAGCCTGCAGCACGGGGAGACACAGACTGAGCAAGTGACAGAGGTGCAGTGAGCGAGCTTAACACACCAACGCAATCAACATTCGGCATTGACAAATGCTTGTTTTTTTCCCTATTTATCTCCTGGTTCTGCCCCTCGTGTCCCCCTTCTGACTGACCCCCCTAGCCCCATCACCCATCTTCTCCTGGAACTTACCGTATCTGTCATTCTCGACCACAGGACTTGTGGCTGTGCCCAGCCACCATTGTGGGGCTTGTGGGGAAGGGGCAGTTGAACATCCTGCCTCCTGGAGTGTTGTTTTCCTCCTTTTTCTAACATTGGCCCATGTACATGCAATAGTCATGATTTCTGAGCTCTGCTTCTGAGAAGATGGCCCTGGCACCCTGTATGTAGGATCCCTTCCCTGGGTGGTGACGTACATGTGCTGCCACCCAGCCATTGCTGGGTGGAAGGCAAGCAGCTCACCACTCTAACCACCCTTCCTGAGGAAGGAGAGCTGTTTTGGGATGCTATATCCTTTCTCACCCCACTGCCCCCCCCGAGCCACCCAGTTCTGTTCCCGACCCCGGGTCACCAGTATGGCAGGAGGTAGAGCACCCAACGCCTCAGCCCTCCATGCCACTGGGCTGGCTGTGGCTGTTTAGTTCTCCCCTGCAGTGTGTCACATCTATCTAAAGGAGTAAACTGTTCAGACCTTACTGGTTTGTTGTCTCTCTGCTCCCTCCTAGGTGTTATTATGAGTGTAAGCCAGTAGTCTTCCACAACCTGGACAGCTCTCTCACAATATGTTGGTTGATGCTTTTGGAACCAGATTTGCTCCTTATAAGGAAGTATGTTGATAAACCATTCCAAGGCAATCACTTCTGCCACATGTTGCATTGTTTATTTCTCTGGTTTCATCCATTTGCAATACAAATCTTTCAGTCTGGTGAATCCCTTTTGAGTAAGCCTCCAGGTTTGATCCTGTAAGTTCTAAACTTTTGCCAGGTCTCTCCACAAATATTGTATCTTGTCAGGACAGCTGTCGTCACCTGGTCATAGTCCTTTGTTAACTGGGAGTCCATATAGCTATAGGTGAGTTGGGCCTTAATGGATAAGTAGAGAACATAGCTGATCACCCCCTGTTGTTGTGGCCACATACAGACTTTTGCTACCCTTTCAAAGATGGTTCAATAGGCTTAAATGTCATCATCCTGCTCCAACTTAATCATTTTCACATCTTGGAGTGCTATGGTTTCTATATCTTCACTATAGGGATTGGGTCGGGGGACAGTCCTTTGCTGGATGTCCTGTAACATACCTGTATCTCTCCATTTTTTTGCACATTTTATTCAGCTCCTTTTCATTCCTTTTTTTGGCCTTGAGTTATTGTTTGGATATCCATTTAATAAACTATGTCAAGTCTTTAGGGGGTTCTACATCTCCCTCTTCCTCTGACATTGGTTCTGCCATATCACCCTCTGGTTCTTTTTTCTGGAATGTCTTGGGCTTAACATCAGTGTCAGTCTGTTCTTTCTATCTGACTTGGCTCTGATCAGGATAATTTTTGATACAGATGGCCACTTCTTTCATCGGCCCCTCTAAGACACAGGCATGCACTAAGCTCTTCCTGTGGTCTGGGTACTGGAGCCTGGATCTGCACCTTTCCCACTAATCCCACTCTGACACCACATGTTAGGAGTTGTGGGTGCAGACTGTGAGGATAGAGGCTCAACAGGCAACTATGGCTTCCAAAATATTACTTTATTTATTATCAAAATAAACAAAACAAAAACAATGAATACTTAAAAACAATATCTAGATAGCTGAGGGAACTTTGCTTAGAGAGACATGAACCACCACAGTGCTAGGTAGAAACTACAGCAGAAAACAACTGACCTCCTACACCATCAGTGGCTGATTAGACCCTGCTTGCATACTGCCTCAACTCTGCATTTATACACCATAGCTTACACCTGATAGGTCTGTGGGCCAATCAGTTTGCATTCAAATTCCCACTCTAATTTCATCTTTACAATACTTACACTGGTTGCATGCACAGAAACAGAAGGCAATAAAAAGAACATATAACAAACCCAAGTTATTGCTTCTAGTAACTCTCTTATGAAGTATAAGGAAACAAAACTGCTCTAACTGATAGTTCTGCCATAACCCCACCCAAATGACCTCACTCCTTCTGATCCAGCAGGATATAATTAAGATCTAGTCAGAGCCAGTCTACCCTTCACTGAAAAAGAGGGGAGCCACATACAGGCTCTAGTTCAGTATTCATGAGTTATTGACTGCTCACCCAATCTCTTTCCTGGCCCTCTTTTTTTTTTTTAGCTAACATTCAGCCCTTTTAAACATACAGCATACTTAATAACTCTGTCTTAGCTTAAACAATATCAACTGTGAGGGAGTCAGAAAAATACGTAATTTGGGGCGTGGTAAACTATGCTAATTAGCCTTTCAGTGAAAAAAATACTTTAACAAAAAGCGCTCTTTTTTTATCTAAGTACATTGCTGAGCAATACAGAGAACAATGGGGAAACTCTATCAAGCAGGTGGCTAGTAGACCATAGGAGAAACCAAATGCAGTCATCAAGGAAACAAAACAAAAAATGTAAAATGGAGAGCTTATTTACAAACATAAGCAGCAGAATGCAATCGGAGGAGTGTTTATAAAAGGGAAATGAACTCTCTCTCACATCAGCTGCTGATAAAGTACAAATATTTTAGCAGTATAAGCAGGCTGTCAGGACTCAAGTTTTATTTAGAGGTGTTCATCTTATTTGTCTCTATACTACTTCCATTTTGGCCATAGCCCTGCAATGAAAGAAAAAAGACTGAAAGAGGAATAGTTTACGATAGAGAAAACTTTGGGGCTCACTAAATGGGCCAAAAAACAATCCAGATTTTTACCCAGCCATGTAAAAACAGCTGTCCTGCTGCAGCTTATTAGAAACATCAGCTAAAGGAATCTCCTTATTCTGATTAGGTTAATGTTTCTGACTGCATGGTCATGGACACATCTCAGTGTATAACCTTGCCAAACCAATACTCGACACACAGGCTTCCCTTTGGCAATCATTTTCAGTACATTCTTAGCCATACTAGGCTTTGTTAGCAGCTTCTTCCTCTCAGTTCTTTTGCAGTTAGCTAAAGGAGGCTATAGCTGATGCATTCCTGCTCCAGTTACTTCTCACCTTAGGGTGCTGCATGAACCAAACAAAGTCTCCCACATTCCACCCTAGAATAGAAAAGCAGAGAAAACAAAGGCAAGGAAAAGGGTTTTAGAGAAAGAACAGTTAGAAGGAAGACGAGAGAGAAAAAGTGGCTTTTTAAAAAATGCATGAAAGAAGTGCTGCACATTCCCATTTTTCTACCTTTCTTTTCACATTTTAGCTGCAAATTACTTAAATGAGATGGCCAAACATCACACCCCCAAATCCACCACTAAACACATTGGTGAATATATATGAGCATCTTACTTTTCTAAATGGGATTCTAAGACTTTTTTGATGCCTGCATAAGGGATACTTGATATTTAAATCGTCAAAGGCAAATGTAGCATGGAGTGTCATTCATTGGCTCAGTTTTTGAAAGTTCTTTAAAACTTCTTCAATATTGTAATTTGCATTGAGGCTACTGGATGTTTATTAATTTATGTTCATACTCGGTGGTGTATGGGCCAGTCAAGAAACCTCATAGTTCCTTACTCTAATAATTAAGCAATAAGGCATGACAGGGTGTGTGTTACTGTGTAGTAACATCACTCCTGGGGTGGGTTTAAGCACAAGGTGAAATAAAAGTTGCAGAGATTAGAGATTCTGGGGTCAACAATGATATAACTTGAAACTGAAACAGTGCAACAATGTAAACTGAGTAGGAATAACATGAGGAACAGTAGGAATAAAAGGAGAAAGGGGAACAGGAGAACCTACTGTATACACCCAGAGGAGACCATGAAATTGGAGGTCTACTATCACCATAGAGACAACTATCTATAATTCAAGCAATGGGATTTTCAAGAAAAAAGTAAACTGAAGTCCTCAGCAAGGGCCTGTTGTTTTCAACAGCCATAATAATAGATCTTTTCAAATTAAGTATCAACTTAGAGAACAATTCATTTGCTTAACACATTTGCAATATACAGTAAATGCCAAATGTACCAACAAAACAACAGGAAATAAGCCTGAAAGTAATGGGCTATGCTGCTTGAGGCTGTGCACCAGGTGAGTAATGCCCTTTCCCTGTGGATCAATTGGGAGAGTCTGAAGCTATTTACTTCTGGGTTCTGGATAACAGTGATTTCAGTTGGTGCCCCATTGCCTTTTGGAGTCTTATGGAGGTGACCAAAGCTACAGTAGGTAACTACAGCTGATCCACTTCCCCAGAAAACTCAGCACCCCTCCATTATCTGCTGATGTAGGAGCAGTGGATTTGCAGCTCTGACAGGCTGCACAAGTCCACTTGGGTTCACTGCTCCATGTACAATGGAAAGCATCCTCCTGGATTCTTCTGTAGAAGATAATATATGTGCAGTTAAATGAGAGCAGTCTTAACCTTTAATGCCATTCCTTACAAAGGCAATAGCTGGTTACTTTACCACCAGGGGTGTACTAGATGATACATTAAAGAAAATTGCAGAGTTCAGATTCTGCACAAGAGGTCTAAACTGGAAGATGCTGAGGATCTATCTTTATTAAACAAGAGATGTCCTGGATGATCTTATAACATTGCACAGCTTTAGCAACCAGTTTTTGTTTTTCACAATATACTGAATGCATTTTTTTCTGACACATTCATGCAGCTGAGGAACACGGGGAGTACTGTATGATGCTAATAGCCAAATTCTCACACATATTCTGTACTAGCACCCATGATTTGGCAAGGGAGCCTGACCTCGCCCCAAAGGTTGTCTATGTGCTTTGTAACTCCCTGATTCTGTTCTGTGCTGACCTTTATTAACATTCAAATCATTCAATGTGCTACTCAAAACATGAGTGACAGTTTGCAGGGCACCTTTAGAACAACATTTACCTGATGGGCCACATGGTTGCATAAAAGTGCAAGTTGTACAATTGTGGAAGTGTTAGAACTGAACAACTGAAGTTGCTGAAGTAGATATAATCATGTGGTAGATGGGGGGAGGTTACTAGTGTGAGTCATTCTAACCTCTGTATATAACCACTTGAATTAGTTAGGTCCTTTAAATGTAAGCCATGTGGAAAATAAAGAGTTATTTGAAGGGCACAGTATTTCTATTAACATATCACATTTTGCATAGAGTAGTGCCAATGATCTTGACACTGCAGTTTAAGATCTGACTTGTCTGAAAACTAGATTAACTAGCTAAGGCTACAAAATGAATGACTCGCAGTAGTGGGCGATTGTATTAATTTCCTCTTTAAAACCTTAACTTGTATCATTTTTTAGTTGCATGCAATATGTACACATTTAACACAAATAGATTTGCAACATATTTTGTTGTATTTATCTGTAAATCAGTTTCCCTCTAATATACAGTATGTTTGCAGGAACAGAATCCTCAGAGTCCCAGAAAAAAACTTAAGAATGGCAGTAGTGCTTGAATCACAATTTAAAAGTTCCAAAAAGTCTGTCCCATGCTTTAGAAACATACATTTACTTGGTAAACAGAAACAAAGAGAAATCTGAGCAGGCAGCTATTAACAGATATTACTACACCAACGGACTCTGATGAGAGCACAAAAGAAAGCCCTGACATCTTAGCTAGCTGATCACAAAACATTAACTACACCAGCAGGCAAAGGTGCGGCATAGTAATACAAGACTGTCAGAAATTCAATGACAAATGCCTCTGACAGTTCAGCAATTAAGTTAATTACTATGAAGTTAATTACTATGAACTCTCAGGAAATCCATTCCAAAAAATTCAGACTGAAATCTGACTCTAACACAAGCAGAGAACATGGGCTGAATAAACCACTGGAAGGGTACTGTACTAGACAGCAAAACCTGTGTCTCCATCCTACATATTATACTATACTGAATTTCTCAATCAACAAACATAACACCCAAGCAGAACAATAGTTTTGTGGTTAAATTCAATATTGAACCATTGTCCTGTAATCAAACCATTGCTTCCATTATTGAACACGTATGTCAGGGACATTAAAAATGTTTTAGAACTAGTACAAAAACTCAATAAAGAGAACATGACCCATAGTGTATGTATGCTGGTGATATTTCATGTCAAGGATTTATACAGTTGTGTTTCACACTTTGAAGCCTTCGTTGGATTGCAGCACTCATTAAAGAGTCCCTGAGAGCATTAGGAAAACTTTGAAAAAAGTTAGATTTATATTCAGCTCTATCCCATTTTCTTTATTGCTTCATATATTTTCAGTAATTAATTACTGATTTTCTTTATTACTGAACACAGTTGCATGAAAACAATATCCCTGTCCCCTAGAATATATCTGCTCTGGCTGCTTCTCTACACATGACATCACAATTCCCTGTTTATTACATCATACTTACCTCCACAGCAACATATTTTGATGTCATAAACAGAATTATGATGACAGGTGTAGGAAGGCAGCCAGCGCTAAAAGAGCAGAGATACTGTATTCATGCAACTACCCTTAGTAATAAGGAAATAAGGGTGAGAATTGCAGAATAAAATATAAAATTTAAGCTACATTTATGCCTAAATATTAAACTTTTTCCAAGTTTTCTTAACTGTGTCAGGAGCTCGTTAACTCTGTTTATTACATGGTAGTAATCTACATGGGTCACGGTTGGACCCTTAACTCTTTTCCTACCATGTTTGAAGACATTAAGGGTCTTGATGAATACCACCTTGATGTCATGTTCCCAAGAAGGCATACATCTTACACAGAAGTAGCAAATTAACCAATCTGGCACTAAACACCAATGCTAATAAGAGGAAAAATCAACCAATCATGATGACAAACACATGAGGACTTGCAGCAGAGAAACTGTAAACAAGCTGGACTGATCATCTCCATCATCATCACTTTCAACACCAAACACAGTGCTAAAGGGGACTGTGGTCACACCCGGCCAGCACTTATTCTGAACTCAGATTCTCACTCCAGTATTGGCCCTGCTACTCCTGTAAGGTTTTGCTTCACACCACTGTCATAGGCAGAGACTTTGGGGGAGCCCTCCAACATGAACACTGCCACAAGCAATCCACAGATGCAGCAAACCCTGAGAAGGCAGACAAAAGCTAACATCTGAGGCCAGCAATGGGAAGGGAAGATAAACATCTCTCACCTTTTTGCAGTGCGCTGGGAAAGTAGTCTGTTCTAACACCAAACTGTTCCATAGTGCAAGCATGATGACCCCCACAAAGCAAGCATCCACAGTTTATGGTGCAGAATACTGGTCGTATCCTACACCATCACAATATAAATACTGCAAAAAGAATAAACCCACTCCTCCCCTCCTTTCATCACCACTTCTCTTAGTGCTAATTTCTTGAGTCGTAAGGGAAACTGTAATCTTCTCTCATGGTTATGAATAGGAATGGGGATGGTAACTGGATGTGCTCTAACCATTCTTCCTATCCTCCATATCTTAAACAAGATAGGAATGCAGTAATGGACTCTACACAGTGAGGCTCACTATGAATACAAAGCAGCTGATTGGGCCCCTGTATCCCATTGACATTCCTCCAGAAACTTTGGCATACTGTAGATAAACAGTTATAGGTATATTAAAATTGGGGTAGCACTCCCATATCCTAACCCAAATACTACCCTTCAGGCAGACAGGAGGAATCACACTAGCGGACATATGACCTTCCACGTCATACAAATCCTGGAAGGTCTCCAAGCAGTGTCAAACAAGACTATACAGTGGACCCCATTGCAATAAATTATAGCTCCAGATTTCCAAGCACTTTATACAGGGCTTTCCATGTTACAGGTATACTTGTTATTAATGAGCCCTAGAATAGAGGGACTACAAGGTATCTTCCCACCATTGCTAATGATGAAGGTACCTGGATCATACCACTAAGTGTCATTGGAATACCTAGTGCATATGCCATAGCTGAAGTGAGTTGGTAGAACTTTCTTGCTGGAAGCCATGTATAGTACATGGTGGGTTCCAAGTGTATATCCTCAACAGTGAGAGGAATACAATTGGCTATAGAGTAACTTAATGCTCCCCAATTAGCATTTTATGGCTGTGATTAAGAGGCATATAGTCATCTCTACCAGTATACACACTGTGCATTTACATACAATAGCCTTGGCAGGGTCATTTGAAGAGTTGCCTGATTTTCAAAGAAATAAAAAAAAATCACAGTTATTGCAAAGAAGTACCCAGAGTTGATGTTATAGTATCGTATATGGGTCTGTTTTATTGTAGATGGTAATAATGTTCACACTAAAAGTGTACTGGTTACTCAGACTGTAATTGTGGTTTCTACTTTAACCCCTGGGAATCACAGCATGTTGCTTTCTCTCCATTCTAATCACCGTTACTCTCCCAAATGATCATGGCTCCTTCCAACAAGATACAATATGTGCAGGTAAATGTAGTTTCCTGGAATCCTAAGGGCCTCAACAATCCAGTTATAAGAAAAAAAAGATTTGAACCATTGGAGATGTGCCCCCAATCAGGAGATCCTCCAATCTAAGCACACAATACAGTGGTTAAAAAGGGTTGGTTGGACAGGTTATACACAACTTAGTATCCAGGAAACCAAAGGATTGGCAATCCTAATACACAAAACACTTTCCTGGAAGATGAAGAAGTAGGCCATGGACAACCAAGTGAGAGGGATATCAGAAATAACATATCCTCATTACATACTTTACTAGGGAGCATATATGTCCATAATCTGATGATCCATTTTTCTTCCTGGAGATTATTCAGGCCCAAAAGCAAATACAAGTGGGAGGTAAATGACTGATGATTGTGACTGGTGGCTTTAGTCTGGCCTTAGACCTCTTTCTGGATAGATGTAATACAGACTCAGACAGACACCCTGAGATCAGAGCCATGGTATTCCATATGATGGCAGAAATGTGTTGCTGGAAAATTAGACATGATACCACTGAAAGGGTGGACTAGGGCTGTGCAGAATATAGAATAACACTGTCAAGATTCATGCAGAATGGTAATTCCAATTCCAAAATGCTTTTCAGAATTTCTTTTTAAATTCTGCAGAATTCTGAAATGCATTCCTCTGTAAACTATGGAAACATTTTCTGCAGATAATGTAAACCATGGGATAATTTTCTGCAGATTGTACAAAAAGAAACCACAGTTTATATAAACCATGTATTATTAATAAGAAACAAAAACATATAAAATGTGGTAATTCTGTTGCAAACAGATTTCTGCAGAATTTCATTCTGTCCAACTTTAAACAAACTGCATTGCTTTTGAAGGGTCTGCAACTTCCTTGCACACCCATGACTCATACTGCTTAATTGTTTACATGCTAGTTGAGAGTTTGGCGGCAAAGGATATAATTAACTTGCTTTGCTCCTATTCCCGTGTCTGATCACTCACCAGCTTCTCTTTTATTTGCTTCCCATGAAAGGAACAAGAGATTATCTAGATGGCATTGTGGTCCACTGCTGTCCAAAGATCCCAAGTCTCGAGAATGGACATGGCCTGAAGCAGATTTTTACTTCTCACAAATGATATCTCTTAGTTATCTGCAGCCACCACAATGAAGGCATTTAAGGTATACTTCAGAGGGCAAATCATTTTCATCGCCTCTGGAAAAAAGGAACATCGAACTGTTCTAGCTCCTGCAGAAACTGATACAGCTAGACAAAACAACAACAACAACAACAACAAGAAAACTGTGTATAAGACCAGCTTACTTACCAATTTATGTTTATTTTATACAAAGCCTTATAAAACATTATTTCAAGACATCACCTCTTCAGGATAATGACTTTATTGATCTTTCTTTTTAAGTACTTTTTATTAGTTTTATAAATAATCATATAAAAGCAATGGGGTATAAACATTCATCCATATCATAAGGTCCTGTCCCATATAATTCCATACAAAAGCAATGAACTGGGAATGAGTTACTATAAGGTTTTATACTTACAGACAACACATTTAAGTCTAAAGTCATATAGGTGCACTTATAAAACAAGCAGAATATTTTAAAATAAGAATACATATTTTATCCAAGTGATACTAAAAAAAAAGTGTGTACAATTCTGATATAGTTGATATTGTCATACACCTCACAAAATGACCTTAATGAAGGTCTTCAAAATGAATCCTTTTCTACAGCTCTTTACATGGCCCCATATATCCCTGTGTTTTAATATATGTTTTTCAGACAGGCATTTTTTTTCAATCTCATAGTTTCTAAAAATATTTTCCTCTAATCTACCTTTGGGCTGATGACTTCTTTCCACTAGATGCAGAGAATTTAAATTTTGCCAGTGAAGTACCCGCAAAGTGGGCACTTCACGTTGCCAATCTGCTATGTGGAGTGGCCAATATGAAAGACTCACTTTGCCTTGTATTTATTACTTTACGTTGTCATTCCACTTTAAGGTGAAGTAAGGCAGATTGGCAAGTCTAGCAGCCCTCCCTCCACATCACATGGCTTACAGTACTGTTAGTGACATGCTTTAGCAAGGCAGGAAGGAAGTGACTCAGGCAAAGAAACACTTTCACTTTCTCCTGTGCAGACTGGAGAGAGAGGAGGCAATGAGATTATGAAAGCAGTTATGAGATTTATTGAAAGAGCAAGAGACAGAGAGAGAGAGAGAGAGAGAGAGAGAGAGAACAGCTTTTTAAAAGCTACTTTTGTTTGTGTTTTGTGTAGACTCTTTTTTTACTTTTGTAAGTTGTTCATCTGTGTCTGACTGTGTGTGCCTGTGTTGTGTGTGTCTTGTGTGTGACTGTTCTGTGTAGTTGTTCAGACCGTGGGAAGACAGTCGATTGAGTCAAGCAGACATGGAGCAGGATCAAGGAATGCCTGGGGTGGAGGCAGTTCTGGGACCATGGAGTGGCCAGGGAGGAGTGTGCACACATGGTGGGCATGCCCGGTTCATGCTGAACCGAACAAGCCCCCCTTCCCAGAAGAAGGACCACCACCTCCTCAGGAAGTGGCACCACCACCACCACCACCAGCACCAGGTCATCCTGATCAGGATGTGCCTCCACCTCCAACCCCAAGTGTGTAGCCTTAGCACTGTGACCAGGCTGCCAGTGCATCTCACCCCCCTACCTGTGCCTTGTCCTCCCCACACCTCTCTGGATTGGGTGTTTTTTTAATTGTGTTGGGGGGGACAGCAGCCTGATGAGGTGCTGCATTTGTAGGGTGGAGGTGCGCTGTGGCCCCTGAGGGACTCACCAGGGGACTGGGGTCCAGCACACCCACATGATCAACCACCACCCGGTGAAGTGGCAGGCTGCCACAGAACAGGCTAGACCTGCACCTGCTGGCCCTTCTGTGGCAGAGGGTGTAGCTGTGCATGGTCTGAAGATGAGGATGAGGGCCACAGTAGCACCTGCTGCTCCACCAGCACCACCATCACCTCCACCACCTCCAGCAGCTGCAAGCACCTGCGGACCTCAGAGAACTGCCTGTAAATCAGGCAGATTTTGCAGTTCTCTGGAGTGCTGTGGACATGATGAATGAGAGGGTGACTGCTGTCAAGCAGCATTTGGAATGGATAGAGGGCCCTCAATTGCAGCTGATGTCCATGCTCCAACTGCTGCTGGACCACCATGGCATCCTGCACTAGTGTTTTTCTTCCCACCATGTGCCCCCCGCTGTGTCATAAAAATGTATTCCCCATCACCTCCTGTATCTAATTATGCACTTTTTTCTTCTCTTCTGTATGCATGAGACTTTGTATCCTGACCCCCCCTTTTTTCAGTTAAGTGTGTGTGTGTGTGCGTGCTGTTTTGGTTTTCCTTATTTTAAGTTAAAATGGTGTGTCCCTGCCATCATTATTTTAACTCAAAGGAGTAGCCCATCCCAAATTTGAAACAGCATATGTTATGTAGAGCATTTTGATATGCATGTAAAGTCCCTCCCCTAGTGTGTCCTTCCCTCTGTCTGCTATTAGGAGTGTTTACTAAATTACTAAATTGTGTCTTAATGTTAAAAAATCACGTTATTGCCTTTATTGCTCTGACAATGCACCCTCTGTCACATGACAGTGATGTAGCGTAGTCCATTAATTTACCAAATGCACAGTTCACAACAGCAGAGCTGTGTAACTGACTAGCAGTTTTTGTACAGAAACCCCACTCACCTAGCTCTGAGGTGCATGCTAAACTGTAACAGTTGCCAATTGGTGTCACTGCATAAGAACAGTTACACAGTTGTGCTGTTGCGCATAAGGTAAATCTATGGGCTATGCTACATCACTGTCATATGACACAAAGTGTAATGTTGGATCAATGAAGACAATAAACCAATTTTACATGAAGAAGAGCCACAGGGCTCATAAAACTACCATAAAGACAGCAGGCTAATTTAGTAAAAATTCCTAACAGCAGATAGTGGGAAGGATGCAGTAGGATATTATATACAAATCAGAAGTGCTCTGCATAGAACATATATTTTTCAAATTTTGTGTTGACTATTCCTTTAACAAAAACAGAAATCCATAACTCCACATGAATAGATACCACTAAAAAAGTTTCACTGCTACTCCAACTGTATTTATGACAAAACAAGACACATGGTAATGAGCCTTGCATTTTGCTGGTTAAGGCTTCGGTGGTGTACCTAATGAAGGCTTAAGCAGCAAATCACAGTGGTCATTTGTGTGTGCTTTGTTTTGCCATCAATAAAGTTGCAGTATCATTGAATTTTTTTTGTGGCATGTATTCATATGGAGCGGTGGCTTTGTGTGGTTGCCTTGCACTTTTGAAGCCAGGTATTGTGTACCAGCAGTTGTCCACGTAGTGCAGTGTGCTTCTTATGGCCTTGTTATATTCCAAGTTAAGAATGTTTATCCTGACATATTTTAGGTGCCTCAGTAATGTTTACTTTCTGTCCTGGAGTGTTCGTTAAAAAGCAGGACTGAGCAGTGCAATAATACTGTGCTAAACTGCATGTGTGCAGTGTAATGTCCTGTGTGTGCACACACTGTCCAGTTTCTTGCAAACATATGTATGCTGACTTGTTCCAGTGTTTATGGTATAAGGAATAAAGATAAGAATACATAATGTATATTTTATTTGCACCATCTGCAGCAGCAGACAAAGCCATATAATATGTCTTCATAGGTTTCGGCACAGTCAGTGGGCATTGTGCACCTTAGTCACAGTGCACACAAGACTTTTAGGAGACCAATTTATAGCACTGCTTCCTTCTGCTTTTCAACAAACCATACCCAACAGACATGAAATATTGCTGGGGCACCCCAAATATTTTATGGTGTACAGACAGTAAAAAGTCGGAATGTATAACAGGTCAAGTCCACTGCCGCCACACTGTGCTATCTCTAGTGCCATGTCATAGAAACATAGACTTTGATGGCAGATAAGGACTGCTTGGCCCACCTAGTCTGCCCATTTCCCTACTGGATAAGATGTAGATCCCAGTTAACCAACTGCCTATTTCTTCCTACCCTCCATAAGAATTGACTTATGTCTGTCACATGCATTCTTGAATTTTAACCACAGTTTCAGACAACACAACCTCCTCAGAAAGGTGGTTCCATGAGTCCACCACCCTCTCAGTGAAAAAATACTTCCTCACATTGACCCAGAACCATTCCTCTACTATCTTCAAATTGTGTCCCCTTGTTCTAGCACATCTCAATTTCTGAAAGACGCTACCCTCTTTGACTTTGTTGATTCCACTGAGGTACTTAAAAGTTTTTATCATGTCCCCCTCTCTCTCCTTTCCTCAAGGGTAAACATATTAAGCTCCTTTAGCCTCTCCTTATATAGCTTCTCTTGCAGACTCTGCACCTGCCCAGGAGCTGCTCGGTGACCGCCCACTGAAACACAATATTGTTTCTTCCCCAGGGCGTTCTGCCCAGAAGCTGCTCAGGGACCACCCACCAAATCACAAGCTTGTCTCTACCCCAGGACATTCTGCCCAGGAGTTGTGTGGGGACCGCCCACCAAAACACAAGCTTGTCTCTACCCCAGTGCATTCTGTCAAGGAGCTGCTCGAGGACCACCCACCAAAACACAAGGCACGGAACAAAGGACTAAAT
The DNA here is from genome assembly GCA_016271365.2 of Neoceratodus forsteri. NCBI lineage: Eukaryota > Metazoa > Chordata > Ceratodontiformes > Ceratodontidae > Neoceratodus > Neoceratodus forsteri. Next base: position 1,175,574,352 of record CM057458.1, read on the forward strand.
GGCTTGCATCTAGACTTTTCAAACTTGGCACCTTTTTTGATTCTTGGCCATTGGAATTTTCCCCAGCCTGTTCTCCATTATAACTCTCTATGGCCTCTCAGGGTAGCACAGTATCGCGGCCTAGGTTATTTATTATGCCTGCTTGAGTATTGTGTTAGGGCATAGCACCTTAAATTTTTTTTCCCCTTGCATCTGGCAAATGTACTTTAAGTACAGCACAGCTGCAGGAGCTTTATCTTACACAGCTGAATGGCATAGCTCCTGGCAATATTAATTTAATTTCAGCATACCTAGAAAATTTAACTAAAATCCAGCCTAGCTGTGGGAGCTGTGCACAGGACAGAGAACCCTACACTGGACCCTTAGGAGCTGATTTTAGTGTGCCTTTTTTACCTAAATTAACCTGTCTGTGTCCTTAGGATTCAGTCTGCCAAGGCTATAAGCTAACGTTACCTCCCATTGACTTCTGCATAGGGATAAACCCTCACCCCACCCCCACCCCGCCAAAAGATAGAAAGTAAGATAAAGAAAAATAAATATAAAAAGGGAAATGAGAAAAGGATTTATAGATATAACAATATCCTGCCATTCTGGTTAAGTGGGGACAGTTGCATTTTGGTTCTGCAGGGCTTGCTGTACTAGCATATATATTTGAATATGTTAGGCTGCTCACAATTATAATTTTGCTTTACTGTACTCATTCTATAGTGAGCTGTGGTTAATTTCCCAATGTTACCTTCAATTGTGTACTGTGCAGTAAATGCTTTAACAACCTAGTGTAAGACACCACTGTGAATGAATTTATATGAACTACACTTGTGATTCTAGGCTGTTCATTATATCTGCTGCTCTCCAGTTCTCTACTCTGACCCATTTTTCCTTTCCTGACCTGTAGGGCCACTAGCCCTGAGTCAACTCCTCTCATTGCCGAACTTGACAAACAATTCCTACTTTGCTGTCCTCCAATCCTACCTGTCTTGCAGTCCTCCTTACTTATTCCTTCTTTCTCTTCTGCTCCAATAACTGCTGCATTTCCCAGATATCTGTCCATGCCCTAGTTACATCCCACCTCTTTTGTTTCTTGTCTCACCTACCTATTTATCTTTCCACAGCTTGTCTCTGCCCAAGGGCATTCTACCCAGGAGCTGCTAGGGGACTGCCTGCCGAAACACAAGGTAAGGTACAAAGGACTAAACGGCTTGCATCTAGACTTTTAAAACTTGGTGCCTTTTTTGATTCTTGGCCATTGGAACTTTCCCCTGCCTGTTCTCCATCGTACTCTCTATGGCCTCTCAGTGAAGCATAGTATTACAGCCTAGGTTATTCTTTGTGTCTGCTTGAGTAATGTGTTAGGGCACAGTATTTTAAATGTATTTATTTTTTCCCCTTTTGTCTGGAAAATCTAATTTAAGTACAGTACAGCTGCGGGAGCTTTATCTTACATAGCTGAAACCCCACTGGCGCTGTGTGCTGGCTCCCCACCCACCCGCCCAATCTCTGCATTTACTTATATAGAGTCAGGTTGTCAGTTTCATCTGAAGTCTAACAGGTGACTTTACCATTTGCTCCTTATCACATCTCAACACTAGGGGCATTGACTTATCTCTAGTGCTCCTTTCCAAACCTGGAGTTTGCTATCTGATTCTGCACAATAGGTTGGCTATGTTCTTTTATATTTTCTGGCTATGACTACTGTGTTCTTGTCATATTCTTGGCTTCTATTACTGTTACTGTCCATAATGACACTTAATAGTAATTTTCTGGTCTGTCTTGTGACCAGTCTGCTGCTGTGCTCTCTTACTAGGCTATCCCTGCTACCATGCTCCTACAGTGGGATTGGGCAATAAAACAGAATGAAACATTCAAGTTCTCGAACATGCAGGTTAGACCTACTGATTACCCCAATCTCACTCCACTAATGATCCTAAAATCCATCAATTATCTGGTGGGTGCCTATGTAGATTATAGACTCTAGAATCAAAATGAGTACTCCTTTTATTAATTGTAATCTCTGGTATCTTATACTGCTTGCACTACTGCTGGCAGGAGTTGTGCAATTGAACTCTGGTCCCTTATATCCCCAGCCATGCAATAATGTCTCCTGGACTACAAACTCTGGGCTCTGGATAGCCCATCTAAACATTAGGAGCCTCATGCATAATTTTGTTGAGCTGGAGGCGTGGGTCACCACCTACAACCCAGATATTCTGTGTCTGTATGAGACATGGCTTAAACCATCTACCCCGATTCAAGCTGCTCTTTGCTAAACTATAGCCTTCTCAGGAATGACAGGATAACTACAAAGTGAGGTGGGGGAGTTGCACTGTATCATAAAGCTCATCTAAATATTGTACAGAATGCCAAGCCTAATTCCTCCTCTTGTGAAAACATTCATGCACTTCTCCAATTGGGTGCTAAAAATTTACACATAGTTGTTGCATATAACCCACCCCAGGGAGGTCTGACTGCCTTCACTAACTTGCTGAAGGATACGGTAAAACTGGTAGGCCTAAACGAAGTGCTTATTCTCAAGGACATGAATCTTAACTGGCTTGGACAAACTCATGGCACACTTCTATCTCAAATCCAAAGCTACAACCTGCATCACGTTATAACTGAGCCAACAAGGATAGCTAATAAAGCAATGTCAAGCACGCTGCTAGACTGGGTGTTATCAAATAGGGCTGATAGATTTGTGGATGCAGGCACTCTACTGGATGCTATATCAGATAACACCCCTATTTTTAGTGTGTGGCAACACTCCAGCTCCCAGTCCCTACCCCCTCGCTACAACACTTTCAGGAACTATGCTAAGCTGGATCAGGTGAAATTCTTGTCTGAAGTCTTGACTATTGGCTGGTCTTATATCTCACAGTCCCAGGATGCAAAAACAGCTCTTGACTACTTTCTAGACAAATTTAGTGAAGTCCAGAATAGACATACTCCCCTTGTGACCCGACGGGTGCCTGTGACACCCATAAAGTGGTTGCACAAAGATCTTCTGGCTGCATTGCACGCCATGGATGAGAGCTGGAAATGCTTTAGAAAATCAGGACTTACAGCTGACTACCGCACCTACAGGACTCAGAGAAGTGACTATAAAAAGTGGATCAGACTTGCTAAAAGCACATATTGTAAGGGTCTTCTGCTGGAAGCATCGGGTGACCCCAGAAAATTCTGGGCACATTTTAAATCATTCCTAGGCACAAAGAAAGCTCAGCTGGCTGATAAAGTGATCATTAAAGGAGTCCACTATAACAACCCTGGTACCATCGTGGAAGCATTAAGTAAGCATTTCTCTGACATGTCCAGATTTACATCTTTCTTTCTCCAGGGTCAATCTCTTTCTCCACCCACTCCACCGCACCCTACTCTACTTCACCCCCATTTGTACTTTAAGGTGATATCCAAATCAAATGTCCTGGGTCTGCTAAATACAATTTCTGACAATACTAGCGTTGGCTCGGACGGTATCGAACCCAAACTTCTTAAACTGGCCTCGCCATTTAATGCTCAGCCATTAGCAAGGATTTTTACCCTCTCTCTCTCTGTAATGGAATTGTCCCTGATATCTGAAAGATGGCCAGAATCACACCTTTCTATAAGAAAGGTGATAATAGGGAAATAACTAACTGTCGACTTATAGCTATACTATCAGTTCTGTTCAAAATAATGGAAAAGCCAGTATCAATCCAGGTCACTTAATTTATGACAAAGTATAACCTTCTCTTATCTATCCAATATGGATTTCGAAAAGGTCATAGTACCACCATGGCATTGCTCCACCTTGTAAATGGTACTGTAACAGTTATTGACAATGGCCACCTCATGGAGGCAGTTTTATTGACCTCACGAAGGCATTTGACCTTGTTGATCATTCTCTTCTTCTAGATAGTCTCCTAGCTCTTGGTTTCTCTCAGACCTCAGTGGACGGGTTCAATAGCTATCTATGTGATAGAACTCAATTTGTTAGCTTTAACTCTGCAGTGTCCAGTTCAATGACCATTAACCTAGGTGTTCCCCAGGGATCAATACTAGGTCCTCTTCTCTTCTATATTTTTATTAATAATATCTCATTAGATATCCCTGAATGCTTGTCTATCCTGTATGCGGATGACCTGGTCTTATACTGTAGTGATAAAAATATACACCATATCAACTGGACCCTCACTACTGCTTTCAAATCTATTCATTCATAGCTCTTCCAACACAAATTAATCCTTAATGCTGATAAAACACTTACAATGCTGTTTGGCTCTGCATCTAAATTAAATAACAACCGGGACCTTTTTATAGTTTCAGGACAGAGTGGAATGATTCTGGATCCAGTCTGCTCTTTTAAATATCTAGGAGTACTCATTGATGAGAATCTTAACTTTGACAAGCATATAACGACTACTTGCAAATCAGTTAATGCTAACATTGGTGTAGCCTATAAAACCAGCTACAGCCTAACGCAGCCTGCTAGATTAGCCATAGCTAGAGTGATCTTACTCCTATCTTTATCTTATGGGGTAATTATTTATCTCAATGCATCCACAACTCCCCTAAGGAAGTGGGATACCACTTATAACAGCATATGTAGATAGGTATGCCTCGACCTCTCCCTGGTCAAAACACCATTGTCTGCTCTACGTGGATCTGAACTGGCTGCCCCCTTCTGATGCTCGTACTCTCACTCTTGGATCACTGACTGATAATGACATCAGAATCAACATCCCAATTTTGCTGGCCTCCCTATTAATTCTGCTGCCCCCCCTCTCATGACCTCCATTCAGCTAATAAAGCATTGCTGAAAATACCAAGATGTAAATCAAACAAAAGCACCCTTGCCTTTTCTTACTCAGCGGCCAAACTCTGACACTCCCTGCCTCAGGAGGTTCACCTAGCCCCTATACATGCCCTGTTTAAAAGTAATATTCACTCCTTCCTGTTTAGCCAGGTCTTCTGTGCCTGCTTCAAACCCCCTTGAACCCATTATCTGTCTTCCTCTCCTTCTTATCCCCAACTGCTACATACTGCTCTCTGGCTAGCTCTTCTAGCTTAGATTATAAGCACATGTTGTATGTCTTGTAGTTCTGTCTAACTGCTCTCAACCCAGTGTTTTGATGGAAGGAATGAGTTATAGTCAGGAAATGTATGCTACTGTCGTGCCTATTTGGCCACACGTGATAGTAACTAGTGAAATCTTTGTGTCTTTGATGAATTCACTAAAGTCAAACTGTATGTATTCTTCCTTATTTACCCCTACCTATTATCAATCTACGTCTGCAAATCATGTCATTTGATCTTGTGCTGCATCTATGTAGTTATCCCTGATTTGGCCAAATGTACGTATTGCAAATGTTTTCTTTCCCTAAGTTCTCCTACCCACTGTAATCTGCTGGGTCATGCCTGAAAATAGTCATGTCTTGGCTGTGGTGGTTACCCGGTAAACAAAAAACAAATACATTTAGTTGCCCCCCCTTGACTGCCTCTATTTTGTCTATGTCCTTGCAGAGATGTGGTCTCCAGAACTGAACACAATACTCCAGATGGAGTCTCACCAACTGTCTGTACAGAGGGATAACAATTTCTTGTTTTCTACTGGTGATGCCTCTCCCTATACATCCCGCGGTACACCAGCCCTAGTCACTGCCTTCTCACATTGCTTGCCAACCTTAAGGTCATCTGGTATGATTAACCCCCTGGTCCCTTTCCATTTTTGTTGTTGTTACTACTTCCTCCCATTGTGTACTCTTCCCCTGGGTTTTTGATTCCCATGTGCATTATTTTGCACTTCTTTGCATTGAATCCAAGCTGCCATACTTCTGACCATTCCTCCAGCCTTGACAAGTCCCTTCTTATCCTTGGCAAGCCCCCTTGTGTTTCAAACCTGTTGCAGATCTTTGTGTCATCTGCAAAGAGGCATACTTTTCCTTCCAGACCCTCTGCAATGTCACTTATAAAGACATTTAAAAGGACTGGACCCAGTACTGAATCTTGCAGTGCCCCACTAATAACCCCTCTTTCTTCAGAGTGGACTCCATTTACTATTACTTTCTGTGTCCTGTTGTCCAGCCAATGTTTTACCAAGACTACCACCCTGGGACCCACTCCAGGCTGGCTAATTTGTTTATTAATCTTTTGTGTGGGACTGTGCCAAATGCCTTGCTAAAGTCTAGGTAGGCCATGTCCACAACCCCTGCATGGTCTACTACTTTGGTCACCCAGTCAAAGAAATCAATTTGATTCATCTGACATGACCTTCCCACTATGAATCCATGCTGCCCTGGGCCCCATGCCCCACTGGCCTCTAGGTACTCAACAGTTCTTTCCTTCAGAAGTGATTCCATCATTTTCCCTACCACAGAGGTCAAACTGACAGGTCTTTAGTTTCCTGCTCCCACTTTTGTGAAGGGGAATCACATCCACCGCCCTCCAGTCCTCAGGTACTACACCATCCTCCCATGATTTGTTAAAAAGGGTAGTCATGGTGTTGTTAGTTCTACGGTTAATTCTTTAAGAATTCTGTGATGAGTCCTGTCAGGCCCCATTGCTTTGTGCACCTTCAGTTTTAGGAGTTCTTTCAGAACCCTTTCTTCTGTGAAAGGACTGGGATCAACCCCCCCATCCCTAGTGCTTCTGTTATTTGGATTACAGTGACGTGAAAAAGTATTTGCCCCCTTCCTGATTTTCTCTATTATTGCATATTTGTCACACTGGATGTTTTCAGGTCTTTAGACAAAATATAATATTAGATAAAGGGAACCTGAGTGGACAAATAACACTTTTTTTTTTTACTTATTTCATTTATTTAATGAAAAAAGTTAACCAACACCAACTGGCACTGTGTGAAAAAGTAATTGCCCCTAGTTAAATCAACCCAATTAAAGGGATAATTAGAGTCAGCTGATTGAACACAGCCAGGCTTGATTACAGCCAGCCCTGCTCAATATAAACCTCACTTATTTTGGCCCTTACCATCAGAGTCACATTGCCAGCACAAAGATTCAACAAGCACATTATGCCATGATCAAAGGAAGTTCCTGAAAAGATCAGAAAAACATTTTGTTGCCCTCTATCAGACTGGAAAGGGTTACAAAGCTATTTCTAAGGCTCTGGAACCCATCGAACACAGTGAGAGCCATAATCTCCAAATGGAGAACACTTGGAACAGTAGTGAACCTTCCCAGGAGGGGCGGCTCACAAAATTACTCCAAGGGCGCAGTGTAAAATCATCCAAGAAGTCTCAAAGGATCCTAAAACAACATCCAAAGAACTGCAGGCTTCTCTTGCCTCAGCTAAGGTCAGAGTTCATGACTCCACAATCAGAAAGAGACTGGGCAAAAATGGGCTTCATGTGAGAGTAGCAAGGTGGAAACCACTGCTAACCAAGAAGAACATAAATGCTTGTATCTCATTTGCCAAGAAGCACCTGGATGATCCACAAGCCTTTTGGGAAAATGTTCTATGGACAGATGAGTCCAAAGTGGAACTTTTGGACAACATGGATCCCATAATGTCTCGTAAAGCAAACACAGCATTCCACAGTAAGAACACCATACCAACAGTCAAACATGGTGGTGGTAGTGTGATGGTGTGGGATGCTTTGCTGCCTAAGGACCTGGATGACTTGCCATAATTAAAGGAACCATGAATTCTGCTCTGTACCAGAAAATTTTAAGGAGAATGTCCAGTCATCCTTCCGTCAGCTGAAGCTGAAGCGAGTTGGTCATGCAGCAAGACAATGATCCAAAACACAAAAGCAAGTCCACATCAGAATGGTGAAAAGAAGTAAAATTAAAGTTTTGGAGTGGCTCTAGTCAAAGTCCAGAGTAAACCCAATAGAGATGCTGTGGCAGGACCTGAAACGAGCAGTTCATGCCGAAAACCTACCAAATGTTACTGAATTAAAGCAGTTCTGCGAGGAAGAGTGGTTAAAATTCTCCACAGCGATGTGAAAGACTGATATTGAATTATAGGAAGTATTTGGTTGCAGTCATTGCAGCTAAATGTGGCATAACCAGTTATTAATGTAAGGGGCAATTACTTTTCACACAGTGCCAATTGGTGTTGGTTAACTTTTTTTCATTAAATAAGTGAAATAAAAAAAACAAGTGTTATTTGTTCACTCAGGTTCCCTTTATCTAATATTACATTTTGTCTAAAGACCTGAAAACATCCAGTGTGACAAATATGCAATAATAGAGAAAATCAGGAAGGGGGCAAATACTTTTTTCACACCACTGTAAGTACCTCCTCTCCTCCTCTTTTGTGAATACAGAGCAGAAGTATTCATTCAGTATCCCTGCTTTTTCATTGTCCCTCTCTTGCACCAACCATCCATTCTATTCAGCCTCACTAGCCCTCCCTTTGTCTTTCTATGCTCCCTAATTTACCTATAAAAAGTTTCACCCCCCTTCTTAACCGAGTTGGCTGTCTTTTCCTCAGTTTGGTCCTTTGCTATTCTGACTGCCTTTCCTGCTTTCTTCTGCCTTAACTGGTACAGTTCTATGTCCTACTCCTTCTATGTTTCCTTATGCTTCCTAAATGCTATATTTGTCTCCCTGTGACCTCTTTTAAGAACCATAGTGTCTTTTTTATTTTGATTTGTTTATTTGCTTCACATAAAGGCCTGTTGCCTCTGTGATGGTAGTTTTGATGTTTCCCCACTATTGCTCCACCTCTCCTTCTTGGACATTTGCTAGTGCTTTTCTAAGGCACTCTCCCATTTTGACAAAGTCAACCCTCCTGAAATCCAGTACCCTCGCTTTTGTATGGCGTGACACTGCAGCTGAGTTTATCATGAACCACATTGTTTGGTGGTCACTTGTTCCCAGATGGCTACCAACTTCTAGATCTGAGATCCTCTCATTGTCCCCATTTGAAAGAATGAGGTCTAAGACTGCCCCCTCCTGAGTGGGTTCCACCACTAGCTTACTGAGGCATGCCCCCTTTAGGGGATTGAAAATGGCCCCGCTCTTCAATGTGGCTGGTGGTGTCATGGTGTAGAGCAACTTGCTGCAAAACTGTCACTGCCAGTCTAAACTAGAACTACATCACTTAGTCCAAAACAAAAAATGCAAAGAAGAAATGTGGTAGTACTGTGTGGTGGCAGTGGACTGGACCTGTTATATATTTGCTGACTTTATAATGTCTGTACACCATCAACAAGTGTAACAAGCAATGAAAAGCCTCCTAGAATTAATGTCACACTCAGTTATGCACACAGTGGTCACACACAGTCACCAGAATTAATGTGCATCCTCAAAATGATACTGTCTTGTATCCAGAAAATTCCCCAGTCCAGACAAAGTGAAATAACAAGAAATGCAAAGTCTCCACACTCCAATAAGAAGTAAGTGCCCTGCTGCTGCTCTTGAGATAACATGTAATGCTGCAGTTGACCTAATTGTGATGGGATGATGCACAGTGTCTTGCCAAAGGGTGAGAAAGAAGGATAACCTGACCTCACCATTGAGTTTACCATCCAAGATGACGAGACTGAGAATGCTATTGATTGCCCAAGTGGGCTGCACTGACCCCAACATGAAAGATGCCCTTTGTGTGTACACTAATACTACCCTTGGTAAGTTGATTAATGTACCTGCCTGGCACCATCATTGTTTTCCACAGAATCTGACCTTAACTGTGTGATATATATATATATATATATATATATATATATATATATATATGAGGCAAAACCCTGTTTAATGCAACAGTTAGGGTTGTTCCACAGCAACAAAAAGTGAGGAAATTCGGTGTTGGGTTGAACCTTTGAACACCTCAGCCCACCCCACACACTGACATCGGGTGTACATCAGTCATCAGCCCCAATCTGTCACCCCATCACATGCGTGAATAAGTTGAGGCATAGAGAATGGGGTAAAAGTTGAGACCAAGGACCCCAACACACACCCCAATGCTGGTTGGGGGGCTGGCTGAGGGGGTGCAAGGGGGTTTTCAACCCTAACACCAAATTTCCTCACTTTGTCACTGTGGAACAACCCTAACTGATGCATTAAACAGAGTTTTTTGCCTTTAATTTCCCTTCTTTTTGAGAATGAGGACTATAACTAGTGAATAAAATGCTCCCACCACGTGATTTTTTGTGACATAGTAATGGTAACAGCAATGCAAACACAAGTGGTACAAATGCACATGGTGACACAAATGTAAATTGTAAAGCAAGCGTTAATAGAAACACAGGCGCAAAGTGACGCCAAAGCAAACAATGTTGCAAACGGAGATGCAAGCACATACAGAAACGCAACAGGTAATGTGCACAGTCACTGTACCGCTATTGTAAATGTGAAGGATAAATGTAACAGCAACAATAATGTGAAAGGAAACAGAAACGCAAATGCAAGCGTGTACGGAAACACAAACTGTAATGTGCACAGTGATGGTACCGCAATTGTAAACACAAATGGTAATGGTAAAAGCAACAATAATGCCAAAGAAAACAGAAACACAAATGCAAATGTAGGTGTGTATGGAAATGCAAACCGTAACACACATGGGCACGGGAATGCAATTGGAAATGCAAATGGTAACGGTAAGAACAACAATGATGCAAAATGAAAGACAAATGCAAATTAAAACAGAAGGGCGGTCACCAACAGAAATGGTAATGTGCACAATGACGCTAAGTGAAAGACAAACACAAACAGTAGTGGAGACACAAATGGTAACAGTAACATAAACGCAAATGGAAATGCTAAGGGTAACGCACACAGTGGCATACACTGGAACGGTAATGCAAACGGGCACAGAAACACAAGTGTAAAGCCTACATGTAACAGTAACTGGAGTCACACTGTATTTTTCCCCCAACAGCTTCACTGAGAAACACAGTGAAAACAAATAATATATGCATAATAATGGGCCTCGGTGCAGAAAATGGGCAGTTCTAATACTAAAATGGTAATATCTCAGTAACCGTACGACATAGAAAAAAAATTAAAATTTCACATGATTCATGAGTTTCCTGGCTAGGTTTTCACTGATTGTGTAACCATAGGGCTATGCCATGTCATGATGAAAATTCCGAATCTCGCACCATTTCCAAGATACGTGCCCCGATAGGCACACCAGACACCACCATGTTAGTCTATGTGAAACAAACGTCAACTTCAGAGTTCTGTAAATTTGCATCCGTGCAATATTTTGTCACCAAAATACTACCCACACGGACCCTCAGGATGCTAGCCATGTCTTTATTTTAAGGTAAACATCCCAGAAATATGATTTTCAAATGTGTGGAAAAAGTAGTGTCGCACTTACAACTGCTTTTCTAGACTATGGCAAAATATTGCATGGATGAAAAATCACAGTGCTCCAAAGTTGATGTTTTTTCCTATAGACTAACATGGTGGCATCCACTGTGCCTTTTGGGGCTCGTATCTTGTAAATGGTGCGAGATACGTAATTTTCATCACAAAAATGCGTAGCCCTATGGGCTATATGTGAAACGAAAATGCAGCCAGGAAACTCATGAATCATGTTAAATTTAAATTTTTTTTCTATGTCATACTGTTACTGAGATATAAGCAATTTACTACTCCAAGTCCTGATTTTGTGTCCAAGACACATAATTATGCATACATTCTTTGTTGACACTGTGTTTCTCTATGCAGATGTTGGGAAAACCCAGGGTTTGTGCTTTTGTTATTGTTACCCTTACTGTATGTACTTGCTTTTCCACACACCTTTGCTTTGCCCTTCTTGTGAATGCCACTGTGTGCGTAACCATTTGTGTTTTCATTAGTGCTAGTGTTTCAAATGTTGTGCCCATTTGCGTTTCCACTTGTGTTTGATTTTGTGTTACAGTCACCATCACCATGTGACAAAACATCATGTTGTGGGAGTGAGAGGCACTTTGGAGTTGCATGTTGTTAGCCAGGGAGTTCCCCCACCCAAAAAACACCACAGAGCCTGTATTGCATCCTGAGTAGAGACTCATAGGAAAAGAAAAGTAATGGATATAAATGGTACAGCTTCATGATTGCAGTAACACACTAGTTGGGACACTTACTAGTTGTACGTTGTCAGGTAGGCAATGCTGCCCCCTCCCCAGGCCAGGGAGTACATCTTGAGTGGAGGGCCACAGGAAAAGAAAGTACATATACATTAAATGTGCACCTCTGTGGCTGCAGGGAGACACAAGTTAGGACTGTCTGGAGTTGTATGTTGTTAGCCAGGCAATGCCCTTTCACCCCAGAGTAGGTACTACATCCTGAGTGGAGGCTTACAGGAAAAAAAGGGTATGGATATAAATGGTGCAGCTCTATGATTGCAGTAACACACTAGTTGGGACACTTAGGAGTACAGTGTCAGGTAGGCAATGCCCACCCCCCTGTAGTCCAGGTAGTACATCTTGAGTGGAGAGTCACAAGAAAAGAAATTACATAGACATCAATGGTGCTTCTCTGAGGCTGCAAGGACACACAGTTAGGAGTGTTTGGGGTTACATGGTGTCAGCCTGGCAATGCCCCTCCCCCCAGAGCAGGTACTGCATCCTGAGTGGGGACTCACAGGAAAAAAAGGGTATGGATATAAACAGTAGAGCACTATGATTGCAGTAACACATTAGTTGGGACACTTAGGAGTTGTACCACCTCCCCCAGGCCAGGTAGTACATCTTGAGTGGAAAGTCACAGGAAAAGAAAGTACATAGACATTAATGGTGCATGTCTGTGGTTGCAGGGACACACAAGTTAGGACAGTTAGAAGCTGCATGGCATCAGCCAGGCAATGCCCCACCCCCCATCTTGAGTGGAGAGTCACAGGAAAAGAAAATCGATAGACATTCATGGTGCACCTCTGTGGCTGCAAGGACACACAAGTTAGGACTGTAAGGAGCTGCATGACATCAGCCAGACAATGCCCCCACCCCTCTCCACACATGAGGTACTGCATTCTCAGGAAAATAAAGGTTATGGATATTAATGGTACAGTTTCATCACTGAATAACACAGAATTTGGAACACTTACTTGCTGCACGGCTTCAGTCAGGCAATGCCCCCCCCGACCAGGTTGTGCATCCTGAGTGTAGAGTGATAGGGAAACACAGTCTATGGAGATTAATAGTATGGCTCCCTGGCTGAAGGAAGACACAAGTTATGATAGTTCGGAGTTGCATGGCATCAGCCAGGGAATGCACCTCCCTTCACACAGACACACAGCAGGAACTGTATCCTGAGTGGATATCCAAGGAAATAAAGGGTATGGACATTAATGGTATACATCCCTGTTTATAGGAGGACACAAATTATGCCAGGTAGGAGTTACATGGCATCACACAGGCAATGTCTACCCCTCCTTGCCCCTGCACAGGAGATACTGCATCGTGAGTGCAGACTAACAGGTAAACAAAGGTTATGTATATTAATGGTGCAACTTCATGATTGCAATAACACAGAAGTTGTAAGAATAAATACTTGCATGGCATCAGACAGGTAATGCCCCTCCCCCAAGACCAGGTTGTGTATCCTGAGTGTACAGTGATAAGGAAAGAAAGTCTACAGACATCAATTGAGTACCTCCCTGGTTGTAAGAACACACAAGTTAGTACAGTTAGGAGTTGCACAGCATCAGCCAGGCAATGCCCCCCATTTCAAAGCAAATAGTGTATGCTGATTGGAGACCCATGGTAAAAGTGAGGGCATGAAAATAAACAGTATACACTTTGATTGCAGGAACACACAAGTTAGAAAACATTGGGGTTGCACGGCGTTAGCCAGGCAATTTCCCACTCTCATGGTTGGGTACTGTACGTTGACTGGGCACTTACTGTTAACCTAAGGGCATGGATATCAGTATAATACCTTTTTTTATTGCAGCAAGAGGACAGTTAGTGTACTTAGCAGTGGTATGATGATACTTGGGTAGTGTCAACCTGACCCCTCCCCCCCCCACACACACACATCGGGCACTATATCCTGACTTGAGACTCAGAGATTGAAAACATTCATGTAAATGATTTTCTATCTCATGCTAACAAACTCAGCATGGCAATCACTGTGCTAAATACTGTCTGTTGAAAATTGTACAAGATAAACTGTGTTTTGTAATAAAATAGGTATTTATTTGGTACATAATCATTCAATAGAAAACAAAAAATACAAATTGAATATGAAGGTTTCTCTAAGTTGCAACATAAAAAAGTATAGATTTTTCAATAAAAAATATTTATTTTTCTATAAAAATAAATGTTTTTTATTAAAAGTTGTAAATCATTTTTCATTTAGAAAAATATACTATTTGTGAAAAATAAAATAATATTCATAACAAACAATACTTATTGGGAAAGCCATTCTATTTTTCTCTTATTAAAATTACAAAATTGTAACTATTTACAAAATAGACAATGTTTGAGGGAGGTGTGCTGTTGATTGAGGCTGCCCAGTCAGGAAGCTTGATCGATGTGGAGGCACACAGGATGTGGAAACTGTTGAGCCAGGGTGAGGGGAGACACTGGCAAATGACTGTGGAGGTCGTCCATCACTGACTGGGGAGACTGGATGCGTTCGCAGGTGAAGCAGTGCTGCTATCTGCACTGGCACCTGCCGCTGTGCCCACAGGCTCGAGCACAAGGTTGACTGTTGCTTGCTGTGCATTTAGTAAATCCAATATACTTTTGTGTTCCTCACTCAGTTGTTTGATTTCTGATGTTTGACAGTGAACCTTGTGCTAGAGTCTATGAACACAGCAACAGTGCATAGTGTGCTGCTTTTTACGTGGCTGAACTGTGAAGAGAAAAAAACAAACTATTACCATGTGACAGTGACAAATACACTTTACTGCTTTGTCTGATCTCATGATATGTGGTTTCTGGGGCTGATATTTTTAAATGGTTGTATATATGTATGTTTGGTTACATAATGAGAAATCATGGTGATGAGTAGTTGTCTGTAACCAGTCAGACAAGACTCAATTTAGTTGTCTTCTACCGTGTGGAGAGGTATTCTATCTTGACAATACAGTGACAGCTATATTGGGTACTTGTTGACTAATGGCACATCTCCATGACTGAATTGACACACTAGTTGGAACAGTTAGGAATTGCACAGTGTTAGCTATGCAATGCCCCCCCCCCCACACCCAGAACAGGTACTACATTCTGAGTAGACAGTCACAGGGAAAAAAAGTACACAGACATCAATGGTGGATGTCTGTGGTTGGAAGGACACAGAAGTTAGGACAGTTAGCAGTTGCATGGTATTTGCTAAAAAATGCCCCCCCAAACGGCTACTGCATCATGAGTGGATATTGATCTGAAAGAAAAAGGATATAGATATAAATGGTACAGCTAAGCCATTGCAAACACACAGTACTTGGGATAGTTACAAATTGCTCAATGTCAGGGAGGCTAGGTCCCCCCCCCCTTCAGAGTAGTCACTGCATCGTCAGTGCAGACTCACTGGGAAATAAAGGCTATGTATATATAAGACACAGCTCCGTGATTGCAGTAACATACTAGTTGGGACAGTTAGGAGTTGTACAGTGTTAGGTAATTTCCCACACCCCCTCAAGCCAGGTAGTGCATCCTAAGTGGGAAGTCATTGTAAAAGGTAGTACATAGACATAAATGGTACTCCTCTGTGTTTGCAGGTACACATGAATTAGGACAGTTAGGAGTTGTACGGTATCAGTTAGCCAATGCCGCCCCTCACACCCCCAGAGCAGGCACTGTATGCTGAGTGGACATTTACAAGGAAAAAAGGCTATGGATATAAACGGTACATCTTCATGATTGCAGTAACACACTAGTCAGAACAGTTAGTAGTTGCACAATGTCAGCCAGGCAATGCCCTCCTGCAAACAAAAGAAGTACTGCAATTTTAGTGGAGAGTCACAGAAAAAGAAAGGCTATGAAAATAAATGGTAGTTGTCTATGACTGTAGTAGCATACTACTTAGAACAGTTACGAGTTGTATGTTGTCAGCTAGGCAGCGCCCCTCCCACCCCCACAGATGAGGTGCTGCATTGTGAGTGTAGAGCTGTAGCAAAACAAAGTCCATGTACATCTGTGTTGTGACTCTCTATTTGCAGTTACATAACAGTTACAAATGTGTGTAGTTTATGTTGTCAGTCATGGAATTGCTTCCAAGTTCAATATATCAGCTACTTCATGCAGACTGAATAGTCACAGATAATGTAAACCTATGTACATCAATGATACACTTCTGTGATTGCAGGTGTATACTACTTTACATAGATATGGCTTTTATGTTCTCAGCCAAAAAATTCCACCCCCAGACCAGGTACTGCTTCCTGGGTGGTTAGGGACAGGCAGACAAAGGCTATGGAAATAAATGGTACAGCTCTTTCATTGGAGTAACAGACAAGTTAGCTTACTTAGGAGCTGTGTGGTATCAGTGAGACAATGCATCATGCTCACTGCTGAACTAGATAGTTTTCCATGACACATAAACAGCAGCAAAAGTTACAACATGCACATCCATTGTTCAGCTTTAATGACTGAGTAAGGATAGACTATGATATAAAATGTACTAATACTGTTGCCAGCAGTCTATGAGATCTATGTGTGTTTATGTCACTGACTTACGTTCCGCACTGGTGCCAGACTCCTGCTTCACCTGCACCTGTGGTGTTGCTGTAGTCTCCCCAACCACTGTAAAACAGAAATAGATTGTTTACTAAACCCAGGGTTTGTGCTTTTGTTATTGTTACCATTACTGTATCTATTTGGTTTCCATACAGTTTTGCTTTACCCTTCTCGTGTGCGCAAAGAGTGCGTTACTCTTTGCATTTTCATTAGTGCTTGTGTTTCATTTGTAGTAACCATTTGCATTTGCACTTTTGTTTGACTTACTGTTGGAGTCACCATTACTGTCTTACAAAACATCATGTTGTGGGAGCATGGGGGAGTTTGGAGTTGCATGCTGTTAGCTATGGAATGCCCCCCCCCAAAAAAAACGACAGAGCAGGTACTGCATTCTGAGTGGAGACTGACAGAAAAAAAAGGTTATGGATGTATACGGTACAGCTCCATGATTGCAGTAGACACTAGTTGAAAGAGTTAGGAGTTGTACGGTGTCATCTAGGTAATGCCCCTCCTCATCCCTTCCAGGCTAGATAGAGCATCCTGAGTGGAGAGTCACAGTAAAAGAAAGTACATAGACATTGACGGTGCACCTCTGAGGTTTCAGAAACACACAAGTTAGAATAGTTAGGAGATGCATGGCATCAGCCAGGCAATGCCCCCCCACCCCAACCTCCACCCCCTCACCGGACATGAGGTACTGCATTGTGAGTGCAGACTCTCAGGAAAACAACACTTTGATTGCAGGAACAGACAAGATACATGACTTTGGGGCTGCACAGCGTTACCCAGGCAATTTACCACTCATATGTTTGGGTACTCTACGCTGAGTGGGCACACACTGTTAACTTAAGGTCATGGATATCAGTATAATATCTTCTTTATTGCAACAAGAGGAAAGTTAGTATTCTTAGCTGTGGTATCATGCTACTCAGGTAGTGTCACCGTGACCCCCCCCCCCCCCCCCACACACACACAGGTACTATATCCTGACTTGAAACTCAGAGTTGGAAAACATTCATGTAAATGATTTCCTATGTCATGCTGACAAAGTCAGTATGACAATACCTGTGCTAAATACTTATCTATTGAAAACTGGACAAGAATAACTCTGTTTTTGTTGCAAAATTGTTATTGATTTTCTACAAAATTATTTCCCAGTAATTAACATTGTGTCAGGTATTAGTTTTACTTAAACACTTAACAGATGATGTGTCTTGAGTTGAGAACCACAGGAAAACTAGTGACATTCACAGTTACAGAACACTTTCCTGATTACGAAGGTAGATATGCAGGAACACACAAGTTAGGATAGTTAGGAGATGCATGGCATCAGTCAGACAATGCCCCCCATTCCATCCCTCCAGCCCCCTCCACCTCCCCACTGCACATAAAGTACTGCATTGTGAGTGCAGGCTTTCAGGAAAACAAAGGTTATGGATATTAATGGTACAGCTTCATGACTGAATAACACACAAGTTAAAACACTTAGCTGTTGCATGGCATCAGTCAGGAAATGCACCCCCCCCCCTGCAACCCTCCGACCAGGTTGTGCATTCTGAGGGTACAGTGATAGGGAAAGTAAGTCTATAGACAATAATGGTGTGCCTTGCTGGTTGTAAGAACATACAAGTTAGGACAGTTAGGAGCTGTGTGGCCTCAGCCAGGCAATGCCACCCATCTCCCGACCAGGTTGTGCATACTAAGGCCCAGATATTCAAACTGCACCAGGCTGTGGTGCAAGCTTGGGCACAGCACAACTTAACAGCGCAGAGGTGTAGACTGGGTGATATTCAACAAAGCTGCGCCATGGCTCAGCAGCATTGAATATTGCACCCTGGCTACCTGCAGTGTGCATGGTGCAGTGGCACTGCACCAGCGCAAGTGGCCAGAGTGGAGCATGGGGATGCACTAGCGCAAGTTCCATTGTGCTACGCACAGCAACTGCGATATTCAAAACTTGACCTGTAAATGGGGCCATAATGTATGCAAGGCACAAATGGGGCCATTTGCATGTCATTATGGCACCATTTCTTGCAGGTGCGCCGATCACCGACGATTTGCGCCTGGCGCCCTGCCAGGCAGCAGCCGTCGGAGACCAATGCCCCCTGCAGCTGGCAGTGTGCTCCACAGTCTGATTGCGGGCATTTGTATAAAATAAGAACTGTGTCCAATGTCCCTGGTGGTCCAGTGGACCGCTGTCTGTCCGATCGCAGGCATTTGTAATAAAAAAGATATTCCATCCAATATCTCTGGTGGTCCAGTGGACCGCTATCTGCCAGATCACGGGCATTTGTAATAAAAAAGATATTCTGTTCAATATCCCTGGTGGTCCAGTGGACCGCTATCTGCCCGATCGTGGGCATTTGTAATAGAAAAAATATTCTGTTCAATATCCCTGGTGGTCCAGTAGACTGGAATTTGTAGTGTGGTATGGGCTGCATCCCAATTGGCTCACGCTGTGGACAAATGGGCATACAGCCCTACTGAAGGTGTCAGTCAGCAGGCGGTGGGGCGGCAGGCGGCTGGGGTGCTGCCGCCCACTGGCTGACTGGGGGGGGAGCGGGGCAGTGGGGCTCAGTGGGTGGGTGGAGAGAGTGGTACAACTAGACCACCAGGGATATTAGACATATTTTTTTTAGTACAGATGCCCGTGATTGGGTAGATAGCAGTCAACTGGACCACCAGGGATATTCAATGGAATAACTTTTTTATTACAAATGCCCGCAATCGGGCAGATAGCGGCCCACTGGACCACCAGGGATATTGGATGGAATATCTTTTTTATTACAAATGCCTGTGACTGGGCAGGCAGTGGTCCACTGGACCACCAGGGATATTTGACAGAATTTCTTTTTATTACAAATGCCCATGATAGGACATGGGGGGGGCACTGCCAGGTGCAGCCAGAGCTCGGGTGGCCACCCACAGGTGGCAGCTGCCGTGTTGCACCCTGTAATGCTGCAGCTCACCTGTGGGTGGCCATCAGTTGTTCCTTTTTTTGGATCAACTTTGTGCTGATGCAGGAAGGGGTTGTGCATGCACAGCTCTGCACATCCCAGGCTGAATATCAGGCTGTGCAGGGTATGCATGGGCACGCCTCCCCTACCTGCACCTGCATACATTACTGATGCACTCCGGCACATCAGAATTTGTGCTGTGCACTTTTCCCTTTTGAATATTGCACTGGGGCTCAACCCTTTTGAATATCTGGGCCTAAGTATACAATGATAGGGAAAGAAAGTGTATGGACATCAATACTCTGCCTCCCTGCTTGTAAGCACACACAAGTTAGGACAGTTAGGAGTTTCACAGCATCAGGGGGCAAGTCTCGTCCCCCCCCTTTCAAAGCAGATTTTATATGCTGAGTGGAGACCTGTGGTAAAAGTGAGGGCATGAGTATAAACAGCACACACTTTGATTGCAGGTACACACAAGTTAGAAGACTTTGGGGGTGCATGGTGTTAGCCAGGCAATGTCCCACTCACATGTTTGGGTACTGTACGCTGAGTGGGCACTCACTGTTAATAAAATAGTTATTTATTTTCTACATTATTTCCCAGTAATAACACTGTGTCAGGTATTAGTCCTTACTAAAACACTTTACAGATGTTGTGTCTTGAGTGGAGAACCACAGGGTAAACTAGTGACATTAATAGAGAACACCTTGCTGATTACAGAGGTAGAAATGCTTGGACAATTAGTAGTTCTATGTGGTCAGTAAGGCTATGTACTGTGTTAATACACAAGGAGGTTATGCCTTGTCAGTGTAAAGTCTGAACAAAACTACTGCATTACACAGCAATGTGACAGAAGCTCAGTGGTTGCAGAGCATGAAGAATGTGATGGACATCAAGTAGTGAGAGTAACTGTTATAAATAATTTTTAGTAGGATTTTCTTACCTTCTGACTTGACAATGATAACACTGTCAGAGTATGAATGTTCGGCCTCTACAGCCTCAGGTTCAGCTGGCACTGCCTCGCTTTGTGGTAGGGAGTGCCTCTGATGATTTATGAATGAAAGATAGTGATAATTTTCATTGAGTGTGTTATATGTGTCTTCACTTATTTAACACAGATTTCTTTTAACAATGGTAGTCTTTCCTGTCAGTTAAGATACACCGAGATGAGGTGCTGTATACTGATTGGATAGACACCAAAAAATGTCATGGATTTAAATATTAGAGATACATGATAAGCAGTAACACACTAGCTATGATAGTTACCCCCCCCAACAGGTTCTGCATCCTGAGACTAGAACCACAGTAAATAAAGGTTCATTAAAAAGATGGTACAAGTGAATGATTGTAGTAATAGTCTACTTAGGATACTTAGGATTTGAATGGTGTCACTTAGTAAATACTGCCCCCCCACACACCCTCACTACTGCATGCCAGGTAGTGCATTGTGAGTGGACAGTCACAAGAAAAAAAAGTCTAGAGTATTGACAGTTCACCTTTGTTGTTTCAGGGTGGGCACAGAAGTTAGGAGTTGTTTGGCGTCAGCCAGGTAATGTACTAGTCTGTGGCTCGGATACTGCATCAATAGTGGAGAGGCATAGGGAACTTACCATTGTGGAAAGAAATTGTACATCTTAATGATTGCAGTAACACATTGGTTGGTACAGTAATAAGTTGAGCAGTGTGAAACAGGCAATACTCCCTCCTCCTGGAACAGGTACTGAACCCTGAGTACAGAGTCACAGGGAAACAAAAGGTTGTGGATATAAATGGTACAGCTCCATAATAGCAGTGACACGCTGGTTGAGATAGTTAGGAGTTCTTTGCTGTCAGGTAGGCAATGCCCCCCCCCACCAAAATACAGGTTCCACATCCTGGGTGACCACTCTGACTCAAACAAAGGGTATGAATATAAATAGTACAGCTATATTGTTTAAGTAACACACTAGCTGGTGCACTTACAACTTGTACAGTGTCAGCCACTCAGTGCTTCCACCCACCCCCACATACCCCCAATAAGGTATTGTATCCTGAGAGGAGTCTCACAGAAAAAGAAAGTTAATAAATATTGATGGTGCAGCTCAATGATTACTGTCATTGACTAGTTGAGGGAGTTAGGAGTTACATGGTGTCAGCTACTTAATGTCATCCCTTGCAGCCCAGGTCAGACAGTGCATTGTGAGTAGAGAGTCTCAGGAAAACAAACTGCATAGACATCAACAGTGCAAGTTTTTTTATTGCAGGATCACATTAGTTAAGAGAGTTAGGAATTGCACAGTGGCCGCCAGACAATGCACCTGCTCCTCTGACAAAAGAGGTAGTGCATCCTGAGTGCAGACTGATTGTAATAGTAAGGCCATGGACGTCAATATAATATCAGCCTGACTTTAGGGAGTTATAAGTTAGGATACTTAGGAGTCAATGGTGTCATCAAGGCAATACTCCCCGCCTCACAAGACCAGGCACTGCTGCCTAAATGCAGACCCATTGTAATAGTGAGCAAATGTATGGAAATGGAGTATCACTGTGATTGGAGTAACACACAAAAGTGCATAATTTCTAACAGTGTGGATTACAACATAACATTGCATTGTGGGAATAGCATGCTTAAAGCTGTGTGGTGTGGTGTGGTGGAATAATGTGATGCCTCAGGCAGTGGACATACTCAGCCTGTGGTCTTGTACCTCACTATCTGAGGTATTATGTTATTCAACACAACAGTCAGCTTGTTTTTGATTCCTGTTAAAGAAAATGCTATGGTGAGTAACAGTACCAGGAAATGTCATTGTCCGGAATCTCCTCTCTGTTCTTTAGCATGTAGAAAAGGTGACACAACAGCTTCCACTTCCTCTTGCACATGCTGGGATTCTTATTCTTGACTTTCAGAATCAGGAGCAAGAAATCATGGATGCACCTCCACATTGTATCCAGCTTCCTGTTGGTGCTTCACATGAGGATACAAGCATTTCCTCTGGCCTGCCTCAAGCAGGCAGCACACCTCCCTCACACTCCAGAGTCTCATCTTAATTTTGTTCTTGTTTAAAGCTGTAATAAATAGAGATACAATAGTATGTTACTGTGATACATTGTCAGATGTGTATTTTTCTCCTCTGTTGAGATTTTATACTAAGGATGCACAGAGAGGTAAGTCTTTGTTATTCTAAAGTTATTACAAGAAATAATGTTAAGTGGCTACATGAATCGTTACATAATATGAGATTGACAACAGAGTACTGTCTCCATAATTCTATGTTTTACGATGTCTTCTATGTATACTGAAACAACATAGTAATATATTAATAATACAGTTTATTAACAATAGCTGTATGCATGTCACAATTCTGAAGATCTGCATGGATCTGGATTTGTGCAGTGGTGTGAAAGTGAGATAGCATGGTATTGCTTTGTGTGTAATGTGTACAGATTTTCTATTTTATGAAGAAGTTTTTTTGGCTCTTAAAAGACCCTTTTTTTACAATTTTGTCTGCTGTAACAGCCTGATATTTTTAGAGAACTGTGAGGATTCCAGCTGGAGGATCACCCAGGAAAAGGCAATTGCCAGCATGAGAGAAGTGCACACCATCTGGTAGGTATAGGCA
This sequence comes from Neoceratodus forsteri, assembly GCA_016271365.2. Taxonomy (NCBI): domain Eukaryota; kingdom Metazoa; phylum Chordata; order Ceratodontiformes; family Ceratodontidae; genus Neoceratodus; species Neoceratodus forsteri. Next base: position 1,175,597,466 of record CM057458.1, read on the forward strand.
ATCATTACAATAATTTATTTCAGGGTGACGTATGGTGTGCATCCCAGACATAAGCAGATATCTGGATATTTGTATGTTTACCTTTCTGTGAGCTTTGTCAATCAGGTACATGTGCTGTTCTGCTTGCCAGACTCTACGCTCTGTAACATCACAAAAAATTATCTTGCAGGCAGGTAACATACCCATAATGGAAGCAAGGTCTAATTTTGCTTCAAACACTAAATCTACCCATTTTCTGGTGCCCAAATCATTGCCTCCGAGATGAATCAGCAGTATGTCTGTATGAGCTTGAGTCCTCAAAAGTCTGTGCATTGTTGGCATGAGATTCTTCCACCTCATGCCACCCCTGCCAAATCACTTAACAGAGCAATTTGAAAGATGCAGATCTATGCCAAAATCACTCCTCTGAGCATACTCTGAAGTGCACCTTACTATGCTGCTGCCCACTACGCACACAGTCCATTTGATGTTTTCTGCCATTCTTAGTTGTTATACTGAGAAGTGGACAGAGACCTACCAAAAAAAAAAAAAAATCAGTGTTTCTCCTGCTGTGCCTAGTCACAACTGAATGTGGAACTAAAATTTCCCTCTCTGCTTCAACATTGCTTTGATGGGCTGTTACAAAACACAATTCTTTTAAATGTTACTGGTTAATGATTTCTCATGGCTAGCCAATACAGTGGATGCACTCACTATTATTACTCTGAATGGCTGTAGCTGCTGTCAACCAGAAATGTTGGAAGAATTTTTTTTGTGGGAAAATACTACATTTTAATAGGCTACTTCAAACAATCACAGCTGCAGAGAAGCAACTCATTGGTTGCCTCTTGTGTTATGATATATGTAATGCTTGCTTTCTGCCTCCACTTGCAGCTCTATCTGTGCTAGTAAGTACTAACTGAAATTCTGACTTTAAACAGTTATAACTAATTTTTACTGCATAATAGTTTATTTAGATTGTCATAGTCAAATAGAGCACTAAAACCATTTTGCATAATATTATTTTTGTGCTACTAACACTTTTTATAATGCAAGGAAAATTGTTAATAAAATGTGATGTACTTACACAGAGTGAAGCAGTGTGTATCAGTTTCTTCTATGATGGCTGCTACGTCCTTCTTCTCCACTCTTCTGCACTTGTGATTGGTTGACTGACTTGGGCTGATCAATGTGACATTGCATTTGTGGCAGCGACTGTCACTCAAATAGGAATCAGTCTCTGATTGGCTGAGTCTTAAAGGGGTGCTCATGACACTATTATTCAACGCTTTTGTGCATTCGACACTACTTTTGAGACACTACATTTGACACTTTTGTGCTATCAACATTACATTTTGCAACACTTTCATGCACACAACACCAAATTTTGCGAAAATGTCACATGTTCGACACTATTTTTAAAACTTTTGTTAAAAACAGTATTTTTAGGGGGAAAAAAAAACTACTGTGGATGATTTAGATTGTACCAATACTTCAGTTTTGACATTTTCAGATATTTCTTCCAATATTATTAGTCAGCTTATGTTCTGCAATGTTTGAAAATATTGTATATAGGTTTAGTGGTGTTCAGTTATTAGAGTAATAATGTTTGCAATCTTTTGTAGGCAGCACTATTTACTGTTTTTATATGAGACATGGACAGGATGTGTCACTATGTAATGTTAGGACAAAAAAACAGATCAACACTAAACTTTTTGTTTCTATTTATTATAGAGGTGTCTGATACTTCTGTAAAACTGGTGCAGACTACTGCAAATTTACACACAGGGAAGGTACCCTCTAAACAGAGATGGAGCTCTATGCAGAGACAAAAAAGGTATCATAGTACTTCACTGTTGATTAAGAGTGCTCTGAAACCCACTGATGGTAGTTCAAGACTTAAAACTATTCAGCGTTTCCCTCCACAGAAAAGGTATGTACTTGCTCAACTGCAAGGAAAAAATGTGTAGCTGAGCAGCAGTTGTGCAACTCTCTGAGGCAAAACACTAATGTTGCAAAGGCAGGCATTAATAAACTTACTAAGTGGCAACATAAATTCATAGCTGCTGATGCTTATCTGAGGAAGCAAAAGTATTTTTGATCACTAGCTTCTAAAGCTAAGATTGACAGACTTGTTGCTGCTGTGATGAGATGTGAGTGCAAAAAAACAAAGAGTCAGCTCTCTTTGATGACATTGCATCTCAAAGTACGTACTTTGTTAATAGAGCGGTATTTGTTCTTCAACATTTGTGGCGTAAGATGTCACATGTACTTGAGCAGTTCATCAAAGTTGTGTATGACATTAAGATGAGGCTACAGTGGTATCGTGTCTTGAACCTGCACAATTTCTGTGATGTTTTCACAGGTCAGTGGCTGCACACACAGCACTCAGAGGTGTATTTCTGGGAGGAGTCATATTACTCACAGAAAAAGGACACCAACTTGTGCATTGATGAGACCGGTAAACTATGTAATGTGCTGAGTGAGTGTGATGACACTACAACGGAGTTAGATGATGAGTGTGAGGCAACTACTCAGTCTTGTAAGCATCACTATCTCTCATGGATGTGTGATGCAACTTGCAACTGAAGGCAATCATCATAAAGATAGACATAACTGTTTGAGAGTATAGACCTTTTTGAGATCCATGTGCATACTGGACTTATGGGTCACTCGCCTGCATGTCTAGGTAGTGGTGTTTGTGACAGTGTCTTTCACTACATGCAGATGATGGGAGTTCATCAATCAGGCATGCGGAACTTTGTGTACACGGTCTATGAGGTTCAATGAGTTGCCGCTCAGTATACTCATCTGAATGAGTTACTACAGTCTGGTGACATGCATGGTGCCATGACATTTCTGAAACAGCTGTGATGGGTCAACAGTGTGATAGACACTGTGACTGATCAGTCATCAATTGCTGATGGAAATTCTTTGTCTGTCATAGAAAGTGATATTCTCAAGAAGTTTGGGAAATCAATAGTCAAATCTGAGTTGGCAAAGACAGAAAAATTTGACTCTGTATGTGTGTTATGTGATCGGCTCTGTTATGATAAACAAACAGTCACAGTGAACCTGGAAACCTTGTCAGCATACAATGACATGTGGTTTTGACTGTCAGCATTTCTGCTGTTAAAGTGTGACTTTCAGTTAGACCCAATCATTTTGATGTGCAAGCACTGTTTCTCCAAAGTGAAGACTAACATTCTGCCACCAAGGTCAGTCTTGAACAATATGAAGGCACATGTTACACCAGCTGAGATTGCCACATTCAATATGTTTTAACGGATTCTTATTCAGACTATAAAACCATTTCAAACTATTCAACCTCTGAACACAAAGACATAGAACATTCCACAAAAAGAACTCTTTTGATCTCTTAAGGGTTCCTTCATGTATCTTCCACTTCCTCTGCAGGAAAATGTGGAGGTGCTCTCCATTGAGAACACTTTGGTGATTCTTGTCAATGGTGTTCCAACTAAGTCAAATGTCATTTGGCAGAATGTTGTCAATGCAGAGAAGGTGAAGCTTGCTGTTACTTTTTTGAAGAGCAATAATCTCTTTTATGCAGACCTTGATATTGATCGCATGACTAGTGTGTCTGTTGAACATGATGTGTCAGAAACCACAAAACCAATGATCGAGAAGGTCAATGTGGAGACAAACGATAATGTGTATGAACAGTACCCAATTCACCCACTGCATGGCAGAGATCCAGTAGGGGACAACATTGATCTTTTTCAAATGAAACAGGTGGAAAGTGAGCCTGTCAGCATTTGGGAGGCAACATTGGAAGCACACTGTTTCTCAGATTTATTCCCAAAAGGGTCAGGTGGATGCCTAGTTGAAAAAGAAGTGCATGTACAGGGTGCTGAGTACTGTACTAGATGTGTGCTAAGTAAGGATGGCAAATTCAGAAGTAACATACAGTGCCTGTTTCATTTCCTATGGGAGAGTGAGCTTAGCATACTGTCTTCATCTATTGCACATACTATTCATCTCTCAACTCCACTTGATGGAATAACAGCTGCACAGTTCCTGGAAAAACTAAAGCAGGAGGATAAAAATGTGCAAGTGAATTTGTCTTCCATTCTGTCAAGTCTACGTGGTATCAAAGAAAACTGGTATCGCAGACACTCTGAGGTGATGATCATGCTGTGAGAGTGTGGTCCAGCCACATGGTTTGTCACACTCAGTTGTGCCGAGTATGCCTGGGATGAGATCATAGAACTGTTGAAGAGGGCAAATTGTGATGTAGAGGGCATTTCATCAATGTGCATCGGAGACATGTGCTCACTTGTCCCTGTGTCTGTGACAAGGCATTTCCACAAATGATTCCATGACATTCTGACTTTCATTTGGTCAAAGTAGAATCTGCCTCTTGGTATTGTGGAGCATTACTTCTGGAGGATGGAGTATCAGGCACAAGGCGCTAGTCATAGTCACATGTTACTGTGGATTAAGGATGCCACATGCATAGGTGAACATGAAGCAGCACAAGTGCTAGCACTCATTAAGCAGTACATCACTTGCTGCATTCCGGACAAGTACAAGAATCCTACACCGTGGAAGTTGGTGCAGAAGTTTCAATGCCATATTTGTGTTAAATACTGCCACTGGGTAGTGAAGAACAAATCTGATTGGCACACAAGATGCTGTTTTAGACTCCCCAGATGTGCTTGTCAGGATGGTTGCATGAATGAACATTTTTCAGCTATGTGACACCACTTAGAAACATAGAAACATAGACTTTGATGGCAGATAAGGACCACTTGGCCCATCTAGTCTGCCCATTTCCCTACCTACAGGATAGGCCACAGATCCTAGTTAACCTATTTCTTCTTACCCCCCACAAGAATTGCCTTATGTCTGTCCCATGCATTCTTGAATTCTCCCACAGTTTTAGACCCCACAGCCTCCTCAGGAAGGCTGTTCCATGCATCCACTACCCTCTCTGTGAAATAATACTTCCTCACATTGCCCCTGAACCACCCTCTTCTATCTTTAAATTGTGTCCCCTTGTTCTTGCACATCTCTTTTTCTGAAAGATGCTACCCTGTTGGACTTTGTTGATGGCAAAATCAACCAAGAGGGTTTATGAGTTACCCAGAGAAGAGAATGAGGTGTACATCAATGACCATAACCCTGCTCTTCTTCTAATGTGGCAAGCAAACATAGGTGTTCAGTTTGTGGCCAACAACTCATTGGCTCTGGTTCGGTACATCACTTTCTACATAACTAAACATGAACAGACTAGCTTGCAAGATCTTTGGGAAGATATTGCCAGTTCAAGCAAGTCACTGACATCTCAGTTGTGGTCACTGGGATTGAAGATCCTATTACACAGAGAATGTGGTGCTTATGAGGCTGGCAATGGCTTGATTGGTACACATTTGTATGGCAAATCTGATGCTGTGCACTTTCTTAGTGTAAACTACAAAGAGAAGTGAAAATGTGTACTTATTCCTCATGCTGAGATTGAGGAACTGGCTCTCAAGAGACCCTCTTCAAGACATATCTTGAAGAATAACCTCATTGTCACATACTACCCCCGTAGACACAAAGACATGGGTCAAATGTGTTTATTTGAGGTGGCTAAGTGGTATGACTACAAGACGGATGTCTCACCTGATTGTACACATGACATTTGCTGCTGTCTTGCTAAAAGACATAAGCTTTGGCTCATTGACCACTGTAAGCTACATCTAGGCACATCTGAGAGCAGAGAGCATTACTACTTTGCTCTCCTATTTCTATTTAGACCGTGGAGGAATGAGTCTGAATTAAAAGGTGACTGTGATACATTCGAGGAAGAATTCAGTCACACTTATGAGACATTCAAAAGTGAATACTCAGACACATATATACAGAGGCTAGACACTGAGAAGAAGCAACTTGAGAAGGCACAGAAACAACTTGAAGAGGACACTCCCATTAGTTCACAGGACAATCTTAATCCAGAAGGTCAAGGTATCCTTGGAGAACCTCTGTCTCTGAATGCCCCAGAAGTACTCATGTCAGAAGTGGAGAGTGCTATGGAACATGGCACACAGTGCAATGTTGACCCAGTTGAGTTTAGAGAGACACTGAATGAGCAACAATGTGTTGTTCACTCTGAGGTCACTGATGCTGTCCAGCATTGAAAACTACATGAACACAAGAAATGTGACTGCCTTGACTACAAGCCACTGCTGATGTTTGTTAGTGGCTCAGTCGGCACAGGGAAGAGTTTCCTTATAGAGGCCATAACAGCAGAAATATGGAACCTGACAGGGTCATCAATGTCTATTGCTGTTAGTGCTCCAACTCGGCTGGCTGCATACAACATTGGTGGAATTACATTACCCCATCTCTTCATGTTGCCAGTGGAGCATGGCAAAGCAGGAGAATATCATAAGCTGTCATTTGAGGTTGCATCTCAGCTTTGTTCTATGTTTACTAAGATGATGTTACTCATCATTGATGAGATTAGTATGGTCTCCAATGTAATGCTTGCCTGTATACACCTACATCTACAGGAGATCTTGGGAACTGACTATGGAGATGCATTTGGTGGTAAAAGCATTGTTGTATTTGGAGACCTCTTACAGCTTGCACCAGTTAATGTGGAACATGTCTTTGCAGCTCTGACTGTCAAGCAGGCTAAGAATACACCAGGCTGCATTGGAGGTTTTAACCTGTGAGAGTTATTTACCTATGTCAAGCTGTATCAGAACATGTGACAAAGTGGTAATCTGGCTTACAAGGCACTGTTGGATCAAGCTTGTACAGGTTCTCTGTCACCAGAACATGTTTCAATATTTTATGGTCAAAGAATCAGAATGAATGCTACATCCATAGAAACAGCATGTGATGTTTTCAGTGATGTGTACTCCACAGGCACACGCTTTGTGTGTCGTATGCCATGACTGAAGAAATGTGCTGAGTTCAACAGTGTCATGTTGCAGAGAGACAATCATGAGATTCTCACTCTATATGCTGTTGATAGAGTTGATGGAGTCATTCTAAGTCAGAAAATGGTAGTGAAGATGACTGAACTACTCTCTGAACTGAAGTCAGATGTTTCATGCACAGCTAGCATGGAAGCTGTTCTTACAGTCTGTAAGAATGCATGTGTCATGCTACACCGCAATCTTGATGTGGAGCATGGAATGGTAAATGGTGCCATGGGTAACATCATTGACTTTGTTTACAATGTTCAAAAAACCTTTATTGAGACACTTGTCCACTTTGACAACATGGAACAGCCTGTGCAGATTGATCGTACCTGTGTTAAGTTCCAGGAATTTAAGGATATCTATGTGAACAAGAAACAGTTCCCAATATGTGTTGCATATGCTGTTTCAATTCACAAGTCTCAGGGCTTGAGTTTGGATTCAGCAATGGTGGACATAGGGACAGACATTTTCAAAGATGGCATGAGCTATGTCGCACTTTCACCCGTATGTAGTCTTTCTGGGTTGCACAACATAATACTTCAGCCTCAGAAGATAAGCACTGACAAGTGATGTACTATAGAGTACAACAGATTACGTACTCTGTATCAGTTACAGATGTCTTTAATATCACTACCTATGTGTGTGGTTGTTTCACATCCCACAGTCACAGCTACACGTGGCAACAAAAGAAAATGAGCTTCTATAATTGATTCAACTGTGCAGAGAGGTAAGAAGGTCACAATGTCAAATACAGATGCAGAACCAGCTCTTGGCCAGAAGTCAGTTGGTATGGCTGTTGTCCCAGTGTTTGATAACAGTGTTAGAGTAAACTGCTATGCTAATTCAGCTATGCAACTCTTTCTCCAAATGCCACACTTTGTGCAGGCAATATCTGCTTCACAGAAGACTCCCTTATCAAAGGCATTGAAGCAGGTTGTCATCATGCCTTCTGATCAGTCTAACAACGTGCAGTCACTTACACTGCTACGACAGGTGTTGGGGACATATGACAGATGCAGTTCATTTGCTGCTAACATGTAGCAGGACACCAGCGAGTTCATGATCGGAATCATAAACAGCTTGGATGAAGCGGGGATTCCAATGCAACAGTATTTCACTGTGTCATATGTTACCAAATATGTATGTGTGTTATGTGGTCATTCAGAGTGAGAAACCACAGAAGGCATGCTTTGGGATTCTCTGTTTGAGCCTCAGATTAAAAGTGTCCAATTCCAGCAGCTATCTACAAATGCTGAAAGTGGTCACTTGAGTGTAAGGTGTGGAGGTACATGTACTCAGTCCATACGTCTCAGGACTTCATCTCAATATCTTATGCTTGTATTGCATAGATTTGACTCTGATGGGCTCAGAGTTAACACACCTATCACTGATTTCACAGCTGGTAGAATTGTATTTAATCAAGCAGTGTTTGACACTTATGCTGTGATCTACCACTATGGCCAGTCTGTACATTCTGGACATTACACATGTTTATTAAGGTACAGAACTGGATGGGTTGAGTGCAATGACTCAACAAGCTCTTTCAAACAGATGCTACCGCAACACTTAAAAAATGCATATGTACTGATATTGAAGAATTACAACAATCTTCATGTGTCAAAGGAACAGTCACAGAACATGTGACATACTTTGCTGTCCATTTAGTTACACAGTGACTTCTGGAACATTATATTTCTTCTTACAGATGTACATTCATGACTACACTGGTAACATATCACATCGTTTAATATCATATGCTTACTCAATGTGATGTATAAGATTGGTGTGTTGATCAGTGACACACTGAAAATAGTTGCAGTGTTCTTCAATCGGTGCCAGCTGTCTTGACAGTCATGAGAAATAACCACACTTATATGTCTAAGAAAGACTTTTTAATGTCAAAAGAGATATTCCTATCTGATTGCCCTCTTCTGTCATTGTCCTTTCTTATGAGTATGTTGTATGCAGAAATAGCAAGTACTACTTGGTACACTTGCCAACTGTGTACCTATAGTAAGGCACAATACTTGTCCATGTGCATAAAGAAAACTGTGTAACATATCTGTAAACATTTTTCTATATGATTACATTATTAGGCTCTTTTATGAGTAAAAGATATCCTGGTGTTTGTTCCAGTTCTGTGTCAGCATATTTAACTGTCTTATTTTACATGGCCTGATGATCTGAACTTAAGGGTGCAATACTGTTAAATGCACATCACTCTGTCACTTGTTGAGTAGCATCAGGTGTTCTCTGTGTTACTTTTTTTTTTCATCCACTTGCACCTTCACTAAATAACACCATTTTGGGTTGCATCAGTGTATTACTAACCCTGTTTTGTTGCCATATATCTGTATTGTATATACTGTATGTATAAATGATTGCAAAGACATTACTTGGTAATAGTTTGTACTGTGATGTTTAAAGTACTTGGGCTAACTGCCTTGTAAGCTGATGTATTGCAAAATGAGTAATATTTGACTGTTTTGAAGTTTTGCATTCATAAGTTTTAAATGTTATGTTAATATATTAATTATTATGCCATAGATATGTAGTTGCACATATATAGTTTATTGTTATTCCATATATCCATAATTGATATCAAGGTTAAGTGTTGTAGTACATATTTTTAATTATCTACAGGTTACATTTTCTGATTATCATGTAATGAAATGTTAAATTTATAGCATTCTGTAAAACAATTTCTTTTATGTAAGTAGAAGATGTTACAGATCTAGGTGCTTTATTAGTTCATTAGTAGTGTAATTATTGAAGCAATAATTTTCACTGATGTATATAATCCCTGTTACCATGTGCTATTTGATTTATTTGTGTGATATATGAATTAAATGTATGTATAATAGTTGTTAATTGTACACCAGACACTTTCACTGATAACTGAGTTTTTTGTGTTCCTGATAATATTTTTTGATCGCCTTTATTGAGGGGTCGGGTTGGAATTCTCCAAATGCAGTAACATACTGATACATCTTAACATGTATATGTATGTATACATATATATATATATATATGTATGTGTACACATAAAATATGTGTCATTTAAATGTGTAACAGTAAGTTTAAGCTGTTTATTTTTTTACAGAGCATTGTTTGGTTCATCTGCTATTACTTTAACGGTTGGCATCTGGTTTGTCGCCCACGCCAGGAACATTCAGATTATCAGTCACACAATAACAACAACACCATAATTGCTTGATAAGTGTAAGCAGTGTGCAGACAGTACTGTGGTACCTGTGTTTATGTTTTGTTTGCTACTGTCACATCTTATCCATTGACTATCTGTGATATTGTTTTACATGTATTTCAAACCTTGGTGACAAACTTTTGAATGTTGGTTTTGTAAGACTGATTTTGTGCACCAATTGGATTTTAATTCGGCTTTTTTTACAATTTTTATTTGGCCAATAAATCTTTTGTAAGCCTTATCTACTTGTGCTGAGTCTTTAATTAAGCATAAAGTAATAATGATAATATGTATGTTGCTGTTGGTGTATTTGTGCATCTAAACATAGTGTATGATGCTTACTGGTGCAGATTTCTTACTTTGCACTGTTAATCTGCTATGGACCAATGTGGTGAACGTATTAATCTCCTATTCCATAGATTGACCATGTGATTTTACATCAAAGGTGTAGAACATGACTTATTGCTGTATAAATACTATCAGACAACTACATATTCAGACAACAGAATCTATATCATGGTGAGTCTGTGTTGTGAAAAGGGAAGCATGTTCTCAACAACATATTCAAATTAGTATGACATAATGATTTCTCAAAAACACAGGAAATTCATTGCAAAAAAAAAAACTCTGTTTAATGCATCAGTTAGGGTTGCTCCACAGTGACAAAAGCAAGAAAATTTGGTGTTAGGGTTGAAAACCCTAACTCTGCATTCCCCCCACCCCCAGCTCCACACACACACACACACACACATATGCAAGTAGGGGGCAGGACCAAGGCAACATGACCAGTCACAGACAACCAGCTGCAGGTGACAGAAATAACATACAACTGTCTAAACATACTACAAGATACATCCATTATCATGGGCCAACAAGTATGCAAGTTCTGCTGCCATCCAAGTGACTTTATCCTATGCATACATGTTGCCCATCAGTTGTTACTGTATTACGGTATATATTTTTTATATCTAATAGACCTTGTATATCTTCTCAATGACAGTGTGTTGATAATCATCACTGTAATAACATGCCAATATCTGGCAGTAGTGTTACAGCCCTTTGTTGACTGTTAATGTCTTCTGATGTTACCCAGGAATAAGACAATCATGTGTTAGTATACTATTCTCTGCACAGCAGTACTGTACAATCATCTTACATTGTAGAATTTAACATCAGTGTGGAACTCTCAGACCTGATAACTCACATGGTAACACTATACAATAGCTCAGTAATGAAAATGTTGTCATTTTAAACAGTAAATTGTGTGCCTCCACTGTTTGAAATACTGCTGCTACTATGGTATTCAAAGCATCAATGTTCAGATGTCTATCTTCATGAGCACATAGTAGTAGAGAGCAGTTTAAGAAATTTTAATGTGTCTAAGGATGCACAGATCTTACCATGCCATAAGAAAAAATTGGATCAGAACAGTATTATCTACTGATTCATTCTCCACTATTATTTTTACCTTAACAGCTCTAAATGACACTGTGCCACCCAAACTATTCTATGTTACTAGTTCAGTCTCTTTGCCTTGCTCTGTCTCTGTAACTGTAAATGCATGTTTGTGTTTGCATGCACATTCATACCTATGTGGTACCAGTGGGGGTGAAACATAACATTTTTCCACCTTTGTACCTATGAATGAATAATATTAGACAGCATTTACACCAGGGCATGATGTCTGTGTAAATGGCTCCTAATATCACCCCACCAGTACCAAATTATGTATTCGAATGCAATTATTAACACTATGCTGTTGCACTGCTATCTAATCCTAAACAGATCAACAGCAATGTGAAACTGTAGGTAACAAACTGTAAAATATAATAATGGCTCATGGCGAACATTATCATGCAAAGCATTTCACATATTCACAGTCATATGACTATTGTCATAGGCTTGGAACATCATGAGCCATCTCTACCACTGTTAGTTTTGTTAGTAGTTCTGCACGGGGCAGTAAAATGACAAAATATTTATTTTGCATACTATTTTGAATTGCTAATAACAGAACTGTCACACAAGTACTGAGTACTGCATGTATTAATAGATATGTGACAAGAAATTATCATTCTTGCAACATGTGTTTCTCAATATGACTAAGCATATGTTGATTTGAACAAGTGTACATTTAACAACAGATGCTACTTAAGGGGTCCCATGATGTCTTTTTTTCTTTGCATGTCCACATTAGATAACGCACAATGTTATAGATACTTTCTTCTATGTCGATACCTCATCATATCATCACAGCATGAACAATGTATATAATAGGAATTCTATGTCTAGCAGTATTGTTGTGACATGTGACCGTATGAAGATGTGCACGACTCTCTGTATACCCATGATTGCTCAAATGCAACAGTTGTTGGCCCATGATGATAGATGTGTCTTGTAGTACGTTTAGACAGTTGTATGTTATTTCTGTCACCTGCTGCTGGTTGTCTGTGATTGGTCGTGTTGCCTTGGTCCTGCCCCCTACTGTGTGTGTGTGTGTGTGTGTGTGTGTGTGTGTGTGTGTGTGTGTGTTGTGTGTAGCTGCGGGTGGGGGAATGTGAGTCAGGTTTTCAACCCTAGCCCTGAATTTCTTCATTTTGTCACTGTGGAACAGCCTAACTGATGCATTAAATGGAGTTTTTTTGCCATAAAAATATATATATATATATATATATATATTATGGTAGCACGGTAGTGCTACCATAGTTAGGTTGAGGAGCCATTTACATGTTAAACCAAAATTGTGCACCTTAATAACTTTGCAACTGTTTGACGATTTGCCGAAATTTGAATACCTGATCATGACCCATACACCTTGGGATCTGCCAAGTTTTGTACTGGTCGGATACACAGCTCGTGGAGTTATTAAGCTGATTCATGGTGCATGCTTACGCTTTTTCTGAATTCACGGTTGCACCTACAGGTTGCAATGGTTTGCATGACCGCCCGAATCTTCAGGGAAGATGTGGCCGGGGTCCCTGATGTGTCTTTCAAAGATTTCATGAAAAAATATTAAACTGTTCAAAAGTTATGGCAGTCCGAACTTCTGTTTTTTTCCCATAGGATAACATTACAGCGTTCGCCGCGCCTTTGAGGCCCGTATCTCGAAAATGGTGCGAGATACAGAGTTTTTGTAAAAAAATTATAAACTAGCCAGGAAAGTGATAATACATATGACTTTTAAATTTTTTTTCTATGTCGTACGGTTACTGAGATATAAGCAATTTACTATTACAACTACTGATTTTTGTGTTCCGAGAGTCATTATTTTGCATACATTCTTTCTACTCGCTGTCTTTCTCTATACAGCTTTTGGGGAAAACCAGCCTGTGCACTTACATTACTCTTACCATTACCGTTTCTGCTTGCAGTTCCGTACCTGTTTCACTTACCATTCACGTTTACTCCACCATGTGCGTTTCCTTTTGAGTTTTCATTTGCGGTTGCGTTTCCGTTGTTTTTAACATTTCTGTCTACAGTACTGTTCCTCTTTCTGTTTAGCTTTGTGTCATGATGTGCATTACAATTTGCGTTTGCGGGCACAATGTTACAATGCGACAAGACATCACCCCCGCGCTCCCGCCTCTGCATTACATTCACTATTTCTCATTATCATTCTCAAAAAAAAGGGAAATTAGAGGCAAAAAACTCAGTTTAATGCATCTGTTAGGGTTGTTCCACAGCGACAAAAGTGAGGAAATTTTATGTTGGGGTTGAAACCCCCTTTGCAACCCTCCAGCCTCCCCCAACTGGAATTGGGTGTGCAATGGGGTCATCGGTCCTGTCACCCCATTCTCCTATTCCTCAGCTTCTTTCCACACGTGATGGGGTTACACTTAGGGCCGATGACCCCAATGCGCACTCCCAGTTCCAGTGGGGTGGGCTGAGGTTGCAACGGGTTTCAACTCAACTATCGAATATATATATATATATATATATATATATATATACTGTGTATTATGGTAGAACAGTAGTGCTACCATAGTTAGAGTTGAGGAGCCATTTACATGTTAAACCCAAAATTTTGCACCTTAATAACTTTGCAACTGTTTGACAGATTTGCCTGAAATTTGGAATACATGATCAAAAACCATAGGCTTTGGGATCTGCCAAGTTTCATACCAGTGGGATACACGGCTGTGGAGTCATTAAACATGATCTGCGCATGCGTTTATGCTTTTTCTGGAATTCTACGGTCGCACCTACAGGTCGCACGGTTTGGGCGACCAGACTGAAATCTTCAGAGAACGTGTGGCTGCGATCCCCAATGTGCCTTTTGAAGATTTCGTGAAAAAATATTAAATGGTTCAAAAGTTATTCAAAAAACAATTTCCCATTATATGTCAATGGGAAAAGTTAACAAAAAGTTTGACAGTGTCATAAATGCATTTTTACTTTCACAAATGGCCCTCTTACTTTTGCAAATCCGTCATCTTGTTTTCAGTTGGTGATCAGAAAAATGCTTGCCATTTAAATTTGGGACCCTCTAGCAACTTAATTCTTTTTTTATTCACCTAGTCAGAGCCTGAGGATGCTAGCCATGTCTTTATTTTGGGTAAAACACCCCAGAAATATGTTTTTCAAATTTCTGGAAAAAGTGCTTTTGCAAACTACTTTCATGCTCATGTGTACTTTTCTAGGCTGTGGGGAAATGACAGCAATTCTTTGGCACCCCGCTGCAAAAGAACGGTTGAGAGTTTGGGGCTGAAATTTGGAGGGTTTGCAGCCGACATCTACAGATGTGCCTTTCAGTGTTGTGTTGAAAAAATATTACATGGCGGCAAAGTTACAGCACTCCAAAACTGACAGTTTTTCCCATAGGATAACATTACGGCGCCCGAGCATTACAGGAATCCTTTGGCACCCTGCTGCAAAATAACAGTTTGGTCTATTTTCCTGAAATTTGGAGGGAAGACAGCCAACAGCTGACAGATGTGCCTTTCAGTGGTTTGGTGAAAAAATATTACAGTGAGGTAAAGTTATGGCACTCTGAACTTTTCTTTTTTCCCATAGGATAACATTGCGGTGTTCACCGCGCCCTTCAGGGCCTGTATATTGGAAACGGTGCAAGATACAGACTTTTTGTTGGAAAAACACTTAGCCCCCTAAAGGGGGCTAAGCAGAAAATTGCCAGGACAGTCATAAATCATATGACTTTTAAATATTTTTTCTATGTCTTACGGTTCCTGAGATATAACCTATTTAGTATTCCAAGTCCTCATTTTCTGCTCCAATACACATTATTATGCACACATTGTTTGTACTCACTGTCTTTCTCTATGCAGCTTCTGGGGAAAACCAGCCTGTGTGCTTACATTACTGTTACCATTGCTCTTTCCGCGTGCGGTTCCGTACCTGTTTCACTTACCGTTGATGTCTACACCCCCATGTGCGTTATCCTTTGCGTTTTCATTTGCGCTTGCATTTCTGTTATTTTTTGCCATTTGTGTCTACAGTACTGTTACTCTTTCTGTTTCACTTTGTGTCACCATGCCCATTGACATTTCCCTTTGCAAGCACCATGTTACTATGTGACAACACATCATGTGGCACACCGTTCCCGTCTACACCACCGTGTGCGTTACCCTTTCTGTTCTCATTCGTGCTTGTGTTACCATGTGCGCCACTGTTAGCGCTTCTGTTTGCATTGCTGTTCCTGTTACTATGCCACAAGACATCATGTGGTGGGAGCGCGGGGCTCATAGGGCCCCACGGTCCCACCGCCGGGCCCTGTGCTCCCACTGCTGCATTACATTGACTATTTCTCTTTATCATTCTCAGAAAGAAGGGAAATTAGAGGCAAAAAACTCGATTTGATGCATTGTTAAGGTTGTTCCACAGCGACAAAAGTGAAATTCAGTGTTAGGGTTGAAAACCCCTTGGACCCCCTGCCCCCCAACCGGCATTGAGGTGTGCATTGGGGGTCATCGGTCCAACTCACCCCATTCTCCTATACTTCTGCTGCTTGCACATGTGATGGGGTGAGAATTAAGGCTGATGACCCCAATGTGCACCCCAATGCCAGTTGGGGGTGGGTGGGGTCCAAGGGGTTTGAACCCCAACACTGAATTTCCTCACTTTTGTCACTGTGGAACAACCCTAACTAATGCATTAAACTGAGTTTTTTGCCTCTAATATATATATATATATATATATATATATATTATGGTAGAGTAGCTCATTTAAGCTCTGTTAAATGTTGAAACTTTGCACCTTAATAACTTTGCCACTGTATAATGGATTTGCCTGAAATTTAGTAGGCATGTGTTGTAGCCATAGATCATGGCATCTGGTAACTTTCGTACCAGTCAGGTTTACAGCTGTGGAGTTATTAAGCATCATCTGTGCATGCAATTACATTTTCTTTGTGCATTCTTTGCTCACACCTACAGGTTGCATGGTTTGCATGACTGGTCTAAAAAGGTCAGAGAAAGTGCAGCCAGGGTCCCCAATATGCCTTTTGAAGATTTCGTGAAACAATATTGAATGGTTCAAAAGTTATTCAAAAAAACAAGTTCCCATTATAAGTCAAAGGGAAAAGTTAACTAATAGTTCGACAGTGTCACAAATGTACTTTTTAGTGTTGCAAATTGCCCTAGTAGTGCCGCAAATCTGCCATTTTGTTTTCAGTTACTGATCAGAAAAATGCTTGGCATTTAAAATTGGGACCATCTAGGAATGCAATTATTTTTGTGTTCGCCTAGTAGAGCCCTGAGGATGCTAGGCATGTCTTTATTTTGGGGTAAAACACCCGAGAAATATGTTTTTCAAATTTCTGGGAAAAGTAGTGTCACAAAGTAGTGTCACACCTGAGACACTTTCACAATTTTTTGCAAAATGTGTCACAAATCATGGCACTACTTTTCTAAACTATGGCAAAATGGCAGGAATTCTTTGCCACGCTGCTGCAAAAGATCAGTTTGGTCTTTTGGATTGTAATATGGAGTGAATGCAGTCAACATCTTACAGATGTGCCTTTTGGTGATTTGGTGAAAAAATATTGCATGGAAGCAAAGTTATGGTACTCCAAATTTGATGTTTTTTCCCATAGACTAACATAGTGGCATCCGCCATCCCGTTCGGGGGTCATATCTTGGAAACCGTGCGAGATACAGAATTTTTGTCATGACAATGCATAGCCCTATAGGCTATGCAGCCCTATGGGCTATGCATTTAGTGAAAACCTAGCCAGGAAACTCATGAATCATGTGAAATTTAAATGTTTTTTCTACGTTGTACGGTCACTGAGATATTTGCATTTCAGTATTACAAACTGGTCATTTTTTGCTCTGATGCCCATTATTATACATATATTCTTTGTTTTTACTGTCTTTCTCAGTGGAGCTTTTGGGGGAAAATACAGTGTGCAGTCCACTTACTCTTACACGTAGGCTTCACAATTGTGTTTCCATGCCAGTTTGCAATAGCTTTCTCGTGTACGCCTTCATGAACATTACCCTTTGCATTTCTGTTTCTGTTTGTGTTAACATTTTCTTTGCTGTTATTGTTGCTGTTACCATTACCATTTGTGTTTACAATAGCAGTACCATGACAGTGTGCATTCCCAGATGCGTTTTCATATGCGTTTGCATCTACATTTGCATTACTGTTCTCTTTGGCATCACTTTGTGTCTGCATTTCTATTACAGCTTGCTTTACAATTAATGTTTGCTTTACCATGTGCGTAACTGTTTCTGCTTGCTTTTGAGTTGCTGTTATGGTTACTATGTCATAGAAACTCACGTGGTAGGAGCATTGCATTCACTAAACTCCTCATTGTCAAAAAGAAAGGAAATCAGAGGCAAAAAACTCTGTAGCAGTACCGTGACCATGAGCATTACCAGATGTGTTTTCATATGTGCTTGCATCTACATTTGCATCATTGTTCTCTTTGGCATCACTTTGAGCCTGTGTTTCTATTACTGCATGCTTTACAATTAACAGTTGCATTACCATGTGCGTAACCCTTTCCGCTTGTGTGGTAGTTGAACCCCCCCCCCCATGTGAATAGTGCTTAGCTGAACCTGACGTTTTCTTCTTCTCTCCTATATCTGTTCCAAAGACTGTTGTGCAACAGCACTTTACTCCTTCATTTTATGTCTTTCTGTCTCTTTCTATTCCCCACCCCTTTCTGTGTAAAACATACAGAATATGCTGCAGTCAGACTGGCCATCTGACGCTGTGTATTACAATTGAAACTATTTTTCTTCCCCTTCCTATTTCTGCTCTTCTACGTCATGGTCCAGTTAAATATAAACACTTTTTCCCTGCATTGCCCTTAAATGTGCAGAAATGGTCTAAATGAGCTGCACAGACTTAAAGAATGAAACTAAATAAAGGTCTGTAAACAGACTTGGTAGGCAAAGGTTTTTTTCACAATGTAAAAAGCAAGCTGGGATTGACAGTCAAACTAAGAATTACCAATGCCAGTTTAAATGTTTTTCTTTAAGATATGTACAGGTGCAGATTGGAATATCCTGTTCTTGAAAAGGTTAAACAGTTAGCAAATTAACTAAAATACAGGATAATAGAGAAGAAGAACTAAAATGTGGTCTACTTACACAACTCCCAGGAGTTTTATGTCTCCAGTCAGTGCTGGTGTCCTTGCAAGGTGCTGTCTCCTATAGAAAGTCAGCAGCACCTTTCTCCGTTCTTTTATATGCTGCAGCTCCTAGGTTACCTTTAGAAAAGGGGAGGAGTTGTCTATAATGCAGCCCACTCTGCAAGAAATGTGCAATCATATCTGACAGAGCATGAAGGTGTTTATGTTGATGTCATAATAACGGATTATTTGTTATGCCTTTCATTTATGTAAATTCTATGTAATTGATTGTACAAAGAAATAAGAAATTTTCCTGTAAATAGCTTAATAATCAGGTGGGGCTTTGAGCTAAGGGGTAGAGCTCCACTCTTTAAAAGAAGCCAGCCTAGATCCTCAGGTTAGATGCTGTTAGGGAGAGTTCATGTGAGGACCTTCTGCTCTCTGTTATACTGCACAAGATTATGTTCCACTGCTAGACCCTTGGCAGGGAAGCTGTGCTGTTTTCAAGTTTTATTTTGTTTGTTAATTATCATAAGTTCGCTTCTGTAAGCTGTTATTTTTTTTTTTGGATTTAATTTTTATGTTTGTTTGTTTAATAAAAAATCATACCATTTAGGTATGTTGTACCAAATTTGTTGATTCCTGTGTGACCTGATTTGTTCAACCCATGACATTTGGTACCAGAAGTGGGGTTGATTGGAGATCCATAAGGAATAGGTGGACTCCAGTAAAGATACTGCACATAGTATCGAGGTCACAAGTGGTTTTCAACAGGTACATGGCACATAAACTCGAGGAAGCTGGTGCCTTATCAGGGGTTTTGACCAGAACCCAAGTGGCTGCTGTTGGTGAACCACTTCTTGAAGGATTACCTGCTGCCACATGTCCTAAAGTTAAACAGGGCATACAGAAGATGGAAGAGGCGGGTGTGAAGAGACCAGAAGAAGAACAGCTGAAACCCACCCCCAAAGACCTCAGGGATTTACTCCACTGGTTAGCTATACATCAGATGGAGATGGAATGCCAGCGAGAGGTAGATCTGAGGGAAAGAGAAGTTGAAAGAAAGCGACAAGACCAGAGGTGGGCTGACACAATACAGGCCTTACAACTTATTGGGGCTGGTCAAGGGGCCACCCATACAAATCTCAGAGACATAAATTAATGAAAATGACTCCCTCTGATGATATAGAGGCATATCTTACAACATTTGAACATGTAGCACAGGCTTGTAATTGGCCTGCTACCCAATGGGTGGTAAGACTTGCCCCATATCTATCTGGCAAAGCTCAATTGTCATACACCTGTATGGATATCCAGATTGCTAATGATTATGCCTCTGTAAAAAAGGAGATACTAAAAAGATATGACATTAACACAGAAACATATAGACAAAGGTTTTGTTCTTTAAAGCATTTACCCCATGTACCACCTCGGGAGACCTATACCAGATCGAATGACTTGTGTCACAAATGGCTACAACCTGAGGGAAAGACTGTACCAGCCATCATTGAGCAGTTTGTGTTGGAGCAATTTGTACAGATTATGCCTGCAGATGTCCAATTATGGGTAAGGGAACACCATCTTGATAATGATGAAGCTGTAATTACCCTAGCCGAGGATTTCTTATCTGCACGACAACCGGTACAAAAAGGGTACAAGAGAACAGAAAATGTCATTCCTACTACAACATCCACAACCACTATGGTAAGACCTATTGTTTCATCAGTTGGGACAGGAATTGCTAAGACTAGAGGGGAAGGTCGGGAGATGGCATCAAAAAAAAACTGAATCCACCATAGAATGCCATTATTGGCATGGACTGGGACACATAGCCCGTTTCTGCCCAAAGAAAAAGTCTGCATACCTAGCTTCTATGAACTTGGGGAACTTTTTTATAAAGTCTATGGTAAATGGAACTCAAGTAGAAGGGCTGGTGGACTCAGGGAGCCGACAAAGCTTAATCCAGGCTGACCTACTAGATAACAAGTTATTGAGTACTAAACCCACTGGTGTAATTTGTATCCATGGTGATGTGCATCAGTACCCAACTGCACAGACACAAGTATGTATAAATGGACAGACATGTGATATGACATTGGAGTTGTACCACTTTACCTGTGCCTTTGATTATTGGTCAAGACTTTCCAGCCTTTAATGACCTTTAACCTTATGTGACACTGCCTTATCAGCTGTAACCACGAGGGCTCAGTCACAACTAATACAACAGGACACTATATTTTCTTTTGATGATTCTTTGTTTGAAGAGGGTAAAGGGCCACAAAAACAAAGGACAAAAAGAATCATTACAGAAAGACTGAAACAAACAAAATGGGACTGGTGATGTCATGCCTCAATATCATATTGTAGATATTAAAACTGAACAGCAAAATGACCATACACTTAACCCTTTCTTTTCACAGCTTAACAAACAAGTACCTTTGGGTTCACCATATGTTGCACAACAGAATGGAATTCTATACAGAATATGTATAAATCCTAAAACACAAGAACAGATAGAACAAATGCTGGCACCACAGAAATTTAGAAAAGATCTTCTATTTTTAGCACATGATATCCCTAGTGCTGGACATGCAGGACGAGACCGAACTTCTGCTAGACTATTGCAATGATTCTTCTGGCCTGGTCTACAGGAGGACATTGCTGAGTATTGCAGATGTTGTCCTTCCTGTCAGCAAATCAGCCAGATAACTCACAGGGACAAAGTACCCTTAATGCCCCTACCAGTTGTAGCTCAACCCTTTGAAAGAATAGCTATGGATGTGGTAGGACCTTTAGTAAAAAGCAGTAAGGGTAATAGAGTCATATTTGTCCTTTGTGATTATGCAACCAAATATCCTGAAGCTTTTCCCTTGAGAACAGTTACAGCCTCAAAAATAGCAGAAAAAGTAGTAGAAATCTGCAGCTGTATGGGTATTCCTAAAGAGATCCTGACGGATCGTGGTACAAATTTTAATGCTGCACTACTCACTGAATTGTACAATGCTTTAGGAATTACTACATTATGAACCACCCCTTACCATCCACAAACTGATGGTCTTACAGAAAGATTTAATCAGACATTAAAACGTATGATTAGGAAATTTGTGGACGAAGAAGGTAAAAAGTGGGATCAATATCTTCTCCTATTCCTGTTTGCATACTGAGAGGTCCCACAAGCCTCAACAGGATTTTCACCATTCAGTTTGCTGTATGGAAGAAACCCCCGGGGACCTCATGACATAGTTAAAGAAACTTGGGAGGGAAAGACCACAGTGAAATATACCAATATCCTAGACTATTTGGTTAATCTTAGAAAGCGACTTGTGCAGTACACAAAAAAGGCACATGAACAAAATATAGTAGCCCAAACTAAGCAGAAATGCTATTATGACAGTAAAACTCAGGAAAAACAATTTCTTCCAGGGGAAAAGGTACTGTTATTATAGCCATCCAATGACAATAAGCTTTTAATGAAATGGCAGGGACCTTACTCCATTGTTTCCCAGACTTGTCCTGTCACTTACCAAGTTGAGATACCCGGGAGACGAAAGTGTGCACCCATCTATCATGCAAATCTCTTAAAGAAATGGCATGAGAGACTTACTTCTGATGTTAAAGCTGACCTTTATGTTATGCCCAGTAGTTCAGACACTGAATTAGATTCTACCTTTAAAAGGCTTGAATCAGAGGAAACTATTAGAGATGTACATATTAACTCAAATTTAACCAGTCAGCAACATGCAGAATTGGAAAATGTACTACAACATTATACAAAAGTTTTCACTACTATCCCAGGTAAAGCCATTTATGTAGTACATACAATTAAAACTGATTCTGTCCCAATAAGGCAAAAGGCATATCGATTGCCAGAAAGAAGTAGGTCTTAGGTTGTACAGGAAATTGAGAAATTATGGGAAATTGAATATTATTGAACCTTCTAGAAGTCCATGGTCATCCCCTATGGTAATTGTACCTAAAAAGGAAGGGGGTATCCATTTATGTCTCAATTTCTGTAAACTCAATCAAGTATCTCAGTTTGATAGCTATCCAGTTCCTAGAGTGAATGATATAATAGATCACATTGGACAGGCAAAATACATCTCTACTCTTGATCTCACAAAGGGCTATTGGCAGATCCCTTTGGAAGAACAGTCTAAAGAAAAAACAGCTTTTAGCACTCCTAAGGGGTTATACCAGTTTGCTTATATGCCATTTGGCTTACATGGGGCCCCCTGCCACCTTCCAAAGATATATGGATAAATTGTTGAATGATCACTCTTCCTATTGTTCTGCTTATTTGGATGATGTGGTGATTTTCAGTTCAGACTGGTCAACACATCTTACCCATTTGTCTAATGTTTTATATACTATTGAAAAAGCTGGTTTAACTATTAAGTCTTCCAAGTGTACCCTAGCCATGAATGAGACAAGATATTTGGGCTTCATTTTGGGTAATGGAATAGTACGTCCAGAAATAGAGAAGGTGGATGCAGAGTAGCCCAATGTGCAGTCCCAGAAACAAAAAAAAAGTGAGATCTTTTTTGGGTTTAGCTAGTTATTATAGACTCTTTATCCCTGATTTTGCCACAATTGCAACCACATTGACTGACTTGACTAAGAAACAAGTCCCAAATAAAATCCCATGGTCACCTGCTTGTGATTTAGCTTTTAGAACAATAAAAGCTATACTGTGTTCAGCACCAGTGTTACAATCTCCAGATTTTAATAAACCTTTTGAATTACAAACAGATGCTTCAGAAACTGGTCTTGGTGCTGTATTGTGTCAAAATATCAATGGAGAAGAGCACCCCATATTATTCATCAGCCAGAAACTATATCCCAGAGAACAGAAGTATGCTACAATAGAAAAGGAATGTTTAGCAATTAAATGGGCTATAGAGACATTGAAATTCTATCTATGGGGGTCTCATGTTACTTTAATTACAGATCACAACCCTTTATGCTGGCTTAACCAGATGAAGGATAAAAATGCATGCATTCTCCGATGGTACTTGGATCTACAGCCCTATCATTTTGAGATTAAGCATAGACCAGGCGGCAAACATAAAAATGCAGATTTCCTTTCTAGATACAGTATGGTGCTTAAGTAAATTTAATCTAGAATGGGATACAGTATCCTATTTCAACCCCAGGGCAAAGTATGACGTATGACAATGAATGATGTTAATTGTATTTATTGTTTTTGTTTATAGGGTGCCCTGGGGTGGGACTTCTGGTGAGGGTGGGTGGAAGTCCCATCCCATTCCCTTGGGTTTATGTTGTGGAAAAGGGAATGTGGTCTTCAAACCAAATTATTGATTTGTTCTTAAAGAGGGGGGAAATGTGGTAGTTGAACCCCCCCATGTGAATAGTGCTTAGCTGAACCTGACGTTTTCTTCTTCTCTCCTATATCTGTTCCAAAGACTGTTGTGTAACAGCACTTTACTCCTTCATTTTATGTCTTTCTGTCTCTTTCTAATCCCCCCCTTTTCTGTGTAAAACATACAGAATATGCTGCAGTCAGACTGGCCATCTGATGCTGTGTATTACAATTGAAACTATTTTTCTTCCCCTTCCTATTTCTGCTCTTCTACATCATGGTCCAGTTAAATATAAGCACTTTTTCCCTGCATTGCCCTTAAATGTGCAGAAATGGTCTAAATGAGCTGCACAGACTTACAGAATGAAACTAACTAAAGGTCTGTAAACAGACTTGGTAGGCAAAGGTTTTTTTCACAATGTAAAAAGCAAGCTGGGATTGACAGTCAAACTAAGAAATTACCAATGCCAGTTTAAATGTTTTTCTTTAAGATATGCACAGGTGCAGATTGGAATATCCTGTTCTTGAAAAGGTTAAACAGTTAGCAAATTAACTAAAATACAGGATAATAGAGAAGAAGAACTAAAATGTGGTCTACTTACACAACTCCCAGGAGTTTCATGCCTCCAGTCAGTGCTGGTGTCCTTGCAAGGTGCTGTCTCCTATAGAAAGTCAGCAGCACCTTCCTCCGTTCTTTTATATGCTGCAGCTCCTAGGTTACCTTTAGAAAAGGGGAGGAGTTGTCTATAATGCAGCCCACTCTGCAAGAAATGTGCAATCATATCTGATAGAGCATTAGGGTGTTTATGTTGATGTCATAATAACGGATTATTTGTTATGCCTTTCATTTATGTAAATTCTATGTAATTGATTGTACAAAGAAATAAGAAATTTTCCTGTAAATAGCTTAATAATTAGGTGGGGCTTTGAGCCAAGGGGTGGAGCTCTACTCTTTAAAAGAAGCCAGCCTAGATCCTCAGGTTAGATGCTGTTAGGGAGAGTTCACGTGAGGACCTTCTGCTCTCTGTTATACTGCACAAGATTATGTTCCACTGCTAGACCCTTGGCAGGGAAGCTGTACTGTTTTCAAGTTTTATTTTGTTTGTTTATTATCATAAGTTCGCTGCTGTAAGTTGTTATTTTTTTGGGGATTTAATTTTTTTGTTTGTTTGTTTAATAAAAAATCTTACCATTTAGGTATGTTGTACCAAATTTGTTGATTCCTGTGTGACCCGATTTGTTCAACCCACAACAGCTTGCTTTTGCTTTGCTGTTACCATTGCTATGTCACAAAAACTGATGTGGTAGGAGCATTCCATTCACTATTTATACTCCTTGTCAAAAAGAAGGAAATTAGAGGCAAAAAAATCCATTTGATGCATCAGTTAGGGTTGTTCCACAGTGACAAAAATGAGGACATTCGATGTTAGGGTTGAAAACCTCCCCTCATGGACCCACCCCCTACCCACCCCCCAACTGGCATCAGGGTATGCATTGGGGTCAATGGTCCTAGTATTGCAAGACCTTATTCTGTGGTCCGAGGCACATTACTATGCATACATTCTTTGCAGTAACTATGTTTGTCTGTGCAGCTGTTGGGTAAAACCAGGGTGTGTGATCCACTTACTGTTACATGTAGTGTTTACACTTGCGTTTCTGTATCTGTTTGCATTACTGTTCATGTGTACACCGCTGTGTGTGTGACCCTTTGCATTTTCCTTTGTGTCTGCATTTGCATTACTGTTACCATTTGCATCTCCACTACTGTTTGTGTTTGCGTTTCGGTTTGTGTCAGTGTGTGCATTACCATTAGCGCTTATGGGCATTCTTTCATTAGCATTAACATTTGTGTTTTTCTTTTGTTTTCCCCCAGAGAGAAGCTACTGCATCGTGAGTGGAGAGTCACAAGAAAAGGAAGCCAATGGACATCAGTAGTACACCACCATGATTGTAGGGGCACACAAGTTGGGACACTTTCGAGTTTAATGTCATCAGACAAGGAATGCCCCCCACAGCACAGGTCATGTAGTCCATCCTGAGTGGAGACTCACAGGAAAACAAAGGCTATGGATATAAATGGTACTGCTGCATGATTGTAGTAACACACTATTTGGGACAGTTAGGAGTTGTATGATGTTAGCTAGGCAATGCCCACACCAGCCGAGGTAGTGCATCCTGAGTGGATAGTGACAGGAAAGAAAGCACATAGATATAAATGGTGTACCTTCGTGGAGAAGTTAGGACAGTTAGCAGTTGCACTGCGTGAGGCAGGCAATGCCCCCTCCCAAAGCAGGTACTGCATCCTGAGTGGATACTCACAGGAAAAAAAAAACATAATGGATATAAATGGTACAGCTCCATGATTGTAGTAACACTGTAGTTGGGACAGTTAGGAGTTGCACATTGTCAGCCAGGCAATCCACCCCCAGGTGAGGGACTGCATCTTGAGTAGACAGTCACAGAAAAAGAAACTACAAAGACATCAATGGTATACCACCATAATTGTAGGGACACACAAGTTGGGACACTTTAAAGTTGTATGTCATCAGCCAGAGAATGCCCCCCCCCCCATACTGGGCATGTTGTGCATCATGAATGGAGACTCAGAGGAAAACAAAGGTTAATGATATAAGTGGTACAGCTCCATGATTGTAGTAACACACTATTTGTGACAGTTAGGAGTCACACGGTGTCAGCCAGGCAATTCCCCACCCCACCTAGGCAAGGGACTGCATCTTGAGTGGACAGTCACAGGTAAAGAAAATACATAAATATCAATGGTGCACCTTTGTGGTTGGAGGGACACACAAGTTAGTACAGTTAGGAGTTGTGCAGCATCAGTCAGGCAATGCCCCCCCCCAGGAGCAGTTACTGCATCATCAGTGGAGAGTCACAGGAAAAGAAAGTACATAGACATCAGTTGTACACCACCATGATTGTATGGGCATACAAGTTGGGACACTTTGGAGTTGTATGTTGTCAGCCATTGAATGACCCCCCAGCACAGCGCATGTACTGTTTCCTGAGTGGACAGTCACAGTAAAACAAAGGCTATGGATATAAGCAGTACAGCTCCATGATTGAAGTAACAGACTAGTTGTGACAGTAGTTGCACGGTGTCAGCCAGGCAATGCCCCCGGCGAGGGACTGCATCTTGAGTGGAGAGTCACAGGAAAAGAAACTACATGGACATCAATGGTGCACCTTTGTGGTAGCAGGCACACACAATTTAGTACACTTAGGAGTTGTGCAGTGTCAGCCAGGCAATGACCCCCCCCCACGAGAGCAGGTACTACATCATCATTGGAGAGTCACAGGAAAAGAAAGTACATAGACATCAATGGTACACCACCATGATTGTATGGGCACACAGGTTGGGACACTTTGGAGTTGTATGTCGTCAGCCAGGGAATGCCCCCCCCATCACAGCGCATGTAGTGCAGACTGAGTGGAGACTCACAGGAAAACAAAGGTTATGGATATAAGCAGTACAGCTCCATGATTGTAGTAACACACTAGTTGTGACAGTCAGGAGTTTTGCAGTGTCAGCCAGGAAATTCCCCCCACCAGGTGAGGGACTGCATCTTGAGTGGAGAGTCACAGGAAAAGAAAGTACATGGTCATCAATGGTGCACCACTGTGATTGTAGGGGATACAAGTTCGGACACTTTGGAGTTGTATGTCGTCAGGCAAGGAATGCCCCCCTTCCCTCCAGCACAGGGCATGTACTATATCCTGAGTGGAGCCACACAGGAAAACAAAGGTTCTGGATATAAGCAGTACAGCTCCAGATATCAATGGTGTACCTTTGTGGTTGCAGGGATACTGAAGTTAGGACACATAGGAGTTGCACTGCGTTAACCAGGCAATGCCCCCCCTCCCAGAGCAGGTACTGCATCCTGAGTGGAGACTCACCAGAAAAAAAGATCATGGATATAAATGGTACAGCTTCATGATTGTAGTAACACAGTAATTGTGACACTTAGAAGTTGCACAGTGTCAGCCAGGTGATCCCCCCTTCAGGTTAGGGACTGCATCTTGAGAGGAGATTCACAGGTAAAGAAAATATGTAGATATCAATGGTGCACCTTTGTGGTTGGAGGGACACACAAGTTAGTACAGTCAGGAGTTGCGCGGCATCAGCCAGGCAATGCCCCCCCAGAGAGCAGGTACTGCATCGTCAGTGCAGAGTCACAGGAAAAGAAAGTACATAGACATCAATGGTACACCACCACAAATGTATGGGCACACAAGTTGGGACACTTTGGAGTTGTATGTCATCAACCAGGGAATGCCCCCCCCAGCACAGGGTATGTAGTGCAGACTGAGTGGAGACTCACAGGAAAACAAAGGTTATGGATATAAGCAGTAGAGCTCCATGATTGTAGTAACACACTAGTCATGACAGTTAGGAGTTGCTCAGTGTCAGCCAGGCAATCCCCGGCCCCCAGGTGAGGGACTGCATCTTGAGTGGAGAGTCACAGGAAAAGAAAGTACATAAACACCAATGGTACACCACCGTGATTGTAGAGGCACACAAGCTGGGGCAATTTATAGTTGAATGTTGTCAGCAAGGGAATGGCCCACACCCCAAGCACAGGGCATGTTGTGCATCCTGAGTGGAGACTCACAGGGAAACAAAGGTTATGGATATAAGCAGTACAGCTCCATGATTGTAGTAACACAGGCACCGGCAAGATCATTGGACCATATGTGGAGGCGTGCCGGAGGTGGAAACTGCTGCACCGAGAAGAGATACCAGTGCTGTGGAGGGCTTCAGCTTTGTCCGGGGAGACTGGAATCAGCTTCCTGCAGTGGGGCGGTGCTGGCTTGCTCGGTGGCTTCTCTGGCTGTCTTGACAGGCTCGAGTAGGAGGCAGACCGTCCCCTGCTGAGCACGTAACAAGTCATGTATTTCATCTACGGTCTGCAGGAGATGGTCAACTTTCTGCTCCATCTTGTCTAATCAGGCAGAGTACGAGAGCATTGAACAGCTTCTTTTGGGAGCTGTAAAAAGAAAAAACTATTCAGTATGTAGATTGATAAGTGTGTCTTTGTTGTATATGTTATAAGAAAATACATTCACAAAATGTTTCTGTGGTTCATAGTCACATCTTGTTTGTTGTATATCATCATCATGCATTCCACTGTTGATATCACTGTTTAAATTAAGACATTAACATCATCATTAAGGCAGTCTCCCTAAAGGTGAGCAATGGCTCAGCTATGTTATTGGTGGTGCAGATAAGTTGCTACATCTAGGGGTTTCAAAGCATCATACAGGTAACTGCCCTCACCTTTCTCATGCTGTAGATGTGAACTGCATACTGAGTGGATAGATACAGCAAAAGAAAAGTTATCAATGCTATGCCTCACTGATTGCATGTGCACGGACGCCAGCTTAGTTAGGACTTAGGTGATGTCCTCCCACTATATTACATGAGTTACTACATACTGAATGAAGACCCATAGCTAAAGTTAAGTATGGACATCAACGGTAGAGTCTGTTATTGCAGGTACACACAAGTTACCAAAGGTTGGAGTTATGCTGCCTCTGCTTCACAATTCGGACCCCTGTTAAGCAGGCACTGTATATTTAATGTAGGAATAGATCTAAACTACTGTCATGGAGTTCAGCATTACTGCTGCTTTACTGCAGTTGTGCAGAAATAGCTTCACTGTGTGGCTGCATGTCCTCAACCAAGCAATGACAACCCTCCCCCGTTAAGCCAAACTCCGCCATTGTAAGTGGAGAGACAGAGCTAAACTAAGCAGATGGCCATGAACAGTGCATCTACCTTTTTTTTTAATTTAATATATTTTATTGATTAATTATTCATGACAGTATACAAGATCGATGGCATTGAAACAAACCATTGTACAAAACACCCTAATATATCGAGATATAATGACAGGAAACAAAACTGTACATACCCATTCATCAAGGGCTGTTGAAATGAATGTAATAAGGTTAACTTTCCCTCCCCAATCCCCTTCCCCCTCCCTCCATTGTGGTGCATGTTAATTTTATTTATTTGGCTAAGGAACCACTTAAGTAAAGAAACATAACTATTGAATCGGGATCTTAAGAATTGAGACTGACTAAGAAAGCTAAAAGCCGCCTATCCCAGCTGCATCATATAATTATTACCAGACTAAACATAGAAGGTTGACCAGATGAGAATCAGAAAATAACAATGACATAAATAGATTCCGGCATAAGTGAAAAGAAAAGAGGAGAAAGGGAAAAAAGAAAGCATGGAGGAGACCGCAACCCATTATATATTGAAATATCATTTAAGATACAGGGCATATAACTTGCCCCATTTTTTAGTGAAGGAAGGTAAATGGTGGTTCACCTGAGCTATCAGGTTCTCCACCTGGAGTGCAAAGGTGATCTCATGTAACCATTCCGTATAAGTTAACACAGATTGGTCTTTCCGTTGTCTAAGTACTAGTTTTTTAACCGCCATTGATATTAGAGCCAAGTGATATCTCCTTTCCTTCACTTGTATTTCGGAATAATCACCCATAATACAAGTTTTAGGGGAGAAAAGGCCTTGTAACCCCAATAACGGATCAAGAGAGGTTTCTATTTGCTTCCAAAGAGGGGATACTGCTACACATGACCAGAAAATATGTATCACAGATCCCTCTTCTTTGTTACACCTAGAACATATTGTTGAAGCTATACGCTTCATCTGGGCCAGTTTAACCGGAGTATAATAAAGGTTATTTAATATACAATATTGTGTAACCCTGTATCTGTCTTGAGTATGATAGACATGTAGGTCTTTCCACATATTATGCCAGTTAATGTCTCTATCTGGATATAGGCTTTGCCAGATATTGGGGCCGGCACTTGATGGGGTCACTGGAAACATGTGCAGTAAATTATACAACCTGGAAATACTATGTGGATTGTTAATAATTATGGAGACTTGATAAAAAAAGTCAGCAAGATAGGAGACTTTAACATTGCTCCCAAACCTTTTGCACAAAAGATGCCTCAGCTGAAAAACCTTAAAGGCCATCGCTGTTGACCATTTAAATTTTCCTAAGATCTCACCCGTATCCAAGATATGACTTGGCAAGTAAAAGTCCCTCACACTACATCCAGAAAGAGATGGTAACCAATTTCGAGTTATCACAGAATTACCTATCCAAAGGTTTGGATTTAAACAAATGGGTTGAGAGAGATCCAGAGTTGGGGAGATCTTAAATACTTGAATAATTGAGAGACCACCTGAGGGAGATCCCAAGAGGTAAGAGCGAAATGTTGCAGGATATTCTTGTAGGTATGTAAAAAAGAACTTTGGGATCAATATTGTGACTACTAATGAGGTCTAATTCAGCTTGCCACCACAATGGTTTATACCTTGTAAGCTGGGAGTCCGTGAAGATAACCATTTCCACATTTGTTCAAGTGTGAGGCCCAATAATAGTAAAAGAAGTTGGAGACAGAAGCCCCAAAATCTTTTAGCGGATAATTTGTTATAAGATTTCTAACAGACTTATTATTCCAAATAAAGGAATTTATTCCAGAGTGAATACTCTGGAAATAAGACATTGGAATCCATATATTTAACATATTTAAGGGGTAGAAAATCCTAGGCAACACATTCATTTTAATAATATTTATTCTACCCCACAACGATAAGGGAAGCTTAGACCACCTAGCCAGATCCTGTTGAATATCCCTCCATAGATCTTCTAAATTCAGTTTCCGCGACAGGGATGAATTAAGAGTAATATGAATCCCTAAATATTTGATAGAACATGTAGTCCATTTCATCCCCAAATTAGCAAAACTTGAGCTGTGAGTGAGATGGTTAAGAGGGAAAATTTCAGTTTTATTAATACTAAGTTTATAATTAGAATACTTACTAAAGTCCTCAATTATGTCCAATGCTGCTTTTAATGAAAGGGTTGGATTTGACAAGTGTAAAAGCAAATCATCAGTGAAAACTGAGATTTTTGCAATACCACTGACCACGGGAATGCCTGATATAAGTGGGAATGAGTTTAAAAGCCTAAGAAGGGGTTCAAGGTATAAATTGAATAAAAAGGGTGAGAGGGGGCAACCTTGTCGCGTGCCTGATGTAAGAGGGAAGGGATCAGATAGTATCCCATTGCAGTACAGTCTAGCCCCAGGCGAGGCATACAATGCCTGCACCCATGTTATAAACAGAGGGGGAAATCCCATAGCTTGTAGCGTGGCCCATAGAAAAGTCCAGTCCAACCTATCGAACTCCTTTTCTGCGTCCAGGGATACTAAAATCATTGGGGTGAGGGATGACTTGGCTGCATTAATAAGATATTGTAGTTTACGGTGGTGGTCGGTTGGGGATCTATTAGCAACAAAGCCAATCTGTTCCGAACTAATTAAGGGGATCCATACTTGTTCAATTCTCTTGGCCAGAATTTTGGCTAATATCTTAATATCGCAGTTTAGTAATGAAGTAGGATGATAGCTCGAAGGGAGGTGTGCAGGCTTACCTGATTTGAGAAGAAGGATAATAAGGGCCTCTAAAAGTGTGGGATCCTGCATGTTCCCAGCAAGCAAATATTGGTACAGACGAAGCAGGCCGGGTGCTAAATCATTAGCAAATTGTTTATAGAAATTCGGAGAGAGGCCGTCAGGTCCGGGGGCCTTATTTGGGGTCAGATTGTTAATTGCCGTCAGAATCTCCCGAGTAGAAATGGGAGAGATCAACAGTGCTTGTTGATCCTGTTTGATCGAGGGCAAAGAAGTGGTTGCTAAGTAGCTAAGCATCTCATCTAAAGAAGGGGAGGGGTTAGCTTTATTATAAAGTGAGGAGAAAAAAAGCCTAAGTATCGAGACGACTTCCCCAGGTCTGGTTTTAATCTCCCCATTGGAATCTTCAATGGAATTAATTAATCTAGACGACTCCAATTTCCTTAACCTCAGAGCTAACAGGTGACTAGCTTGTTCCCCACACTCGACGTATCTCGCCTGAGTTCTCAGAATAGCAAACTCTGCCTTTTCCTGGAGTAAGAGAGAGTATTGATTTCTTAGAGACAACAGGACTTCTAAAGTGTCCGGTGCGGAGGCAGTAGAGAGAGATTGCTCTAGTGTTTTAATTTGAGCAAGAAGTGCTGAGACTTTAGCCTCATTCTTTTTCTTACGTGTAGAGGCCAACCGAATAAATTCGCCTCTCAGGCAGCACTTCAGCGCACACCATTCGTGGTCAGCTCGTGCCACTGAACCCTGGTTGCAGGCAAAGGAAGACTGAATCATATTCGATATTCTAGTAACAACGTAATCCTCCTTGAGGAGCTGATTGTTCGCCTCCAAAGAGATTTCTACTAAGATTAGCATCCAGCATTGTGACCACCCAGGCTGATGCGTGGTCTGATATAACTATAGATTCTATTCCCGAGTCACTCGTACCCTGCAAAAAAGTGTTACTAAATAAAATATAGTCGAGTCTAGACCACGTAGTATGCACTGTAGAGTAAAAGGTAAAGCCACGGGTTGCTGGATTTTGTAGCCGCCATGGATCACATAGACCGAGTGAATCCATAAAGTCTGAAAGTGCCTTTTGAGCAGCAGAGGGGGGTTTAAGTAGGGAGTTGGATCTATCCAGATCCTGTGTGGGAGGCAGGTTCCAATCCCCCCCTAGTATTATGGGTAGGGACAAAAACATTTCTAACTTGTCTAATAGAGTTATAAAGAAGACTGGGTCTCCCCCAACAGGGCCATAAATGCTGTCTAGTATGACCTCGGTATGGTCCAAAATACCATTTACTAATATATATCTACCTATTGGGTCTACTATAATAGTCTTGGATTGGAAGGCTACTGAACGGTGTATGAGAATCGCTGTACCCCCGGCCTTAGGTGACCCGCCCGAGGCAAATACTTGTCCAATACCTCTTCTCCATAGGTTGACAGCCTCGCTTGGAAGCAGGTGAGTCTCCTGAATAAAGGAAACTCTTGCTTGCAAGTAATTTAAATGTTTTAGTATTTGCAGTTTCTTTATAGGGTTGCGGGCTCCTCTTACATTCCATGTAACAAACTTAATAAGGTTAGATGCCATTTGCTATGAACCTCTCTATTATTTCTAGTCTGGTAATTTTTGGAATATGCACCACAGCTCCCACCCCATAACTACAATTCTTCCCTTAAAAATTATTAAAGGAGATCCTAAGCTTAAATTTGAACAGTATAACACAATAAAAATGAAACCCCCCAACCCCATAACATCCTTCAACAATTATAATTATGATCTCTACTATTATTAATTGCCGGTGTTTATCCCACCCCCCCTTTAGTTTTCACCCACAAGAAACTATATACAATCAAACTGCGAACCCTAAGTCCCTGGAAAAAAAACTACTCGTATTTGGTCCTACTGCTTCTTCCTTAAACACCTAGCATATACCCCCTCATAGAGAGAATTGAAAGTAACCTAAAATTAAATTGAAGCTAAGGTTAGACCAGTATTGCTTCATCTTAAGATCTCTCCGTAATAAATGTTGCATGATTGTATAGCAATTCTTGACATAGAAAAATACTGTTACTTCCTATGAGGTAAGCTAGGAAAATCCCCTATTATCCAATGCGATGGGGTCAGGCATGGTCAGCTCCACTTCAAACCCCTTACCCCCACCCCATGTCCGCCATACAGTCCATTCTGAACCCTAGAAGAAAAACAAAAAGGGGGAGGGAGGGAAGGAGAAGAGGGGAGGGAGGGAAAAAGGGGAGGGGAAGGGAGGGAAGGAAGAAAAGGGGGAGGAGTGGGAAAGGGAAAAGGGAAAATGGGAATTTAAAATGGGAATTTAAAATAGTTCTTTTATTTATTGTTTGTCCTTTGTTATGCATCACGATCATCCTTCCTCCTTTCTTGGCTTCGGTTTCTTGTATTCTTCCAGTCAGTACGACGTTTTAATAGTCCGTAGATCTGCTGTAGGATTTTGGTCCCACAAGTCCTTTATTTGCCATAAGAACAGATAAGTTGGCATAAATGCAGCTGAACAACAGGGGTGGGCCTATTGTTCTGCCATTAATGGTTCCAGGGGGCTGAATTTGCAGAGGACTGGTGACCTTGTGTACCCACTTATGGGGCCCCAGGAAACGCAGACCAGCCATCGAATGGACCCGACCAGAATTCCACCCTGGCCCCATCAGCTTCAAAACCCACTGGTCAGCAACCCACCGGGGTCACATCCCTCGATGACAGCCAAATACACAACAAAACAGCGCAGAGCAAAGTATCTCCTCCAGTGACAGGTAAAGAGAGTCAGCATATTAGTTAATATGAAAGCTAGGCGTTATCTCTCACCGGTATCCCCTTCCTTCATGCTTCAAAAAATCATGGACAGATAGAAGATTTGTTAGCCCTTTTAGTTACTGTGCCTCAGGTAGTTTTAAACAGGGAGAGTAGAATCTGAGCCAGGTCTTCTTGAGCTTGAGAAACTGCTTCATATGTGTGCCATTTACCTTCCAATGAGACCTGCAGGCGAGCAGGATAGGCCATCCTAAATTTAATACCTGCAGCTATTAGTTTGGAGACTACAGGGTGAAATGTGGCTCTTCATTGACGAGTTTCTAGTGGGAGGTCCTGGGTTATACGCAGCATTTTCCCCTCCCAGGAGATGGATTGCATTTCCTTCACTTTTGTTAGAATATGCTGACGTTCCAGGTAGTTGAGCATCCTATTAATTATAGGTCTGGGAGGAGCCGAGGGTTCAGGCCTTGGTTTTAGTGATCTATGGGCCCTTTCAATAATATAAGTGGGATTGTGTGGAGAGGGGCCCATGATCTTAGTGAGCAGAGCCTGAATAAAAACAATGCAGGAAGGGCCCTCTTCCCCCTCTGGCAGGCCATGAATTAAAACGTTATTCCGCCTACAGCGGCCTTCTAAATCTTCTGTTTTTTGTTGAAGCTTGGTTATTTGCTGCTTTAATTTAATAATTTCAGGGTCCGTTTTGTCTGTCCAGGACTCCAATGAGATGGCGTGGGCTTCGTTATCTGAAACCCGTTGTCTTATATTAGATACCTCCCCACGGAGGTTTTTTAATTCCTGTGTTAGCTCCACTAATGCCTCCTTAAATGGGTGCATCTCCTCCAAAAACCTCTCTTCCGATAGAGGAATGGCATCAGAGAGGGCCGTTAGTTGTTTGGCCGAGGAGGGCTGGGCCTGTTGCTTGGCCTTCTTAGCTTGTTTCTCTGGGGTGACCAGCGGGGTATGCTTAGGCATAGCTGCCTTCATTTCGGTATCCATTGCCGGTAGTTTCCGCACGCTACGTCGCCGAGCCACTTCAAGCACTTCCCCGGTCTATTAGTGTCACCGATGCAAGGAAGGGGATCGCGAACTGAACTTAAAATGAATGAAAAATACGAAATTAACGGAGGTGGGGTAGGAGACCGAAAAACTCTCCGCTATCCTGCCCGACGCATCACGTGATCTCAACAGTGCATCTACCTGACTGCAGTTGCATACCACTTACCACAGTTAAGAGTTACACAATCTCAGCCAGGCAATGAACCTCTCCCCCCAACAGCAGACCAGGTACTGCATCCTGACTGTAGAACCACAACAAAACTGATGGTATGTACATCTACGGTACTAGTCTCTGATTCCAGGTGCACACAAGTTAGTACAGTTAGGAGTTGAATGATATCAGGCAGACAATGATGGCCTGTCAGCCCCACATCAACTACATTGTGCATGGTGAGTGGAGAGCCACAGCAAAACTAAGGCCATGGACATGAGCAGTTGATGTTTCTGGTTGCAGGTAGACAGACAAGTTAACACAGTTAACAGTTGCATGGACTCAGACAGGCAATGCTCCACTTCCATCCACCCCTACAAAGCTAGGTACTCTATCCTGAGTGGAGAGCCACAGCAAAAGTGAGGCAATGGACATCTATGGAAGGCCTATCTGATTGCAGCCAAACATGTGTTAGCACAGCTAGAAGTTGTATGGACTCAGGTAGGCAATGGGCCATCACCACACCTTCTGATCAAGTCTTGCTTCATGACTGAAGAACCATGGCAAAACTGAGGACATGAAAATAAATGATATACGTGTCTGGAAGTAGGTGGAGACATGTTAACACAGTTAGGAGTTGGACTATTTCCAGGAAGAATGATCCTGTCTGCAGACTCCCCGGGTGAGACCACATACTGGATCCTGAGTAGAGAGCTTCAGAATTACTGAGGGAATGGAGATCAGCAGTGCACCTGTGTGACTACAGGTACATCCAGGTGAGAACGACTATGAGTTGAATGACCTCAGACAGGCAATTACCCCTCCTTCTGCAGACCATCAGGTCATGCATCATGAGTGCAGACTCAAAGCAACACTGAGCCCATGGACATAGACAGTACAGATGCCTGATTGTATGTACAGAAGTTAGGACATGTAAGAGTTGTGTAAACTCAGCTGATCCCCGCAACACAGTGTACAACATCCTGAGTGTGGACGCAGAGCAGAACTGAACCATGAAGATGAACATTACATGTCCCTGATTGCAGGTACAGACAAGTTGGCAGTGTTAGGAGTTGCAATGACACCACTCTCCAGAGACCAGGTACTGCATCTTGAGTGGGATGTCACAGCAAAAAAATGAGCCCATGGACATCAATAGTCGTTGTCATTGAGTAGTGGCACACACAAGTTAGGCAGGTAGTGGTTGCATAACTTGACATAAATAGAAAGTTGTCAGATTGCGGATGTAGACAAGTTTCTAGAGTTAAGAGTTGCATGGCGTCAGCCACGCAATGGGCTTGCCCTTCCTTATCCACAGACCAGGTGCTGTTGTTTGAGTGCAGAGACGCAGCAGAAGTAATGCGATGTGCAACTACATTATTCAGCACTGGGAGTAAGTTGTATAACTGTTATTTGTGATGTATATTGATAATGCATGTGATATCTTGGACTGCTTATGCTGAGCACCATCAGTTGGCTTCCGCTTCACCACCTGCAGTGGCTGTGGTGACCCAGTCTCCCTGGCAGCTAAAAAAATAAACATTTTTAATAACAGATCTTATGACTATTTGTATGCTCATTGACATTGGTATTGCTTTTTATACTCAGCTGCCTATGTGCTACATGGCTAGTTATGAAATATAACTAAAGTAAAACATTGGCTATTAACATAAGCTTTTCGATAGCAGGTGAACAGTAGTCACAACGCTTTTTACTTTGATTCATAACAGACGTAAATTAAGCTGTTTGGACACTTGAGAATGATTTGCATTATTATGTTACCCTGAAATAAGAGAAGTTAATTGTGTTAACATTTCTATGCAGTATAATGTCATGGTTAAGACTGAACATAAAATGTTATGTTCAGATTGGCAGTGTGCCACTGTTGGAAATCCTCTAATAGTCAATCGCTAATGAAGAAATACTGGCATAGTTCATTTGTAGCACAGCAATATATACAAGAGAAAAAAACATTTAAAGTGTTTACAAGTTAAATATTATAATATTGAAGTACTACACTTGGTATTTTTGCAATAAGAAGCTTCTAAGACATGGCTTAACGGTGGATTTACCACAACTAGAAGGATGTAACAGTCAGCTGTGCATGTGGGTTAAACACTCTGGGTGTGGTAAATCACGTTAATTCAGAACCCCTTATGGCTTATTGTTAAACTGTGTGTGGAGAATAATACACACACTGTGTCCATAGTAGCTATCTGATCTGAGGAACTGACAGACAGGTCGATAGTGCTCACTGTTTAAATTACAAGTAAAAGGAATAGCATCTGTTGTGCTAACACAAAGGTGACATCAATATATGTATGTTGTGACACAGTTCAAGTTGAGACATGTACCTTTAATAGTATATATAATGTATGGTATAATGTTGTAATAGGAAGAAATTAACCTTTTTATAACAATGTTTTACCATCAGTGTGACATCACGATGTTGTTAACCCATTGATGGTATTTCACATTGATGAGTTAATAACTGGGAACAGTCTCCGCATGCACAAAAATGGATTGGATGGGCTTGAAATGCTCACACTAGTGAGGGCAGAGCAGCAGCAACATAAAAAAAACTGCAGTAAGGAACTTGTTTCATTTGTAAAACACCTAAATTTTTTCCATACACTATTAATATTATGTATGGTACATATATGGGTAACCATTTTTTTAAGTCATCTTGAGGTTGTCATGTTGACCTAAACCTGTTGAGGTTCACTCTCAAGGTTTACATGGTCACTTTGGCAACCTGTCAATGGTTAACAAACCGGTTAAACATCGATGACCATACATTATCCTCAATTTAATGGCTCCCAGATCATGCACAAGGTACTGTGATAAAGTATTGGCAGTTGTTTTATATTCACACTGTAAGAGTATGTGGTTATCTGTCTTTGTTGGGGTGGTGATGAATGTGTCTTACCTTCTGACTCAAAGAGAATTACACTCTCATCTGAGTCGTCACCATCCACGGCTTGTGATGGAGCTGGCACTACCTCACCCTGAGGCGTGGAGTGCTTCCGATGTTCTGTAAATGAATAAATAAACATTTTTACACTGCTGTTTATATCTAGGTGCAGCTCAGTATATGTTGACCCACTGTTCTCTCCTGAGTGGAGATCCATAGTTAAACAAAAGCCAATATAAATCTATGGTGCACCTTACTGATTCCAAGTGTACATAACTTAGGACAGTTAGAAGTTGCAGAGCCTCAGCCATGCAATGCCCCCCACCCCCTCCCTGCATCGACACAAATCAGCCACTGCTTCCTGGGTGGAAAGTCACAGCAAAAGTGAGACTTTGGACATGAAAGGTAAACCTCTGTAATTGCAGGTACTCAGAGGTAACGCCACTTATGTATTGCATGTCCTCGGGCAGGCAATGACATCCTATGTGCAGATCGGGTATTGTATTCTGAGTGGAGATCCACAGGAAAATAAAGTACATGTACATCAAGGGTACACCTGAGTGATTGCATGACCAGATAAGTTAAGACAGGCAGTGGTGTACGGCTTCACCAGGCAATGACACCCCCCTCCCACAGATCAGGTAGCGTATACAGAGTGAACAACTACAGCTAAACATGGACCATGGAGATCAATGGAAGAACTCCTTGATTGCAGGCACACAGAAGTTAGGATACTGAGGAGTTGCATGCTCTCAGCCAGGTAATACCCCTTCCCCCAGTCAAGGTAGTGCATGCTGAGTGGAGATTCACAGGAAAAGAAAGTACATAGAGATGAACAGTGCACCTCCATGGTTGTAGACAAATGCAAATTAGGATACTTAGGAGTTGCATGGCATCAGGCAGGCAATGCCCCCCCTGAATAGTTGCTGCATCCTGAGTGGAGACTCAAAGGGAAAAAAGGTCTGTGGATATATATGGTACAGCTCCATGCTTGCAGTAACACACTAGTTGGGGCAGTAGGAGTTTCACGGCTTCAGCCAGGCAATGACACCCCCGAGCAGGTACTGCATCCTGAGTGGATACTAACAGGAAAACAAAGGCTAAGGATATAAATGGTACAGTGGTATGACTGCAGTAACATACTAGTTGGGAGAGTTAGGATTTCTACGGTGTTAGATAGGGAATACCCTACCCCTCCCGCAGGCGAGGTAGTGCA
Organism: Neoceratodus forsteri; assembly: GCA_016271365.2. NCBI lineage: Eukaryota > Metazoa > Chordata > Ceratodontiformes > Ceratodontidae > Neoceratodus > Neoceratodus forsteri. The sequence goes on from CM057458.1 coordinate 1,175,638,041, forward strand.
TCCTGAATGGACAGTGACAGTAAAAGAAAGTACATCGATATCAATGGTGCACTTTTGTGGTTGCAGGGATACACAACTTAAGACACTTAGGAGTTGCACGGTGTCAGACAGGAATGGCAAGGCAAGACAAGGCAAATTTTATTTAAAAAGACGCCCAACCTGGAGGATCTGGGCGCTGTACAGCAATCAAATAAAAGCAGCACAGCACAATAATAATCTATTAAACACACTGCTCCAAACAAGTTAAAATGACATTTGATACACCATTTGCTACCGTCAGCTACAGATACACTTAGAGTCTCTAAAACTAAAGTAAACATCAACAATTAAAAAAAAAAAATATGAACTATAAAACATAGTCTGGGAATGCCAGATCGTACAAGAATGGCTTGAGGCGGGCCTTAAATACCTCGACAAATGGGGCCTCCCTAACAATTAAGTGGAGCAAATTCCACGGAAAGGGGGCAGCGACACTAAAGGTTCTGTCACCAGCAGTTCTTAACCTCGTCCTGGGAATTGCGAGGAGGCCCCTTGAGGAGGAGCAGAGGTAATGGACCAAGACAGCAGGTGTAAGAAGGTCACTCAGGTAACCAGGACCCAGGCCGTGTAGGGCCTTAAAGGTGAGCAAGCCCACCTTTAAGAGGACCCTCCATCTAAATGGAAACCATTGCAGTTAATGCAGCACAAGAGTAATATGACAGTATTTAGACTGTCCTGTCAACAACTTCACCTCCGCATTCTGCACCAGCTGCAGTCAGCGCAGGGTACCCCCAGAGACCCGGAGATAGAGTGCATTACAGTAGTCAAGCCTGGATGTCACGAAGGCATGCACCAAAGTGGGGAGGTCCAGTGGCGGAACTAAGGGCTTGATCCTGGCTATATTTCTCGGATGATAAAAGCTAGTACAGACAACAGAAGCCACCTGAAAAACAAAGTGTCAAACCGCTGTCAAGAATAACACCCAGATCACGCACCCTAGAGGAGGCCTTCAATGGTACAGAGCCAAGGCAAAGTCCTGTGTCTGCACCAGAGGCCAACCTATCATGCCATCTGTTCGACTCCACCACTAGTACCTCTGTCTTACTGGGGTTTAGTCGCAACCAGCTGGAGGCCATCCAGTCATTGATTTCAGCAAGGCAGCTGTTAAGCACTTCCACTGCACAAGATGTTCCCGGGGCAAAGAAAAAGTACAGGGGGGTATCATCAGCATAGCAGTGAAAACCCAAGCTGTACTTCCTAATGAGCTCTCCCAGGGGTAGCATGTATATGGCAAACAACATCAGTGACAAGACTGAACCCTGGGAAACTCCACACAACAGGTGGTCAGGGGAGGAGGAGACATTCCCCATCACTACCCTCTGCCTCCTGTTAGATAAAAAAGACTCAAACCAGCAGATGACAGAGCTGACAAGTCCGCAGAATTCCCTTAGGTGGTCAAGTAACACTCGATGGTCCACCGTATCAAATGCTGAAGAGAGATAGAGGAGAACAAGAATTGTCCCCTGCCTTCGATCTCTGGCCCTAAGGAGGTAATTGTGCACCTGAACTAGTGCAGTTTCTGTGCTATGCCTCACACAAACCCAGACTGGAGCGGTTCATAAAGATTATGGGCTATGAGATGCTTCTCAGCTGAAGCGCCACCACCTTCTCACAAACACGGGCCAACAGAGTCAACACATCCATTAAGAAATGAGTTGGCACTGGGTCCAGTTCACAAAATGTATGCTGAACCTTGGAAGTAATCTCACTGACCTCAGCCACCTCCACCAGTCTAAGCTCACCCCAAACAGGCAGAATGCTCTCTGGTCACCCATGGTGACCACTGTTGACCAGATTCTGGTCCACTGGTGGAACCCCATGCCTGATGGCAGACACCCTGTCCGAGAAGAACCGAGCAAACTCATCGCACAATGCATTCAAAAAACCTACCTTCAGCTGTAGACAGGAAGGATGAAGGAGTCTGTCCACAGTCCAGAAAAGCAGAGTTGGTCAGTTCCTCCAAGCAGCACTCTCCCTGGACAGGAATTCTGCCTTCTTACAGTTGATTGCCCCCTGGTATGCACCTTACTGCATATGTAGGGCCAGTTTGTCTACCTCCAGGCCAGACGTCCGCCAGCAGTGCTCTAATCTCCGATCAAAGGTCTTCATCTCCTTGAGCTCCCTGTCATACTAAGGGGACCTCTAGTGAGAAGACCTGGGTCATACACGGGCTGGTGCGAGGGAGTCAAGCACACCAGAAAGTGCCTTATTATAGGCTTCCATTACTGTGGACACATGCCCACCACATGCATTGTCCACACTTGATAGGTCAGCCACCACCAAGAAACCCTGAGGGGTCAACCTCCTAAAAGGGCAATAGCTGACCATCTCTGCAGGGGGAGGGCTACTGAGGGGGACCCCGCACTGGAACTTCACCATGCAATGATTGGACCAAACGACCCTATCAATGCTGAGACTATTTATCTCAAGCCTGAGTGAGAACACCAAATCCAACATGTGGCCACCCTGATGAGTCATGGAGGAAACTCCCTGGGCAAAGCCCAGAGATGACATAATCTGGAGGAAGTTATGACCATGCTGAGAGGATTCATCTCGCTCCAAACATTGAAGTCCCCCAGCACTAGACATCTGGGGGCCTCCAATGTTTCCCCGATGATGAAATTGGCCACTTCCTGCAAAAAATCTCCCGCCACCCCAGGAGGGTGGTAAATCAGGAGAACCAAGCAGCCTGTGCCCGGACCACCATGAGTGGCCACACATTCAAATGAATGTGGTGCTCTCACTGAGTGAATGGTGAAGCCCAGCTCAGATCTAAAACAGATGGCTACCCCCCAACCCTGCTTTCCACTCTGGGGCAGTGCACTATGGTATACCCGGACAGGATGGCAGCCTCTAAAACTCGGCCAGCATCATCAATGATCCAGGTCTTCATAATGCAAGCCAGATTGGCAAAACAAACCAAGTTCACCATAATTGCAGCCTTGTTTCTGACCGACCTGGCATTGCAAAGCACTGCCCTCAGGGGACTGGTGAAGAATGCAGCCCTTCTGGCTACTTGCTCACTCAGTCTGGTGGGAACCCTGGTGACAGTAACTAACCATTTCAGACCTCTCCCCAAGTCCTGTCTAATCCCAGGGCATCTTCGGCACCCCACTACCTCAATTCTACCACCCGCAGTGCAAGGGGCACCCCGCCCTGATCGAGTCCTATGACTCCTCCCAATTCCAACCTCCCTACAGCACCTTGCTGTAGTATCTGACACAGGGTGGCTGAAAAAAGGCAGAAGATCAAGCAGCCAGGATGCCCCATACACTGTTCTGACCCACCCCAGGCCTGCATACATTCCCAGACAATGCCCCCCCCAAGCAGTTAGTGCATCCTGAGTGTAGAGTCACAGCTGAAGTGAGGATCTGAACATCAACAGTACACCTCTATGATTACAGGTACACACTACTTAGGACAGCGAGAAGTTGCATGGCTCAGCCAAGCAATGGTTACCCCCCCCCCAGGTGAGGTACTGAATTCTGAGTGGTAAGTGACAGGTAAACTGATATCTTGGATTAGAATATTACAACTCTATCACTGCAGGTTCAGGCAACTTAGAACAGTTAGGAGTTGCACAGCCTGAGGCAGCCAATGCCCCCCCCCCCAGAGCTGGTACTGCATCATGAGTGTAGAGACACAGCAAAATTGAGGCCATGGATACCAATACTACAACTCCTTGATTTCTGGTGGACACAAGTTAATATAGTTAGGAGTTGGATGACCTCAGCCAAGCAATATTCCCCCAACCCCAAACAGTCATCATGTACTGCATCCTCCTGAGTGGAGAGCCATGGGAAAACTAACTGCATGCACATCAATGGTACATGTACTTGATTCAGCTACACATGAGTTAGGACACATAAGAGTTGAACGTCATCAGACATACAATGATCATTGTCTGCCTCCCCCCAAGACAAGGTGGTGGGTCATGAGTGTCATGCTGCTGCTCAACTACAACTGTTGAATTACTGACATTACAACAAGATATATCTGTCCAGCATAGAAATGAATGGTTAACATTTTATTATTAGTATGCAGTTTTGCTAATACTTATGATGCTGTAGGTGCTCCCCAGCAGCAGGTCTTCCTGCAGACTCCCACATCTCGTGGGCAAGGTTGTACCATCCTACATCATTATCCAGTATCTCTTCTCTTTGTTTGAGGATGTAGAATCACTGACACAGCAGTTTCCACCTCTGTTTACCCATAACATATGATTTATTTTTATGCGAAACCAGTATGCAAGATTCGCATGTATGCACCTCCACATATGGTCCATTTTTTGTTTGTACTCCTCATGAGTATTTTACAATTTTCTTTTGCTTGTGCTGCCTCAACCAGGCAGCACACCTTCTTCGTTGACCACAGTCTCATATTCTTTCCCTCTTTTAAATGCTGAAATAAAAAAAAAGAGAGAGAATATTTATTTATTATGTGTGTATATGTGTTCTTGTGAGGGTAAGTGGGTTAACTAATAACATATGTTACAGACCTTGTATGTATACAGATGATCAGAATGATTTTACATTCTGATATTTATTTTGTTAATATAGTTATAGTCAGAGTTGCAGTGAGTGTCATAGACAATAAATTTCTAACATTTGCTTGACCCACAGAAGGCACACCCTATTGCTTTGGTGACATGTTACTACAGCAGAGATTAAATATCTGAGCGTTATGTGAGTTGTGTATGCAGCTTTTCTATTTTTTGACCAAGGTTTTGTGGCTCTTAAAAGAGCCTTTTTTGAAAGGTGTAGTCTTTAACAGTCTGATTTCTTTAGAGGGCTGTGAGGATTCCATCTCAAAGGTATCCCAGGAAGAGGCAATTGCCAGCATGAGAGAAGTGCACACTGTCTGGTAGATATAGCCAATGATTAGAATACTTTATTTCAGGGTGATGTATTGTGTGTATCCTCGACATGCGCAGATATCCAGATATTTGTATGTTCACCTTTCTCTGAGCTCTGTCATGCAGGTACATGCGATGTTCTGCTTGCCAGACCCTACACTCTGTAATATCAGAAAACACAATTGTACAGGCAGGGAACATATCCATAAAGAAGCAAGTTCCAATTTTGCTTCTGAAACTAAATCTACCCATTATTTGGTACCCAAATCATTGCCTCTGAGATGAATCAACAGTATGTCTGGCTGAGTTTGAGTCCTCAGAAGTCTGTGCATTGTTGGCATGAGATTCTCTCACCTCATGCTACCCCTGCCAAACCACTTAACAGAGCAATTTGGAAGCTGCAGGTCTTTTCCAAAATCCCTCCTCTGAACATACTCTGAAGCGTACCTTACTATGCTGCTGCCCACTACCCACACAGTCCATTTGCTGTTTTCTGCCATTCTTAGATTTTATACTGAGAAGTGGACAGAGAACTACCAAAAAAAAATCAGTGTTTCTCCTGAAGTGGCTAGTCACAACTTAATGTGGACCTAAGATTTCCCTCTGTGCTTCAACATTGCTTTGGTGGGTTGTTCCAAAACACAGTTCTTTTAAATGTTATTGGTTAATGATTTCTTATGGCTAACCAATACAGTGGATGCACTCACTATTACTACACTGAATGGCTGTGGCTGCTGTCAACCAAAAATGCTGGAAGATTTCTTAGTGGGAAAATACTACATTTTAATAGCTGCTTCAGACAATCACAGCTACAGAGAGGCATGTGATTGGTTACTTGTTGTGTTATGATACATGTGCTGCTTACTTTCTGCCTCCATTTGCAGCTCTATCTGTGCTAGTAACTACTGATTGACATTATGACTTTAAACAGTTATAACTTATTTTACTGCATCATAGTTTATTTAGATTGTCATAGTCAAATAGAGCACTAAAAATGTTTTGTTTAATACTATTTTTGTGCTACTAACACTTTTTATAATGCTAGGAAAATTGTTAATAAAATGTGATGTACTTACACAGAGTAAAGCAGTGTGTCTCTGTTTCTTCTAAGATAGCTGATATGTCCTTCTTCTCCACTGTTCTGCCCTTGTCATTGGTTCCCAGACATGGGCTAATCAATGTGATGCTGCATTGGTGGGATTGTCTGTCACTCAAATAGGAAGCAGTCTCTGATTGGCTAAGTTTTATAGGGGGTGTTTTGCAATATCATTTTGTGACACTTTCATGCTCATGACAAAATTATTTGACACTTTTGTGCATTCAACACTACTTTTGCAACACTACCTTCGACACTTTTGTACTAATGACATTACATTTTGCAACATGACACCAAATTTTGTGAAAATGTCGCGTGTTCAACACTACTTTTACAACTTTTGTAAAAAACAGTATTTTTAAGGAAAGAAATTGTGGATGCTTTACATTGTACCAATACTTCAGTTTTTGACATTTTCAGATATTTCTTCTGATATTATTAATCAGCTTATGTTCTGCGATGTTTGAAAAGATTGTATACAGGTTTAGTGATGTTCAATTATTAGAGTAATAATGTTTGCAATCTTTTGTAGGCAGTACTGTTTACTGTTCCTATATGAGACTTGGATACTGTGTGTCACAATGTAATGTTAGGGCAAACAAACAGATCAACACTTAAAACTGTTTTTTTTTTTTCTATTTATTATACAAGTGTCTGATACTTCCATAAGATTGGTGCAGGTCACTGTGAATTTACAGACAGGGAAGATGCCCTCTAAACAGAGACAGAGCTCTATGCAGAGATGAAAAAGGTATCATAGTACTTCACTGTTGATTAAGAGTGCTCTGAAACCCACTGATGGTAGTTCAAGATGTAAAACGATTCAGCGTTTCACTCAAGAAGTGACGTCACAAGTTGCTCACTCCACAGAAAAGGTACGTACTTCCTCAACTGCAAGGAAAAAATGTGTAGCTGAGAAACAGTTGTGCAAATCCCTGAAACACTAATGTTGCAAAGGCAAGCATAAATAAACGTGCTAAGCGGTGACGTAAATTCATAGCTGCTGATGCTTATCTGAGGAAGCAAAAGTATTTTCGATCACTAGCTTCTAAACCAAAGATTGACAGACTTATTTTTGCTGTGATGAGGCATGAGCACAGAAAAACAAAGAGTCATCTCTCTTTGATAACATTGCGTTCTCAAAGTAAATATGTTTGTAAATAGAGCAGTATTTGTTCTTCAGCGTTTGTGGTGTAAGATGACACATGTACTTGAGCAGTTCAGAAAAGTATGACATTAAGATGAGGCTACAATGGTATTCTGTCTTGAACCTGGTGGCTGCACACACAGCACTTAGAGGCGTATTTCTGGGAGGAGCCATATTACTCACAGAAAAAAGGATAGCAACTTGTGCATTGATGAGTCTGGTAAACTGTAATGTGCTGAGTGTGTGTGATGACACTACAATGAAATCAGATAATAATAAAATAATAATATTCTTTATTTTTAATGTGCCTTTCAAAAAAATCAAGGCACAGAACAAGTTGTAAAATCACACCATAATAAAACATTACAATACATATTACAATACAAATTATTAATACATCACATCAAACAGAATGACACAATGGTAAAATCAAACCAAATCAGTCACTTCCCCATTAGCTTTAGTCCATAAGAAGGATTTTAAGGCTTGTTTAAACCCCCCCCCACTGTCGCTCACTCTCTAATCTGATGTAGTAGAGAATTCCAGAGGGTCGGAGCCACAAACACAAAAGCCCGGGCACCCGATGATTTCAAAATAATCCTTGAAATCTCCAGCAACCCCTCACTGGCCGAGTGGAGTGGTTGCTCCTGGAGATAGGGAACCAGGAGCTCTTTCAGGTAGTCAGGGCCCAAACCATGCAGGGCTTTGTAGGTCAACAGACCGACTTTAAAGGTGATCCACCACTGAACCGGCAGCCAGTGCAGTCTCCGCAGCACCTGTGTAACATGGAAAAAAATGAGAAGTCCCAGTTAACAACCGGGCTGCAGAGTTCTGCACCAGCTGCAAGCAGCAGATATCAACCCGAGGAAGCCCAAAGTAAAGAGAATTGCAGTAGTCCAGACGCGTTGATCAGCGTAGGTAGGTCCCCGGATGGAACAAGGTGCTTGATCCTAGTGATGCTCCTAAGATGGTAAAAGGAAACTTTAATTACGGCCGATGATGGGTGTGAGGCAACTACTCAGCCTCGTAAGCATCACTATCTCTCATGGATGTGTGATGCGACTTGCAACCAAAGGCAATCATCTTTTGACAAAGTTGAGCACTTTATCAACCTGTTTGTCATTACTGATCTTAAAGACAGACATAAACTGTTTGAGACTATAGACCTTTGTAAGATCCGTCCACATACTGGACTTATGGGTAATTTGCTTGCATGTCTAGGTAGTGGTATTTGTGACAGTGTCTTTCACCACATGCAGATGCTGGAAGTGCATCAATCAGGCATGCAGAACTTTGTGTACAGGTTCTATGAGGTTCGACAAGTTGTCACTCAGTATACTCATCTGAATGAGTTACTACAGTCTGGTGACATGCATGGTGCCATGCCATTTCTGAAACAGCTGCGATAGGTCAGCGGTGTGACAGATACAGTGGTTGATCAGTTATCAGTTGCTGATCGAAATTCTTTGTCTGTCTTAGAAAGTAATATTTTCAAGCAGTTTAGGAAATCAATAGGCAAATTTGAGTTGGCAAAGACAGAAAAATTTGACTCTATATGTGTGTCATGTGATCGGCTCTGTTACGAGAAACAAACAGTCACAGTGAACCTGAAAACCTTGTCAGCATACAATGACATGTGGTTTTGACTGTCAGCATTTCTGCTGTTAAAGTATGACTTTCAGTTAGACCCAATCATGGTCATGTGCAAGCACTGTTTCTCCAAAGTGAAGGCTAACATTCTGCCACCAAGGTCAGTCTTGAACAATATGGAAGCACATGTTATGCCAGCTGAGATTACCACATTGAATATGTTTGAACGGATTCTTATTCAGACTATGACACCATTTCAAACTATTCTACATCTGAACACTAAGACATGGAACATTCCACAAAAATAATTCATTAGATCTCTTAAGGGTTCCGTCGTGTATCTTCCATTTCCTCTGCAGGAAAATGTGGAGGATATCTCCATTGATAACTCTTTGGTGATCCTTGTCAATGGTGGATGTTGTCAATCTAGAGAAGGTGAAGCTTTCTCTTACTTATTTAAAGAGCAACACCCCTTTTATGCAGATCTTGATATAGATTGCATGACCAGTGTGTCTGTTGAACATGATGTGTTGGAAACCACAAAACCAATGATCAAGAAGGTCAATGTGGAGACAAATGATAATGTATATGAACAGTACTCAATTCACCCACTGCATGGCAGAGATCCAGTAGGGGACAATATTGATATTTATCAAATGAAACAGGTGGAAGGTGAGCCTGTCAGCATTTGGGAGGCAACATTGGAAGCACACTGATTCTCAGATTTATTCCCAAAAGGGTCAGGTGGACACCTAGATGAAAGAGAAGTGTGTGTACAGAGTGCTGAGTACCGTACTAGTCGTGTTCCCAGTAAGGATGGCAAATTCAGACGTAACATACAGTACCTGTTTCATCTCCTGTGGGAGAGTGAGCTTAGCATACTGTCTGTGTCTATTGAGCATACTATTTGTCTCATAACTCCACTTGATGGAATAACAGCTGCACAGTTTCTAGAGAAACTAAAGCAGAAGAATGAAAATGTGCAAGTGAATTTGTCTTCCATTCTGTCAAGTCTACGTGGCACCAAAGAATACTGGTATCGCAGACACTCTGAGGTTATGACCATGCTGTGAGAGTGTGGTCCAGCCACATGGTTTGCCACACTCAATTGTGCCAAGTATGCCTGGGATGAGGTCATAGAACTGTTGAAGTGGGCAAATTGTGATGTAGAGGGCATTTCATCAGTGACTGTCAGAGAAATGTGCTCACAGGACCATGAGTCTGTGACAAGGCATTTTCACAAGTGATTCCATGACATTATGACTTTCATTTTGTCAAAGGAGAATCTGCCTCTTGGCATTGTGGAACATTACTTCTGGAGGATAGAGTATCAGGCACGAGGTGCTCCTCATATTCACATGTTACTGTGGATTAAGGATGTCCCATGCATAGGTGAACATGAAGCAGCACGAGTGTAAGCATTCATTAAGCAGTACATCACTTGCCACATTCTGGACAAGTATGACAGTCCTACACTGTGGAAGTTGGTGCAGAAGTTTCAGTGCCATATCTGTGTGAAATACTGCTGCACAGTAGTGAAGAACAAATCTTGATTGGTACACAAGATGCCATTTTGGATTCCTCAGACATGTCTGTCAGGATGATTGCTTGAGTGAACTTTTTTCAGCTATGCAACACTACCTGAAGACAAAATCAACCAAGAGGGTTTATGAGTTACCCAGCGAAGTGAATGAGGTGTACATCAATGACTACAACCTTACTCTTCTTCTAATGTGGCAAGCAACTCATTGGCTCTGGTTCGGTACGTCACTTCATACATAACTAAAGATGAACAGACTAGCTTGCAAGATCTTTGGGAAGATATTGCTAGTTCAAGCAGGTCACTGACATCTCAGTTGTGGTCACTGGGGTTGAAGACCCTATCACACAGAGAATGTGGTGCTTATGAGGCCAGCAATTGCTTGATTGGTCCCCACACACATAGGCACCTCCTCTTTGGGAAAGCAAGTAGCGGGGGATGGCTCACCAACATCATCCAACTCAGGTGCTGTTATGCAATGCCAGATCCATTAGAAACAAGACTGCTATTATGGCAGATCTTGTTGAAACTGTGGCTCTGGCTTGCATTACCAAGACCTGGTTAGATGGGAATGCCACCCCAATTTTAGAGGTGGTGGTTCCCTCTGGGTACTCAGTCATACATCGCCTGAGATTGGGTCACGAGGAGGGGGTTGTGGTCTTTTTTAAGACCGAGTTGGGCCTAACTGGTGTTCCAGTTGAGGAGGTCACATCATTTGAGTGTACTGTGGTAACTGGTGTGGGTTGCAGGATGGCCATCATTTACCATCCACCAGGTGATGAGAAGCTGTTCCTGCAGGAAGTAGCAGGCTTCGCCATCGACATGGCATTGGAGTCACCCAGACTGATGGTTCTGGATGATTTCAATGCTTGTGTCGACTTCGAATCCTCACTTTTTGGAAAACACTTCCTCCAGGTGATGACATCTGTGGCCTTCTCACAGGTTGTTTCTGCAGTTACCCATAATGGTGGTCACTCTCTTGATCTGGTCTTCCTCCTGGGGATCGAGGCCTCCATCTTGGTGGTGGAACCTGTCGGTTGGTCTGATCACTGCACCATTAGCTTCAATTTTTTTGCGCCCCTGGGTAGGTCAGCCCCTGTGGAGATGGTCAGTCATCTCCCTTTGCGGGATATTGTCCCTGAAGATCTGGCGGCAGTGATTGACCTAACAATGTTTGATGAGACCAGCACAGATCCCGAGCTCTTGGTCTTGGCCTATAATATGGCCATTTCCTCAGCTCTCAACCTGATTGCTCCTGTCCGTGTTCGCCCCTTCTGCTTCACCCTAGGGCCTCATGGTTTGATGGGTCCCTGAAGGAATTGTGGAGGTTGGGGCATAGGTTAGAGCATTGTCGGTGGAGGACTGCCTTGGATGTCAACCATCTTATTTTGTTAGAGCATTATAAATTCTATCAATCAGAAATTTCCCATCAGACGGCAGAATTCCTGTTCAGGGAAGTCGCTGTTGCACGGAACTGACCAGCTCAACTCTTCTGAACTATGTGGACAGGTTGTGCAGCCCAGCCTGTTTTCAGCTCCGTCGAGTTTTTTCACAAAAAGAGTGTGATGAGATTGCTTGTTTCTTTGCGAATAAGGTGGCCGACATCAGGCAATAATTCCATCAGTCTCTTTCTATGGGGGTTGCTGTTGGCAGGTGCTCAGTCACAGAACCCAGGGCTTCTTGGAGTACCTTTCATCTGCCAGAGTTCGTTGATATTATGAGGATTGTCCAGGAGATGCATCCCACATGCTGTAGTTTAGGTCCAGGCCCTACTTCCTTGATTTTGGGTTGTAGTGATATTATCAGCCCGGTCTTGGCACAGATCGTCCAGTGCTCTTTGGATTTGGGTGAGTTCCCTAGCTCCCTGAAGGAGGCGGTGGTGACACCCCTCCTGAAGAAAGCTTCTTTAGACCCAGAGAATCTAGCAAACTACAGACCTATCTCTAACCTTCCTTTTGTGGGAAAGGTTATTGAGAAAGTTGTGGCAACTCAACTGGAGAACCATTGAACCATCCATACTTTATACGAACCTCTCCAATCGGGTTTTTGTAAGAGGCATGGTACTGAGACTGCTCTGCTTCAGATGCTCAATGATTTCCTGATGGTGAGAGATCAGAGGAACCTTTCCATCCTGGTAATCCTTCATTTGTCATCAGCTTTTAACACTGTGGATCATGGGGTTCTGCTCGGGTGCCTGAGGTTCATCTGTGGGCTGTTGTATACAGTACTCGGATGGTTTTTATCTTTCCTCACTGGTAGAACTCAGAGAGTTGTCTCGGGAATATTTTCTTCCAAGTCTTTCTCTCTGCCTTGAGAGGTTCCTCAGGGCTCGGTGCTGTCTCCCATGTAATTTGCAATGTATATGCTGTCCCTCAAAGACATTGTAAGATGGTATGGGCTGAGGTTTCACTGCTATGCTGATGATACCCAGCTCTACCTGTCTTTTGCCCCCAACCAGGTTAGTGCTATCTTGGTACTGAATCATGACCTCGTGAAAATCCAAGATTGGATGAGTTCTGGTGGTTTAAAGTTGAACACAGGAAAGACTGAGGTTTTAGTGGTGGACCCGGGTCACAGGACAGAAGGTTTAAGGACTGCTCTCCCCTTTGGTTTAGTCCTGGGGGGTGCAGATCCTTTCCTCTGAATGGGTGCATGACCTGGGAGTGGTGCTTGATGACGGGCTGTCCCTTCATCATCAGGTGTCGGCCATCATCAAGCTGGCCTTCTACTATCTTAGGAACATTGCCAGGATCAAGCACCTCATTCCATCTAGCGATCAGCCTGTTCTGGTCCATGCCTTTGTGACTTTGCACCTTGACTACTATAACTCCCTTAACTTAGGGCTTCCTGTGGTTGATATCCGCCACTTGCAGCTAGTGCAGAACGCTGCTGCACATTTGTTGACTGGGATTTCTAGAAGATCTCACATTACCCCTGTGCTGTGCAATCTGCACTGGCTGCCTGTTCAGTGGTGGATCACCTTTAAGGTAGGTTTATTAACCTACAAAGCCCTAAATGATCAGGGTCCTGACTACTTGAAAGAGCTTCTCGTTCAATACACCCCTCTGTGACAGCTCTGCTCAGCTGATGAGGGGTTGCTGGAGACTCTGAGGGTTAGTTTAAAGTCATTGGGGGCCCGTGCCTTCAGGTTTGTGTCCCCTACCCTCTGTAATTCTCTGCCCTGTCAGCTTTGGTAGTGCAGGACTGTGGGGTGCTTTAAGCAGGCTTTGAAAACCTGTTTATGAGGAAAAGCATACTCTGAATCTCTTTGATTTTAATGGTATTTATCATAAATGCTTGATCTTTATCTATCTGATCTGCACATTGATATTCAAAAGGTGCTATATTAAATACAATTTATTATTATTATTATTATTATTTGTACGGCAAATCTGATGCTGTGCACTTTCTCAGTGTAAACTACAAAGAGAAGCAAAAACATGTACTTATTCGTCATGCTGAGATTGAGGAACTTGCTGTCAAGAGACCTTCTTCAAGACATATCTTGAAGAATAACCTTATTGACATGTACTACCCCTGTAGACATGAAGACATGGATCAAATGTGTTTATTTGAGGTGGCTAAGTGGCATGACTACAAGACAGATGTTTAACCTGATTGTACATGCATCATTTACAAGGTCAAAGGAGTGGACGACTGTCTCGTTAAGAGACATAAGCCTTGGCTTATTGACCACTGTAAGTTAAATCTAGGCACATCTGAGAGCAGAAAGCATTACTACTTTGCTCTCCTGTTTCTATTTAGACCCTGGAGGAATGAATCTGAATTAAAAGGTGACTGTGATACATTAAAGGAAGAATTAAATCACAGTTGTGAGACATTCAAAAGTAAATACTCAGACACATATATACAGAGGCTAGACACTGAGAAGAAGCAACTTGAGAAGGCACAGAAATAACTTTAAGAGGACGCTCCCATCAGTTCACAGGACAATCTTAATCCAGAAGAACAAGTTATCCTTGGAGAACCTCTGCCTCTGAATGCCCGAGAAGTACTCATGTCAGAAGTGGAGAGTGCTGTGGAACATGGGACACACTACAGTGTTGACCCCACTGAGTTGACAGACAGACTCAATGAGCAGCAACATGTGGTTCACTCTGAGGTCACTGATGCTGTCTGGCATGGAATACTACATGAACACAAGAAATGTGACTGTCTTGACTACAAGCCACTGCTGATGTTTGTTAGTGGCTCAGCCAGCACAAGGAAGAGTTTCCTTAAAGAGGCCATAATGGCAGAAATACGGAACCTGACAGGATCATCAATGTCTGTTGCTGTTAGTGCTCCCACTGGACTGGCTGCATACAACATTGGTGGAATTACGTTACACTGTCTCTTCATGATGCCAGTGGAGCATGGCAAAGCAGGAGAGTATCATAAGCTGTCATTTGAGGTTGCATCTCAGCTTCATTCTATGTTTACTAAGAGGACGTTACTCATCATCGATGAGATTAGTATGGTCTCCAATGTAATGCTTGCCTGTATACACCTTCGTCTACAGGAGATCTTGGGGACTGACTATTGAGATGCATTTGGTGGTAAGAGCATTGTTGTATTTGGAGACCTCTTACAGCTTGCACCAGTTAATGTGGAACATGTCTTTGCAGCTCTGACTGTCAAGCAGGCTAAGAATACACCAGGCTGCATTGGAGGTTTTAACCTGTGAGAGTTATTTACCTATGTCAAGCTGTATCAGTACATGCGACAAAGTGGTGATCTGGCTTACAAGGCACTGTTGGATCAAGCTCATACAGTTTCTCTTTCACCAGAACATGTTCCAATGTTACATGGTTGAAGAATCAGAATGGATACTACATCCATAGAAACAGCTTGTGATGTTTTCAGGGATGTGTACTCCACAGGCACATGCTTTGTGTGTCTTATGCCATGGCTGAAGAAATGTGCTGATTTCAACAGTGTCATGTTGCAGAGAGAGAATCAAGAGATTCTCACACTGCATGCTGTTGATACAGTTGATGGTGTCATTCTAAGTCAGAAAATGGTAGAGAAATTGACTGAATGACTCTCTGAACTGAAGTCAAATGTTTCATGCACAGCTGGCCTGGAAGCTGTTCTTACAATTTGTAAGAATGCACAGTGGTGTGAAAAAGTATTTGCCCCCTTCCTGATTTTCTCTATTATTGCATATTTGTCACACTGGATGTTTTCAGGTCTTTAGACAAAATGTAATATTAGATAAAGGGAACCTGAGTGAACAAATAACACTTGTTTTTTTTTTTTTATTTCACTTATTTAATGAAAAAAAGTTAACCAACACCAATTGGCACTGTGTGAAAAAGTAATTGCCCCCTTACACTTAATAACTGGTTATGCCACATTTAGCTGCAATGACTGCAACCAAACACTTCCTATAATTCAATATCAGTCTTTCACATCGCTGTGGAGGAATTTTAACCCACTCTTCCTCGCAGAACTGCTTTAATTCAGTAACATTTGGTAGGTTTTCGAACATGAACTGCTCGCTTCAGGTCCTGCCACAGCATCTCTATTGGTTTACTCTGACTTTGACTAGGCCACTCAAAACTTTAATTTTACTTCTTTTCACCATTCTGATGTGGACTTGCTTTTGTGTTTTGGATCATTGTCTTGCTGCATGACCCAACTACGCTTCAGCTTCAGCTGACGGAAGGATGACTGGACATTCTCCTTAAGAATTTTCTGGTACAGAGCAGAATTCATGGTTCCTTAATTATGGCAAGTCATCCAGGTCCTTAGGCAGTAAAGCATCCCCACACCATCACACTACCACCACCATGTTTGACTGTTGGTATGGTGTTCTTACTGTGGAATGCTGTGTTTGCTTTTACGCGAGACATTATGGGATCCATGTTGTCCAAAAGTTCCACTTTGACTCATCTGTCCATAGAACATTTTTCCAAAAGGCTTGTGGATCATCCAGGTGCTTCTTGGCAAATGAGATATGAGCATTTATGTTCTTCTTGGTTAGCAGTGGTTTCCACTCTGCTACTCTCACATGAAGCCCATTTTTGCCCAGTCTCTTTCTGATTGTGGAGTCATGAACTCTGACCTTAGCTGAGGCAAGAGAAGCCTGCAGTTCTTTGGATGTTGTTTTAGGATCCTTGAGACTTCTTGGATGATTTTACACTGCGCCCTTGGAGTAATTTTGCAGGCCGCCCACTCCTGGAAGGTTCACTACTGTTCCAAGTGTTCTCCATTTGAGATTATGGCCTCACTGTGGTTCGATGGAGTTCCAGAGCCTTAGAAATAGCTTTGTAACCCTTTCCAGTCTGATAGAGGGCAACACAATGTTTTTCTGATCTTTTCAGGAACTTCCTTGATCATGGCATAATGTGCTTGTTGAATCTTTGTGCTGGCAATGTGACTCTGATGGTAAGGCCAAAATAAGTGAGGTTTATATTGAGCAGGGCTGGCTGTAATCAAGCCTGGCTGTGTTCAATCAGCTGACTCTAATTATCCCTTTAATTGGGTTGATTTAACTAGGGGCAATTACTTTTTCACACAGTGCCAGTTGGTGTTGGTTAACTTTTTCATTAAATAAATGAAATAAGTAAAAAAAAAAGTGTTATTTGTCCACTCAGGTTCCCTTTATCTAATATTATATTTTGTCTAAAGACCTGAAAACATCCAGTGTGACAAATATGCAATAATAGAGAAAATCAGGAAGGGGGCAAATACTTTTTCACGCCACTGTACATGTCATGCTATGCCACAATCTTGATGTGGAGCATGGCATGGTAAATGATGCCATGGGTAACATCATTGACATAATTTACAATGTTCAGAAAATGTTTATTGAGACACTTGTTCTCCACTTTGAAAACATGGAACAGCCTGTGCAGATGGATTGTACCTGTGTTAAGTTCCAGGTATTTAAGGATATCTATGTGAACAGGAAACAGTTCCCAATATGTGTTGCATATGCTGTTTCAATTTACAAGTCTCAGGGCTTGAGTTTGGATTCAGCAATGGTGGACATAGGGACAGACATTTTCAAAGATGGCATGAGCTATGTCACACTGTCACATATACGTAGTCTTTCTGGGTTGCACATCATAACACTCATGCCTCAGAAGATACGTGCTGACAAGTGATGTATTGTCGAGTACAACAGATTACATACTCTATATCAGCCACAAATGTCTTCAATACCACTACCTACGAGTGTGGTTGTCTCACATCCCACAGTCACAGCTACACCTGGCAACAAAAGAAAAAGAGCTTCTACAACTGATTCAACTGTGCAGAGTGATAAGAAGGTCACAATGTCAAATACAGATGCAGAACTGGCTGTTGACCAGAAGTCAGTTGCTATGACTGTTGTCCCAGTGTTTGATAACAGTACTAGAGTAAACTGCTATGCTAATTCAGCTATGCAAGTCTTTTTCCACATGCCACACTTTGTGCAGGCAATATCTGCTTCACGAGAGACTCCCTTATCAAAGGCAGTGAAGCAGGTTGTCAACATGGCTTCTGATCAGTCTAACAATGTGCAGTCACTTATACCGCTACAACAGGTGTTGGGGATATATGATGGATGCAGTTCATTTGCTGATAACATGCAGCAGGACACCAGTGAGTTCATGGTGAGAATCATAAACAGCCTGGATAAAGAGGGGATTCCAATGCATCAGTATTTCACTGTGTCATTTGTTACCAAATATGCATGTGTGTTATGTGGTTATTCAGAGTGAGGAACCACAGAAGACATGCTTTGAGTTTTTCTATTTGTGCCTCAGATTAAAAGTGTCAAGTTCTGGCAGCTGTTTACAAATGCTGAAAGTGGTCACTTGAGTGTAAGGTGTGGAGGTACATGTACTCAGTCCATACATGTCAGGACTTCATCTTAATATCTTATGCTTGCATTGCATAGATTTGACTTTAGTGGGATCATAGTTGACACACTTATCACTGATTTCACAGCTGGTAGAATCGTATTTAACCAAGCAGTGTTTGACACTCATGCTGTGATCTACCACTATGGCCAGTTTGTACATTCTGGACATTACAATTGTTTATTGAGGTACAGAACTGGGTGGGTTGAGTGCGATGACTGAACAAGCTCTTTCAAACAGAGACTTCCGCAACACTTACAAAATGCATATGTACTGATATTGAGGAATTATGACAATCTTCATGTGTCAGAGGAATAGTCACAGAACATGTGACATACGTTGCTGTCCATTTAGTTACAGAGTGACTTCTGGAACATTATCATATTTTTTCTTAAAGATGTACATTCATGACTACACTGGTAACATATCATATGGATTAATAGCATATGCTTACTCAATGTGATGTATAAGATTGTTGTGTTGATAAGTGACACAGTGAAAATAGTTGCAGTGGTCTTCAGTCAGTGCCAGCTGTCTTGACAGTCACTAGAAAAAACACTCTTATATGTCTGAGAAAGACTGTTTAGTGTCAAATGAGATATTCCTATCTGGTTGCCCTCTTCTGTCATTGTCTTTTCTTATGAGTATGTTGTATGCAGAAATAGTAAGTACTAGTTGGTACACTTGCCAACTGTGTGCCTGTACTAAGGCACAATACTTGGCCATGTGCATAAAGAAAACTGTGTAACAGAACTGTTTGTAAACATTTTTCTGCATGATTACATTATTAGGATCTTTTATGTGTAAAAGATATCCTGGTGTTTGTTCCAGTTCTGTGCTAGCAGTATTTAACTATCTTATTTTACATGGTCTGATGACCTGAACTTAAGAGTACAATACTGTAAAATGCACATCACTCTGTCACATGTTGAGTAGCATCAGGTGTGGCCTGTGTTCCTTTTTTTTATCTGCTTGCATCTTCACTAAATAACACCATTTTGGGTCGCAACAGTGTACAGTATTACTATCTCTGTTTTGTTGCCGTACATCTGTATTGTATATATGTATAAATGATTGCAGAGACATTACTTGGTAATAGTTTGTATTGTGATGTTTAAAGTACTTGTGCTAACTGCCATGTAAGTTGATGTATTGCAAAATTAGTAATATGTGTCTGTTTTGAAGTTTTGTAGTCATAAGTTTTAAATGTTATGTTAATATATTAATTAGTATGACATAGATATGTAATTGCACATATATAGTATATTGTTATTCCATATACCCATAATTCATATCAAGGTTAAGTGTTGTAGTACATATTTTTAATTATCTACAGGTTACATTTTCTGATTATCATGAAATAAAATGTTAAATTTATAGCATTCTGTAAAACAATTTATTTTTATGTAAGTAGAAGATGTTACAGATCTAGGTGCTTTATTAGTTTGTTAGTAATGTGATTACTGATTCAGTGATTTTCACTGATGTATATAGACCCTGTTACCATGTGCTATTTGATTTATTTTTGTGATAAGTGAATTAAATGTGTGTGTATGTATAACTAGTTGACGATTGTACATCAGATACTTTCACTGATGACTGAGTTTTTTGTGTTCCTGATAATATTTTTTGATCTCCTCTATTGAGGGGTCGGGTGGGAATTTTCCAAATGCAGTAACATAGTGATATATCTTAACATATATATGTATGTGTATATAAATATGTGTATGTGTACACATAAAATATATAACATTTAAATGTGCAACAGTAAGTTTAAGCTGTTTATTTTTTTACAGAACATTGTTTGGTTCTGCAGCTATTACTTTAATGGTTGGCATCTGTTTTTTTGCCCACCCCAGGAACATTCACATTATCAGTCACACAATGACAACAACATCATAATTGTTTGATATTTGTAAGCAGTGTGCAGTGAGTACTGTGGTACCTGTGTTTATCTATTATGTACTACTGTCACATCTTACAATTGACTATCTGTGATACTGTTTTACATGTATTTCAAATACTGGTGACAAACATTTGAATGTTTGTTTTGTGAGACTGATTTTGTGCACCAATTGGATTTTTAATTCAGCCTTTTTTACAATTTTTAATTGGGCAATAAATCTTGTGTAAGCCTTATCTATCTGTGTTGTGTCTTTAATTAAGTATAAAGTAATAGTGATGATATGTATGTTGCTGTTGGTGTATTGGTGGATCTAAACATAGTGTATGATGCTCATTGGTGCAGATTTCCTACTTTGCACTGATAATCTGCTATGGACCAATGCGGTGAAAATATTAATCTCCTATTCCATAGATTGACCATTTAATTTCACATCAAAGGTGTAAAACATGACCTATTGCTGTATAAATACTATCAAACTGCTACATATTCAGACAAAGGTATCTATATCTTGGTAAGTCTGTGTTGTGAAAAGGGAGGTATGATATCAACAACATATTAAAATTAGTATGACATAATGATTTGTGGCAATAAAACTCTGTTTAATGCATCAGTTAGGGTTGTTACACAGTGACAAAAGCTAGGAAATTTGGTGTTAGAGTTGAAAACCCTAATTTCACATTCCCCCCACCCTCCAGCTCCACACACACACACACACACACACACACACACACACACACACACACACACATGAAATTAGGGGCAGGAACAAGGCAATATGGCCAATCACAGAGAACCAGCACTAGGTGACAGAGATAACATACAACTGTCTAAACGTACTACAAGACACATCCATCACCATGGGCCAACAACTGTTGCATTTGAGCAATCATGGGTGTACAGAGTATTGCGCATATCTTCATATGGTCACATGTCGCAACAACACTGTTAGACATAGAATTCCTATGATATACATTGTTCATGCTGTGATGATATGATTAGGTATCAACATAGAAGAAAGTATCTATAACATTGTGCGTTATCTAATGTGGACATACACAGGAAAAAAGACATCATGGGACCCCTTAAGTAGCATCTATTGTTAAATTTACACTTATTCAAATCAAGATGTGCTTGGTCACATTGAGACACGCATGTTGCATGAATGATAATTTATTGTTACATATCTATTAATACATACAGTACTCAGAACTTATGTGACAGTTCTGTTATTAGTGATTCAAAATAGCATGCAAAATAAATATTTTGTAATTTTACTACCCCATGCAGAACCACTAACAAAACTAAAAGTGTTATAGATGGCTCATGATGTTCCCAGCCTATGACAATAGTCATATTACTGTGAATATGTGAAATGATTTGCATGATAATGTTCACCATGGGCCATTATGATATTTAACAGTTTGTTACCTTCAGTTTCACATTGTTGTTGATCTGTTTAGGATTAGATAGCAGTGCAACAGCATAGTGTTAATAATTGCATTCGAATACATAATTTGCTACTGTTGGGGTGATATTAGGAGCCATTTACAGACATGAAACCCTGGCGTAAATCCTGTCTAATATTATTAATTCAACATGGAAAAATGTTGTGTTTCACCACCACTGATACCACATAGGTAGGAATGTGTATACAAACATAAACATGCATTTATAGTTACAGAGACAGAGCAAGGCAAAAAGACTGAACTAGTAACATAGAATAGTTTGGGTGGCACAGGGTCATATAGAGCTGTTAAGGTAAAAATAATAGTAGGGAATGACTTAGTAGATAATACTGAACTGATTCAATTGTTTCTTATGACATGGTATGATCAGTGGATCATTAGACACATTAAAGTGTCTTAATCTGATCTCTGCTACTATGTGCTCATAAACATCTGAACCTTGATGCTTTGAATATCATAGTAGCAGCAGTATTTCAAATAGTGGAGGCACACAATTTGCTGTTTAAAATTACAATGATTTCACTACTGCGCTATTGTACAGTGTTATCATGTGAGTTATCAGATCTGAGAGTTCCACACTGATGTTAAATTCTACAATGTAAGATGATTGTACAGTACTGCTGTGCAGTGAATAGTATACTGACACATGAGTGTGTTATTCTGGGGTAACATCAGGAGACATTAACAGTCAACAAAGTGCTGTAACACTCCTGCCAGATATTGACATGTTATTACAGTGATGATTATCAACACACTGTCATTGAAAAGATATACAAAATCTATTAGATATAAAAAATGTGTAACGTAATACAGTAACAACTGATGGACAGTTTGCATGCATAGGATAAAGTCTCTTGAATGGCAGCAGAACTTGCACACTTGTTGGCCCATGATGATGGATGTGTCTTGTAGTATGTTTAGACAGCTGTATATTATTTCTGTCACCTGCTGCTGGTTGTCTGTGATTGGTCGTATTGCCTTGGTCCTGCCCCCTACTTGCATGTGTGTATGTGTGTGTTTGTGTGTGTGTGTGTGTGGAGCTGGGGGTGGGGGGGATTGAGGAGTTAGGGGTTTTCAACCCTAACACCAAATTATCTCACTTTTGTCACCGTGGAACAACCCTAACTACCATAGTTAGGGTTGAGGAGCCATTTACTTGTTAAACCCAAAATTTTGCACCTCAATAACTTTGTAACCATTTGACAGATTTGTCTGAAATTTAGTATGCACGATCAAGACCCATACACCTTCGGATCTGCCAAGTAGTGTATCAGTCGGATATATGGCTGTGGAGTTATTAAGCATGATCTGAATCACGTGTTTACGCTTTTTTGAAATTCTAAGGTTGCACCTACAGGTCGTACGGTTTGCGCAACTGGTCCAAAATCTTCAGGGAACGTGCAACCGGGGTCCCCGATGTGCCTTTTGAAGATTTTGTGAAAAAATATTAAATGGTTCAAAAGTTATTCAAAAAACAAGTTCTTATTATTAGTCAATGGGAGAAGTTAACAAAAAGTTTGACAGTCGCAAACGCAGTTTTTACTTTCACAAATGGCCCTTTTACTATCGCAAATCCACCATTTTGTTTTCAGTTGGTGATCAGAAAAATGCTTGCTATTTAAATTTGGGACCCTCTAGCAACCTAATTCTTTTTGTATTCACCTAGTCGGACCATGAGGATGCTAGCTATGTCTTTATTTTGGGAAAACAGCCCAGAAATATGTTTTTCAAATTTCTGGAAAAGTGCTTCACAAAGTACTTTCACACTTCATGCATAATTGCTCAATGAATTCCGAAAGCTTTTTGCAAATTAAGACAGTACTTTTCTAGGCTGTGGGAAAATTACAACAATCCTTTGGCACCCCGCTGCAAAAGAACGGTTTGGTGTTTAGGGCTAAAATTTAGAGGGAAAGCAACCGATATACCCCAGATGTGCCTTTTAGTGTTTTATTGAAAAAATATTACACGGCAGCAAAGTTACGGAACTCCAAATTTGATGCTTTTTCCCATAGGATAATATTACGGCCTCCGACGCATTGCAGCAATCCTTTGGTGCCCTGCGGCAAAATAACGGTTTGGTCTTTTGGGCTGAAATTTGGAGCAAAGATAGCCAACATCCTACAGATGTGCCTTTCTGTAGTTTGTGAAAAAATATTACAGGATGCAAAGTTATGGTATTCAACTTCTTTTTCCCCATAAGATAACATTACGGCATTCGCCAGGTTTTCAGGGCCTGTGATCTCGAGCGAAGCGAGATATGGACTTTTCGTCAGAAAAATGCTTAGCCCCCTGACAGGGCCTAGGGGAAAAAAATAGTCAGGAAAGTGATAATTCATATGACTTTTACATTTTTTTTCTATGTCATACAGTTCCTGAGATATAAGCAATTTAGTATTCCAACTCCACATTTTCTGCTCCTAGACCAATTATTATGCATACATTCTTTGTACTCACTGTCTTTCTCTATGCAGCTTTTGGGGAAAACCAGCCTGTGCACTTACATTACTGTTACTGTTACTGCTTCCAATTGTGTTTCAATACCAGTTTCACTTACCGTTCCTTGTCTACACCACTCATGTACAAGTATTTTCATGCTTTCATTTGCACTTGCTTTTGCATTGTTTTTAAAATTTCTGTCTACAGTACTGTTTCTCTTCTGTTTTGCTTTGCATCACCGCGGCATTACCATTTGCATTTGCGGGCAGAATGTTACTATGTGACAAGACATCACCTTTGGGCCCCATGCCCTGCTGCTGCATTACATCTACTATTTCTGCTATCATTCTCAAAAGAATGGAATAGAGGGTAAAACTCATTTATCGCATTAGTTAGGTTGTTCCACAGCTGAAGTGAAATTGCAGTTAGTGTTGAAGGCCCCTCGACCCCCGCCCACCCCTAATCCCACATCAGGTGCACGCTGGGTTTTTTGTCCCAACTCTCACCCCATTCTCCTATACCTCTGCTTTTTCACATCTGTTGGGGTGAGATTTAGGGTCAAGAATCCCAATGCACACCCCGATGCTGGTTGGGGGTGGGTGGGGTTCCAAGGGGGCCTTTCAAACCAATACCGAATTTCCTTGCTTTTGTAGCTGTGGAACAACCCTAACTAATGCATTAAATGGAGTTTTTGCCTCTTATATATATATATATATATATATATATATATATATATATATATATATATAGTGCTACCATCGTTAGGGTTGAGTACCCCATTTAAGGTTAAATGGTGAAACCTTGCACTTTAATAACTTTGTCACCATTCAATGGATTTGCCTGAAATTTGGCAGATGAGGAGCAGTGCCATACATCTCTTGATCTGTCAAGATTTGTAATGGTTGGATATATGGATGCGGAGTTATAAAGTGACATTCTGTAGCACATTTACGCTTTTTTGCACATTCTTTGCTCATGCCTACAGGTCACA
Organism: Neoceratodus forsteri; assembly: GCA_016271365.2. Lineage (NCBI taxonomy): Eukaryota > Metazoa > Chordata > Ceratodontiformes > Ceratodontidae > Neoceratodus > Neoceratodus forsteri. Next base: position 1,175,662,963 of record CM057458.1, read on the forward strand.
CAGTTTGTGCGACCAATCTGAAAACTTCAGCAAATATTAGGCCCAGGCCCCCAATGTGCTTTTGAAGATTTTGTGAAAAAATATTAAACAGTTCGAAAGTTATTCAAAAGACAAGTTTCCTATTATAGTCAATGGGAAAAGCTAACAAAAAGTTCAACAGTGTTGCAAATGCAGTTTTTAGTGTCGCAAATGACCCCTGTAGTGTCGTGAGTCAGGCATTTCTTTTTCAGTTAATGGTCACAGAAATGCTTGGCATTTAAATTTGGGACCCTCTAGGGACACAATTCATTTTGTCTTCACCTAGTCGGACATTGAGGATGCTAGCCATGTCTTTTTTGGATGTTAAACACCCCAAAAGTATGTTTTTGAAATGTTTGTAAAAAGTAGTGTCGCAAAGTAGTGTTGCTCTCACTACACTTTCATGACTTCATTTGCGAAAGTGTTGTGATTTGTGACACTATTTTGCAACACTATCCACAAAATAACAGGAATTCCTTGCCACCCTGCTGCAAAACAACAGTTTGGTGTTTTGAGCTGAAATTTGGAGGGTAGAAAGCCAACATCTCACAGATGTGCCTTTTGGTGGTATGGTGACAAAATATTGCATGGATGGAAAGTTACGGTGCTCCAAAGTTGATGCTTTCTCCCATAGACTAACATTGTGGCATTCTCCACACCTTTCGGGGCCCGTATCTTGGAAACGCTTCGAGATACGGACATTTCATCAGAAAAATGCTTAGCCCCATGCTAGAGGATAAGTATAAAACTAGCCAGGGAAGTCATAATTTATATGAAATTTTATTTTTTTTTCTACGTCATATGGTTCCTGGGATATAAGCAGTTTAGTATTCCACGTGCTCATTTTCTGCTCTGAGACCCATTATTATGCATACATTCTTTGTATTCACTGTGTTTCTCTATGCAGCTGTTGATGAAAAGAAGGCTGTATGCTTTTGTTACTGTCACAGTTAGAGTTCCCACTTGCATTTCCGTAACCATTTTCATTAGCATTCCTATCTACGCCACTGTGTGCTTTACCCTTTGCCTTTTTGCTTGCGCTTGCGTTTGTGTTACTGCTACCATTTGCATTTCCATTGGTGTTTCTGTTTGTGTTTCATTTTGTATCACCATGTGCATTACCATTTGTGTTAGCGTACATGCTTCCATTTGCATTTGTGTTTCCTTTGGCATCATCGTTGCTGTTACCATTAGCATTTGCATTTCCTATTGTGGTACCATGACAGTGCACATTACCATTTGTGTATCGTTATGCGCTTGCATTTGCGTTTCCATTTGCATTACCATTCCCATGTATGCCACCGTGTGCGTTACCCTTTGCATTTTCATTTGCACTTGCGTTTGCATTACTGTTACCATTTGCATTTAAATGACTGTTTCTGTTTGTGTTTTGTTTTGTGTCACCATGTTCATTACCATTTGCATTTGAGTATGCGCCTCCATTTGCATTTGCATTTCCTTTGGCATCATAGTTGCTTTTACTGTTAGCATTTGCATTTCCTATTGCAGTACCATGACCGTGCATGTTTCCAGTTGTGTTTCTGTTCGCGCTTGCATTTCCATTTGCATTACTGTTCCTGTCTATGCCACCATGTGCATTACCCTTTGTGTTTTTGTTTGTGCTTGCATTTGCATTACTGTTAACATTTGTGTTTCCATTACTGGTTTTGTTTGTGTTTTGTTTTGCATCACCATGTGCATTACCTTTTGCATTTGCATACATGCTTCCGTTTCTGTTACTGTTCCCGTCTACGCCACTGTGTGCATTACCCTTTGCGTTTTTGTTTGTGCTTGCATTTGTGTAACTGTTAACATTTGCATTTCCATTACTGTTTTTGTTTGCGTTTCCTTTTGTGTCACCATGTGCATTTTCATTTGTGTTTGATACATGCTTCCATTTGCATTTGCATTTCTGTTTGTGTTTTCTTTGGTGTCATCATTGCTGTTACTGTAACTGTCTGCATTTCCAATTACGTTACCATGCCAATGTGCATTACGGTTTGTGTTTCTGTACGCCCTTGCACGTGCGTTTCTGTTTTCATTAACATTTGCACTTGTGTTTGTATTACCATTTGTGTTATCATTTATGTTTGCATCACCATGTGTGTTAGCGTTTGCGCTTGCATTTGCGTTTTGCCATTACTTCACTATTTATAGTGCACATTCTCAAAAAAGAAGGGAAATTGATGGCAAATAAACTCCATTTAACTTATCATTTAGAGTTGTTCACAACGACAAAAGCAAGGAGATTTGATGTTAGGTTCTTACCCTCTTGCATCCCACCCCCACCCCGCCCCCACCAACAGGCATTGGGGCGTGCGTTGGGGTCATCGGACCTAACTCTCATCCCATTCTCCTATACTGCACCACCTCAGCTTGTTTGCACATGGGATGGGGTGAGACTTAAGACCGACACCCCACACACACCCTGATGCCTGTTGGTGGGGCGGGGTGGGGGTTGGGTTGGAACCATAACATCGAATTTCCTTGCTTTTGTTGCTGCAGAACAACCCTAACTGATGCATTAAACAGAGTTTTTTTGCCATTTCATCTATATATATATATATATATATAAAATGGGTAGGGAAATTGTAGTCGTTTTATTGGATGATGAGCATCACATGACCGTGCGTATATCAGATCATGACCACACCTGCACTTTTACCCCCACCAAAACAATTTTGACATTTTATAAGATAGATACACCACTCTGAGGTGTGCGGTCATGCCCTGATATACACACCTTGAGCTTACGTATATCAGAGCATGACCATACACCTCAGAGTGGTATATCTGTTACATATATATAAATTCATGACAAAAAACTCTATTTAATGCACCAGTTAGGGTTGTTCCACAGTGACAAAAACAAGAAAATTTGGTGTTAGGGTTCCCACCCCCCTTGCACCCCACCCCACCCCAATGACCCAACTCACCCCAATGCACCCTAACTCCGCATTCTCCACCCCATCCCAGCACCACACACACACACACAAACATGCAAGTAGGGGGAAGGACCAAGGCAACACAATGAATCACAGACAACCAGCAGCAGGTGACAGAAATAACATCCAATCGTCTAAACGTACTACAAGACTCATCCATCATCATGTTCCACCAACTGTAGGAGTTCTCCTGCCATCCAAGTGACTTGGTGGTATACATGCATGTGGGTCATCAGTTTTTGGTTGGCCACATTTAAATTTTTTTTTATCTAATACATTTCTTATCTCTTCTGAATGACAGCGTGTCAGCAATGCATCACTCTAACAACATGCCAAAGTCAGTTAGTGGTTTTAGATACCATTGTTCACTCTTAATGTCTGCTGATGTTACCCTGGTATAAGACAGTGATGTATCAGTACACTATTATGTGCACAGAACTGCTGCCCCATTATCTTACATTGTACAGCTGCAAATCTGTGTGGGACTGTTAGGCCCAAAAAGTCGCATGCTCACACTATACGATACCTGAATTCTGGAAGTTTCTCATTTGAAACAGGTAAGTGTGTTTTTCTGCTAATTGATATGTTGCTGCCAGCATGCTGTTCAGAGGGCTCCATGCTCACACGTTTGTGTTGTTTTTTTTTAGTTGTTTAACCAGGAGAAGCACACTAAGCTGAAAGCTTTTTTACAGGTGCGACCAGGGAGCACCGGGAAGTTAAGTGACTTGCTCAGGGTCACACAGTATGCAAGTGGAAGCTGTGGGATTCAAACCCAGGTCTGGTCTGCTGGATGTCACCAGATTTGCAGCTGACATGTGTGTTAATGGTTCCTAATGTTATCCTAACAGTAGCAAATAATGTATCAGAACACTATTATATACAATATGCTGCTGCACTTTCATCTTATCCTGTACACTTGGGCAGCTAGGTGGTACCATAGGACACAAAGTGTTTAATTTCATCATGGACCATGGTTGACATTATCAGACAAATCGTTTCAGATATTAACCCTTACACTGCCAAGGTTTTGCTGTAAATGCATATCCCTGCTGCCAGAGGTTTTTTTCACTGGGTTTGTACACCTATCGGTTATGACATTATTACATCATTTTTCTTAATTCCCTGGTAAACTTTTGTTGTCAGGATAGTAAGAACCTAACACAACTATAATTTAAAGTGAAAATAAAAGTTTCCCAACTAAGAAATTTGGAGCTATATATGTTTATTTAGTGAAATGTCAATTGTTTTTGTGAATTTGTATTCCCAAAAAATATTGAAGTTTGTAAAAACATTAAAATCGATTGCATCACTGATAAAAATTGTTGTCTAAAATGTAATTAATTTTCACTTTCAGGTTACAAATTCTTTAAATAAACACAAATTTCACATTGGTTTCTCACCTACAGATTATGAGAGTGACCAGAACGGACCATCTACGGTAGGGCCACGCTGGCCTATGGGGGCATCTATTGAATTATGGGGTACATGTCACTTAAGAAGTAGCCTGCTTCAAATGACAGGGAAGTGAATTAGTAAATCAAGGCCCAGATTGTACCCATAGCGACATCCCCTGGGTAACATGACCAAAAACAATATGGCTGACACAGTTCAGTCATTTTCTGTGTCAAACTGCTTGTGACTCATTTATTGGGATAACAGTATTATAAAAGTGGTAAATGTCAATGGATTACACCCTTTCTTATGGCAGCAGTTGCTTGGATTAAATTTCTGATCCCTAATTTTACATTACAGACCCACCTGCAGATAGCCGGGGTGCCATACCCAACCACCCATGGTATGCCCATGCTGGCCAATGGGGTGACCACCTATTGCATTATGGGGTGCATGCCAATAAATTCAAAAAGGAAAAGTAAGAAGCAGCCTGTTTTACATGGCAGGTAAGTGAATTAGTAAATGAAGGCCCAGATTGTACCCATAGCTACATCCTCTGGGTCACAAGACAAAAAACAAGATGGCTGACACCGTTCAGTCATTCTCTGTGTCAAACTGTTTCTCTTACACATTTATTGGGATTACCAGATTATACAAGAGGTAAATGTCAGTGGATTACACATTTTCTTAGAGCAGTAGGGGCTTGGATGTAACTTCTGATTACTAATTTCACATTATAGACTCACCTGCAGATAGCTAGGGTGCCATACCCAATCACCCATGGTAGGGCCATGCTGGTCCATGGGGGGGCCCACCTATTCCATTATGGGGTACATACCAATAAATTCAAAAAGGAAAAGTAAGAAGTAGCCTGTTTTCCATGACAGGGAAGTGAATGAATAAATCAAGTCCTAGGTTATACCCATACCTACATCCACTGGGTCACATGACCAAAAACATGATGGCTGCCACCATTCGGTCATCTTCTGTGTCAAACTGCTTCTGTTATGCATTCATATGGATAACTACATTATAAAAGTGGCAACTGTCAATGGATTACACTTCTTCTTACATCTGCAGGGGCTTGGATGAAATTTCTGATCCCTATTTTCACATTACAGACCCACTTTCAGATTGCTGGGGTGCCATACCCAACTACCCATGGTATGCCCATGATGGTCTATGGGGTGTCCATCGATTGCATTATGGGGTGCATGCCAATAAATTCAAAAAGGAAAAGTAACCTTTTTCACATGACAGGGAAGTGAGTGAGTAAATCAAGGCCCAGACTGTACCCATAGCTACATCCCCTGGGTCACATGACCGAAAATAAGTTGGCAGCTACCATTTGATCATTTTCTGTATCAAACTGCTTCTGTTACACGTTTGTAGGGATAACTATATTATAAAGTGGTAAATGTCAATGGATTACACTTTTATTACATCAGCAGGGGCTTGGATGAAATTTCTGATCCCTAATTTCACATTACAGACCCACCTGCAGATAGCCATGGTGCCATACCCAACCACCCATGGTATGCCCATGCAGGCCAATGGGGTGTCCACCTATTGCATTATGGGGTGCATGCCAATAAATTAAAAAAGTAAAAGTAAAAAGTAGTCTGTTTTGCATGACAGGGAAGTGAGTGAGTAAATCAAGGCCCAGACTGTACCCATATCTGCACCCTTTGGGTCACATGACCAAAAATAAGATGGCGGCTACCATGCGATCATTTTCTGTATCAAACTGCTTCTCTTACATGTTTGTAGGGATAACTACATTATAAAATTGGTACATGTCTAATGATTACACCTTTTCTTACATCTGCAGGGGCTTGGATCAAATTTCTGATCACTAATTTCACATTATAGACCCACCAGCATATAGCTGGGGTGCCATACCCAACCACCTAAGGCAGAGCCATGCTGGCACATGAGGGGCCCACCTATTGCATTATGGGGTACATCCCAATAAATTGAGAAAGGAAAAGTAAGATGTAGTCTGTTTTACATGATGGGGAAGCGAATGAATAAATCAAGGCCCAGATTGTACCCATAGCTACTGTACATCCCCTGGATCATATGAACAAAAATAAGATGGCTACCTTTGTTTGGTCATTTTCTATGTCAAACTGCTTGTATTACACATTTATTGTGATAACTAGATTATAAAAGTGGTAAACATAATGAATTAGAGCTTTTTTTACAGTAGCAGTGGTTCAAATGAAATTTCTAATCACTAATTTCACATTACAGACCCACCTGCAGATAGCCAGGGTGCCATACCCAACCACCCATGGCATGCCCATGCTGGTCAATGGGGTGACCACCTATTGCATTATGGGATGCATACCAATAAATTCAAAAAGAAAAACTAAGAAATAGCCTGTTTTACATGATGGGGAGGTGAATGACTAAATCAAGGCCCAGATTGCACCCATAGCTACCTGTACATCCCCTGGGTCACATGACCACAAACAAGATGGCTACCTCTGTTTGGTCATTTTCTATGTCAAATTGCTTCTGTTACATGTTTTTAAGGATAATTACATAATAAAAGAGGTAAATGTCAATGGAATCAACCTTTTCTTTAATCTGCAGGGGCTTGGATGAAATTTCTGATCACTAATTTCACATTACAGACCCACCAGCAGGTAGCTGGGGTGCCATATCCAGCCACCCAAGGTAAGCCAATGCTGGTCCATGGGGGCCTACCTATTGCATTATGGGGTACATCCCAATAAACTGAGAAAGGAAAAGTAAGAAGTAGCCTGTTTCACATGACAGGGAAGTGAATGAGCAAATCAAGACCCAGACTGTACCCATACTTACATCCCCTGTGTCACATGATGAAAAACATGATGGCTGCCACTATTTGGTCATTTTCTGTGTCAAACTGGTTGTGTTACACGTTTATTATGATAACTGTATATTAAAAGTGGTAAATGTCATGGATTACAGATTTATATACAGCAGAAGGGACTTGGATGAAATTTCTGATCACTAATTTCACATTACAGACCCACCTGCAGATAGCTAGGGTGCCATATCCAACCACCCATGGTCTGCCCATGCTGGTCAATGGGGTGACCATCTATTGCACTATGGGGTGCATCACTGGTGGGGCTAGAGGGGGGCTGGGGGTGGCTGCACCTCCTGGCTGCCTCGGTGTGAGTAGAGGTGCCCCACCACCATCTTTATTAACTGTACAGTGCCCATTGTGGAGCCCATGAGTGACTGAATGGCCCCTCATGGCCCCCAAATGCTCCTGAAACAGCTTCCACCACTGGGGAGCATGTCAATAAATTCAAAAAGAAAAAGTAAGAGGTAGCCATGTTTTACAAGAGATGAAAGTGAATGAGTAAATCAGGGCCCAGACTGTACCCATATCTGCATCCCATGGGTCACACAAGCAAAAACAAGATGGTGGCAACTGTTCAATCATTTTCTGTGTCAAACTGCTTTTGTTACAAGTTTGTTGGAATAACTAGATCATACAAGTGGTAAATGTCAATGGATTACACCTTTTCTTACAGCAGCAGGGGCTTGGATGAAATTTCTGATCACTGATTTCACATTACAGATCCACCTGCAGATAGCCATGGTGCCATACCCAACCACCCATGATATGCCCATAATGGCCCATGGGGTGTCCACCTACTACATTATGGAGTACATGCCAATATATTCAGAAAGGAAAAGTAATAAGTAGCCTGTTTTACATGACAGGGAAGTGAATGAGTAAATCAAGGCCCAGATTATACCCGTATGTATATATATATTTTCTGTGTCAGATGACTTAAAATAAGATGGATGACACAGTTTAGTCATTTTCTGTGTCAAACTGCTTCTGTTACAGATTTATTGTGATAACTAGATTATAAAAGTGATATATGTCAATGGAATATACATTTTCTTACAGCAGCAAGGGCTTGGATAAAATTTCTGATCCCTAATTTCATATTACGGAGCCACCTGCTGATAGCCAGGGGTACCATACCCAGCCACCCATAGTATGCCCATACTGGCCCATGGGGTATCCACCTATTGCATTATGGGGTGCATACCAATAAATTCAAAAAGGAAAAGTAAGAAGTAGCCTGTTTTACATGTCAGGGAAGTGAATGAGTAAATCAAGGTCCAGATTTTACTCAATCTACAGCCTCGGGATCACATGAGTAAAAACAAGATGGCTGACACCATTCAGTCATTTTCTGTGTCAAACTGTTTCTCTCACACATTTATTGCAATAACTAGATTATAAAAGAGATAAATGTCAATGGATTACACATTGTCTCACAGCATGGAGATTGGATGAAATGTTTTCATCACTAATTTCACATTATAGATGCACCTGAAGATAGCCAGGGTGCCATAACCAACCACCAATGATATGCCCATTCTGGCCCATGGGGTGTCCATTTATTGCATTATGGGGTACATGTCAATAAATACATAACAGATAGGTATAAAGTAACATGTTTTACATGACCAGGAAGAAAATGAGTAAATCAAGGCCCAGACTGTACCAATATCTACATCCCCTGGGTCACATGACCAAAAACAAGATGGTGGCTATTGTTCAGTCATTTTCTGTGTCAAACTACTTCTGTTACAAGTTTGTTGGGAAAACTAGATTATTAAAGTGGTAAATGTCAATGGATTACACATTTTCTTATAGCTGCAGGGGCTTGGATGACATTTCTGATCACTAATTTCACATTACAGACCCACCTGCTTATAGTTGGGGTGCCATACCCAACCACCCACGGTATGCCCATGCTGGCCCATTGGGTGACCATCTATTGCATTATGGGGTATATGTTAATACATTCATAAGGGACAACTAAGATGTAGCCTGTTTTACATGACAGGGAAGTGAATGAGTAAATCAGGGCCCAGACTGTACCCATATCTACATCCCATGGGTCACACAAGCAAAAACAAGATGGCTGCAACTGTTCAATGTTTTCTGTGTCAAACTGCTTTTGTTACAAGTTTGTTGGAATAACTAGATTATACAAGTGGTAAATGTCAATGGATTACACCTTTTCTTACAGCAGCAGGGGCTTGGATGACATTTTTGATCACTGATTTCACATTACAGACCTACCTACAGATAGCCATGGTGCCATACCCAACCACCCATGATATGCCCATAATGACCCATGGGGTGTCCACCTACTGCATTATGAGGTACATGCCAATACATTCAGAAAGGAAAAGTAATAAGTAGCCTGTTTTACATGACAGGGAAGTGAATGAGTAAATCAAGGCCCAGATTGTACCCGTATATATATTCCCTGTGTCAGATGACTTAAAACAAGATGGATGACACAGTTTAGTCATTTTCCATGTCAAACTGCTTCTGTTACAGATTTATTGTGATAACTAGATTATAAAAGTGGTATATGTCAATGGATTACACATTTGCTTAAAGCAGCAAGGGCTTGGATGAAATTTCTGATCCCTAATTTCACATTACAGAGCCACCTGCTGATAACCAGGGTGCCATACCCAGCCACCCATGGTATGCCCATACTGGCCCATGGGGTGTCCACCTATTGCATTATGGGGTGCATACCAATAAATTCAAAAAGGAAAAGTAAGAAGTAGCCTGTTTTACATGTCAGGGAAGTGAATGAGTAAATCAAGGCCCAGATTGTACTCATATCTACATCCCCTGGATCACATGAGTAAAAACAAGATGGCTGACACCATTCAGTCATTTTCTGTGTCAAACTGTTTCTCTTACACATTTATTGGGTTAACTAGTTCATAAAAGAGGTAAATGTCAATGGATTACACATTTTCTCACAGCACAGGGGCTTGGATGAAATATTTTCATCACTAATTTCACATTATAGATGCATCTGAAGATAGCCAGGGTGCATACCCAACCATCTGTGGTATGCCCATTCTGGCCCATGGGGTGTCCACCTACTGCAATATGGGGTACATGTCAATAAATTCATAACAGACAGGTATAAAATAATCAGTTTTACATGACTGGGAAGCAAATGAGTAAATTAAGGCCCAGACTGTACCCATATCTTCATCCCCTGGGTCACATGACCAAAAACAAGATGGTGGCTATTGTTTGGTCATTCTGTGTGTCAAACTACTTCTGTTACATGTTTGTTGGGATAACTAGATTATAAAAGTGGTAAATGTCAATGGAGTACACTTTTTCTTACAGCAGCAGGGGCTTGGATGAAATTTCTGATCACTAATTTCACATTACAGACCCACATGCTTATAGTTGGGGTGCCATACCAAACCACCCATGGTATGCCCATGCTGGCCCATGGGGTGTCCACCTATTGCATTGTGGGATACATCAACAAATCCATAAAGGACAGACAAGTAAGAGGTAGCCTGTTTTACATGATAGGGAAGAAAATCAGTAAATCAAGGCCCAGATTGCATCCATATCTACATCCCCTGGATCACATGACCAAAAACAAGATGGCTGCTACAGTTTAGTCATTTTCTGCATCAAACTTATTCTGTTACACATTTATCGGGATAACTAGATTATAAAAGTGGTAAATATTAATGGATTACACCATTTCTTAGGGCAGCAGGTACGTAGATGAACTTTCTGATTACTAATTTCACATTACAGACTCACCTGCAGATAGCCGGGGGGTATCATACCCAACCACCCATGGTATGCCCATGCTGGCCCAGTGGGTGACCATCTATTGCATTTTGGGGTATATGTTAATAAATTCATAAAGGACAACTAAGACGTAGCCTGTTTTACATGATAGGGAAGTGAATGAGTAAATCAGGGCCCAGACTGAACCCATATCTACATCATCAGGGTCACATGACTAAAAACAAAATAGCCACCAATATTCAGTCATTTTCTGCAACAAACTGCTCTGTTACACATTTATTAGGATAGCTAGATTATCAAATTTGTAAATGTCAATGGATTACATCTTTTCTTACAGCTGCTGGGGCCTCAATGACATTTCTGATCACTAGTTTCATATTATAGTCCCACCTGCAGATAGCCAATGTGCCAGACCCAACCACCCATGGTAGGTCTATGCTGATCAATGGGGTGTCCACCTATTGCATTATGGGGTTCACATCAATAAAACCATAAAATAAAAGTAAGAAGTAGCCTGTTTTACATAACAGGGAAGTGAATGAGTAAATCATGGTCCAGACTGTACCCATATCAACATCCCGTGCATCATATGACCAAAAACAAGATGGCTGACACCGTTCAGTCATGTTCTGCATCAAACTGCCTCAGGTAGACATTTGTTGGGCTAACTAGACTATACAAGTTTTCAATGTCTATGGATTACACCTTTCTTACAGTTGCAGGGGCCTTGATTATATTTCTGATGACTAATTTTACTTTACAGACCATGAAGGAAGGTCAGAAATGGATCTGATTACATATAAGGTTAGTTGTATTTGTTTCACTTATCATTAATCATTTGCATTTCAACTCTGGTCAGCTTGCGCATGCGACACTTAAACCATTCACCATCCTATTGTATGTAGATGAGAGTGTCACTTGCATTGTGACGTCTCTACTAAAGCAGAATGAAAAGTCATTCTGTTTTGTTAGCGATGTCATTATTGCTGCTGAATAACATTTTCAATTGTATGCATCGCCAACAAAACAGCATTCTATCATAAGCTATGAAACCATTATCATGTGGTCAAAAACCCTATCCTTTCCCTATTCTAGAACATGTCTATTATTCATCTCTTGGTTTTACATTCAACTCAAGCAAGCCATTTCTGATCCTGTTTTTACCTTATAACTATCATGTCTGTGGCCTGTGGTGGAAAAAAAGTCCAATCTATTATAACATTTTGATTGTGCTGTACATACTAAAGCAGATTGTGAAGTCTTTCTGTTTTAGTAGTGACGTCATTATTGCAGCAGAATTACTTTTTCATGACTTGTACATATCATTATAAGCAATAGTGTTTCATCAGATGCTAAAGGAGCATAAACCTATGGAGAAAAACCCTATCCTTTCCCTTTTCTAAAACATGTCATGTAGTCTACTCTTTGTTTTATATTTATTTTCAAACACACCATTGCCAGTCCTATATGAAAAAAAAAACTGTCTTTCCCTATATCTATCTACCATCTTCATGCCTGTTACCTGTGGAAATAAATACCAGTCTACTACTACCCTGTACTATTATTTTTTGGATCACTATACTGCCCCTGGACACAGAACACAATTTTCTTAATTTACCCTATCCTACAATGCCTTGATTGTCATTATTCCCATGTGTTTTCTCCCTATACATTATATAGAATAGTTGGAGTTGTCAATCCATAACAACAATACACCTTCACCCTAAGGTTATAATGAGGACAGCAAGTAAAGATTTTAAGAAAAGCATTATGTATTTAGGCCACCATACAATATTTTATATAGTGTATAATAGGAAAGAAACTGAAATGGCTTACTTGTTTTGATTACCGTTAGCATTTACCATTAGTGGTTCTCATTTCACATTTGGTATTTTGCCGACGTGACACTTTGACAGCCTGAGGTACCATGTACCACGATGTTAGGGTCACTTGAAGTGTGATGTATATACTAAAGCAGAATGGGAGGTCATTCTGTTTTAGTATCAAAGTCAGTGTTGCAGCAGAATGACTTTTTCAAGTGTATGGGTCATCATACACAAAGAGCATTCCATCAGACAAAATAATACTAGAAACCTGTGGAAAAAAACCCCTATCCTTTCCCTGTTTTAAAACCTGTGGAGAAAAAACACTATCCTTTCCCTATTCTAAAACCTGTGGAGAAAAACCCTGTCCTTTCCTTGTTTTAAAACCTGTAGAGAAAAAAAAATCCCTTCCTTATTTTAAAACCTGTGGAGAAAAATCCTACCCTTTCCCTATTCAAAAAAAACCTGTGGAGAAAAGCCCTATCCTTTCCCTATTCTAAAACTTGTAGAGAAAAACCCTACCCTTTCACTATTCTAAAACCTGTGGAGAAAAACCTTACCCTTTCCCTATTCTAAAACCTGTGGAGAAAAAGCCTATCCTTTCCCTATTATATAACATGTCATGTAGTCCACTCTTTATTTCATATTCTTTTCAAACACACCGTTGCCAATCCTGTAAGAAAAAAAACTATCTTTCCCTATATCTATCTCCTGCCATAATGCCTGCAATCTGTGGGTGTACCTGTCTACTATTACCCTATACAATTATTTTTTAGATCACTTTACTGCCCCCGGAAAAGGAGCACATTTTTCTTATTTTACCCTATCCTACTATGCATTATTCCCATGTATTTATGTTTTTTTCCCCATACATTATATAGAATAGTTGGAAGTCGTCAATACACAGCAACAATACATCTTCACCCTAAGGTTCAGAGATGGAATACAGGTTAAATAGACCATTGGCCTTTTGTGAACTTGCCACCATTCAGTGTTTTATTGGTGGAAGGAGAATCTTTTGTTACTCATATATTCATCAAGTCTCTTTTTGAATGTATTAAAATTTTGACTTTCAACTATAGTCTCAGGTAAAGTATGCCAGGTTTTAATTTTTCTTTTACAGTTTTGTTTGTTTTGCCAATCAATTTAAGTTATGTTATCTAGTGCTATTGTTGTTTTTATGTCTTCCCAGACCAGTTGTTTCTAGAGTAAAGTCTTCCTGGACCACTCTAAAAGTTAGATATAAGTCACCCGAGTCTTATATAATCCATAGAAAATAAACCTAGTTTCTTCAGTGTCTCACAGTCACAGTGAGGACAGCAATGTAAGAAAGGTTTTAAGAAAAGCATTGTGTATTTAGGCCACTATACAGTATTTTATATAGTGTACTACAGGAAAGAAACCAAAATAGTTTACTGTTTTTCATTACCGTTAGCATTTACCATCAGTGGTCCACATTTCACCTTTGGTATTTTGCTGATGCAACACTTTTTCAAGTGTATGGATCATCATATACAAACAGCATTCCATCAGACACTAATACCAGAAACCTGTGGAGAAAAACCCTATAATTTCCCTATTCTAAAACCTGCAGAGAAAAACCCTATCCTTTCCCTATTCTAAAACCTGAGGAGAAAATCCCTATCCTTTCCTTATTCTAAAACCTGTGGAGAAAAGCCCTTCCCTGTCCCTGTTCAAAAACCTGTGGAGAAAAACTCTATCCTTTTCCTATTCTAAACCATGTTTTTATATGTTTTCCCCCCACACGTTATATAGAATAGTTGGAGGTTGTCAATACACAACAATGATACACCTTCACCCTAAGGTTCAGAGATGGAATACAAGTTATGAAGACCATTGGCCTTTTGTGAACTTGCCACCGTTCAGTGTTCTATTGGTGGAAGGAAAATATTTTGTTACTCATATATTCATCAAGTCTTATTTTGAATGTATTCATATTTTGACTCTCAACTATAGTCTCAGGTAGAGTATGCCAGGTTTTAATTTTTCTTTGACAGTTTGTTTGTTTTGCTAATCAATTTAAGTTATGTGATCTGGTGCTATTATTGTTTATATATATATATATATATATATATATATATATATATATATATATATATATGTTTTCCAGACCAATTGTTTCTAGAGTTAAGTTTTCCTGGATCACTCTAAAAGTTAGATTTAAGTCACCTCTCAGTCTTATATAATCCATAGAAAAAATACCTAGTTTCTTCAGTCTCTCACAGTTACAGTGAGGACAGCAAATTATGAAAGGCTTTAAGAAAAGTGCTGTGTATTTAGGCCACCATACAGTATCTTATATAGTGTAGTATAGGAAAGAAACCAAAATAGTTTACCATTTTTTATTATCATTAGCATTTACCATCAGTGGTCCACATTTCACCTTAGGTATTTTGTCGATGCAACACTTTTTCAAGTGTATGGACCATCATACACAAAGAGCATTCCATCAGACACTGTAATACCACAAATCTGTGGAGAAAATCCCTATCCTTTCCCTATTCTAAAACCTGCAGAGAAAAGCCCTATCCTTTCCCTATTCTAAAACCTGTGGAGAAATGGAAATTACATACCTATCGTAATTCTTGATCTTCTTGGATGAAGTCTCCACCACTCATTCACAGTGATCGGATCTATGCCGGAGGCACTAGGACCCAGTGGGAGCAAACTTTTTTGCAAGAGAGAAGGCAACAGAGATGGTGCTGCGAGAAGTAGTGTCACAAGCCTCAGCTCATGCTGCAATGACTATCTCGACATCAACCCTCCAACCACCTCAGTACCTTTTTTCCAAGGAAGTGTAGTGTAACTAACCTAGAAGGATTAGCTTAACAAAAAATGGACATAAGATAGTCCAAACGGTCAATGTAAGAAGGATCAGCAAAGAAGTCTTCACAGCCTAAACATTGAGGAAGTGAAGACCCCAACAGAGAGGTGAGCTCAGGGGATGGAGAGTGGGCATGTGAATGAGTGGTGGAGAATTCACCCAAGAAGATCAAGAATTATGGTAAGCACATAATTTCCATATCTTCCTGGACATAAAGTCTCCACCACTCATTCACACTGATGGGAGAGTACCGAGCTAATAATCCCCTGAGAGGGTGACAGGAGAAGCCAGGAGCTCACAAATTTAGGACAGAAGTCCCTTAGGGATAGTCCTGCCAATTGAAAGATGTCACCTGGCATGGACATCCAGAACATAGTGCTTGATGAAAATTTGCACCGAGCTTCAGGTAGCCACATTGCAAATGTCCGCAATGGGCACATTTAGGATCTCCACCAGGGATGCCGCGACTGCTGTAGTAGAGTGAACGTACACTCTGCCCTCCAGCTTAACCTGCACATGGAAAAACAGTGGTGAAGGCATGCCACCAGCCATGCCGAAATGCATCTGATAGTGGCAGGTTGGCCCAGCCGGATCTCGCTGAAGGAAACAAACAGTTGTTGAGCTTTGTGAATCTCTTTTGTTCTATCCAAATAGAAATGTAGTGTCCTTTTAACATCTAAAGATTGAGGGGTACACTCTCCTTCATTTTGGAAGTTCACAAAGTAAGTAAGTAGGACTAAAGCTTGGTTTAGATAGAATTCTGAGACAACCTTAGGGAGAAACTTAGGATGGGTCCTAAGAACTACTTTGTCCTTATGAAATACAGTGTAGGGGGGGTCTGTGACCAAACCATGTATTTCAGAGACCCTGTGGGCCAAGGTGATGACCACCAGGAAGGCCATTTTCCAAGTGATGAATTTTAGCTCAGAGGTATCTAGGGGCTCGAAAGGCTTTCAAGTTAGCATGTACAGCACAAGATTAATGTCCCAGGCTGTGACTGGACATCTGATAGGAGGTCTGGTATGCAGAATACCCTTAAGAAACCTCTTACCTACAGGTAATTGAGCCAGTGACAGAGAAAGTACCGGCTTGTGACAGGCTGAAATAGCACAAAGGTGAGCTTTGACTGTAGAGTATTGCAGACCTGAATTTGAGAGGTCTAACAGGTACTCTAAGACTTTATTTGGTGGGCAGGAAAAAGGATTCAAAGAGGATTTTGCAAACCAGAGAGAAAAATGCTTCCATTTGGCTGTGTAGGTTTTTCTGGTGGCTGGCTTTCACGCAGACAAGAGAATATCTAAAAGTCTCCAACAGACATTGAACCTGTTCACCTCTATCTCCTCAGGAGCCAAGCATAAAGGTAAAGTGACCTCAGATTGGAATGGACCACGGGACCCTGGGTCAGAAGGTTCATCTAAAGGGGAAGCGCCTTCAGAGGGGTTTCCGACATACTGTTGACTAGCGGAAACCATATCTGTTGAGGCCAGAAGGGAGCAAAGAGGATCATGTTGTCCCCGAGACTCAAATTTGAGAAGTACCCTCTGTATTAGTGGAAGAGGAGGAAAGGCGTATATAAAGCTTTTTGTCCACTGCAGCCTGAATACATCCTGACAGAAAATGCCAGGCCCTTGATTTCTGGAGCAGAAGAGAGGCAGTTTTGAGCTGAGTGGGGATGCAAAAAATTCCAGGTCTGGGGTTATGCACTCTGCTAATAGTGACTGAACTACAGTTGAATCAAGAGACCACTCGTGAGGATCTGTCTCCGTTCTGCTGAGACGGTCTTCCAGTTCGTTCTGCACTCCTGGCAGGTAAGCCACCTGAATTAGAGCCTTGTCCTCTAGGCACCATTCCCACACTCTCATTGATTCCCTGCATAAAGGGTAAGAGTGTGTACTGCCCTGCTTGTTGATGTAATACATCACTGCTTTGTTGTCTGTTTGAAGGAGAATGTTCTTGTGACAGAGAATGTCCTTCAAAGCCCAGACTGCATAGAGGATAGCTCTCATTTCCAGGATGTTTATGTGAAGCTGGTACTCAACCTAAGTCCACGTGCCTTGGGTGTGGAGATTCTGACAGTGAGCCCCCCACCCCATCAGAGATGCATCTGTGGTAATGGAAATTTGATGATCCAGAGGAGCAAAGGGATACCCTTCCAGAAGCTTGTTCTCCTGTGACCATCAGGTGAGTGACCTCTTCAGAGGTTCTGTCACCTTGATGAGAAAGGACTGGGGGTGAGTGGTTGGGGACCACTGAGTACTGAGCATCCATTGAGAGGTTCTCATGTGGTGTCATGCTAGGGGTACAGTGAACACCAAGGATGACATGAGACCCAGCATCCATTGCATCGAGATAGCTCAAACTGAGTTATTCTGTCTAATGCACCATACCATCTGCAGGATATCGCTCCTTCTGTCCTCCGGAAGAAAAGCTTTCGCACAGGAGGTGTCCAAAAGAGTTCCTATAAAGAGGAGCTTCTGGGAGGGCTGCAATTGCTACTTTTTGAGATTTAGCAGAACTCCCATGGATGTGAGAAAGTCTGAAGCCATAACTACAGCATCCAGAGTTCCTTGTCTGGAGGGACTTGCTAGGATCCAGTTGTCCAGATATGGGAACACTTGTATTCTGATTTTTCTGAGATGCACTGTGAGAATGGCCCAACACTTTATAAAAACTCATGGCACCAAGGATAGCCCAAAGGCAGGACTCTGAACTGATAATGTTGACCCTGCACCACAAACCTTAAGTATTTGTGGTGCTTTGGGTGTATAGGAATATGTTGGTAGGCATCCTGCATGTCCAGGGAAGCTAGCCAATCATGTTGCTGAAGAAAGGGTAACAGGATCCCTAGCAATATCATTTTGAACTTTTCCATGAGCAGAAACTTATTTAACTTTCTGAGGTCCAGAATGGGGTACATGCCACCGGTTTTCTTCTGGACCAGGAAGTAATGGGAGTAGAAACCTGTGTTTCGTTGATCCAGCAGAACTATTTCTGCTGCCTGTTGCTCAGAAGGCCTTGTACCTCAGAGGCAAGAAGATCTGATTGAATTGTTGACAGCCTGAGCTGTCATTTGGGAGGATGATTGGGAGGGATTTCTGAAAGGTTGAGGGAGTACCCTTCTCGGATTATCTGGAGGACCCATTTGTCTGATGCTATGGAATTCCACTGGTTGTAGAACTGAGTCAGATATCCTCCCACCACTGAGGAAGAGTTCCCCTTGAGCAGTTGAGGTGGGACCTGGGCCAGAAACTCAGAAGGCAGCACTGGGCACTTTGGGCCCTTGTGCCTTCTGTTGTGTTTTCTTTTGAGGCTGGAAATTTTGGCTTTTGTGAAAACCTCCCCTGCCTTTTCCTCAAAAGGACTGATGGTTGTGAAATCGATGCTTGTTGACACCCCCCGTGAAGGGGTGGGAGTGGGTCGAGACATTTTAGTGGCAGATCTAGTCTTCTGTGTGACATCCAGAGCTTGGTCTACTTGAGGTTCGAACAGATACATACTGTCAAAGGGTAACACCATGACCTGCTGGTTGGCATCATTTATGAAGCCTGAAGTGCGTAATCAGGAGTGGCGACAGGTACAAATACCAGCCACCACTGCTCAGGAGGCAGTATTGAAAGTGTCCATAGCTGCTTTAACCTGCTGGTTGTTGAACTCAATACCCCTGGTTATGGTGTGAAGTAGCTCTGAACTAGTGTCTGACTCGGGCAGAGATCCCACAATCTGTTTGAGTGAATGCCAAAGAACATACTCATATTGAGAGAAATAGCCCTGGTAGCTGGCAATACGCATACCCAGGGTGGATGCAGCAACGACTCTCTTACCTAAGTTGTCTATCTTGTGAGATTGTTTATTTATAGGTCAGGCTGTAGATGTCTGAGGGAGAATGACCTTATCATTCTCTGCTAGGACTACAATGGGATTAGTAAATGCCTGGGAGGCCAACATGGGTTGATCCTTGGGAGAAGCATATTTCCTGTCTATGGACTTAGACACAGAAGGGATGAAAGAGAGTTTATTCCATACCTTTCGAGGGAGCGTTTCAAAGAATGGTTGTACCGTGGAGTTAAATCCATTGGGATCTCTGGGACATGAAGGTAATGGAATCTTAAAGGCTTCCCAGGATTGATATCTGTAGTCTGGAGAGAAAGAGTAGAATTTAAATTTGTCAGCAGAGACTTAAAAGACAGATCTTCAACCACAGGCTCTGCGGCAGGATTAACTCCTGCTCCTTCAACATTATCACCCAGCCGAAGAGCTGGGTCAGTTTCAATATCCTCTCCTGACAGCCCAGGAGGGACTATATGGACAGAAAAGAAGTGAAAGTCAGCAGGAAATGAAAAAGAGAAAGGAATCAAAGTCAAGAATGCCTGAAGGCTGGACGGTGCCACACCAAACCTCGGCGCCGAAGAGGAACACAGCGTAGAAGACAAGGGAGTCGGTGCCATCTGAAACAGCCCAGCACATGGTGCTGACAGAGACCACAGCGCCAAAACATCCTGTGGCATTGAGGATGGTGCTGACAGAGCCCGTGGCACTGAGGATGGCACCGAAAGGCTCCATAGTGCCAAGGATAGCATGGACAACACCAACGGCGAGGGCAACGCCGACAGGCGCATTGGCACTGAGAGACCCATCGATGCCGAGAGCATACCCAACATCACCGAAAGCAATCCAGGGCCCCGAAAACTGAGAGTTGAGGAAAAAGTAGGAGGAATACCAGGAGATAGAGGCATCAGTGTGGCCCCATGTGCTGCAGCAATGTGAGGGGGGAAAACACCTGAGCGTGGAGTTGACAACACCGAAGAGGGCACCGCATGACCAGGAAAGTCCAACTGCCCTACCTGTTCCCTCAAAAGGCTTGAGGGCCTCAGACTGACCGGACCAGGCAGCTGGACCAACCTCCAAGCCCATTGCTCCATAAGAGTGGACCACTGATGAAACTGCTCATCAGAAGCCCTTTCAAAAGGCGGGGAAGGGCTCCGGTGTCAAACAGGTTGACCGCTGGAGACAGAAACCAGTGACTCCGGAGCAGGAGACCGGCACCTGTCCCCAATAACTGGCCATCGATGCGCAGACATACCAGAAGGCAATCTCTATTGATGCCTTCTCTTTTTTGACCTGTGGCCGGAAGAAGAGCTTGAGACTGAATAGTGCTGAGAGTGCGACCATTTTATTTTATGCTTTTGGGGGGGCCTGCCCCTCCCCCAAGCATCGGACCATCCATTGTCAGACCCCCCCTCCAGATAAGGCAGCAGACTGGACCCAGCCCAGCTGACTGAACAGCTTTCATATGAAGTTTCCCTACCATCACCTGACCCGCTCATGGTAGACTCCGTCAAAGTAGGCTGAAAACTTCTTTTCTTAATAAGTAAAGATGAAAGTAAGCGGTACTTATTTCGAGAGATATTACAAAACAATAAACTGAAAACTATGCTGCTAGTTTGAAGTTTGACTCCCGGCAGGTGAGTGACGTCATCACTGAAGCGCACTCGATGGTGGGAAAAAGGAACTGAGGTGGTTGGAGTGTCAACACTGAGATAGTCATTGCCACATGACTATCACATTGCCGAGGCTCGTGGCCCCGCTTCTCACAGCTCCATCTCTGGCACCAGCCCTCTTGCAAAAACATTTGCTCCCACTAGGTTCTAGTGCCTCCGGCATAGATCCCATCAGTGTGAATGAGTGGTGGAGTCTTTATGTCCAGGAAGATAAGCCCTACCCTTTCCCTATTATAAAACCTATGGAGCAAAACCTTATCCTTTCCCCTATTATAAAACCTGTAGAGAAAAGTCCTACCCTTTCCCTATTCTAAAACCTGTTGAGAAAAGCCCTATCCTTTCACTATTCTAAAACCTTTGGAGAAAAACTCTACCCTTTCCCTATTCTAAAACCTGTGGAGAAAAACCCTACCCTTTCCCTATTCTAAAATCTGTGGAGAAAAAGCCTATCCTTTCCCTATTATATAACATGTCATGTAGTCCACTCCTTGTTTTCTATTCATTAGTAACACACCATTTCTGATCCTGTATGGAAAAAAATCTATCTCTATCCCTATATCTATCTACCACCTTCCTGTCAGCAACCAGTGGAAACAAATACCTGACTACTATTGCCATATACTGTTAGTTTTATTTTAGATCACTGTACTGGTCTGAAATTGGACTTTTTTTTCCTAATTCACCCTATGCTACTATGCCCTAATTTATTTATTGAATTTTATTGACCTATTAGGCCCACTGAAACTAGAAGTCCGTTTTTCAGGGGTGACCTGGGGGAAGGGGATACATATGGTAACCAACTGAAACTGAACCAGATTAAGCTGTTGGTGGAATTTCTAGTGGATTGGAGAAATTTGGCCAGGACACCGGGGAAATTCCCCAACTCTTTTCGATAAGTGCCATGGAATCCTACCATTAGATGATTGTTTGATTTGGTGGAGGGAAACAGTGATTTATCACAGAGTTAAATAAGGAAGGTTTATCTGGTGAATGGGATTATACTGTGTACTGCAGCCTGGGGATTTTGTATGATCTGTTGTATTTATATGTGGTTTCCCTTTTCTGTCTGATTATTTTTGTAAAAGTTTGTATTTATTTTATTTGCAATAAAAATTCCCCTACTCTTTTCGAGAAGTGCCATGGGATCTCTAATGTCCAACTGAACCACCAGAACAGGCAGACAGGACCTCTGTTTAACATCTGATGTGAAATACAGCATCTCAGGAGTGCAGCACCCCCCTTATGCTGCACTGCAGTGTCAGTATAGGGATAGTAACCCAAGTGCCTGGTGTAGGGATAGAACCCTCAGCCTCCTGATCTCCTGGCCTCAGAGGTGAGTGTGCAACTTACTGAGCCACTGCCACTGACAAATTGTTGTTATTCATATGTTTTTGTGTTTTATATATATCCTCTTGATGCTTGTGACCTGTAGGGGAAAAAAAACTGTCTGCTCTTGCCCTATGCTACACCATTTCATCTACTGTTGACATACAGTCTGTAATATTTAATTTAACCAAAGTAATTTATCGCACCCTCACATGAAGTCATAACTTGGAGTGTTAAAAACTAGTCTAAGCATTATCATTCATTCCAGCTGATGAGACGGTGGAGGAGACGTTTGAGGCACAATGCATACTAGTAGGTCTACAAGGCTGATTTATGGTAACACCACAAGGTTTCCATAGCCTGTTAGACAAACTAGTTTGTCTCTTACCTTAATCCCAGAAAGTATCAGTTGAGTAGTATAATATGAAGTCGAGATGTAAAATGTTGTAATGTGGCATCAGTGCAGTGTCTTGATCTTCACTGTCATTCAAAAAGGGTAATTTTGTGACTTCTGTAGATTTGTTGAACAAACGTTCTCTGAGAAATAAGAAATATGCAATCAATCAATGTGATGACTTCAGGACACACTACTGCACCACTTTTACCACATCGGGGCACCAAGTGTGAATTATTCGTGAGCACCTCAAAATGGCCACCTTTCCTAAAATGCTTGAAAATGTCTGCCTTTGCAAGAATACTTCAAACAGCAACCTTTGTTTAAAAAGCTCTCTGAATGGGTCAGGGTTGATGTGATATGGTGGTAATCAGTCATGTGACCACTTCTGGACACACTACTGCAACACTTTTGCCATATCCGGACACCAAGTGTGAATCTCTGGTGATTGCCTCAAGATGGCTGCCTTTACTGAGATACCTCAAAATGGCTGCCTTTTCTAAAGTGCCTCAAAATGGCCACCTTTGCTAAAAAGTTCTCTGAATGGGTCTGCGTTGATGAGACATGGTGGTAATTAGTCATGTAACCACTACCGGGACACAAAGTCACTTAACTTCCTTGTGCTCCCAAGTCTCACCTGTAAACAAGCTTTCAGCTTAGTGTTTCTCACCTAGTAAAACAAAGGTTAAAAAAAAGAATAAAAAAAGGTAAAAAAAAGTACACCACCACTTTTGCTAGATATTGGTACCAATTGTGAATCACTGGTGAGCAGCTCAAAATGTCCACCTTTGATTAAATGCCTCCAAATGGCCACGTTTGATAAAATGCCTCAAAATGGTCACCTTTGATAAAATGCCTCAAAATGGCCACTTTTGCTAAAAGGTTCTCTTTATGAGTTAGGGTTGATGTGGTATGGTGGCAATCAGTCATCTGACCACTACCAGACACAGTACTGCACCACTTTTGCCACATCCAGCCACCAAGTGTGAATCACTGGTGAGCACCTCAAAAATGGCTGTCTTTGTAAAATGCCTCAAAATTGGCATCTTTGATAAATTAATTCAAAACAGCTGCCTTTGCTAAAATGCCTCTGTCAGGTGACCACTAATGGACACAGTACTGCACTACTTCTGGCACACCCAGGCACTAATTACCTTCAATACAAGGCGCAACTACCAATAAAGCATCTCCTGGAGTCCAATGGCCTCTCCATGACCTCCCACACCAGGTCCCACCATTTCACAAAATTCATTCCCTGGTGTATGTGGGTTCCACAATACCTTACGAGAAATGGCACCATCACAGAAAAAGCATTGCCGGGTGTCTAGTGGTCCCACCTCACCCTCCAAACTCATACTGATTACTGTTGCACATCGCTGACACCAACCACAAATAGGTGTCAATCCTTGGACCTTGCACGGTCCCACCAAGTGAATGCCACCTCCCCCTCAGACACTGGGTGCTAGATCCTCAGGTCACAGCCAAAACTCAACAACCCATACTCATTACTGTTACATCTTGCTGACACCAGCCAAACAGAGGTTTCAACCATGGGACCTAACATGGTCCCAATCAGGCAATGCCACCACCGAAATGAGAGCTGGATCCTGACGTCACATGAAAAATGAATTATCTATTGCTTGTTTAATTATGACACACTTCCCTTGATTAACCAAGTCACCATGCTAAAAAGATACACACACACACACACACACACACACACACACATACACACACACATATGAGATATGCAATAGGGTGACTGGAAATATCACTGATACTCCCCTGAGTGTAGTTTGACTACTGTACATGATGTAATGAGTGTTTCATCTCTGACAGGGGTAAAGTCCACTAGAATTGCATTCTCACCATACTGTATGTAACTTAGCATTCCTACAAAATACAAACAACAAAATCCATTGATTTCAGTCTTGAGACAGATGAACAAATTGCAATGTTACAGGAAATAGGAACCATGATAAACACTCCCTGTACTCCCACCCAAGCTCCACCCAAATGCAACCTCAACAAGCTTTAACATAGCCCAAAAAGTACACCTTTTGCAGTAAAAAAACATTTTTCAACCACTCACAGACTAGCAAAATGTGTTTGCCTTTTCAACCTAGTATATCTGAGGTTCCCAATGGACTAACATTGCTAGCTGTTTAATGAGGTCAAACCCTGACTGAACTTTGAAACATAAATACATACTGTACATCAATACACAAATATCAAACCCAAGCTAAACTGTAACTTACCATTAGTGACATCATGTAGTAACCTACCTTATGCACTTATTATTTGCAATTTATTTCCCAATCTGACTGTTGCATGAGTATTTCTGAAGCCAGGGGGCATCTTTCGTACAACACACTGTGTATATAGATTACAATGATTGTCATATAGAAGACTACCCGACGACAGGCGATAGGGCATTTTACATGTATATCCTTATACGTTGGTTCATTTTAAAGACTATTGGCCTATATACTCCAATCTGAAAAATACAATTTAAAGACATTATACCAATGGTGATCAGAAAGCTATAGTCAATTGGATTAAATAGTGTACATTCCATTCCACTATATTACATGGTCATTCATCCCATTACATATCCTAAGCACAAATTTATATACCAGAACATTAAAGTCATGGCATAACAAACATCCATGATTGCCATTACAGTCAATGGTACCATGGATATGACCTAAGCCACCTGCCTTAGTAGCCATAGGAATTTTCTGACTGTGATGTGGTGAGATGCTGATACAGTACAAGCTGGCCATGCATTTACAAGTGGTCTGCCCTGTCTGGTGACAGGTAGGCCTTGTCTTGAGATCAGTCATCCCCTATCAAACAAGCACTCTTACGTCCTCCTTTCCACCCAAGGCCTGCTGAACCAGGACTCATGTTGCTAACATCAGGAGTAGAAATGGAGCCTTCACTGCTGGCATACATACCCCTTTACTCCCTATACAGACATAATTGAGCAATCAAGATCTGTCTTCCTCCTCTGTCCCACTAAAGCACTGCTGCACCAGAAAACAGGTTGCTGAGTGCAGGAGCAGAAACCTTCTGGCTTTTCTCCCCCTTGACCCCCTGGACAGACACTAGCAAACAACCTCACACCCCTAGCTCCATCCCTCTTAAGCAGTGCTGCACTAGAAAACAGGTTGCTAAGGGCAGGAGCAGAAATGGAGACCTCCTTGCTGGTGTCTCTGCCCCTTGACTACGTGGAAAGACATCTCCTAGCAAACATGCTCCCACCCCTCATCCATCCCTTTTAAGTGCTGCTGCACCAGAAAATGAGTTGCTGAGGGCAGGAGCAGAAACAGAGACCTCCCTGCTAGCATCTCTACCCCCTTGACTACCTGGACAAATATCACCTAGCAAAGAAGCTCACACTCCTCCTCCATCCCTCTTAACCATTGTTGCACCAGAAAATGAGTTGCTGAGTGTAGGAGCAGAAACAGAGAACTCCCTGATGGTGTCTCTACCCACTGACAACCTGGAAAGACATCACATTGCAAACAAGCTCTCCCCCCTCATCCATTCCTCTTAAGTGCAGCTGCATCAGAAAATAAGTTGCTGAGGGCTGGTCAGAAATGGAGATCTCCCTCCTGGCATATCTCCGCTTTGACTACCTGGACAAACATCACTTATCAAACAAGCACACACTCATCCTCTGTCCCTCTTAAGCTCTGCTGCACCAGAAAATGAGTTGCTTGGTATAGGAGCAGAAACAGTGAACTCCCTGCTGGTGTCTTGACCCACTGACAACCAGGATGGATGGACATCACTTAGCAAAAAAGCTCTCACCCCTCATCCATCTCTCTTAAGCACTGCTGCACCATAAAATGGGTTGCTGTATGCTGGAGCAGAAACAGAGACCTCTCTGCTGGCATCTCTCCCCCTTGACTCCCTGAACAGACATCACCTAGGAAGCAAGCTCACACCCCTCCTCCATCCCTCTTAAGCACTGCTGCACATGAAAATGGGTTGCTGAGAGCAGGATTAGAAATGGAGACCTCCTTGCTGGCATCACTACCCCTGAAATACCTGGACACACATCACCTAGCAAACAAGCTCTCACCCCTCCTCCACCCCACTTAAGCACTGCTGCACCAGAAAATGGGTTCCTTACAGTAGGAGCAGAAATGGAGACCTCCCTGCTGACATCTCTCCCCATCAATTCCCTGGATGGACATCACTTAGCAAACAAGCTCACACCCATCCTCTGTCCCTCTTAAGCGGTGCTACACCAGATACTGGGTTGCTGAGGGCAGGAGCAGAAACAGAGACTTCCCTACTGACATCTCTCACCCTTGACTTCATGAGCAGATATCACCTAACAAATATACTCGCAACCCTCCTCCATCCTTCTTAAGTGCTGCTGCCTACAAAAATGGGTTGCTGAGGGCAGAAGCAGAAATGTAGATCTCCCTGTTGGTGTCTCTACCCCTTGACTTCCTGGACAGACATCATCTAGTAAACAAGCTCTCACCCCCTTCCATCGCACTGAAACACTGCTGCATCAGAAAATGGGTTGCTGAGGGCAGGAGCAGAAACAGAAACCTCCCTGCTGGTGTCTTTCTCCCTTGGCTCCATGGTCAGACATCACCTAGCAAATATACTTGCACCCCTCCTAAATCCATCGTAAGAGCTGCTGCACATGAAAATGGGTTGCTGAGGGCAGAAGCAGACATGGAGATCTCCCTGCTGGTGTCTCTACCCCTTGACTTCCTGGACAGACATTATCTAGCAAACAAGAACTCACCCCTCCTCCATCCCACTGAAATACTACTAAATCAGAAAATGGGTTGCTAAGGTAGGAGCAGAAACAGAGAACTCCCTGATGGTGTCTTTTTCCCTTGACATTGTGGTCAGACATCACCTACTAAACAAGCTCTCACCCCTCCTTAATCCCACTCAAGTATAGCTGAACCAGGACTCAGGCTGCAGAGGGCAGGAGCAGAAATGGAGCCCTCCCTACTGGTGTATCGTTCCCAAGACTACCTGTACAGTCATCCCCTTGAAAATAAGTTCACACCCCTTCTCCGTCCCACTCAAGCACTGCTGCACCAGAAAACTTCATTCATGATTTCTGTTACAGTAAATGTTTTTTTGTTCCCCAGTAGTCTGTCTCTGTTTCTCTTTCACTCTGTCTCTCTCTCTCCCCCCCCATATGAATGGCATCATCAAAAGTTTATTTTACCAGACTGCCTTACCCTGCCTGAACATGAAGAAGCCACAATGAGTTCTGGAAAACACTTTATTTGTATTTTCTTACTGTAAATGGTCTTGTTGTTGCCCAGTAGTCTTAATCTCTCTCTCTCTCTCTCTCTCTTTCTTTCTCTCATCTGGATGGTATCATCAAAGATTTATTTTACCAGCCTATTCACAGATGCAGGTGGAAGATATTCACAGAACAGATTGAGCAGTAATAGTACAGTAACCTGTCTGCAGAGATGAACAACCTGCATTATTGCACTACCAAATCACATATGAATGAGTAAATAAAAAATGAAAATAATAAAGATAAAAATGAACTAAACTCTGGTGTCTTTGTCATACATTTGTCAAGTAACTTTACTGTACTGAAAATAAAATAGTCTCAGCTAAGAAAAATACAATGGGCCTGATTGTTGAAATCCACTTAGAGAGGCACAAGTCCATATATTGGTTGGAGCCCATTTGTGTTTGGTTGCCTTGAGGACTGGTTGTCTTCAGTGTTGGTTGCCTTAAGGACATGGAGCCTTGAGGGCCATCATCCTTGAGGGCTATCAGCCTTGACGGCAGGTTCTCTTGAGGGCCATCAGCCTTGAGGGCTGGTTGCCTTGAGAGCTTGTTGCCTTGAGCATCATCAGCCTTGATAGTGGTTGCCTTGAGGGCCAAAACCTAGAGGGCTGGTTGCATTGAAGATCATCAACCTTCAGGGCCGTTTGTCGAAAGCCAATAGTTAGAGGGCTGGTTGCTTTGAGGGCCATCAGCCATGGGGTATAGTTGCCTTAAGGGCCATCAGCCTTGAGGGCTGGTTGCCATGAGGGCCATCAGCCTTGAATGCTGGTTGCCTTGTGGGCCATAAACCTTGAGGGCTGGTAGCCTTGAGGGCTGGTTGACTTGAGGGCTGACAGCCTTGAGGGCCATAAGCCTTGAGGGTCATTAGCTTTGTGGGACATAAGCCTTGAGGGCCATAAGCTTGGAAGGCTGGTTGCCTTGAGGGCCTTCTGAACTGATAATGGCCTGAAGGCAGTTTGAACCCAAGGTACTTTCTGAGGGAGCACCTGATGGGAATGTGAAAGTAGGCATCCTTGAGTTGCAGGGACGCTAACCAATCCCCTTGCCTCAGAGAGGGAAGAATTACTCACAGAGTCACCATTCTGAATTTTGGCTTGACTAGGTCCTTGTTTAAGTATCTTAGTTCTAGTATGGGCCGACACTCCCATCTTTTTGGGGGTAAAAAAGTATCTGGAACACAGACCCTTGCCCCTGTGTGGAGTAGGAACTCTTTCTATGGCTCTGAGAACCAGCAGAAAGGAAACCTATGCCTCTAGAGCATGTTTGCAGGAGGAAAAGACCTGACCCTCAGCTTTGGAAATTTTTTGAAGCTGAGATCCAGTCCCTGGCTTACTAACTCCAGGACCCACTTGTTTGAGGTAACAGACTTCCAGGCCTGGGGCTAGTAAGCCAGCCTGCCTCCTAGTGGAAAAGGGGAGTCGACCTTGTCTGACACATTAGGGTGTTTGCTTAGCAGGAGCCTTGGACTGAGAGGAGGTTGCAGCCCCACTCATCCCCCTTCTGCTTCTCCCTCTGAAGAACACCCTCTGAGGAAAAGGAGAGGAGGCACATGAAAGGGCCTGCCCCTAGACTGCTGCTTCTGAGGAGTTGCCTGCCTTTCCTTGGCCAGTGAACTCCTGTAGGTGGTCATGTATTCATCCATCTTTTTCATGTAATTTTCTGTTTGCTTCCCAAATAAAGAATTACCCACCACAGGGAAATCCATGGCCTTAGCCTGGGTGTCCTGTGAAAGACTAGTATATCTGTGCCAAGCAAATCTCCGAAGAGACACAGATGTAGCCATGACCCGTGCTGACACATCATTGGAGTCCACAGCAGCATGAAATTGGACTGGGGAAAGCCTATTTAGCCAGTTCCAGAACAATATTCCACCTGGACTTCTGGTATCTGGCTGTGTAGGCCATATAGTTTGCCTGCCTCAGTCCCAAGGAGGATGCCAAGTACTGTTTCTTGGCCATAGCATCCACCTTCCTAGAGTCTTTATCTGGGGTGTGTGAAGCCAAGGGTATATTATCCTTGTCACAGGCTGCACCCTGCACTATCCTGAGATGGCTGCGCTGTTGGAACAAGTACTCCGTACCTGAGCCTGACAGCATATACCTCCTGTCCATTCTCTTTTCCACAGGAGGTAATTAATTTGGTGTCTGGAGAATGTTTTGCATCTGTTTCCCGAAAGATTTATGGAAGGGAATAGACAGTCTCTGGAACTCTGGGATGTCCATCATTTCAACATAGTCAGGCTCCTCTTGTTCCTCAACAGCTTCAACCAGAAGGTGCTGGAGGGTCTCTGCCACTTTTTTGTAAAACAAATAGCGGGAAGGGGACTCAGAAAGCCTAGGAAGGAAAACATTGGAGGGTCTGTCTGGGGAAATGTCCGGTTCAATGGGATCATCCAGACCTTGCACACCATCATCATCAACATCGTACCTTTCTTCCCCTTCCAAATCTGGTTCATAAAAATCATCCGGACAATATTCCATAACCGGGGGAACCGAATGGAGTGATTCTGCAATGTCAATCATCCTGGCTATCTCCTTGGCGGTTGGACATAACGGTTCTGGATCTGAACTGACCAATTTCTTCTTTCCCTTTGATGGAACCAACCCCTCAGGATTGGCTCTCCTTTTGCCCGAGGAAGTATCGCCCAAGTCAGTGGGCACTCCCTCAGATTCGATTGGAACCAAACTGGGCTTGACATCTGGATCAACGGACTTCTCGACCTCCTTTTCTCTAAGCCTACCCAATCTCTTTTGCATGGTTGCCTTTGGAAAATTTTTATATATTTGGCAGTCTGAATTGGTGGTCAAACCCCAGACAA
Organism: Neoceratodus forsteri; assembly: GCA_016271365.2. Lineage (NCBI taxonomy): Eukaryota > Metazoa > Chordata > Ceratodontiformes > Ceratodontidae > Neoceratodus > Neoceratodus forsteri. The sequence goes on from CM057458.1 coordinate 1,175,693,945, forward strand.
TATACACAGGTGGTGTGAGGGTCTGACTTAGCAAAGGCATCCCCACACTCACTACAGTGCTGAAACCTAGCAGGCCCAGTTTTTCTTTTGGGTTTCTCAGACGTAGCCATCCTAACCACTTACCTTTAGAAGCTTTAAAGCCAGGCAAGACTCCTCTATTGGTTACCAACTTTGTTACAGGCTGTGGAAAAAGAGTCTAAAAATACATATTTTTGAAACTGATACGGACCAGTACCTCACACCAAGAAAAAATAAAGAATAAATTCAATCAGAACAATCGGTTCCAAACCAGACCAATTGAAAAACTTTACAATTTCCACACAATACAGAAAATAAACAGAAACTAAACTAATGTCCACTATCTGCAATGCTTACTGTACCACAGACAGGGATCTAAACTTAAAAACACAAGAAAAACAGTTTAAAAACAATGTTTTACTGAGACCGAACTGACAAGTGAAGGAGATACCTCTGGACCGACAGTTCAGTTAGGCAGAGTAAAGAGTCTGATGGTTACACTTTGAAATGCAGCAGACAGAGGTTTGAACTGACCTCAAGCCCAATGATCTATGCTCTGGCATAGAGTTAACTCTTTCCTCTCCAGAGCAGTTCAAGTGCTAGGGATAACTACATAATGTCAGAATACAGCAAGATGTCATGTTGTGTGAAAGTAGTTATGCAAGAACTTACCATTACAGTAGATCTTCTGGATGAGCTCTTGCAGCAGGTAAAACCATTAGGACCAAGGCTGCAGGCATTAGAACCCTTCAGAAAAAAATTTCTAGCTAGCAGTCTATAGTGGGGTGCTGCCCCCGATGTCAGATGTGGTATAAAGGGACATTCCCCCACGCCATCTCAGTTCCCCGCTAGAGACCCAGTTGGTAAGTAATGGAGAACCGAGAAGGAATTCTCCCTATAGAGAGAAAAATTAGAGGTACAAACTAACCTGGGGGATGGAGGGTGGGAAAGTCACCTGCTACAAGAGAGACAGTGTTTGCTTGGTGACAGAATCACGTCTTATGTTTAGCAAATGCCACGAACAACTGGTCCGTTGTCCAGACAGAACAAGTCTAGTCCAAATAATAACAAAGGATTCTGTGAGCATCCAAAGTATGTAACAAGGCCTCCCCCTGTTGGAGAACTCTGAATAGTAGACCAGAAGTTGGACGTCCTGGTTCAGAGTTATGGCGGACACCACCTTCAGCAGGAATATGGGATTTGTACGAAGCTGCACCTATCCCTATGAAAAACAAGGTAAGGCTCCTTGCACATCAGGGCCTGAAGCTCAGAAATCCTTCATGCTGTAGTAATGGCAACTAAAAAAATAACGTCTTCCAAGAAAGGAAACGTAGGTAGCATGATGCAGATGAGTTAAAAAAGAAGGGAGGGTGAGCTTTTCTAAAACAAACATGAGGTCCCACGTGGGGACTGGATCACTCCTGGGGAGGGGTCTAATATGCAAGACACTGCTGAGGAAGGCCTTGCAGATGTCAAGTTGTGCCAGATTCCTTTCTCCAACCGCATCATATTCCGGGACTGTGCAAAGTTGCACCTTGATAGAGGGATAGCTAAGGCCTAAGTCAAGGAGGTGGAGTAGGTACCCTAGGACAAATTTGATTGAGCATCCTTCCTCTCCATTGACTCTCCTCCTTTCCCTGTCCCAGCCCCTTATGAAGCAGTCCACTGTTCTACTGGATACCACCTCTAGCCGGCAAACCATTCCACCCAGCTACTACTCTCTCTGTAAAAAAAGAGACTCATCAGTTCCCTTCTGAACTTTCCTCATTTGCCAGCACAAGGTCAAGGATATTCACTAACCTGGTTGGTTCACTGACAATTTGCATCAGGAAGCTGTCCTGAAAGGCATCCAGCAGTACCTGCTCCCTTCTGTTCCTGGTTATTGGGGTACTCCAGTCCACTCCTGGCATGTTGAAGTCCCCCTCAATCACCACACTACCCCTCTCGCAAGTCCTTCTGATCTGTCCCACTAGTTCCCCAACTCCTCTGTCTGAGATGGCTGACTGTACACTACTTCCATCTTGAGAGTCCTATTTTTAGAATCCTGGATTTGCAGAAAAAGTGACTCTGTGCTACCCTCCTCCCCTTCCTCCCTTACACACTTCAGTTCTTCCCTCCCATACAGTGCCAACCCCTCCTTTCCCAATCACCCTATCCCTATAAAGAGATCTATCTCTGAAATGCCCCATCACCACCATCACAGAGGCAACAAGTCATTTGTGTAAAGCAAATCAAAATGAAAGAAAAAACTACTATGGTTCTCAAAAGAAGTGGCGGGAAAGGTAAGGGAGAAAAAAGATAGCATTCAGGAAGTATAAGGAAACACAGAAGGAGCAGGACAGGGAACTGTACCAGTTAAAGCAGAAGGAAGCAGGGATGGCAGTCAGAATGACAAAGGCCCAAACCGAGGAAAAGATAGCCAACTCAGTTAAGAAGGGGGATAAAGCCTTTTATAGGTACATTAGGGAGCAAACAATGACTAAGGCATGGATACCGAGGCTAAATAAAGAGGAAGGTGGTTGGGCAGAGAGCGATAGTGAAAAAGCAGGGATATTGAATGAATACTTCTGCTCAGTATTCACAATGGAAAAGCAGGGGGAGATACCTAATCCAGTCAATAGAAGCACTCTGGATGGGGGGGGTGATATTAGTCCTTTCTAAGAAGAAAGGGTTCTGAAAGAACTCTTAAAACTGAAGGTGGATAAAGCAATGGGTCTGATGGGATTCACCTCAGAATTCTTAAAGAACTAAGGGAAGAACTAGTAACACCACTGACTACCCTTTTTAATAAATCATGGGAGGATGGAGGATGTGATTTCCCTTCACAAAAGTGGGAGCAAGACAGAGGCAGGAAAGGAAAAATTACTCACCTTAGTAATTATGTTTCTTCTAATGGAGCCTTGCTGTATTCTGACTATTCCAATAATCCCCAGCACTCCAACTGCCCCAGAGAGAAGAGGGTTAATTTTCCATGCAGAGCATAGAACGTTGAGCTCGAGCTCAGCTCAAACCTCTGTCTGCTGCACTTAGAAGCACAACTGTCAGATTCTTATGAGCTAATACTAACTACTATGTGGAAATTTAAAATTTTTAGTAGCCAAATGACAATCAAATATTTTGGATCCCCAAAAGACTCAAGTCAAGAAATCCAAAATCAAAAACCAGGTAGTGAACAACTTAAGACTGTTAAATTAATAATATAACCCACTCCCCTCTCTAAAAGGAAAGAGTGCCCAAATGCACCCCTGGCGTGCAACACTGCACCTGCCATCCCACTTCCCAAAACAGGTTCTGAGAGCGGAGGCAGGGAGGGAGGTCAGAATACAGCAAGACTCCATTAGAAGAAACATAATTACTAAGGTGAGTAATTTTTTCTTCAAACCACATGAAGTCATGCTGTATTCTGACTATTGCAGACTACCAAGCAGTACCTCCATGGAGGAGGGAATCGAACCTACCTTGGGAATAGGATCTGCAGTACTGCTGTACCAAACTGAGCATCACTCCTAGCCTGGATGTCCAGGGAGTTATGTTTGGTATATGTATGGACTGTTTTTCAGGTGGCTGCTTTACATATCTCTAGCAAAGGAATATCCCTGGCTATAGCCATGGAAGCAGCTGTACCTCTAGTTAAATGAGCCTTCAGACCTGAGGGAGATATTTTGCCTAGCTTCTCATAGCAGAATTGAATACAAGAGTCAATCCACCTGGCAGTAGTTCTCTTAGTGGCAGGTTTGCCCTTCCCCACTTCCTCATAAGTGAGAAGCAACTGGAGGGAGTCAAACCTGTGAGCCTTAGTATGCTCAATGTAGTAACTGAGGGCTCTTTTAACATCCAAACAGTGTAAACTTCTTTTTCCTGAAGAAGAATGATCAGTGAAGAATACAGGGAGAGACATAGATTGGTTCATATGAAAATCTGAAATCACTTTAGGTAAAAACCTCCAATTAGTTCTAAGGACCACCTTATCTCTATGGAATATGATAAAATCAGGCTTCACTGACAGAGCTTGCAATTCACTGATATGCCTGGCAGAGGTAATAGCTACCAGGAACACAGTTTTCCAAGTCAAGTACTTAAGCTCTGCTGAAGACAAAGGCTCAAAAGGGGGTTGCATAAGCTGAGCAATGCAAACATTAAAATCCCAAGCAGGGGTAGGATCCCTAAAGGGGGGATTGGTATGAAGCAATCCTTTGAAAAATTTACAGAATACAGGGTAAGATAACAGTGAGGAAGGCTTTCCCACTGACAGAAAAGCAGAAACAGCTGACAAATGTACTTTGAGAGTAGCTGGTCTGAGGCCTAGGCCATTAAGATGAACCATATTGTCCAGAACTGTAGACAGTTCAGCAGTGTCTGGGGATATATGCTTCTTGGAACACCAAATGCTGAATCTTTTCCACTTGGAGTTATAAGTTTTTCTGGTGGCAGCCTTTGGAGAGGCTTTGAGAATATCCAGAACCCACTAGGACAGATGCAAATCTGCATACTCTAACTCTTCAAGAGCCATGCCTTGAGATTGAGAGTCCAAAGATTGAGGTACCAAATCCTCCCCTGAGAGGAGGTTAATAGGTTGTAATTCCTGGGAACAGACTGGGGAAGATGAACTGCTAGGGACAGCAACAAGAGGTACCAAGGTTGTCTGGCCCAGTCTGGAGCAATCAGAATCACTTTACACGGTTGTGACCTTATCATAACCAAAACCTTGAACAGTAGAGGAAAAGGAGGGAAGGTATATAGAAATTTCCCCTCTCAGTTCAAGATCAGAGCATCCAGAGGGACTGAGCCCAAGACTGAGGGCATGCAACAAAACAGAGGAAGTTGGTGATTGTCTGGGGCTGCAAAGAGATCTATCTCTGGAGTGCCCCACCTTGAAAAAATCAGTTTCAACACCAGATGGTCCAGGGACCATTCGTGATGGCCCTGGGAGATCCTGCTCAATGCATCTGCTAGCACATTGTCCTTCCCTGGAAGGTGGACTGATATCAGAGAGGTATGCAGAGAATAAGCTAGGAACCACAATTTCATGGCTTCCATGCACAAGGCCATGGACTGAGTGCCTCCCTGTTTGTTGATGTACCACATGGTGGTGGTGTTGTCTGTCCTGACCTGAACCACCTTGTTCTGCACTGACTGAGAGAAAGCTTGCAAGGCCAGAAAGACCACCCTTAGTTCCAAGAGATTGATATGAAGAAGGGATTCCTGAGGGGACTACAGTTCCTGGGCTGTGAGAGCCCCCTGATGGGCTCCCCACCCCAATAGAGAAGCATCCGTGGTTAAGACCACAGAGTGAGACTGAGTGACAAATGGGACTCCTTGTCTGAGGGTGCCCTGATCCTGCCACAATTGGAGAGCCTGGATCAGAGTCTGAGTCACTGGAGCTAGTTTGGTTAGAGAATCTTTCTTCTGAGCCCAAAAGACCCTCAGGTGAAACTGAATGTCCCTCATCTAAAATCTGACCCCTTGCACCACTGCTACAGAAGCTGCCATGTGGCCCAGAAGCTGAAGAAAGTGCCTTGCTGGCTGAGAGACCAGAAGGTAGAATGAAGAAGCCAGCTCTACAACAGCCCTTTCCCTTTTCAGGGGAAGAAAAGCTCTTGCTTTGACTGTATCCAACTCTGCACCTATGAAAGTGAGGAGCTCCACAGGCTCGAGAACTGACTTGGGAAGACTGAGAAGGAATCCTAGGGAAGCACTTGCTGAGTCACTAGCAGGTCTGTCTTGACTTGGTCTGGGGACTGACCCACAATGAACCATTCATACAGGAATGGAAATATGGAAACATTCTTCCTTCTTAAAAAGGCCACTACTACTGCCAGGCATTTTGTGAATACATTGGAGCTGATGTCAGGCTGAAGGGCATAGCTTTGAACTGATAATGGCCTGAAGGCAATTCAAACCTGAGGTATTTTCTGTGGGAGCACCTGATGGGAATGTGAAAGTAGGCATATTTTAAGTCCAGAGAGGCTAGCCAGTCACCTGGCCTTAGAGAGGGAAGGATTATTCCCAGAGTCACCATTTTGAATTTTGGTTTTAAAAGATGTTTGTTCAGGTATCTTAAATCTAGGATGGGTCACCACTCCACTGTCTTTTTTGGGGTAAGGGAGTACCTGGAGTACAGACCTTTGCCCTGTGCAATGTAGGAACTCTCTCTCTACAGCCAGTGGAGAAGAAACCTCTGCCTCTAAGGCAATGGTTTCAGAGATGCTTGCAGGTGGAAAAGATCTGGCCCTCAGCTTTGGAAATTTCTTGAAGCTGAGAACCAGCCCCTGGCTTACCACCTCCAGGACCCACTTGTCAGAGGTAACAGACATCCAGTCCTGGATGAAGTAAGCCAGCCTGCCTCTTACAGGAATGGGGGAGTTGACCCGGGCTGGCACATCAGGGTGTCTGCTTAGCAGGATCCCTAGGTTGAAGGGTGGATGCAGACCTGCTCATTCCCCTTCTGCCTCTCCCTCTGAAGAACCCCCTCTGAGAAAAAGGGGAAGAGGCCTGTGCTTGGTAGAAAGGCCTATGAAAAGGCTTGCCTCTGACCCTAGCTTGCTGCCTTTGAGGAGTTGCCTGCCTTTCCTTGGCCTGTGCACCCCTATAGGTGGTCCTATACTCATCCATCTTTTTCATGTAATTCTCTGCCTGCTCCCCAAACAGAGAATTACCCACCACAGGGAAATCCATGGTCTTAGCCTGGGTGTCCTGTGAGAGACCAGTACATCTGAGCCATGCCATTCTCTGAAGAGCCACAGATGTAGCCATGACTCTAGATGACACATCATTGGAGTCCACAGCAGCATGGAACTGTACCTTAGAGTCTAGCTGGGGGAGGCCTGCTTAGCCAGGGCCAGTACAGTGTCCCACCTGGACTTCTGGTACCTGGCTGCATAGGCTATATAATTAGCCTGCCTGAGTCCCAAGGCAGATGCCATATACTGTTTCTTTGCCATGGCATCCAGCTTCCTAGAGTCTTTATCTGAGGGGGGTGCAGCCAAGGGTATATTAGCCTTATCACAGGCTGCAGCCTGTGAAACCCCAACATGGCTGAATTGTTTATACAAGTAATCTGTACCTGAACCTGATAAGGTGTACCTTTTGTCCATCCTTCTGTCGACATGAGATACAGAATTAGGAGTTTTTAAAATCTTTTGTGTCTGTTTCCCAAAAGACTTATGAAGGGGAATAGACAGTCTCTTGGACTCTGGGATGTCCATCATCTCCACATAATCAGGTTCCTCTTGTTCCTCCATGGCTTCCTCCACAGGGAGCTGGAGGGTTTCTGCCACTTTCCTGTAAAACATGTAGTGGGAAGGGGACTCAGAAAGCCTAGGAGGGGAAACACCAGAAGGCTTGTCTGGGGGAGATGTCCAGTTCAATGTGCTCATCCAGACCTTCCCCACCATCATCATCATCATCATCATAATCTTTCTCCCACTCCAAATCTGGTTCATAAAAATCTTCAGAGGCATAACCTTGAACTGGAGGAACAGACCGAACCGAGTGCCTTCCAGAAGACGCTAGATCAGTCGGAACCGGGCGAAGAATTCTACAATCCTTATCACTTTGGCAATCTCTTCGGCAGTCGGAAAATGGGTCTCTGGATCCAAACCAGCCAATTGTTCTTTTCCTTTGTCATTTTGTAAGAACCAATCCCTCAGGATCGGTTCTCCTCTTGCCCGAAGAAGTATCGCCCTGGTCAGAGGGCACTCCCTCAGGTTCGGTCGGAACCGAACTGGGCTAGCCATCTGGGGCAGCGGACTTCACGGCCTCCTTATCCCTAAGCCTACCTAACCTTTTTTACAGGGTAGACTTAGAGAAATGTTTACAGATTTGGCAGTCTGAATCGAGGTGGCCAAACCCCAGACAATAAACACAGGTGGTGTGCGGATCAGCCTTAGCAAAGACCTCCCCACACACACTGCAGTGTTGAAACCCAGTGGGCCCTGTTTTTCTTTTGGGTTTCTCCGACACAGTCATCCTAACCACAAACTTTCCCTTTTTATGGCAAACAACCAGGCAAGACACCCTTATCGGTTTCTAACCGTGTCACGGGTATTGGGAAAAAAAACACAAGAAAATGCTTTTTTTTTTAAAACCGATAAGGACTGGTAACCACACTCTAAGTTTAGAAACAAAGACAGAATATATAATTTACTAAACGGCCGGTTCAGCCGAACCGGTCGAAAATCAGTTTTTACAATTTCCACAAATTTCCTATGTCTAGTTCACTACCTAGTACTTACTGTACCACAGACAGAGATCTGAATCAAAACTTGCAAAAATATAATCGGTAAAACCGAAGACTTTAACTGAATTTCGAACTGTGAGCAAAGGAGAAATCTCCGGAGCGACTGTTCAGTTATGCAGAGTAATGAATCTGACGGTTGTGCTTCTAAGTGCAGCAGACAGAGGTTTGAACTGAGCTTGAGCTCAACGTTCTATTCTCTGCATAGAAAATTAGTCATCTTCTCTCTGGGGCAGTTTGAGTGCTGGGGCTAACTGCAATAGTCAGAATACAGCAAGACTTCATGTGGTTTGAACTACAGACCTGTCAGTTGGACCTCAGTGGTAGGGAAAATGATGGACTCACATCTGAAGGAAAGAACTGTTGAGTACCTAGAGGCCAGTGGGACACAGCACCCAAGGCAGCATGGATTCACAGCAGGAAGGTCATGTCAGACAAATCCAATTGATTCTTTGACTGGTTGACCAAAGTAATAGACCAGGGAGGGGCTGTGGAGATGGCCTACCTAGACTTTAGCAAGGCATTTGACAATCCTGCTCAAAAGATTAAACAAATTAACTGGGAGTGGGCCCCAGGGTGGAAGCCTGGGTAAAATACTGGCTGGACAACAGGACTCAGTGGGTAATAGTAAATGGAGTTCACAGTGAAGAAAGTGGGGTTACTAGTGGGGTACCACAGGGTTCAATGCTGGGGCCAGTCCTTTTTAATGTCTTTATAAGTGACATTGCAGAGGGACTGGAAGGGAAAGTATGTCTCTTTGCAGATGAGACAAAGATCTGCAACAGGGTTGTTACTCAAGGTGGGGAGGAAAGGATGAAAACGGACTTGGCAAGGTTGGAGGAATGGTCAAATGTACGGCAGCTTAAATTCAATGCAAAGAAGTGCAAAGTAATGCACCTGAGAAACCAAAACCCAGGGGAAGAGTACATATTGGGGGGTGAGATACTGACAACAACAATGGGGAATTCAAGAATGCATGGGACAGACATAAGGCAATTCTAGTGGGATGGGTAGGAGGAAGTAGGCTGTTGGTTAACTAGGATCGGCAGCTTATCCATTAGGTAGGGAAATGGGCAGACTAGGTTGGCCAAGCAGTCCTTATCTGCCATCAAATTCTATGTTTCTATCTGGTGAAGATGAATTTCAGGATATGAGGGCTCAGGGTCCATTCATGATGGCCCTGGGATATTCTGCTCAAAAGATCTGCCAACATATTGTCCTTCCCTGGAAGATGAACTACTGTCAGAGAAGCTTGAAGAGTGTAAGCTAGAGACCACAGTTTTATGACCTATGTTCTCAAGACCATTGACCGAGTGCCTCCCTGCTTGTTTATGTTGCACAGTGTGGTGGTGTTGTCTGTTCTGACTTGCACCACTTTGCCTTTCACTGACTCTGAGAAAGCCTGGAGGGCTAGGAACACAGCTCTAAGTTCCAGGAGACTGATATGCATGAAAGACTCCTGCTGTGATCAAACTCCTTGTGCAATGAGAGCCCCCAGATGGGCTTTCTAACCCAGGAGAGAGCCATCTGCAATTAAAACCACTGAAGGGACTTGACTGAGAAATGAAACACCCTGTCTGAGATTGTCCTGACCCAGCTACTACTGGAGAGCCTTGACCAGATTCCTAGTCACTGGAATCAGTTTGGTGAGAGAATCTTTCTTCTGAGACCAAAATGACCTTAAGTGGAACTGAATATCCTTCATCTGAAACCTGGATCCTTGTACCACTGCAGTTAAACTGCCATGTGGTCTAGGAGTTGAAGAAAGTGCCTAGCTGGACAAGAGACCAGAGGTCAAAAAGAGAAAGCCAGATCTGCATGAGCTTTTACCCTTGTTTGTGGGAGGAAGGCCCTTGCTCAGACTGTATCTAACTACTTCTATAAAAGTGAGGAGTTGTACAAGCTCAAGAACTGATTTGGAAAGATTGAGAATGAATCCTAGTTAACTGAGAACATCCTGAGAAACTTCCAGAGCGGACTTGACTTGGCCTGAGGACTGGCCTACAAAGAGCCAGTCATCCAGATTAGGGAAGATTGAGATACCCTGCCTTCTAAGAAAGGCCACTACTACTGCAAGGTACTTTGTAAATGCCTTTGGTGCCAAAGTTGCCACATAATTAGAGTCAACAGCAGCATGAAATTTTACTTTTGATGCCTAGATTCCATCAGCAGCTACCTCCTCCAGCTCTTTAGCTAGCTGGGGGGAGACCTTCTGAGCCAGTTCCATTACTGTATTCCACCTGGACTTCTGGTACCTAGCTGTATAGGGCATGTAGGCTCGATCCTTCCTCATCCCCACTGACCCCTGGCAACCCTTGCTCGTTCTCGAACATGGGTCACCATTGTGGTGTGAGGTATGGTGTCCAGCGCCTCAACACTCAGCACCACCGGGCCAGCTTGACCCAGCCTTTTTGCTCAGAGCCCTGCTACTGGAAATGGTAACTTCAAGTATCCCCTTCTTTAAGATTTCCCATCTGTGGTCCATGCCCATACTAGGCTGGATCCCAGCCAGGTACCCACTCACTAACTCCCCTATCCTTGCAAAATCCGCCCTCTTGAATTCCAAGTAAAGCATCCCCTTTGTTATTCAATGGCCTCCCACAAGCTCTCCCAGACCTGAAAAATGCATTTTCTGATGTCCAGTGGTCCCCCAGTTTCCTCTCATTCAAGGCCCCACCACAAGTAATTCACTTCCTGTTGTCCAACAGCCCAGCAATGACCTCATATTCCATGAGCCAACCTATCAAAAAGGATACCCAGTTTGCTAATTGCCACTGAAATCCCTTCAAAACCAGGTACCGCATGAACTGGGATTATAGGGCACATGTCGCACACAAGCCCTCCCATACCGGACACAACTAAGCAATATGTGGCAAGCATCTTACCTAGATACTGTGGCATCAGAAGCAGGCATCTTGAAGGGACGACGTCTGTCAGTACTGAAAAATAAAAATATAGGAATGGAGTCACAAAGGATCCGTAGTTCTTAATAAATTATTAATATATGACATGTTCACAATAGAGTTATACTTATCTGATGGTGAAGAGTCCTCATCCGTTCAGGCATGTGAAAGAGAAACAATAATAGGTTCATATAAAGAAGTTACAGTAATGAGATAAGAAACTGATAATGGATAGATACTGTTGGTGCATTGGACTACATTTGAGTGCAATGGTACATAAGATAAAAAATTACTGCTAAAACAGAGTATAATAATAATAGAGGTACAGAGAAATAAAATTAGTCAACAGTTAAAAGAGAATGTGTTGTTAGTGAAGATGATTAGAAAGACCAGTGTTCTGTACCTAGATGGCCAATTTTCAAGTGACTGTAGTATCCCGGTTTGGATAGGTGATATTCCCTTTGGTTCACTGGCCATTGTTAACTGATTGCCTAGACAAGATCATTCACTGGTCCTTTTAATGGCATGCCTTCTTGGCACCTCTTCTGTAAATGAAGCACCTAGTTCACTTCAACCTTCAAATTGGCACAACATGCACCTTGATAGCATGTGTTATCATAAATTTTTACTTAGACCGTCAAATTGGCACATGCACCTTGATAACATGCGCTATCACAAATTTTCCATGCGACCATCAAATTGGCACAACATTGTCTTGCCTAATCGAAGAGTCACAAAGGAATAATCACACTTGGCATTCACACATCAGCACAATTTATTGCAAGCAAAAGATAATTACACTTCATTTAGCAGCAATGTCAGTATCAGCATTAATGATTACACTTTAGCATTCATTCATTAGCAATATTACTATCAGCATTAATATATACTTCAATTAAGCAAAACATGATACATCACCGATTCAATAAAGCATCATCCAAGCCTTTTCCCAGTAGCTGGGGAAGCCCCTAAATCATCTCACAGCCTGACCAGGAGTTTTGAACCGGGAGAAAGTTCCACAGCGATGCGTCCACCCTGCAGATGAGGCTTCCAACCAGGCATTGAGAAAGCTACATTTATATCTTATTCTATGCTAGAAATAATCGTGCAGCCTTCATAGTGTTGTTTTCCCACATTCTAGAAGCTGGCCGGGCTCCCAGGATGCTGCAAATTCACACGATAAGGACTGCTCAGAATTCCCTACACCTGCTAGGTCACTGTGCTCCAAACACTGGCCGGGTGCCTAGAACACTATGAGCTAAGCAGAAGTTTAAACAAAACTACAAAAACAGGTTGCCTGATAATATGCGACCTTCAAGTCAGCAAAATACACTGTCTGAAGCAAAACATAATAATGAGGCTATCTAAAGAGCAAAACACCAATTAAATGAAGCAGCATGTAAAATGGAGAGCAAAACACCAATTAAATGAAGCAGCATGTAAAATGGAGTCACACAATACAAAATGGAGTATAAAATGACATACATTACATGAAATAGCATACAAAATGGAGTGACAATAATCAACATATTATACTATCACTACAAACATGCACCTTGATAATTTGTGCCATCATGAATTCTCAGTTCGACCGACAAATTGTCCAAACACGCACTTTGATAACATGCGCTATCATTAATTTAGCACCCTAATATAGTATGGTTGAGGATCAACTTCTTCAGCAGAGATCAAAATGTTGAAAAAAAACAGCAACATTTACTAAACATGTCTGTCGGTGGTGTGTCAAGCATCATCCTACCTGTTATTATAGGTTGCATGCAAAGTAGCTCAATAGCTTTGTCCACCCTCCAACACCCTGAATCCAAGAAAACATGTTATTTTTTATTTATGCAACCATAAAATATCTTAGTCCAGAGTAGTTAATCTCACTATCTCAAAACTCCCCCAAACTGAACACCCACAACTGAGATCCAGAAATCACAACATTTTGTAGATTAGCATAGGGATAGATACTAACTCAAGTCATACTAGGACAAAGGTTTTGGACTTCAAAAATGCTGACTTTGCTGAAGTGGGGAGGGGTATCAAAAGAGCCCTGGAGAGAATGGGGGAGTGGAAGAACAGTGTAAGCATCTAAAGGAAGCCTTAATGGAAGTAACAAACCAATGCATCAGAATGGTATCCAAAGGCAAGAGAATAAGAAAGTCATTATGGTTTGAGAGAGGTGGCAGTAAAGGTCAGGGCAAAAAGGAAAGTGTTCAGGAATTGTAAGGAGACCTTTAGTGAGGAGGACAGGGAGGAGTACCTAAGATGGTACAGGGCTTAAAACACAAGACTTATGAGAGATTAAGGGATCTCAATGCTGGAAGAGAGGGGGGAAAGAGTAGACATGATAGAAATATTCAAGTACATCAAGGGTATAAACAAGGTGTTGGGGGAGGAAACTGTGGATGGATTCAATCATCCTTGGAAAAGGCAGAGGGGAACCATAGGAGGTACAAAAGCAGGTGGGTCAGAAGCAGAAATCCAGTACATGGGCTTACAGGCAGACTAGATGGGCCAGGCATTCCTTATCTGTCAATAATTCCTGTTTCACTCTGGACCACTCTACAGAGTCCTAATCTGAATACATTCCCCCTAGTTGACCCTCCTCAAAGCTGTCACTTACCCCTTTCTAATCACTCTTCCTGACACTGGACCCCCACCCAGACCACTAGCCAACCCCTAAATCTTCATCCCCAACTTGACCACCCTACATTCATGTCACCCCCCCCCATCAACCACCCTTTATTAACCAGGGCAACTACCAGCTCTGACAGAAAATCCTCATTTTGTCCCAAATGAAAAGCTCTTCCCAGTGTCCAATATCCTCTCCATGCCCTCCCAAACCAGGCACTAGTACAATAAATGCATTCCCTATTGTCCAGTTGTACCTCAATTCCTTCCAACACCAGGAACAACAACATGTAAAGTATAATACTAACCTTGACTAGTGAATAGATCGATGTTTGCAAATCTCTGAAAACTCAGACCAGGACTCTACTAGACAGATGTTCTTGTCATTCAGTAATACTCTGATCAGAAGCTTTCCTGTGGAAAGACACAAAGTGATACATTAAGGAAAACATCTCTCTCTCTTTCTCTCTGTTCCTCTCCCTCTCCCTCCACCTCCCTCGCTCCCTCTGGATTGCACAATTAAAAGATTTATTTTACCAGCCTGCCATTGCAACATAGCTCTCAGTACATTAATCAGGTGTCAGACAAGTACTACTGCTTCTTAAAATGCGATGAGTTAAATAAAGAATAGCAGCACAAAGTGATTTTTTTTTTATTGTTGTGCAACCAGGAGGAACCATTTGCCATGGAGAGCACCAATCACTGAGCAATGATTATAGAGGTATTTGTCCCTGTAATAGACTTTTGGACAGCACAATCAGGATATGTTCCAGGTCATCTTGGGTACTCGCATGACTTCAGTGGCAGAGGTCATGTCACAAATGCTGGATTTTCCCCCCACTGTGAGCTCTCCCCTGATATGAGCTCTCAAAAGGAAAGAGAATAAAAAGTACAGAAGCGACCCTCAAGCAACACACCCACACCATGCACATGCCAACTGTTAAAGCCCATCTCCCACCACTGTATATGCTGGGACCCCCTAGTATGCCAACATCCATAGCCAGTACAGCTCCATTGTCAAGCCTACATGGAGAGAGAGCCAGGCAACCCAGTCATGTAGGTACATGACCTCGTCTAACCAGTGCAATGGGAGGAAAGGTACTGCATGGAACATGAGGTTGAAAAATACAAAGGTAACACGGGCATGAGATCTGCCCCAAGCAGTGACAAGGGGAAACGGAAAGGAGCGAGGTCATGGGGATGACCGGGAAGGATGAAGAAGTTTAGAGTCTGAAGGGCATGAAGGACTGCTCTCAGTTCGAACATGTTTATGTGCAAATTCTGTTAGAACCGGGACCAGCTGCCCTGAGTCCTGTGAGACCCCAGACACACGGAGCCAGGCATGATGCCGAAGGCCTACACTGAAAGCTGAGCTCTGTCCTGCTGTGTCCACTGCGTCGTAAGTGGCATGAAGCAGGAACCGACTGGCTGAACAAGCAGAGCGGACAAGACCCGCCACTTTCTGTTTAGTCTGGGACTCAGGAAGGGAGTCTAATTTAGATTAAACCTGACTAAGGATGGCTTTCTGGTAATCCTCCATATGTGCTACATAATTCAGGACCCTAATACCCAGGGTAGAAGAGGAGTAGATCTTCCCGTACTGGTCCAGAAGCCTTGAGATGAGCCGAGGTGTTTTGGGTGTGTGGAGGGACTTGGCAAAGATGGCCCAGTCCAGTATTATGGCCACCCAACACCCTGCACACCCCACCACCCTCCCAAAGATGCCAGTCCTAATGATGTGTGATCCCATCCCCCTCACAGTAGGTTTCCCTGGGTGAACCACCACGATCCTCTGTGATCTGAGATACAACACCTACACAATAAACAGGTTCCCCGCTGAGCCAAGATACAGTACTACACAATAAACAGGACTATAGTACCTAGATCAGGCCACTCCTATCTCCTGACTCCACCTCCTCTGGCTATTTAATAGAGGTCAAGGTGGGGGGGTTGGAAGCAATTACAGCTCTCCTAGTGCCAAGGTCCCGGAAAGTGGCTGGGCTTGCCTTGATAGTCACTAGGCATCTGATGTGTTCCCCCCCTTTTAAGCTCCTGAACATACTTCTCCCCCACCACTACCTTAGGCATCCCATTCAAGTTGTCCACCATCATCTTGGTGTAGAAAAACTTCCTGAAGTTACCCCTAAATTTCCATCCCTTGATCTGGAAAACAAGATCCCTCACCTGTGGCTTCTCTTTCAACTGGAAAATGTTCTCCACTGGCACCTTATTGACACCCTTGAAGTATGTAAATGTCATCCACTGACCAATCTCATATCCCCCACATCTAAACCACAGCCACACTGAGGTCAGGAATACCCTTTGCGATTTATGTGACTGTGAAAAATGTCTCTTTGTGTGTGTGTGTGTGTGTGTGTGTCTCTCTCTCTCTCTCCCCACCCCCCAGGTTGCACAGGTTAAATATTTTTTCATCAGCCTGCCATTGCCCAGCCTGTACACAAAAGCCACATTTAGTCCAAGAATAAACTTTATTTGTTATTTATGTGACTATAAAATATTTTTGAGGGTGCCCCTTAGGCTCTCACTCAATCCCTCCTGCCCAGTATGGCACAAGTCAAATGTTTATTATGCCATTCTGCTTGTCCAGTCTATACACACACAGCCACATTCAGCCCAGGAATACCCTTTATTTGCAAATTCTGTGACTATAAAAATGTATCTCTGGTCCTCAATATCTCTCTTCGATGGACTGTACAAGCCAAATATTTATGTTATCCTTCCCATATCAGGCTCCACAAGTTAAGCATTCTCTGGTGTCCAATATCCCCCATGAGCCCACCCAAACCAGGTACCACCACAAAAACATATTCCCTGCTATCCAGTGGTCCTAAGTCACTCCCATACCAGCCGGCACCCCACTGAGGGCAGGAATACACTTTGAGATGTCTGTGACTATACAAATGGCACTTTGGTCCTCATTAGTCAGTCTCTCTTTCTTTCTCTATCCTCCCTCTGGATTGCACAAGTCAAAAATTTATTTTACCAGCCTGCCATTGCTCGGCCACATTTTGTCCAAGAATAAACTTTATTTGTGATTTATGTGACAGTAAAATATCTCTTTGGTGCTCCAGAGTCTCTCCCTTCCCCCCCCCATAGCACAAATCGAAAGATTTATTTTACCCGACTGCTCTTGCCCCATCTGTACACACAGCCACACTGAAGCAAGGAATACTCTTTATTCGTGATTTCTGTGACTGTACAAATGTCTATTTTGGCCCCAGTAGTTTCTCTAGTGTCTCTTCTGGATTGTTGTTCTGTTGTACCCCAATTCCCTCCCATGTCAGGCACAACAACATGTAATGCATAGAACTAACCTTGACAAGTAAATAAACTGATGTTCGCAAATCTCCGAAAAGCTTGGACCAGAACTCTACGAGACAGATGTTCTTGTCAATCAGTAAGATGTCCAATCAGGAGCTTTCTGTGTGAAGACACAGTGCGATAGTAAAAACATCCTATCACATCTTAGGTGCAACCACAAGTTAAGCATTCACTGGTGTACAATGTCAACTTGCACAAACCCTCCCAAACCAGGCCCCACCGCAAAACAAAAAAACATATTCCCTGTTGTCAAGGGGTCTGACAATCCACTCCCATACCAGGCAACACAACAGGTAAAGCATCATCTGGTGACCAATGGCCCTCAAAAAAGCCCTCCCATATCAGTCACCACCACCAAACAAATGCATTCCACGTTGCTCATTGGTCCCTCAATTCCCTCACATATCAGGTGCCATTACATTTCAAGCATCCCCCTGTTGTCCAATTGCCCCTCACAAGCCCTCCCATATCAGACCCCACTACCAAAAATGCATTACCTGTTGTCCAGTGGTCACCTAATTCCCTCCCATATCAGGCACCAGAAGTTAAGCATTCCCGGGTGTCCAATGTCCCCCCACAACCCCTTCTAAACCAGGCCCCCTTCCCCTTGTATGGCACAAGTCAAAGGATTATTTTGCCAGTCTGCTCTTGCCAGTCTGTACACACATGGCAACACTGAGGCCATGAATACACTTTATTTGTGATTTATGTTACTGTGTATGTGGTACTGGGCATCGGGCTAACATGACCAGCCAAGTGGAATAACTGAATATCAGGTGAATGTCTATAGGGTTATGACTGGATAACATCAGTTGGCATTTTTACCACCCTGTAGTGTGTGTTAATGCCTCCTGATGTTACCTGGTCATAACCAAACAGTGCTTCACCGTACTGTAACGACACACAACTTTCAATGACCTCATGAACAATTGAGTACCACATATGTATATGCGGTTCTGGGCATCAGCTGACATGAACAGCTAAGTGGAATAATAGAATAGCAGGTAAATGACTTCTGTACCTCATACATAAACACAGAGACAGTGAGAGCTCACACAAGAAGAGACAGAGACATTACAGCAGAAATAATTTTTATTTGTTGTAACACAATTCATTGTTCCTTTAGATTCCTCTCATAATGTTAGTGGGTGCAGTCAATGTAATACCCGAGCACCCAATGAAGAACATCAACAGTATGCAACAGAGTCTCCCCTCTATTCAAATTCTTGGGGTAATAGACAGGAAGATTGATCACCAAGACCTCAGCTACTCTCGAAGAGGTCCCAACGTGGGAGACTATGAAGTCTGCAAGAGACATGCATGAAGATATAGATATCTGAGGTCTGGGTCACATGAGTGACTGTACTTGCAGTAGTGTGGGCAGGTTTCCACATTGTGGGTAGGTCCCAGACAGAAAAGGCATGCAGAATGGCCATTCTTGATGGGGATTAGTTTACTGCAGCTGCACTTAGACTTCTGCCACTCTGGCAGAAATGTTCTATTTGTCCTGAGCTCAATTTTATTGTTGTGAGGGATGATGTAATTCAGCTCAGTGGACAGGGCCTGTAGCTCTGAAATCTTCCTGGCAGATGTAATGGCTACCAGAAAGACGGTCCTCCAAGTTACAAACTTGATGTGGGCTGTGGACATAGGAGCGAAAGGTGGATTCATGAGCCCATCTATGCAAAGGTTCAGGCTCCAAGAAGGAACAGGCTCCCTGGTTGGAGGCTGGAGGTGCAAGAGGCCTTTGAAAACTCTTTAAAAATGGCATGGGAAAAAAAATGATTTCTTCTTTCCCACCGAAAGGTAGGTGGAAATTGCCACAAGGTGTAGCTTGAGTGAAGACAGTTTCAAGCCTGACACCTGTAGGTGTACCACATAGTCTAGCAGCTGAGGGTCTGAAGTAGATAGGGGTTTGATCTTTTCACTTCTGCACCAGAGAGAAAACCTTTTCCATTTGACTACATAAGTCTTTAGTGATCACTTTTTTAGCCATCCTCAGTAACTTAAGGACCTGTTCAGAGTACTATGAGGATGAAAACTCCAACTCCTCAAGAGCCAGGCTTTGAGATAAAGAGACTGTATGTCTGGATACTGCACACCCATCTGAGGAAGGATCAGCAGGGAGAGAGTCGGGGGTAGGTGAATGGGCCTGTTGGAGGACATTGAGAGAAGCAGAGGGTACCAGGCTTGCCTGGACCAGTCCGGAGCCACTAGGATCATGGATGCAGGCTCCGAATAAATTCTACCCCGTTATCGTTTCTTTAATCTCCCCGATCACCTCTCCTTTTACCAGAAAAAAATCAATTCGGGATTGACTCCTGTGGGCTGCCAAATAAAAAGTCATACTCATGCCCCCCTTCGAGTAGATCTTACAAGGATCTACCGATGCCATCACCTCGAAGAGTCTGTTCAAGGCCACCTGGGCCTTGGACATAGGACCTCCAGACAGTGGAATTCTATCCTCGCGATTACTTAAGCAGGCATTCCAGTCCCCTGCCAGAATTAGTAAAGGCGAAGGGAGAGCCACTATATCCCCTTCTATAGAAGCAAAAAACCCGGGGTCCGGAGGTATTGGGCCATATATAGAAGCCACCGAACTTGACTTATCCAATAATATGCTCGATATATATATTCCTCTGCAATCTTCCCTTACATTGACTTGAGCCACCTCATATGGACATGATTTCCTTGTTAATATCACTACCACTCGTGCAGCTCTATTCCTACCTATCCCATATACCTGCCCCACCCATCTTCTCTTAAGTCCTTTCAGTTCCTCTGTCAGCAAGTGCGTCTCTTGCAAAGCAGCAATATGAGCCCCCATTAATTCAATATGCCTCAAAATCAACATTCTCTTTTGTTTACCCCTGAGTCCCTTAACATTCCAAGAAATTATTTTAATACCCGACATTCAGATAACCTCCAGTTTAATTATGTCAGCTTTTCCTATCTGCTCCAGGTCTGCTCCCAAATTACTCTCCATAGGGGACTCTCTCTCCTTCCTACCCCCACCCCTCCCACCCCTTCAACCCCGATCCAAAGATCGACCACCAGCCAGATATCGAATCATGGAGTCATGGATGAACCCATTACTGTGCTGCCCCCTGCCCCTCCCTTGCCTATGTAGCTCCAAAACCTATCCCACAACCCACCATGTCTACAGTGCCAGAAGCATTCCTCTCTCCAATACCTTTATTTCCCTTTGTCTAATGCAGGCCCTCCCATATCTCATGATTTTCTCCCCCTTAATAGAAGCTATAGCCCATTTCCTTCCCCTACCTGTTAGGGTAGATCAGAATTCTCGCTCCCCCACCTCTTAATGACCTAAAACCCAAGTGACTTTTCTTCTCCAACTACTGACCTCCCTAAATATCCCCTTGTATCCAGCCTGGGGGAATTGGCAACCACCCATCCCCATTTTCAAGCTCTATATTTCCCCCCCAATTTCTTCGCCCCCTAGATCGTGCCCCAAGGTACCGATTGCTTGTGCCTTATGCAGCCATATTATAGTGTTGCAACCCACTCAAGGCTGCTTTTCTCTGGAACCCTGGAACTACTACTAACCCTTGTATAATGGGGAATTCTCTCTTCAAACCCTGTATCAGTCCCCCGGTCTGCCCCGTTCCCTGCAACCACAACCATTGAGTAACTACACCAGTCTGTTAATCCCTGCTCCCACTCCTGCCCAATCCCATCCAGGAAAGCGTGGTTCTCCCTATTAGGCTGGCTTACCTATGCTAACCCCCCTTCCCCACTCTAAAAGCCTCCCCTCAACCTCACCACTTCCCCTTAAAGTCTGCCCCTCTCTACTTGTCTAACTTCATTACCTGACCCCTCGCCAGTACGATATCAGAGCTTACAATCTAAGCCTCCAGCAGATAATTCCCAATCTTGTACCCATCCTTAATTGCCCCTCTTTACTTTTCCCCTCACAATATCACCTACATTTTACCCCAACATCACTAAGCGAGTAATAAACTTTCATTTATAAACACAATGTCAGAACATCAGGTACCCCCGCCCCCCGAATGCGTTACTCCTCCAAACTTTTAAACACCCTCTGTAATCAAAAAGCATATCAAGAATCCGGTAACCCAGAGTAACAAACAAGCTCCCTAAGTAACAAATTTGTTGTTGTTTCCCAGTCCCAGACCTTTAAATTGCACCATCTCTTGTCCCATGGGATATCTTCAAGTTGTAGACTTGAACAAGTCCGGAAGATCCACTCTCAGCCCCTCGAGAGCATCTTTTGCTGTTAGAAACCTCTTCTTCCCGGAGTGCAACGGCTCCACCAGGGTTACTGGATATTGCAGCTGAAACTTTATTCTTGCCAAATAAAGCTTCTTCTTGATTTCAACATATGCTTTCTGCTTCTCTCTAACCACTGGCGTTTGGTCTTGGAACAGCCAGAGCGAAGCACCATTCCACTGCAACGTTTTCTTTTGCCTAGCAGTAAGCAATACATATGATTTCTCCGTGTAGTTGAGAAAATGCATAATTATCACTCGGGGCCCAGCTCCTGGTGGTGGCACCTCCCTTAATGCCCAGTGGACTGTCTCCAGATTATACACCTTGCTGAAGGGCGTGGGGCCCAGCAGCTTAAACAGAAGATCCTGCATAAATGCAACACAATCTTGCCCTACAGCCCTCTCTGGTAATCCTGCAATGATCAGGTTATTCCACCTACTTCTCGACTCCTGATCCTCTATTCATTCTTCCAATTTCTTAATCTGCCTTCTAACCCCCACCAGTTCTTGCTCCACCACAGATATTTTTCTTTCTTGTGAGGAGATCCAAGAATCTGCATCACCCATTCTCTGGGCTAGAGAATGTAAAACTGGTTTCATCGCTGTGAAGTCTGACACCAACCCCTGCAGCATTGCCTTAATGTCTTGGAGGTCCGTATTAGTCGAACCTAAACTGCCTTCTTTCCCGGGCTCATCCTCTTGTTCATTTGGAGTAGGGGAGTGGGGCTTTGGCTGCTTAGTAGCAGGAGTTCTCTCTGCCTAAGGCTCGCCAACTTCTGCATCCATCCCGATGCTTTCAAGCAGCCTACTGCTTCAGCCGAACACTCGCTATGTATGGGGGCTGCCCTGGCTCCTTTCTGCAAGCAACTTCCACCAAACCTCCTTGTAACAATCCCGCTGAGCTTCTTGACTCAAGTACAGCTGTTTCAATATAGAAAAAGGAGGTTTTGAAGCTTTTATTAACTTTTATTAATAGCAGGGCCTCGGAGCAGCACAGGAGACGTCCGAACGGATTCAGCTCATCACGTGATCCCTCAAGTCAGAGAATTATTTTGCCAGTCTGCTCTTGCCCCATTTGTATACACACACATACACACCCACAACACTGAGGCCAAGATACACAGAAACATAGACTTTGATTGCAGATAAGGACCACTTGGCCCACCTAGTCTGCCCATTCCCTTCATATTGAATAAGCTGCAGATTCTAGTTAACCAACAGCCTACTTTCTCCTACCCTTCACTACAATTGTCTTAGGTCTGTTCCATGCATTTTTGAAATCCTCCACTGTGTTTGACCCCACAACCTCCTCAGGAAGGTGATTCCATGTGTCCACCAACCTCTCCATGAAACAATTCTTCCTCACATTGCCCCTGAGCAGTCCCCCCATCTTGAAATTGTGCCTGCTTGTTCTTGCACATCTCTTCCTGAATGATGCTCCCATCTAGGAATTTGTTGATTACCTTGAGGTGCGTCTGCCATGCCAAATATTTCTAAGAGATTTCAGACTGGCACGGCAGCCAATCAATGAGCTTCTTTAGCTCACGAATAATTAATTATACATATAATTGTGATTACTGTGAAAGTATCTCTTTGGACCTCAATCGTCCCCCCCATCTGAAATGTATTTGTTTTTCCCAGCCTGCCCCTGCACTAAATCTACACACACACACACACACACACACACACACACACACACACACACTCACACACACACTGCAATGAAGTCAGGAATATACTTTGTGATTGGTGACTGTACATTTCTTTTTTTTACCTTCAGTAGACTCTCTCTTTCCAATTTGAATGGCACAAGTCACATTTATTTTTTCCAGCCTGGCCCTGCACTGAATCTATACACACAGCCACACCGTGACTGTAACATTTCTTTTTTTGTTTAGTCCCCCCCCACTCCACCCATCTGAACTCACATATTTATTTTTCCAGCCTGCTCCTGCACTGAATCTAGCCACACAGAAGACAGGAATATACTGTGATTTGTGTTCCACCTTGGATTATTTGCTCCAAAATGCAGCACCTTACATTTTGTGGCATATAGGTCCCCACCAAACAGCCTTCCCTGTTGTCCAGTGGTCCCCCATTTCCCTCAAATACCAGGTGCCATCTAAAGAAAAGCACCTCCCACTGTCAGACTCGCAATGCCCTACAAAAAAACAGGCCCCACTCCAAAAACAGCATTTACTATTGTGCAATGACCCCTCAGTTTGCTCCAATGCCAGGTGACAACAGTTAAAGCCTTCCCTTACAGTATACACATGCTGTCCCAAGCTAGACCCCACCCAATAAGTAGTATTCTATGTTGTTCTTTTCTCCTCTAATTCTATCAGATTCCAGGTGCCACTACAATTAAGCATTTGCTTGGGTGTCTTATGGCCTCCCCATGTCCTTGCATACCAGGGTCCACACCAACAGCATTCCTGGTTGTGCAGTGGTTCCCCAATTCCAACCTGAAACCATGTGCCATAGTACATTCACACAAAATGCATTCCCTGGTGTACATGGGGTCCATTCCACCATTGGAGACGTGGCACCATCAAACAAAATGCATTCCACTGTTCAACCATGCCATACGAGATTCAGCACCTTCACAAAAATAAAGTCACTGTACAATGGCATAACCACCTCCCACCTTATGCTTGTGATACATCTACCTATGAACCCCAGCATGCCACTGACCCTACCTGCAACCTTTGAACTCTTCTTTAGACACCTTTAGATCATCAGAAATGCTCCAGGTCCCTTTCTACAATTTTAGTGATTATCAGTCCCTCTCACCCAACCCTGTAGCACTCACCAGAGTTTTCTCTTCCCAGGTACATCACCATAACAGACCCAGTAATCTATGAAGAGTCTCTTTCCGGGGTACTAGGGAACCAAAATCAGTAATCTTGAAGGGACAATGTCCAGCAGAACTGTAAAGCAAATGTACATGAAACGAGTCACAAAGGATCTACAGTTCTTAATGAGTAATTAAGCAGTATAGGACAGGTTAGTCATAGAGTAATACTTATCTAATGGTGACGGAGTCAGCGTCCTGTCAGACCTGTTTAAAAAAAATAGGTTAATGAGAAAAATATACAGTAGCAATACAAAACACCCCATCTCCTCACAGTCACACACAACCTCCTCCCCCCTCTAACCCCACATCCCCTCCTTCTCTTTCAGTCCCATATCATCTGTTTAGTACTTTACCTGTGGTGGTGAGAGGCTAGATTGAGTAGCCCTGCCCTCACATACCAGACCCCAAACAAAAACATCCTTTTGCCTGTTCTATAATGGTCCTCCCCCAATTCCCTCCCATACCTAGCGCCTCCAAAATAAAAGCTGTTCCTGGTGTCCAATGACACACACAAGCCCACATACACCAGCCCACACCAGAATTAAAGAGTTCACCGATTTCCAGTGGTCACACACTTTAATCCCATACCAAGTGCCACCACAAGTAAAGTACTTTCTTAAATCTTGTAGTCATCTCATGCCATTTCATACAAGGTCACATCACAAAAAAATCATTCCCTGTTGGCAAGTAGGTCCCTCCAATACCAGACTCCTCCATAAGTAAACAACTCCCCAGTGTCCTATGGCCCCACCAATGCCCCCCAAACCAGGGCCAAAAACCAGAAATCCTCCAGTATACCCACACCCTGGAGGGTAAATTGCTTAAACAATTATATCCAGGTCTCTCAAAGGCCCTTTAGTGTGTGTTAATGCCTCCTGATGTTACCCATTCATAACCAAATAGTGATTTACCATAGTATAGTGAGCCACAACTTGCTCCGACATCATCAGCACTTCAGTACTGCATATGTGTATGTAGTTCTGGATATTGGCAAACAAGAACAGCCAAGTAAAATCACATAATAGCATGTAAATGACTATCTGATTATGACAATATCACATCAGTCAGCATTTTAACCACCCTCACACATAATGCATTCACTGGTGTCAGGGATAACCCCACTATCTGAGACCGGGAGCCATCACACCAAAACATTCTCTAGTGTCCAGTGGATACCCCCCCCACTCTCAAACTCTCAAATACCCAGCACCATCATACTAACATATTAAAATGGCAGCAGAGTAGGCTGAATGGTCTTTCATGTCTGCTCATTTAATCAGCCCCCAAAATGGGAGCTGATCCTGCTGTCTCTCCCCTCACCCCCCAGAATTCTCCATTTCCAGTACAAGAAATGTCCCTGTATTGGACTTTGCCAGCACACCCCACCACCATTTCCCCAAGCTTATCCAACAGGACTTCCTTGAGAAACTGAGTCAAATGTCTTGCTGAAGTTAAGAAAGAGGATGTACACCAGCCTACCTAGGTCTAGGGCACTCGTCACCCCATCGTAGAACTCTTCAAGGTTTGTCCAACATGATTTCTCCAGGACTAAGCCATGCCATCATCAAGGTACTCCAACTTTTCCATTATCCCCCCAGCCCTTCTTTGATAATACCCTCCATCATCTTGCCCACCCCCAATGTCAGGCAGATGGGCCTGTAGTTCCCTACCTCCTATATTGATCCTCCATTGTGGATAGGCACGATATGCGCCGCCCTCCAATCCTGTGGCATCCACCCCATCATCAAAGAGATGCTAAAAAAGGTCCACCAGGGGTTCTGCCTGGACATCTACCAGTTGCCCAGGATGTAACTCCTCCAGCCCTGGTGCTTTCTCCATCCTAAGGGACCATAGGGCTTCCCTCACTCCCTCTGCCAGGTCTGCACCCTCACTTTCCCTCCCTATGCACCCCGTTATGGTTGCATCACCCCCAGCACTCCCCTCCTCAAGCAGAAGGAGAGGGCTGAAGCGGTTGCTGAGTCTAAGGTCCGACCCCAATACCCTCTCCTGGTTTCTCCTATCCAGCACCAGCTACCTGCATGCTTCATTGGGAGTGTTCTCCCTTTGGTCCCCCTCTGACAGGGTCCCAGATACCTGCCTGCTTCCTTGGGAGTGTCCTCCTTTTGGGCCCCCCTATCAGGGTCCCCATGTTACCCCAAAGTACTTTCCTGCACTTCTTTCCCTATGCACTTCTCTAGTGCTTGTTGCTGCACCGTGGGTGAGACCCTGCCCTCCCCTCACCATACCACCCCCCCAGAACCCTTAGCTGCCTGCTAATCCCCTAAACCTCCTTCCTGAGCTGTACCAGCTGGTAGCACACAGGGAAATGCTAAACATCCAAGCTTAGTCCAGTATCATGGCCACCCAAAACCATGTGCACCCAACCACCCTCCCAAAGATGCCAGCCCTAACAATGTTTGGTCCCATCCTCCTCATAGTAGGTTTCCCTGGGTGAACCACCAGGATCCCCACTGATCCAAGATACAACACCTACACAATAAACTAGACACACCCACCCACCACTGAAATTAATCAAAATAATTCAATAACTCATACCAGTTTAGGCAAAACAATACTTCCCAAGTCTTCCACTACAACTACTCATTCCCAGCTAGCCTCTGTCCCAGATCCCATCCTCTACTCAAGTGAGTATATATTGAGATCCTTTAGCTTTTCCTAATATGTTTTCTGGTGAAATTCTTGTACCATCTTAACCGTCCTTCTCAGGACCACCTCCACTATTTATTTATTTAGCTTTTGTTGACCAGGTAAGTGCACTAGACAAATCCTGCCTATTTTCAGGCATGACCCGGGGGAAGGGGATACAGATGAATGCCAACTGACCTTGAACCAGATTAAGCTGTTGGTGGTATTTTTAGTGAATGAGGGAAATTTGGCCAGGACACCGGGGAAATTCCCCTACTGGCTGCTGGTCGGCAGCTAGTCTGGGAGTCGTCCTGACGTCACGGAGGCAGGATGGCAGATTGCACTCAGCCTCGAGAGGAGATGGAGGTCGGAGATAGAGCAGTATCTGAAGCACATACGAAAAATCTTACTGGAGTGGATGGTGTACATTTTCAGATCCCCCCGATACAAGCATCACAACAGGAGGTGAATTTGGGTGCAGAGATGGTTCCTCTAGTTTCGTCTGGTGAACGTTTGGAGGAAGCCATCTATTCTTCTTTTCTGATGGCAATGGACGGTACAGCAGCATGTATGGGGCCGTCTGAGCCCCGAGCGGAACACAATTCGCAAGATTCGGTTTCCGAACGGATGGAGTTAAGTGAGGGACCGCGTACTTCCTCTATCTTGCGACAGCAGTTTGGACTGGGAAAACTGATTCCTGATGAAAGCTTGGACTGGTTTGAGGAGACAGCACTGACGGAGGCTGGCTGGAAAAGAACAGAAGCGGGTGTCTGGACGCCGGATTCTTCATGGACCCCGAATATGCATGCCAACGACAACCACTCATTGACTGAAGGTACAGCTGTACAGTTTAATAAGGGTACCCCTAAAAATGATACTCGGGAGGGTGGGGAGTGTGGCTTGGCTTTTTCTAAGCCAAGTACCTCCGCAGCTGTTTCAGTTGATTTTCAAAAATCGTTTCAGCCTGTTTCTTCGGAACAGCCACAAAGACCTCCAATGTCTGAACTTTTTATAAAAATAAATTAGAACAGGCTCCTCGTAGAAATGTAGTCAGGATCAGGTATAAAGGAGGTTTGGCTGAGCATCCAGACAGATATTTTGTCTTTAAGCATTTATTGAAGAATTCTATGGGTTTTATGGCTAAAGATATTTATGCACTGATTCATGTATCTGGTGAGGATACCTTTGATGTTAGTTTCAGACTACTTCACTTATGGACCGTTTTTGGGAAAAATATTCTGTTCAGAAAACTACTTCATTATGGACACCCTTTTTTGCAATACCTCTTTCTAAACCCCTAATTCGTTTTGTCACAATTATGTTTAGAAACGAGGGGGTAAATGTGAGCAACATTTATCATTGGCTTCAGACAAAATGTGACATACTAAGCCCCCCAGAAGCCCTGTTAGATGTAGAAGGTATTTGGACGGGAGGGTGGAAATTCAAGGTAAAGCTTTTTCAAGTTAATTCGGATATTGTTCATTTACCGAATAGTTTTTTCTTAGGCAAGGACAGGGGGGTCTGTTTTTATGGGGGGCAGCCTCGGGCCTGTTATAAATGTGGAGATAGGACTCATATTATTAGTGTGTGCGATGTCTTAAAATGCCCATTGTGTGGTGGGTTCGGCCACTCTACTGATATGTGTACTAATATCTTTAAGTGTAATCTTTGTGATGAACAAGATCATGCTTTCCACCAATGCCCTGGCTCGGAGAAATTGTGCAGAGGGTCTTGACCAGGATGAATTGTTGCATAAAGCCCAAAATAGTACTAAGGGATTTAGTGAATCTAATAATTTACCTACCTCTGAGGCTTCTCCTACCTTGCATTTAAAGAGTACTGCTGATTCACATAATGAAGTGTTAAATCTTACTGAGGAATCTCCAGTTTTTGTTGAGAAATTGGTCTCAAGGCCTACTACTGCCAATAAACCTTCCTCCACTGCAATTATGCCCCCAACCTTTGAAGTAGTTAAAAATCGGCGTATCACAAGGGCTTCCTTGAAACAACCTGTGCCTGGCCCTCTCTCCACTGAAAATTTTTTTTCACCTTTGCAAGAAGATACCAGAGAGTTGGATTTAGAATCTGACACTTCACATATTTCAGAACTCTTAACAGATGATGAGGAGAGTAAGGCGACAGATTTGGCCAAGGAAAAAAAAGGAAAAAAAGGTAAAAGCGAAAGGTGAGTCAGAAAAATAGTATCCAGTTTTAATTTTTTTTTGTCACACTAAAGCTAGCTACCCTTAATGTATGTAGTTTAAAAGCTTTTCAAAAACAACTACCTCTTTTCTGTACTAACAACTTTAAAACAAGATATTACTTTTTACAAGAAACCAGGCTCTCTTCACTATGGGAAGTGAATCAAATTTAAAGAAAATGGGTGTTAGGCCCTTCTTTTTGGACTTTCGGTTCTGATGCAGCAGATGGCCTTGGCATTCTATTTTGTAATTCTGCTTTCAAGATTTCTAAAGTAATTGATGTATATCCAGGAAGAATTTTAATTTTAGACTGCTCACTTTGTACTTATTATTTTCGCTTGATAAATGTTTATGGATCTCAAACTAAAACAGGGCGTATTGAAATATTTGAGGATATAAAACCATATCTATATACTAAATGACATATTCTTTGGGGGGGTGATTTTAATTGCTCCATAGACACTGGATTTATTAAAGCTAAAGGAAAAAAAGTTTATTGTGACTCAATGCACTCATTAACATAATTAAAGATGCTAGTCTTAAAGATGCTTATCGAGCTTACATGCTCAGGATGGTGAAACATATCATAGACACACCTTTTGACCCGGATTGATATGGTCTTTATATCCCATTATTTATTTTCCAAATTTTGTTCAGTTACTCCTACAGAATTCTCTGATCATTCTGTCCTGCTTTGTACTTTTCTCTAGGACATTTATACCTCCTACATTGCATAACAAAGTTACTCGATGGAGACTGAACACTTCTTTCTTAAGTAATTCAGTTTACTTTTCTAAATTAGAATTTTTTTGCAGCCAAATTTTATAAATGGATTTGTTTTCATCACCTTTTGAGTGGTGGTTGCAAACAAAACAAGAAATAAAAAAGCTTTTTCAGGGTTGGGGTAAGAGGAAAGTAGATTCTGATTACAGAAAATACTTACTTCTTAGAAATAGACTTTATAAATTAATGTCTGCTTCTCCTCAGCAACGGGTTCTTTGTACTCCTCAAATAGCTGAAGTTAAGAATAAAATGAGGATTTTTCAATATGATAGGGCTAAATCCTTGGATTTAGAATTTAGGTTTGGCACAAAGCATTGTCCAAGTTCTGATCCTTATCAGGCATGCAAAATGAGATTGGCTGACATGTTTATGACGGGTCTATGTGATTTTCAAAATAACATAGTAACTACAGATTTGGGAATGATGGCAGTGGTGCAAAGGCATTTATCTGATTTTTTTTCCTGTCAAGATGCAATTAATTTGGAATCCTTTCCGTTGGAACAATTTAAGACTTTACCTTCAATTTCGGATAAATTGTTATATTGTTTAACTGATCCTATTACCTCACAGGAAGTCATAGCTGTTATAAAACAATTAAGCACTGGATCAGCTCCAGGGTTTGATGGTATTCCCAACGAATTTTATAAAACTTGTGTTTCCTATATGAGTTACTTTTTGCCCTTAGTTTATAATTCCTTTTTAGCATCAGGAAGGCCTTGTAAATCTTTTTCCCTTTCGTTATTAAAATTTATTTACAAAAAAGGAGATAGAACTTTATTGTCAAATTGGCGTCCTATTAGTCTATTAAATAGTGATTACAAGATTTTAACAAAGATCTTAAACTTGAGATTAGAAAAAGTGGCTAGACTATTAATACATCCTGCACAAACTTGTGCCATTTCTCAGTGGAAAATTCAACATAACCTTTTTATAATTCGAGATTTGTTTTCTAGTAAGAAACATTTTCAAAAATCAGAAATGGTAATAGCATTAGATCAAGCAAAGGCTTTTGATTCGGTATGTCATTCTTATCTCTACTTTATTTTACTTCATTATGGGATCCCGAGAACCTTTGTCAATTGGCTCTCGACTTTATATACTCATGCTGTTACTATTCCAATTGTTAATAATGCTTTAGGTGATGAGATTTTAATAAAAAAAGGGGTGAGACAGGGTTGCCCCCTTAGTCCACTGTTATATACATTTGTTCTAGATCCAATCATCAGAGGTATTATCTCAGATGGTAATATTACTGGTATTGCTCCTTCCTCTGGATTGGATCCAATTAAAGTCACTGCTTTTGCTGATGATGTCACCTTATTATTGGCTGATAGTTCTTCACTACAAAGAGCCCTGGACCTTTTCTCCTTTTTGGGACTTTTCAGGAGCCTCTCAATCTTAAAAAGTTTTGTTTTACAATTAGGACCTAGGGTTCCTGATTTATCTATGTGCTATAATATTTCCATGTTATTCCACCACAGAAAATATTGGGTATCTGGTTTGGGATGGAAGATATGGCACTTTTTAATTGGGAAAAACAATTATCGTCTGGAGACCTTAAGGTTGCACAATGGAAACACTGGCGCTTTGGGAAACAAAAAGAGTGCTGATTGTAAAGAAATTTCTCCTCCCATTATTTATTTATGTCAGTCACATTCCCCTTTTCTTGTGAAACTAGATTATAGTGTTTTTTTCAAATGCTATGGGAACAGACTTAACCCAGTAAAACGGGAATTTACTTATCTAAAAAAGCAGCATGGAGGTTTAAGTATGGTTAATCCGGTAGTTT
Organism: Neoceratodus forsteri; assembly: GCA_016271365.2. NCBI lineage: Eukaryota > Metazoa > Chordata > Ceratodontiformes > Ceratodontidae > Neoceratodus > Neoceratodus forsteri. The sequence continues at coordinate 1,175,725,607 of CM057458.1, forward strand.
TTTTTTCATTCTATTTTTTTGTTTTCTTCTTTTTCTTTTCTTTGGAATGGTGTAGTTTTACCATGGCATTGTTGGGTCAAATCTATATCGCACAAATATTTTTTTAAGTGGTCTCTTTTTCCCCCTAGGGTATTAGCTTCTGATGGACTACCATCCTATGGTATTTCCACTTTTAAAAAACTTTTTCAGTGGAAAATTTCTATGCCACAATTAACTTCGTTTAATAGAAAGTCCTTTTATAATTATATTGTATTTGACTTATTGAAAGTTGTACTCTTTTTTCCGGAATGTGCTCCATCCCAAATGAAGTATGCTTTCAATAAATTAAAAGATGGTAGAATTCCGAATAAAGTTTGGGATATTATATGGATGTCAGCTCATGGAAGGTTAGGAGTTAGAGGAAATTTAAGATATAAACCTTTGAGTGATAAGTATTGTTTACGGGATACTTGCATTAATATAGAAGAAAGTCAGACACATTTCTTTTTAGACTGTATGCATAGTAGGGACTTTTGGAAAGTTGCGTCCACACATTGGCAAATGCCTCATTTGAAACATTTGTCCTACTGAAACTTTGGTTCTTGAAATTATTCAGGAGTGTGGACATTTATCATAAAAGTACTTTGAATGTTTTCTTTTCTCTTTTACAATTTTTTTTATGGCAAGCAAGATGTAAATTTGTTATGCAACAATTATGTACACCTTATGTAATTATTGTAACATCTGTTGAAACAGAATTGAAAGCACTTAAAAAACAAGATGAATTGACTTTTCCACCTGTAAAAGTGAATGGCTTGTGGAAGAATTTTGTGTTTATTTCTTAATCTGTTTGTTAATTTGATGAAAAGGTTTTCCTTGTGATGGTTTTGTTTTCTTGTCAATAAAACTTCCCCTACTCTTTTCGATAAGTGCCATGGGATCTTTAACATCCACCTGAATTACCACCAATCCAGGCAGATGGGACCTCGGTTTAACGTCTCATCCGAAAGACGGCACCTCAGAAGTGCAGCACCCCTCTCATGCTGCACTACAGTGTTAGTACTGGGATATTAACCCAAGTGCCAGATGTGGGAACTGAATCCACAGCCATCTGATCTCCCAGCCTCAGAGGCGAGTGTGCTACCTACTGAGCCACTGACACTGCTAAGAATATGTAATGTTAGAACAATGTAAATGTTCTTACAATGGTGTAGCCTGCTGAACTGCGCACAGCACTCTAGGTGAAGCCTTACTAGCGTCTTGTACAATGGCATAACCACCTCCCACCTTATGCTTGTGATGCCTCTACCTATGAATCCCAGCATGCCACTGCCCTCACTGTAGCCTTTGAACTCTGCTTAGACACCTTTAGTTCATCAGAAATGATCCAGCTCCCTTTCTACAATTTTAGTAATCAACTCACCCCACTCACCCTGTAGCACTCCCCACTGTTCCCCTCTTCCCAGGTACATTATCATAACATGCCCAGTAAAAATAAAACCATACAAAATATGAAGAGTCTCTTATGGGGGCACTAGGGAGCCAAAATCAGTAATCTTTGAAGGGAATTGACATCCAGCAAAACTGTAAAGTAAAAATATGTGAAAGGAGTCACAAAGGATCTGTAGTTCTTAATGAGTAATCATGAAAAATAGGACAGGAAAGTCAAAGAATAATACATATCTGATGGGGACTGAGTTAGCATCCTGTCAAATCTGTTAAAGAGAAATGAAATAGGTTAATACGGAAAAATATACAGTAGCAATACAAAAGACCCCCCACCTCCTCACCATCAAACACTCCCTCCTCCCCTCCAATCCCATAGCCCAGCCTTCTCTTTCAGTTATATCTCACCTGTTTAGTATTTTTTTTGTGGTGGTGAGAGGCTAGATTGAGTAGTCACTTTTCCTCCCTCCCTCCCTCTCACATGTCAGACCCCAAACAAAATAATTATACAATGGGCAGTCAAACAGAATGCAAATCCTCCATCCTGACTGGCTGACTGCCACCTCTCTCCCATTGTCAATCCTACTATCACCCCCACGGGAAGAGGTACCAACCACCAGACAGCCGTATCAGGAACCCCCTTTGAAATCACTCTACCCACATCAGACCCAGGTTTTGCAAAGCCAATGCCAGTCAGTTGCATGCTGACCTGAACATGAACTGTGTTCTTCAAGCTGCTGCTCTGTAATTCTCAGAAACTCTGACATCATTCAAGACACACATGCCATGTTGCACCTGAAATTCCTGTAGCTGCCACACCCATTTGAGGCTCATCCAATTAAATGTTCACTTACATTCACTCTCATGGCCCCTACTGGGGGGGAATCTGGGGCTTGCCTACAATGTCCTAAAGGAGTGGGAAACCCCCCTCAGCAGCCCTGCCTAGGGCAATGAGTCAGGGCATGGGGGCAGAGAACAGACAGGTCCCAAGGTAAGGGGGTTCAGTCAAAAAAAAAAAAAGAACACATTCCCAGGTGTCTGTGGGGTCCATCCCACCCTCCCAAGACTAAGCACGGTCACCACACTCCCCATTCTACATGCCCATCTATTAAATTCTTCTAACTCCTTATCTAGCTATTCAGAATGGGCTGATCTATACACCATCACCAACTTCAGCTTTTTACCCTTTGAATTCATGAGCTGCATCCATAATGACTGGCATCCCTTCCCTTCCTCTCCCTCATCTCTTGTGCATCTAATCCCATACTTTATATAGACTGCCACCCCTATCACAGTCAACCCCTCTTGTCCTTTCTGGTAATCTTGTACCCTGGCAATGTCAAATCCCAAGCCTCATGCTGGGCTGCCCAAGTCTCAGTGATGGCTGTGAAGTCCACCATCCCCTCTCGGCTAAGAGAACATGGAGCTCAGCTGTTTTGTTACCGATGCTCCTCACATTTAGGGAGTACAACCCTCCACCACCTCCTATCCATCTCCCCCACCCTGTGGCCACTTGATCTGCTCCCCTCCCTTCTGATGCCCACCCTCAGTGATAATGTATACTAGTTGCACACTCGCATCCCACAATATCTTTTTTTTTGCTGTCCCTTAGCTCCTGGACAGCCTATCCTTTGGGTGGCCTATGGCCTTGCTGCCATCCTACCCCAATTTGCAGCCACTGCCACCCCACATTGTGCCTCCCTGGTAACCCAGCATAACCCTTCACTGGATGGGTCCCCTTCTTCCAAAGGAGAAGGCGCCTGTGGGGACAAGCCAGTGCACTCTCTATTTGGCATGGGGACAGAATATGAAGATGGGGGTTGCTGCTCAGGGGCAATGTCAGGAAGTATTCTTTCATGGAGAGTGTGGTGGATGCATTTAAACACCTTCCTGATGAGGTCATGTGGTCAAGAGCAGTAGGAGAATTCAAGAATACATGGGAGAGATATAAGGCAATTATACTGGTGGGCTAAGAGGAAGTAGTTGGCCAACTAGAATCTTATCCAATTCATTGGGAAATGGACAGACTTTGTGAGCCAAGCAGTCCTTATCTGCTGTCAAAGTCTATGTTTCTATGAAAGTCAACAAAAAAATTAAATTAAAAAGAAATAGCTAAAAAACTATGAAATCTGCTAGATATCAGTGTCCTGCTGTGCTCCCCCAACCCATATGAATACAGTTGACATCTTCTGTATAACTCCCAGAGGGACCAAATTTTGGCTCAATTTCAGTTTTTGGGTCAGAAAAAAAGTGGCAAGGAGTAGTAATAAATAACCTTACCAGTGGTGGAGTCTACTTCTAACCCTCTGTAAAGAAACTCATCCACCATATTTTCTGCCCCAGAAACTGCAATATTCACCCACCCTTATGTTTACCATCTGAATTTGTTTAGAAATGTTTGCATTTTTCCCTACCTTAATATTGGCCAGTAGTCATTGTTGGCCACCTTGTAGCTCCTCCGAGTCCAATACAGTGCCTTCTCCAAAAGATATGGCCTGCCATGAGAAACCACAACTCTCAACCAGTGGGCCCTGAAAATGAAGAGATAAAAAAAAAATGCAATGATAATGCTTCCTTGTCCCACCTCTAGACCAGTGTCCTCAGTCTGCCCTTGATCTGCCTATAAACACACAGTCACACTGCCATGTCTTAGTGTGTGGGTGGAACCCATGTACATAAGGTAATGCTTTTTCTGTGATTGTGCAACTTCTCGGTGGGTGGAGTGGAACCAACGGACACCAGGCAGTGCTGCATGTTTGATGGTACTGGGTCTCAGAGAGTGGGGTGTGAAAAAGAGAAAAATACCCACAAGAAAGGTAAAAAAGTATCCCCACTCTGTCTCATCCATCCATGATCTGAACAAACAGGAATATTGAAAAACTGGTAACATTGACTGAAAAAAAAAGTATAACAAAATGTAAAAACAACAAACAAGTATGCAATCCCTGACCCCCTCTCTCCCTTCTGTCTCAATGGCACATGTCAAACATTTTGCCAGTCTGCCCTTGCTCTGCCTGTACACACACAGCACACTATCATGTCTGGGCATGTGGGATTGGAACCCACGTACACAAGGGATTGCTTTTTCTGAGACTGCGACATGTCTCGGTGGGTGGGGTGGAACCAACGGGCACCAGGCAATGATACATGTTTGATGGCACTGGGTCATAGAGTGTGGGGCAACCCTCCAACACAGATAATACAATTTACAGGATTGTTTCAACACCCAGCACCATCCAACAAACAGCATTACCTGATGTTCATGGGTTGCCCACCACCATCTGATGACCGGCACGATCAAACACACATCACTCCCATGTGTAAGTGAGTTCCACCATACCCAGAAACATACAGAAGCACCATTGCATGAAATGTCTTTTTGGTCCACAGCGGATAACTTCCCTCTCGCCTTAGTTTGACATCCTACACCTTCTCTGCCTGTACATTCAAAGCCACACTGAGTCCAAGAGTAAAGTTTATTTCTGTTACTGTAAAACTTTATTTAGGTCCCCAGTAGTCTCTCTCTCTCTCTCTCTCTCTCTCTCCCCACTACATGGCACAAGTCAGAAATTTATTTTTTCCAGCCAGCCCTTGCACTGACTGTACACCCACATCCTCACTTAGGCCTGGAATAAACATTTGTGTTTTCTGTGACTGAAATTTCTATTGGGTCCCCAGTAGCCCCCCCCATAACGCAGGTCAGATTTATTTTTTTCAGCCTGCCCTTGCTTTGACTGTACACACACAGCTGCTCTGAGGCAAAAAAAAATCCATTTGCAATTTCTCTGACTGCAAAATGTCTATTTGGTCCCCAGTAGTCTACCTCACTCCCATCTGCATGACATAATTTGCATGTTTATTTTGCCAGCCTGCCCTTCCCTGTCTGTACAAACATAGCCACACTAAGGAGTAACATTTATTAGTGATTTGTGTCACTATAAAGTGACTTTTTGGTCCCCACCATTCTCTGTCCCACCCATGGGCATGATACAGTAGAAAATACCATAACATTATGTAAAGTGCCATGGATTGTTGCACAGCTACCTCCTCCCCTGAGGTGTGCATGGCAGTCCCCACTCAGTCAAGAACAGACAAACTTGATGATCTTATAGGGCCACAGAGAGGACCAAACAGCCTTCCCAGCCACATCAGGCAGTGGATCAGTTTGGGGGGGGGTCTACACAACAACTAGGAGTTAGTCCCACTACAGCTACCAATGGTTTGCCAACATCACTGACCTCCCCACAAAAAAATGACAAAAAAAAAACTGCAGAGCATGCTCCCTCTCTGAACCTGCACTATAAAAACAGTTGAATTACAATACAAACTGCTCAGACTTACTTACGATTTTATTTCTCTCTATTGCAGACCACTCAGGCTGTAATTTCCAAAGGGCAAGAGAGATTTTTACAGTTGAAAATGACTCCAACCCCTTTATTTGTATTACAGTTGAAGCTGAGGTATATCAATGAGGGCTGAATAACTAGATGGGCTACCTACCAGACTGCAAAAAAGAGGCAAACTATGTGCCGCTAAACTGATGTTAGGAAGACTCTGTTCCTGAAGGGGGGAAAAGGGGAATTGAAACTAAACTACTCACTTGTTGAATGCGGATGTAGTGGACCTCATCCTTGCCTTGAGTGTAATGCCCCTGACGGGCTTGACCCCCATTGTCACCCATCTGGACCCAATCAAGTGGTTCCAGCTCCAGCAGCACTCGAGAACCCGCATGCTAACTCCTGGATTGCGATTGCACCATCGTGGTCAGATTCGAGCCTCTCTTTAACCAAGTGCTCTGTAACTCTTACATTTCACAACGCGGGCAAGCAGCCTGCCTTAGGAGTCGAACTTCAGCTGCAGAAAAAACAAAATGAACTGCAGCATTCGGGCAAGCTCCTTAACTGGCTTCCATTCTAAATGGATTTATCCATGCCCTGCAATTCCTCTCTGCCTGATGAGTATGGGCAGCACACATAACTCAACCCCTTGCCCCAATACCTAGTCTCTGACAAATTCCATTGCCCTTATGCCCATCATCAGCTTCTTTTCTTGTGCCCAAGTGTGGCAGATAGAGGAGAGGGGATAACCACAATGAACAAGCTACAACCAGACAAGGATAGACAAAGCCCCGAGCAGCCCCATTTACTTGTCTGACATGGTTTGCATCTGTCCATGATACTCAGTGAGACATCCATCACAAAATGTCGAGCATGTAAATCTGAGACTACAACATGGGCTCCGTTTGCTTGAATGGGGAGCAACAAACTTACATTAAGAATCTTGATTTGAGAGCGTGGTTTGAATTGCGCACCAGTAATGGAACCTCCTAAAATAAAGACTTAGGGAAATTGAGAAAAACATGCTTTATAGTAACCAAAATAACATTTTGCCAGACGTACAATGAATGAAACCCAAAAATGGCATGGCATACAGACTGCACCGATGATCCTTTTTTTTTTTTCACTATGTTGCACCTTTGTTGTATAGCAACACCATCTAGGGGAAACAACTGTTCTGTGATTTTGTTTTTCAATATTACTGTTTCAAAACATGCATAAATTGGTACCAATCCAGTTCTGACTAATCAAAAAGTTGTGAGGCAGTACACATATGCACAAAGTTCTAACAAAACATTTCACTAGCCCTCACTTTCTGAAAACACACAAAAATATCAATACTTCAAATTATACCAGTAACGTTTCAAATTCCTCCACTGCACGCTTACTATTTATTACCATTTTGAGTCCCCATACATGAAAATGTGCTAGTGACCTTTTGACAAATAAAACACATCTCAAGATAAATGGTTCCCACCGACTAAACAAAGCAGTGGATTTTTATCATCTTCCCAGATTTTTATCATGTTCTCAGAATGCCTAGCAGATTCTGTTGAACAGCATAGACAATCTGCAACATTCTTGCAAAGCTGCAGGTCAGAGCTGAAAATCCAAGGGAGAGGCAACTCAGCAACAGGAGCTTGGGAAAAACACTGAGGCTAGTTAGTGAGTTGTAATTGGATACTGAAATAACCAATTACAGTAAGTCACAGGTCCCTGCCTTGTTAATCACTAGGCAGCTATCTAAAAGGGACAGCTTTGTTTATGCACTGCAGCTCTGAAAAAAAGTGTCACTGAGGACAAGTTATCTCTTCTGTGGCAGGATGAGGGTTAACAACAAAAATGACTGTTATTCTAGGCTGAAAACATCATGCTGCATTCATACCACTGTTAGTTCTGTTGTACTGCTTCTACACATGGCATAATAATAACTAAATATTGCTTCTTAAATACTATAATGAATAGAAAACTACAGTGCTGTCACAAAACTTTTGAGCACTGCATGTGTGCATTGATTTGTCACCATAACTTGATATTAATACTACATGTGTATCTTTATGTAACCATGCTTATCTTGGTTTGAGCATGAGTATGTTGGTCACTGCATGTTACTCAAAGGGTACTGTACTGTGATTTCTGTGCCTATGACACATTATATTAGACACCATTTTATCCATTATTTCTTCTATCTTAATGCCTTGTGACATTATCCCATCATAACCAAAACAATGTATATCTTAGGTAGCATGTGGACAGTACCCCTGTTCTGGCATGTTATGCTGTGCAGATGCTGAGAATACTGTGTAGACTCATGACTGCACAAACACTACACTTGGTGGACCATGATGATGGATGTGTCTTGTAGTATGTTTAGACAGTTGCATGTTATTTCTGTCACCTGCTGCTAATTGTCTGTGATTCATTGTGTTGCCTTTGTCCTCCCCCACACTTGCAAATGTGTGTGTGTGTGTTTGTGATGTGCTGAGGGTGGGGGTGGGGAATGTGGAGTTAGGTTTTCAACCCTAACAAAATGTGGAGTTAGGTTTTCAACCCTAACACCGAATTTCCTTGCTTTTGTCACTGTGGAACAACCCTAACTGATGCACTAAATGGATTTTTTGCCATGATTTTCCTGTCTTTTTGGAAAAGCATAATCTGAATACTACATTGTATCTGTTGGTGGGAGCATGGTTCACTTTGGGCACAACACTCTCACCAAGATATAGACACTTTATTATAATATGTAGTTTTCTCATTTATGTGCCAATAGTTCCTGTGCTACGCCTTAGACATAAAAATGAAATCATATATAAATGGCATAAGAGAGTTATATTTGCAACATATAGATCAATAAAACATGCAGGGCCAGATATTCAAAACTTTGCCCCGGGGCAAAATTAGCACTGCCTGGCGGGCAAACTTAGCCCGAAGCACAGAGCAAGCTATATTCAAATGGAATAGCCCAGGGCAAACAGCTTCTGAATATAGCATGGTAATGAGGCCATGCAAACTGGGCTGGGAGTGCAGGGCAAACATTTCCCTGGAATAAGACAGCACTGAATAAAGCAACCAGGAAGTGCAAACCACAACAACAACACAGTACACAGCAATGTGAGGGCAGGTACAGATGAACTACATGGCCAATGTGTGTGCCAGCAAATGCATGGACTCAGTACAGCTGCAGGGAAGCAGCAGATGTGAAAGAACAGTGATCAAAACTGTATAATATTAACCGTACCGTTAGCGCCATGCTAACACATTAGCGCGGCATTAGCACAGAGCTAAGCAGTTAGCCCAGAGCAAACACGTTTGCCCGGAGCTAAAATGTGCCATATTCAAAAGTGCCATGCAAATGATCCTACTTAGGTAGTCTCTGGGCAAACAACCGGATTAGCATCTCATTATACCCTGATTTGCATGCAGTTTGCCCAGCGTTACTGCAGGATCCCACAGAGCCACTTGTAGGTCAGTCTAGAAGTACAGGGGCTGACCAGGTCCAACCGCAGCTCCACCTGTAGGTCAGTCTGGCAGTGCACAATGATAGCTGCAGGCTACATGTAAACAGTACAGCATAGCATAGCATATTGTACCCCAGGGGACAGGACAGCATAGGCACAGGAGGTGGTGGTGCTGCATGCAACTGTCACACTGTAAGGCATGCTACAGTGCACAGCAGCAACTACAGTAGCAAGGGGGGCCAGTAGTGTGTGGACACAGCAATGCCTATGGTGTGTAGGGCAGTGATGATGACTGCACTATACACAGTGAGAGGCCCAACCTGCGGATGTTTACTGACGCTGGATATTAGTGTTACTCTGTTGTGTGACCCACAGATGCTGCACCTGTGGCATGGATGCTCACAGTGACATGTACATTCCTGACTTTGTGTGCTATGTCAGTTGTACAGCTGTGAGGTATGTGGCTGGGGGGGGATATATCATCCAAAAGGCACACTGGTGTTGGGGTATTCCCAATACTGGCCCACATACACTGCATGATGTGTCCCAGCCTTGTGGCCACACCTGGTCTGTAGCACAGCCTCACCACCCATACATGCTCCCCTCAACATCCTCCATGCCCACAGTGCTGCATGTGTGTGCTGGCATCTGTTGGTGTCCATGGCAGTGTGGTCCGCAGGTGTGTGCTGTATGGCCACACTGCTGTGCTGTCCACTGGTGGCAGGGTCACCACTTACTGCCTGGCATGGCTGGGACTGGTGGCAGATGATGGCATCATTGTGATGCCATCAGTTAGCAGCATGCTTCCTCTATGTTTGGCTTTATCTATGTGTCATATTTATTTGTTAGGGTCACGCTAAACCCGCACTAAACCCGCGCAAACACCGCACAAAGCCACAGTGTCGTGCAAGGCTGCTTGCCCAGGATTAAGACGAGCTTTTCCTGGGTGGTAATGTGCACCACGCTAAGTGTTGCGCTAGGTCACGCTAAACCACTTAGCGCAGCTCTAGCTGCTGAATATAGCATTGCGCCTGTATTCATGTCAGTTTGCCCCTTGCATACATTATAATTTTGCCCGGCGCTAATGCAGTTTGTCCGCGCTATTTGGACTTTTGAATATAGCAGACCCACGCTAATCCCACGCTAAACCTGTGCAAATGGTTTTTGCCCGGCGCAAAGCTTTGAATATCTGGCCCGTAGTCTTTTAAGTAGAAAATGTGCACATATTTACCTCTTGAATTTTCTTTGTATGCAGTAATATACCAAGTGCATCATAGATATCAGTAATGTTACATTAAGTATAATAAAAGACACAACACAATTAGATAAGGCTTAAAAAATATTTATTGCCAAATTAATAGTTGATTAAAAAAGGCCAAATTAAAAATCAGATTGGTACACAAAATCAGTCTCACAATACAATATATAAAAAAACAAAGTATTCCATCAAAGTATAAATACATGTAAAACAGTATGACAGCAACCTGATGAGGGTGTTGTGACAGTAGCACACACCACTTGAACACATCTGCTATAATAATCTCTGTACACTGCTCAGCATGTATCAAACTGTGATTATGAAATTGTTATTGTGTGACTGATGGTGTGAATGTTCCTTGGGTGGTCGAAAAACCATATGCCAACTCTTTAAAGAATAGCACCAGAAAGACATTCTGGTATCTAAAAATATATAGTTATAAAAGCTATTTAGAGACATTTAATTTTAATATATTTATGTGTACACATACGCATATATATATATATATATATATACACACACACACACATACATACATGGGCTGGATATTCAAACTGCGCTATTTTGTGGTGCAAGCCCTTGCGCTGCACAAAATAGTTGCGCAGGGGTGTGTCCAGAGCGATATTCAAAGGAGTTGCGCCCTTGAGCAACTCCTTTGAATATCAGCCCCTGGCCACAGCCACTGTGCATGGTGCAGTGGAACTTGCGCCACTGCAAATGGTCAGAGTGGAGCATTCAACTTGCCGTGGCACAAGTACCATTGCACCATGCGCAAAATCCCCATATTCAAAAGGTGACATGCAAATGGGGCTATAATTCATGCAAGGTGCAGGAGGGCCATTTGCATCTGATTATGGCCCCATTTGCATGCCATTAGCATGCAGGTGCGCAAATCCCCGAGGACTTGTGCCTGGCACCCTGCCAGGCAGCAGCCGTCGGCGACTGATGCCCCTTGCAGCCCGATCACAGGCAAAACAGTGTACAATCCCCACCACCACCCCCCACTGGCCTGATCATGGGCATGGTTTAATCCCCCACCAGCCCGATCACGGGCAGCAATGTAGCTCCCCGAACATCTCCTGGTGGTCAGTGGACCGAAAAGCCCGATCATGGGTGGTAGTCATTTAGAAACCCCGAACATAGCCCTGGTGACTAGTGTCCCCCACCCCACCCACCACGGCCCCACCACCCGCTCCCCGGCAGCTGGCGGGTGGCAGCATCCACCCTGCTGCTCGCCGCCCACCCGACTGACTGCCCAGTAGGCTGCATGCCCATTGGTGCAGAGCAAGAGCCAATGGGCGTGAAGCCCATACCATACAAGACAGTCCAGTTTTGTGAATGAATGAATGTATTCATTCACAAATCTGACTGTCATGTATGGTATGGGCTGCATGACCATTGGCTCTTGCTCTGCACCAACGGGCATGCAGCCCTACCGGCAGTCAGTCGGCGGGCGGTGGGGTGGCAGGCGGTGGGATGCTGCCACCCGCCAGCCGCCGGGGAGCGGAGTGGTGGGGCTTCGTGGTGGTGGGTGGGGGACACCAGCCACCAGGGCTATGTTTGGGGGGTTCTTAAATGACTACCGCCCACGATCGGCTTTTCGTCCACTGACCACCAGGGATGAATTCAGAAGGAGGGGGTTTATTAGACAACCACTGCCCGCGATCGGGCTTTTCAGTCCACTGGACCACCAGGGATACGTTCGGGGGGAGAGTCACATTGCTGCCCGCGATCGGGCTGGTGGGGGGTGGATTAAACTATGCCCGCGATCGGGCCAGTGGGGGGTGGTGGTGGGGATTTACAGTCGGCTGCCTGTGATCGAGCTGCGGGGGGGCACAGGGACTGGGTTGGGGGCCAGCCACAGGTGGCAGTTGCTGTGTTGCACCCTGCAATGCAGTAGCTCACCTGTGGGTGGCCTTCAACATAAGCCTTTTTTTTTGCCCCAAAGTTGTACAGGCGCAGGTTGTGGGTTGCGCCTGCACAACTCTGCACAGCCCTGCTGAATATCAGGCTGTGCAGTTTACGCATGGTTCCTCCCCCTCCAGTTCAGCATGCATTCATTTGCATTGCGCTGTTGCTCAGCATGTTTTCTGTGGTGCAACTGCCTCCTGCTGAATATGGCAGAATGGAGCAAGTTCGGACTTGCGCAGGCGCAACCCTATTGCGCATGGTGCAACCCTTTTGAATATCTGGGCCCATGTGTGTAAAGACATATAGATATATGGATGCATTCAGAAAATTCACACCCAACCCCCCAATTGAAGCGATCAAGAAATATTTTCAGGAACATAAAAAACAGTTGTCATCAGTGCAAATGTCTGATTTACAATAGTGAACAATTGTATAAATGGCTTTAATTAACTTCTTACACAAACCAAAATTAAATGTCATATGATAACAGGTACTATATACATCATTAAATATCATCAATGCTGTAATCAAAATTCATAGTGAAGCCACTAAGTATCTATCTCAGTTTAAACTTTAAGTTAATAATAAGTAATACTTGTACACAATACTATGAATATGAAAGTTCTAATATATTACTGAGAAAATGACATACCGTGTTAATAAATATTAACCACACCACTCTGTATTACTGTACATCATACCTATATAAATCACCATAAATTAGAAAAGTTGTACTAAATATCTACTTTATATTAAGTAATATATCAAGAATATGTCAAAATACTTGCCAATTTAATAGTGTTAAACAGCAAAATAAATAGCATTCTTTAATACATTCTGTTCAGTAGCAATAAAGACAACTTCTGAAAAGGTAACAACGGTAAATGTAACTAAGTAGCCTATTAATAATTATATTTACATATATACAACACAGATATAGGAAAAGAAAACAGACATAGTAGTATACTGTTGCAATAGAATATGTATGTATTAAGTCAAGTTGCAAAGGTATAAAAAAAGATAAGCCACACCTGGAAATACTCAACATGTTACAGGGTGATACTCTAAAATACATGTCAGCAGATGAGATAGAAAACAGTATGCAACTGTGTTAAGCACAGAAGTTCCACAAACAAATGCAGGATGTCTTTTAGTCATAAAAGATCCAAATAATATCATGATGCACTACAAGTGTCTAAAGAGAGATGCAAAACACAGCTGTTTACATGCACATTTACAAGTATTGCACCTAAGTAGAGGTACACAGTTGACAAGTGTGCCAAGTAATACTTGTTATGTCTGCATACGAATTACTCAGAAGAAAAGACAATGACACAATATGAGGACCAGATAGTCATATCTGTTTTGCTATTGCAATGTCTTTCCTAGACATCTAAGTGTGGTTTCTCTAGTGACTGTAAAGACAGTTGGCATCGATTGAAGACCACTGCAACTATTTTTACTGTGTCACTGATTAACACAACTATCTTAGAAGTGTGATTCAGTAAACATACGCATGTAAACCATGCAATGTGCTGTCAGTGTGATATTGGATGCATATTTGGATAAGGAAAAATAATAGTTGTGTAGCAGTAGTCACTCTGTAACAAAATAGAGAGCAACTAATGTCACATGTTGTGTGACTATACTTCTGATGTATGAAGATTGAAATAGTTCTTCAACATCAGTACATATGCATTTTTTAAGTGCGCGGTAGCCTCTGCTTAAAAGTATTTGTGGAGTCGTTGCATTCAACCCACCCAGTTCTGTACCTCAACAAAGAAATGTAATGTCCAGAATGTACAGAATGTCCATGGTGGTAGATAACAGCTTGAGTGCCAAACACTGCTTGGTTAAATGCAGTTCTACCAGCTGTGAAATCTGTGATAGGTGTGTCAACTCTGAGCCTGTTAGAGTCAAATCTATGCAATACAAGCAGACAATATTGAGATGAAGTCCTGAGATGTATAGACTGAGTACATGTCCCTCCACACCTAACACATAAGTGACCACTTTCTGCATTTGTGAACAGCTGTCAGAACTTGACACTTTGAGAGTGAGGCACAAGCAAAGAAACTCAAAGCATGTCCTTAGTGGTTTCTCACGCTGAATGAACACATGACAGACATACATATCTGGTAACATATGAGGCAGTGTAATACTGTCACATTGGAATCCCCTCTTCATCCAAAGTATTTATGATGTCCATCATAAACTCAGTGGTGTCCTGCTGCATGTTAGCAGAGAATGTACTGCACCCATCATATGTTCCTAAGACCTGTCATAGAGGTGTCAGTGACTGTACATTGCATAACTGAGCAGAAGTCACATTCACAACTTCCTTCAATGCCTTTGATAAAGGAGTGTCTTGTGAAGCTGATATTGCCAGCACAAAGTGTGGCATGTGTAGAAATGCTTGCATAGCTGAATTAGCATAGCAGTTTACTCTACTAGTGTTATCAAACACTGGGACAACAGCCATACCAAGTGACTCCTTACAGACAGGTGATTTTGCATCTGCATTTGACATACTGACCTTGTAGTTACAATGCATAGTTAATTCAGTAGTGGCTGCTCATTGTCTGTTGTTGCCAGCTGAAGCAGTGACTGTGGCATGTGAGATAACCACATACATAGGTTGTGGAAAGAGACACATCTGTGGCTCATGCAGAGTATGTAATCTGTTGTACTCAACAATACATTGCTTGTCAGCGCGCATCTTCTGTGGTGCAAGTGTGATGATGTGCAACCCAGAAAGACTGCGGACGTGAAAAAGCACGACATTGCTCATGCCATCCTGAAAATGTCTGTGCCTATGTCCACCATCGCCGAATCCAAACTCAAGCCCTGTGACTTGTGAATGGAAACAGCATAAGCAACACATATTGGGAACTGTTTCCTGTTGACATAAATATCCTTAAATACCTAGAACTTAACACAGGTCCAAACAATCTGCACAGACTGTTCCATGTTGTTAAAGTGGACAACAAGTGTCTCAATAAACATCTTCTGAACTGTGTAGACAAAGTCAATGATGTGACCCATGGGACCATTTACCATGCCACATTCAACATCAAGATTACGTCATAGCATGACATGCACATTCTTACAAACTGTAAGAACAGCATCTAGGCCAGCTGTATGTGACACATCTGACTTCAGTTCAGACAATCATTCAATCATCTTTGCTACCAGCTTCCAACTTAGAATTACACATCAACTGTATCAACAGCATGCACTTTGAGAATTTCTTGAATTTCTCTCTGCAGTATAACACTGTTGAACTCAGCACATTTATTAAGTCGTGGCAAAAGGCACATAATCCGTGTGGCCTTGGAGTACACATCATTGAAAACACTGCATGCTGTATGTATGGATGTAGTATTTATAGTGATTCTTCATCCATGTAACATTGAAAGATGTTGTGGTGACAAAGAACCTGTACGAACTTGATCCAACAGTGCCTTGTAAGCCAGATCACCACTCTGCCACATGTTCTCACATAACTCGACATAGGTGAACATCTCCCACAGGTTACAACCTCCAATGCAGCCTAGTGTATCTTTAGCCTGCTTGACAGTCAGAGCTGCAAAGACATGTTCCGCATTAACTGGTGCAAGTTGTAACAGGTCTCCAAATACAACAATGCTTTTACCACCAAATGCATAGTCAGTGCCCCAAATCTCCTGTTGATGGAGATGTATACAGGCAAGCATCACATTCAAGGCCATGCTAATCTCATTAATGATTAGTAGCTTCACTTAAGTAAACATAAAATGAAGCTTTGATTCAACCTCAAATGACAGCTTATGATACTCTCCTGCTTTGCCATGCTCCACTGGCAACCTAAAGGGATGGTGTAGCATAATGCCACCAATGTTGTATGCAATCAGTCCAGTGGGAGCACTAACAGCAACAGACATTGATGAGCATGTCAGTTTCCATATTTCAGCCATAATGGCCTCTATAAGAAAGCTCTTACCTGTACCTGCTGAGTCACTAACAAACATCAGCAGTGGCTTGTGGTCAAGACAGTCACATATAGAAACATAGAAACATAGAATCTGATGGCAGATAAGGACCGCTTGGCCCACCAAGTCTGCCCATTTCCCTACCTAATGGATAAGCTGCAG
Organism: Neoceratodus forsteri; assembly: GCA_016271365.2. Taxonomy (NCBI): domain Eukaryota; kingdom Metazoa; phylum Chordata; order Ceratodontiformes; family Ceratodontidae; genus Neoceratodus; species Neoceratodus forsteri. The sequence continues at coordinate 1,175,742,129 of CM057458.1, forward strand.
ATCCTAGTTAACCAGCAGCCTACTTATTCCTACCCACACCCCCTAGAATTGCCTTATGACTGTCCCATGCATGCTTGAATTCCACCACTGTTTTTGACTCCACAACCTCCTCCAGAAGGCTGTTCCATGCATCCACAACCCTCTCTGTGAAAAAATACTTCCTTAAATTACCTCTGATCCACCCCCCCTCTATCTTCAAATTGTGCCCCCATGTTCTTGCACACCTCTTTTTTTGAAAGATGCTACCCTCTTGGACTTTGTTGATTCCCTTGAGGTACTTGAAAGTTTTTATCATGTCCCCCCTCTCCCTCCTTTCCTTGAGGCTATACATATTAAGCTCCTTAAGTCTCTCTTCATATGTCTTCTGGTGCAGACCCTGCACCATTTTAGTTGCCCCTCCTCTGGACAGCTTCCATTCTGTCTAAGTCTTTACGGAGATTGGGTCTCCAGAACTGCACGCAATACTCCAGATGGGGTCTCACCAGTTATCTGTACAGATGGATGATAACTTCCTGTTTTCTACTGGTGATGCCTCTCCCTATGCATCCCAGTATCCCCCCAGCCCTCCTTGCTGCTCTCTTACATTGCTTGCCCACCTTTAGGTCATCTGATATGACTACCCCCCGGTCCCTTTCCATTTTTGTTGTTGTTAGTATCTCAAGCCCCATTGTGTACACTTCCCCTGGGTTTTTTTTTCCCAGGTGCATTACCTTGCACTTCTTAGCATTGAATCTAAGCTGCCATACATTTGAACATTCCTCTAACCTTGCCAAGTCCCTTCTCATCCTTTCCATCCCACCTTGTGCATCAACTCTGTTGCAGATCTTTGTGTCATCTGCAAAGAGACATACTTTTCCTTCTAGTCCCTCTGCAATGTCGCTTATAAAGACACATTTCTTCTGTTCAAGTAATATCCCATGCCGGACAGCATCAGTAACTACAGAGTGCACCACACATTGTTGCTCATTGAGTCTGTCTCTCAGTTCTGCTGGATCAACAGTGCGTACCATGTTCCACAATGCTCATCTTCTGACATGAGTACTGCTGGGGCATTCAGAGGCAGAGGCACACCAAGTATACCTTCTCCTTCCGGATCAAGGTTGTCCTGTGAACTAACTGGAGTGTCCTCTTCAAGATGTTCCTGTGCCTTTTCAAGCTGTTCCTTCTCAGCATCCAGTCTCTGTATGTATGTCTCATAGTGTTCAGGTTTTAATGTGTCGTAACTGTGATTGAATTGTTCCTCAAATGTATCACAGTCACCTTTCAATTCAGACTCATTCCTCCAGGGTTTAAATAAGAATAGCAGAGCAAAGTCATAATGCTCTCTGCTCTCAGATGTGCTTAGATGTAATTTGCAATGGTCAATGAGCCAAGGCTTATGTCTCTTTATGAGACAGCCATCCACTCCTTTGACCTTGTAAATGTTGTGTGTGCAATCAGGTGAGACATCTGTCTTGTAGTCATACCATTTTGCCACCTCAAATAGACACTTACCATCCATGCCACTGTGTCCACTGGGGTAGTATGTGTCAGTGAGATTATTCTTCAAAATATGCTTTGAAGAGGGTCTGTTGACAACCAGTTCTTCAATCTCAGCATAAGGAATAAATACACATGTGTGCTTCTCTTTCTAGTTAATGCTGAGAAAGTGCACAGCATCAGATTTGCCATACAAATGGGTACCGATCAAACGATCACCAGCCTCATATGCACCACATTCTCTGTGTGATAAACTTTTCAATCCAAGTGACCACAATGGAGATGTCAGTGACTTACTTGAACTGACAATATCTTCCCAAAGATCTTGTAAGTTAGTCTGTTCACTTTGGTAATGTACGAAGTAACATACCGAACTAGAGCCAATGAGTTGTCAGTCACAAACTAAACATCTATGTTTGCTTGCCACATCAGAAGAAGAGTGGAGTTGTAGACCTTGATGTACACTCCTTCTCCTCTCTGGATAACTCATATACCCTCTTGGTTGATTTTGCCTTCAAGTGGTGTCACATTGCTGAAAACAGTTAATTCAAGTGACTGCTATGACAGACACGTCTGGGAAATCCCAACCGACATCTTGTGTACCAATCAGATTTCATCTACCCGGCAGCAGTATTTCACACAAATATGGTATTGGAACTTCTGCACCAACTTCCACAGCATAGGACTGTCATACTTGTCTGGTATGTGGCAAGTGATGTATCACTTAATGAACGCTAGCACAACTGCTGCTTCATGTTTGCTTATGTGTGGGGCATCCTTGATCCACAGTAACATATGACTATGAGGAGCACCTCATGCCTGATACTCCATTCTCCAGAAGTAATGTTCTACAATACCCAGAGGCAGATTGTCCTTTGACAAAATGAAAGTCAGAATATCATGGAATCACTTGAGAAAATGTCTGATCACAGACACTGGATCAAGTGAGCACATCTCTCTGAGAGTCACTGATGAAATGCCCTCTACATCACAATTTGCCCACTTCAAGAGTTTACTCACCTCTTCCCAGGTGTACTCAGCACAGCTGAGTGTGACAAACCATGTTGCCACACCATACTCTCACAGCATTATTATCACCCCAGAGTGTCAGCGATACCAGTATTCTTTGGTGCCACGTAGACTTGATAGTATGGATGACAAATTGCCCTGCATAGTTTCATCCTTTTGCTTTAATTTCTACAAAAACTCAATGGCAGTGATTCTATCAAGTGGAGTCATGAGCCATACAGTATGTGCAACTGATGCAGACAGAATGCTAAGCTCACTCTCTTAGAAGAGATGGAGTAAGAACTGTATGTTGCATCTAAATTTGCCATCCTTATGAGCACCTAGCTGGTACAGTATTCAGCACCTTGCACACACACTTCTCTATCATCTAAACATTCACCTCACCCTTTTGGAAATAAATCCAGAAAACAATGTGCTTCCAATGTCACCTCCGAAATGCTGACAGGGGCACCTTCCACCTGTTTAATTTGATGCAGATCAATGTTATCTCCAACTGGTTCTCTGCCATGCAGTGGATATATTGTATACTGTTCATACACATTATCAGTTGTCTCTACATTGACCTTCTCAATCATTGGTTTTGAGGTGACTAACACATCGTGGTGAACATACATGCTACTCATCCAGTCAATGCCAAGGTCTGCATAAAAGGGGTTGTTGCTCTTCAAGTAAGTAAGAGCCAGCTTCACCTTCTGTACATTACCAACATCCTGCCAGATGACCTTTGACTTCATTGGAACACCATTGACAAGGATCGCCAAGCTGTTCTCACTAGAAATTGCCTCCACAATCTCCTGCGGGGAAGTGGGAGATACATAATGAAACCCTTAAAAGATGTAATGAGTTCTTTGTGTGGAATGTTCCATGTTTTTATATTCAGATGTAGAATAGTTTGAAATGGTTTCATAGTCTGAATAAGAATCCGTTCAAAGATATTCAATGTGGCAATCTCAGCAAGCATAACATGTGCCTCCATATTGTTCAACAATGACTTTGGTGGCATAGTGTTACTCTTCACCTTGCAGAAACAGTGCTTGCACATCACAATGATTGGCTATAATTGGAAGTCACACTTTAAAAGCATAAATGCTGAGAGTCAAAATCACATGTCATTGTATGGCAACAAGGTTTCCAGATTAACTGTGACTGTTTTTTCTGGTAACATAGCCAATCACATGAGACACATACAGAGTCAAATTTCTCTGTCTTTGCCAACTCAGACTTGACTATGGATTTTCTATACTGCTTGAGGATATCTGTTTCCAAAACAGAAACAGAACTGTAATCAGCAATTGATGCCTGATCAACTACACTATCAGTGACACTCTTGTCACGTTGCATCTGTTTCAGAAATGTCATGGTACCATGCATGTCACCAGACTGCAGCAACTCATTAAGATGAGTATACTGTGCAACAGCTTGTTTCACCTCATAGACCCTATAGACAAAGTTACGCATCCCTGATTGATGCACTGCCTGCATACACATGTGGTGAAATACACTGTCACAAACACCACTATCTAAGCATGCTAGTGAATGGCCCATAAGTCCAGTACGTGGATGGATCTCACATAGGTCTGTAGTCTCAAACAATTTATGTCTGTCTTTATGATCAGTAATGACAAACAGAGTGATAAAGTGCTTGACTTTATCTAATGATAATTGCCTTTGGTTGCAAGTCGCATCAAATGTCCATGCCAGACAGTGATGCTTACGAGGCCGAACAGTTGACTCAGACGCATCATCTAACTCCATTGTAGTAACATCACATACTGTCAGCACATTACATAGTTTACTGTCCTCATCAATAGATAACTTGTTGTCCTTTTTCTGTGAGTAATCTGACTCCTCCCAGAAATATGCCTCTGAGTGCTGTGTCTGTAGCCAGCTACCTGTGAAAACATCAGAGAAGTTGTGTTGGTTCAAGATGGGATAGTGTTGTAGCCTCATCTTTACACTGTACACAACTTTTCTGAATTGTTCAAGTACATGTGCCATTTTACACCACAAGCATTGAAGAACAAATACTGCTCTGTTGACCAATGTATGAACTCTGAAGTGCAACTTCATCAATGACAGATGACTGTTTAGTTTTCTGTGTTCACCTCTAATCACAGCTGCAATAAGTCTATCTAACTTAGCTTTACAAGCCAGTGATTGAAAATACTTTTTCTTCCTCAGGTGAGCATCAGCAGCCATACTTTTACGTTGTTGCTAACAATGTTTTTTTATGCCTGCCAAATTTCTTCCCTTTGGAAGATTTCCGCAACTGTTGCTCTGCTGGTCATGTTTTCCTTGCAGTTGAGCAAGTACGTTCAATTTCTGAGGAGTGCACAACCTCTGAAGCCACTCCTTGAGTGAAATTAGAAATCAGTTTACATCTTGATATAGAGTGTGTGTGATTTGTACCATTCTTAAGCAACAGTGTACTACTATGATACCTGTTTCATCTCTGCATAGCCCTGCATCTCTGCTTGGAAAGCATATTTCTTCTCTACAGTTTCACAGTAGTGAGTCAAAATGTTTCATCAGTATCAGACACCTGTGAAAAAAATAGAGAATTTTATTTTTTTAGTGGTGAACAAACATTATCTAATAACGTTGTATAGTCATACACACTATACATATGTCCTATTATGTGAATAGAGAGCATTGCCAACAAAATGTTGTACACATAATACTTCTTGCAATAGAAGCTGAGTTCTAACATGACACAATATCTGCTAATATAGCAGAAAGTTTTTTTGCAGAAGTCTTGACTATATACACTATTTTTGTTAAAAAACAGATTATTTGCGACATTTTCGCAAACTAGTGTTGAATGCATGACAGTGTCTAATAAACACCATAGTGTCACAAATTGATTTCAGCATGACAGTGTTGAATAATAGTGTCACAAAACAATGTTGCATGCACAAAACTGTCTAATAACAGTGTCGAATAAACATGTGAGTGTCACAAAATGTTGTTGTCAGCATGACAGTATCCATTAATAGTGTTGTGACCACAAAAGTGACTAATAATCACATTGGAAAAATACCCCTTTTAAAGGTTAAACCAATGAGACACTGATTTGTATTTGACTGATGAACGCTCACACCAATGGAACAGAACATTGATCAGGCCATGTCAGGCAACCAATCACAAGTGCTGAAGACTGGAGAAGAAGGACATGGCAGCCATCTTAGTGAAAATGACCACAACCTACTTTACTCTGAGTAAGTACATTCAATTTTCAAAACAATTTTACTAGCATTATAAAAGCTGATAATGACACCAAAATAGCATTAAACAAAATGTTTTTTACTCCTCTACTTGAGAATAGCAATATAAATAACCTGTTATTATGTGGGAAGAAATAATAACTGTTTAAAGTCAGAGTTTCAGTGACTACTTACCAGCACAGACAGAGCAGCAAATGGATGCAGGAAGCAGGCAGCACGTATATTATAAAAGAAGAGGCAACCAATAATAGCTAGCTCTTTACTTGTGATTGTTTGAACTAGCCTATCAAAATGCAGTATTTTCCCACCTTGAAACCTTGAAACATTTCTGCTTGACAGGACCTGCACTCATTCAGTGTAGGCATAGTGCATGCATCCACTGTATTGATTAACCATGACAAAGTATTAGCCACTTATTTTGTTTTTTTTTCTGTGTTTTGGGACAGCCCACCAAAGCAATATTGAAGCAGAGAGGGAAATCTCAGTTTCATATTCAGTAGTGACTAGACACTGCAGGACAAACATTGATCTTTTTGGTAGCTCGCTGTCTACTTCTCAGTTTAAAAGCTTAGAACGGCAGAAAACAGCAATTGCATTGTGTGGGTCATTGTCAGCAGCATAGTATGACAAGCTTCAGAGTATGCTCAAAGAAGTCAGTTTGGTAAAGACCTGTAGCTTCCAAATTGTTCTGTGAGGGGATTTGGCAGAGAAAGAATGAGATGGGAGCATCTCATGCCAACAATGTACAGACTACTGAACACTCAAGCTTATTCAGGCATACTGCTGATTCATCTTGGAGGCAATGATTTAGGCACCAAACGATGGGTGGATTTAGTAGCAGAAGTAAAACTGGACCTTGCTTCAATTATGAGTATGTTACCTGTCTGTAAGATATTGTTTTCAGACATGACAGAGTATACGGTCTGGCAAGTGGAACAGCACATGTATCTGTTTGACAGGGCATGAAGAAAGGTGAACATACAAATTTCTGGATACCTGCGCATGTCTGGGATGCACACCATACGTCACCCTGAAATTAAGTATTGTAATAATTGACTATATCTACCAGACAGTGTGCACTTCTCACATTATGCCAATTGCCTTTTCCTGGGAGACCTTCCAGATGGAATCCTCACAGTGTTCTAAAAATATCAGATTGTTTAAATGTACCCCTTAAAAAATGGTTCTTTTAAGAACCACAAAACCTTGGTCAAAAAATAGACAAGCTGAATACATAACACGCACACATGCAATCTGTGTTGCCACAGTAATTGTACAGATAGCAAACACCAAGTGCAAGTCTGACACATAACAGGTTGTCTGTGGCTGGACACTCATGACACAATATCTCTCCTTTCACTGTCAGACCACAGTCTTGGTGACACCATGCACATTCTTACTGTACTCACTTTTCTGGATGTCTCACCTGAGACATGTAGCATTAATGTTAATTTCTGATGACATGTGCTATGCTGTCGTGACACAATATCTGTAATTTTGTCTTGGAACAGGAAATTCGTACATGTTGTGATTCAGCTGTTCATTATCCAGCCTTGCCTTAAATTCTTAGCATACATAGTACAAATAATGAGGCCTGTAGTTGGCCTAAGGGCATGGACGTCAGGGCAAACCACCATGGGGGGGTGCAGGAGTGCATTAACTATCTGATGTAATCTAACCATGAGTGCTATAATCTTTAAAAGCTTTTTAAATGAGCTGTACAATCATAATGACCATGTCTTTCCACATATAGTTGAAAAAATATGTTAAAACTCAATGAAGCTAGCCTCATAATAATACTTATAAAAAGAAATACTAAATTATTATTATCTATCTCACTGTTTATTTCAGCATTTAAACAGATTTAAAAAAATGGGGATCTTTAGTGCAAGGGAGGTGTGTTGCCTGGTTGAGGTGGCACAGACAAAAGGGAATGCTAGGATTCTCATGATAAGTACGAACAAGAGACTGGATGCCATGTGGAGGCGCATCAATGCTCACCTTAGCTACAGGTTCTGCATTAAAATCAAGATATCCATCTTGTGCAAGAGGAAATGGAAACTGCTGCGCCAGCATTTCTATGCTCTGAAGAAACATGGAGAGGTACCGGAAAATGACACCCCCTGATACTACCTCAGCACGAAACGTGGGAGACAGCTGGGAAGCCTGAAGTTGGGGAATGCCTACAGCGTCATAATTATAGAAGAAATGCACAACTCAACACAATATCTATACCAGCATTAAGAATGCTGTATAGTTACAGTTGGTAGTACTATCAGTGATTGCATAGAATTTAAATTGTGCAACAGACAAGCGTGCATAATGCACTTTATGTGTAGAACCTCTATCTTCAAAACTTGTACGCAGCAGAATAAGCACTACTCACTGAACATGTGTCAGATCTGTGGTACTAAAATTTAGCAACAGATATTTCACTGTACATGCTCTTAACATAACAGTTGTCTTACAGTATGATCACTGTCTTGTTCTTGTGTATTTAAAACTTTGCTCTGAATGGTGTTTCATTTAATATCACTGAAGGGACCTCAGTATAGTATTCTAGCCAAAACCTCCAGTAGTACACAGGTATGCACAAACTAACAGAACAATGAAGACATGAAAATAAATAAATTGTACAGAGTATTGACAATAATTAAACCGATATATATTGAAGTCTGTGTTCATACATACAGCAACTAATCACTATTCTAACTTATGTTCACCTGCTATCAGAGAAGTGTACTGCTGATCTCCATTCCTTTTCTTGGCTTCTGTCTCACCACTCACAATGCAGTACATGCTCTTGATGGGGGGGAGTGGCAGGGCATTGCCTGGCTGACACCAAGCAACACCCCAGTGTCCTAGCTAATCTGCACCTCATATCGGTAAGTAATAGCATTCATATCCATGAGTTCAATTGAGTATCAGCCCTGCAATGAAGACATGATACCAGTTTTGTTTGGGGGGGTCATTGCCTGCCTCAGCCCATGCAACTCCTAAGTGCTGTCGTTCTCTGCAGCTACTGTCAGAAGTAGGTGCCTGTAGCTGGGCTACTCGGGTCATAATACCTGGTGGGGTGGTCTGCCATTGACTGGCTGACCCCATGAAATTGCTCACTGTCCTTACTTGCATGCAGGTGATATCAATCACCTATATCATTCAATTCCTGCTCCGGGAGGTATTTCATGCTTCAATCTGAACAAGTAACAGTTTCCCAACTTCTGTGTAGCTGTCATGAGGCAGATCTATAGTTGATGTTCATGTCTTTACTTCGACTGTTGTTCTTCAGCTATTAAATGCCTGATTGCATGCAACTTGGTAGTATCATAAGATGTGCACAGATAGTATCAGTTCAGCATACCACAGATGTCTAAGTCCACTTGTGCTGTCGCTCTTCACTGATGTATCAATACTGCTCAGTTGTAGCACTTGTGTGCATCCGCTGCTGGCAATGTACAGACATAACTATTCCAATCATGTAAAACTGAAAAAAATGTAACATACTTATATCTCAGTATTTACACTACGCTTCGTGGTATTATGTAATAGTAGCATAGAAACACATTTGAAAAACAATACCAGTCTTAATCTACATAGACATAGCAATATGATCTGTAATCTAAAATCTATATGTATTTTCCCTAGCTGCCCGTGAGACTGTGCAATATCAGCCACTGCATGTGGTGAAGCAAGAGGGCAGATGGAGATGCTGAAGGTAAGTGTTGCAATATACTACACTCATTTGTTGTCAACTAGAGAAATGCCACTTCTAAGTCTTCTTGTGAATAAGCTAGTGAAATGGTGATTAATATACTGTATTATATGCAGTGGATATCTGCGGATAGGTAACATAAATGTTAATTAGTTAATGTGAGACATGCTTCTTCAGCCAGGATCTAACACCTGGTCCACAGATGGTTGTGACATTGCCTGCCTGACACCATGCAGCTCATCAGCTTCTTAAGTTGTGGTCACCTTGTATCAGATAGCTGCAGCATGAATGCTAACAGTTCCTATCACGTTAATAGAGTATAACAATTTGTGACTGCAGTTGACATGTGGCTCACCACTTAGTGCAATGTACCTAGTCTTGTATTTGTGACTGTGCCTGACACCATGAAGTACTTAGTGCACTAACTACTGCTCAGCTGACATCAACAAGCTGTAGTACAGCACTTAGCTTTCTGTAAATGATGTTCAGTGTATGTGCACATCTAATAATGATATGCATAGCTGTAAATGGTATGTGTTTAGCATTTAGTATTGGTATATGAAAGATACTTGATCATTGTGTAAGTGAGACAAGCAACTTCTCACTGTTCTAAGTTGTGTATACCTGTTATCAACAACTGATGGCATCATGTCACTGGTTTCCTTGAAATATCCTCTGTACTCAGGAGCCAATACCTGATCTATGGTGGAGTGGTGACATTGTCTGTCTGAATCCATGCAACTCACAGTGTAATAACTTGCATTCAGCTAGTATCATGCAGGAATAATAGTCATGTACGAGCCTCGCTTAACCAGCTCAAGATCAATGTTTGTAAAATGTTTTTGCAACCCATTTGGAATGCATCTGCAGTCCATCCACAATGCAATGCAAAACTGTATTTTAACTCTTAAGGGACAGCTTATACAGGGCTTTGTGCTGGATCCAGCAACACTTATGCAACTCAGTTGGAAATGCTAGAACAATTCATTGGTGGAACAGTTTAATGCGATTGGTACTGTATTTAATTCAACATATCCAAAGACCTACAGGTAGAAGTGAGAGTTTGAGGGGTATTAGGTTAGACAGCTTTGTGACATAACAGACTATTTTAAATATTCTGTTTTGATTTATTTGTACTTATTTTGACGGAATGTTGGGGCTGATTTTGGTATTGTAAAAAAATATTGTGGCTCTAATTAACACTTACAGTAGGCTTTTTAATAGGTAGCATGTGTTGGAATCATGCTTTGGTGGGCAGATACTACTCCCCCTTCAGGCTGAGGGATCTGCATCCCTTTGATTGTCCTTCATTGCAACCCAAGGTGTATAGGTGTTGTTGTGCCTTGGGTATTGCATGGAGGGGCCAAAGGGGTGGAGCCCCTAGACCTGGGGGCAAGGAGTGGGGTGGGTGGATGGGGTAAAGAGGCCAAGGAGGCACCCTGGGGTGAAATGGGTCCAGGAAAGGGGTCCTTTATGCCTGGTACCCATACCCAAGGGCCCCACTGATAGTGGACAAGTAAGTTGTCTGCTCTTCCATGGCCTCTCTTCCAACTTGGGCAGTGCTATGCAATGCCAGGTCAATAAAGAACACGACAACAATTATTGCTGCGCTTGTTGAGACATCTGACCTGATTTGTATCACCGAGACCTGACTGGATGAGAACACTGGTCTGGTATTGGAGTCATTGGTTCCAGCAGGGTACTCAATGATATACCACCCAAGACTGGATCGAAGAGATGGGGATGTAGCCATCTGTTTTAAGACAGAACTGGGCCTTGTAGAGGTTCCAGTGGGGACCACTAGATCCTTTGAGTGTATCATGGGTGCAGGTGTGGGTAGCAGGATTCTTCTCATCTACCGTCCACCCCGAGATGAGAAAGTTTTCCTGCAGGAAGTTGCAGACTTCATGGTCAATATGGTGTTAGAATTCTTCAGGTGGTTAGTCCTGGGGGATTTCAGTGCCTGGGTTGACAATGAACTCTCACATTTTAGACAAAACTTCCTCCAACTGATGATCTTGTTGGGCTTCACTCAGGTAGTTACCACTGCATCCTGTATTCAGGGTCACTCCCTGGACCTGATGTTCCTCTTGGGGATGGAGGTGGCTGATTTGGTAGTGGAACTAGTTGGTTGGTCAGACGATCACTCTATATGGTTCAGTTTCGTGGCTTCCCCTGTGAGAGCCACCCTTTGGAGATGGTCCGGTACCACTCTTTGTGGGCTGTTACCCTGTAGGGTCTGTTGGCGGTGCTGGATCTATTGAGTTGGCCATTGGAATGCTTGGATTCAAGAGACCTAGTAGTGCACTTTAATAGTATGGGGCTGAGGGCCCTGGATTCCATAGCTCCTGTATGGTTTTGCCCACTCCATCTCCTTCCTCAGTCCCCTTGATTTGATGGGATTTTGAGGAAATTGGGGAAAGCGGGGTGAAGTTTGGAAAATTGTTGACAGAAATCTGGCCTGGAGGAGGACTGACTCAGGTTGATTGCCCATTACTCAGACTATCAATCAGAAATCTCCTGTAAGAAGGCAGAGTTCCTGTCCAGAGAAATTGCTGCAACAAGGAATCAACTCAGCTCTTTCAGCAATCCAGCCTGCCTTTGGGGTTGGAGAGCTTTTTCACAATCTAAGTGTGACAAGTTCACTCAATTCTTTGCAGATAAGGTGTCTTGCATCAGGTCAGAGATCTGCTTGACTCGTTCAAATGAGTACAGAAATGGTTGCTGCAAGGGTGCAGGCACCTGGTCTGTCTGGACAGACTTTGACCAGCCAGTGATCATGGATATCATGAAGATTGTTTGGGGCTTGCGACTGACTTACTGTAATTTGTATCCTGGTCCAACATGCCTCCTTGTGGGGTGTACGGATGTCATTGGATCGATCCTTGTTGAGATACTCTGGTGTTCACTGGACCAGGGAGTGCTTCCAGAACCCCTGAAGAAATCTGTGGTGACTCCCCTTTTAAAGAAACTTCCTGCGATCCAGACTGTCTTGTGAAGTACAGACCAGTCTCTAGCCTGCCCTTTTTGGGCAAGGTTATATAGAGAAGATAGTCATGTTGCAGTTTGAGAACTTTCTTACCACCCATGAAGTCAATGATCCTCTCCAGTCTGGTTTCAGGAAGAGGCATAGTACCAAGACTGCATTAGTTCAAGTACTTAATGATCTCCTAATAGTGAGGGATCAGAGGAGTCATTCAGTCTTGGTCCTCCTTGATATCTCTGCAGCATTTGACACCGTGGATCATGGGGTGTTACTGGAATACCTGTAGCTACTCTGTGGACTGTCAGGACAGTCTTCAGGTGGTTCCATTCCTTCCTCACAGGCAGGACTGAGAGTGTGGTGTCAGGGATTATTTCCTCTGCCCCTTTAGCCCTGCCTTGTGGGATGCTGCAGGGTCCATGCTGTTCTCCATGTTTTTCACAGTGTACATGTTGCCATTGGGAGATATTATAAGGCAGTATGGGCTGAGTTTTCACTGCTATGCAGATGATACTCGGCTCTACATTTCCTTTGTATCCAAACAGAATAGCACAATCTCGATCTTTAACCACTGCCTCTCTAAGGTTCAGGACTGGATGAGTACTAACTGGTTGAGATTGAATTCGGACAAGACTGAGGTGTTGATGGTGGACCCAGGTCAGTGGGTAGAGCAATTAATTCCTGGGCAACTGTCTGGCATTGTGTTATGGGGTAACCAGTTGAGACCTTCTGAACGGGTGAAGAATCTGGGCATTATGCTTGGTAATGAACTGATAATGAACTGACACTAAAAACACAGGTGTCAGCTGTTGTCAAGTCCTCATTTTACCATCTGAGGAACATCACCCAGATAAAGCATATAGTTCCACCCGAGGACCTTCATCTATTGATTCACACCTTTGTGTCCTCTCACCTTGATTACTGCAATGCTCTATACCTAGGGTTACTGGGAGTGGATCTCCATCACCTGCAGCTGGTGCAGAATGCTGGCACCAGGTTGTTGACAGGGTTGTCAAGACTTGCCATGTCATGCCTGTCCTGTGTGAACTGCACTGGCTGCCAGTGTGAAGAAGGATCACCTTAGGTCACATTGCTAACCTATAAGACCCTACACAGACAGGGACCAGGTTACTTGCAAGACCTCCTTCAGCCTCACTGCCCCCTCCATCCACTCCGCTCAACTGATAAGGGATTGCTAGAAGTTTCCAGGGTCTGTCTTCAGACATCAGGTGCTAGGGCTTTTGCTTTTGTAGCCCAACCCTGTGGAACTCTCTACCTCATCAGATAAGAGAGTGTCTGTCCCCCGAGACTTTTAAATCCTCATTAAAAATGTATTTATTCGTCCTGGCATTTGGGGATATTTCTTTTTATTATTGCTGCCTTTTTATTTCTATATGTTTTACTTGATTAAATGTCTGTTTTTATAATGTATATGCACTTTGGTTTTGGAAAAGCACTCTAGAAATAAAATTTGATTGTTTGGTTGTTTAAAGTAGTTTTTCCCAAGTTACACTTAAAACAGAACGTATGAGCTGGAACTTTCCAAGTCATTGGCAATATAAAAATTCAATCCCTGCTGAAAGCATACCACTAATATCATCAATGACACTAGCAGTTTCTCTCATACTACATAAATTATAATAAGAACGGAAAAATTTATATTCCACTCTGAGGATCAAACAATGGCCCTTCCCCTCTATTTCTTCAAGCCTTTTACTCCACTGCAGTACTAAATTTCCTATACAGATGATGCATGCAGTAGCAAAGGACATCCAACAGTGAGTGCAGACCCCATTCCAGACAGCTACAGTGGATGTTTGCAAATTACAGTCCATGTATTTAAAATAGAGTTTCCCAAGTTGCATTTAAACCTCAAAGTCTGACCTGCAGCTATTCAAGTTATCAGCACCATAGAACTACAAACCTTACTGAATGTATATCAATATCACTACCCATGACATCTAACAATTTCTGTCATATTACATACAGTAAACTGTAGTAAGAAAGAAAGATATTCTCAGCTATGTGGATCGAACCCTGGCTACTGATGATCTGTATTCCAACACTATGACCTTAAACACTATCACTGGCATCATGAATGACATTATGCAGCATATTTATTCACACTGAATGTACCTTTGACAATGACTAGGTGCAAAAAAAACACAGAAAATGCATGACCACAATAAGAGGTTACTGCTATGCTTTTGATGCCTAAAAATCACAGAGTCCCACCCACAGTGTTTCACCAGATGTGACGTCAACCCTGACTAGAATTAGTGGCTTATATTTCAGGGTGGCTTAAGGAAAAAAATATTAATTTTGATGTGCAGCTTGTATTTGAGGGTGGCTTCTATATGAGGGTGACTTTTTAACTGAAATTGTGTATTTAGCTACTTTCTTTTTGTTAGGGAACTGAACATGTGTAAACAATAAATCTTAAATAACTTCAAAATTATTTAATATTTTTTCACCAAATCACCAAATGGATCTACGGTATGGCTCCATAATATCTACAAGCATTTACGTTTCAAAATATAACTGTTTGCAGATTTTGTTTTCAGCCTTAATTTTAAGGAAATGAACATGTGTGAGCAAATATTATACAAACTTACAAAATTTGCCAGCAGATAAAGGCCTAGAGATCTGTCAAGTCTGCTCGAATGTGCAGCTAGCACCCCTTATTCTGCAGCTGCCCTCCCTTCCCCTTTCATCTTCATTGACCCTCCCCCTTATCTCGTCCCATCCCCTTTTGAAGCAGTCCACTGTTCTACTGGATACCACTTCTGCAGGTAACACATTCCACCCAGCCACCACCCGCTCTTTAAAAAAAGTGTCTCCTCATCTCCCTCCTGAACTTTCCTCCCTCCAGTCTCATATCATGGCCCCTGGTGTCCCTCCCCTCCCTTACTTTGAACAGCTCCTCTGTACCTGTCTTCTTTATTCCTTTCATGTGCTTAAAGCTTTCAATCATGTCCCACCTGTCCCTCCTCTCTTGCAGTGAGCACATGTTCAACTCCCTCAGCCTCCTCTCGTATGATAAGTCCCCCAGCCTCATGATCATCTTTGTTGCCCTTCGCTGCACCCCCTCCAGTAACTTAATGTCCCTCTTTAGATACGGGCACCAGTATTGCAAGCAATAATCCAGGTGCGGTCTAACTAATGACCTATACAGTGGCAGAATCACCTCCTCCCTCCTCGAGGAAATACCCCTTGCAATACAACCCAGCATTTTCTTGGTCTTTGCAGCTGCCTTCCTTCTTTGTGCTGAGTTGTTCATTGACCCTGTAATGAGCACCCCCAGATCAATCTTCTCCTCTGTATGGGCTAGCTGCACTCCCCCCAGCTGGTAACTCCTCCTTGGGTTCTTCATCCCAAAATGCAGCACTTTGCACTTTTTGGCATTAAACCCCAGTTGCCAGGTGTCTGACCAGGTTTCAAGCTTTGCCAGATCATCCTGCAACCCCTGCCATCCCCCTAGGACATCCACCACTGCTCCTACCTTGGTATCATCAGCAAACAGACTGCTCTTGCTCTTGATGTCCAATGATATGTCTGCAATGAATATCCCAAACAACACTGGTCCCAACACCAAGCCCTGTGGAACACCGCTCATCACTACCCTTGGGTGTGAGAGCTCCCCACCCACCACCACCCTCCGTTGCCTTCTCTGAAGCCAGTTCCCTACCCATCTCACTAGCTTTGTCTCCACCCCATGCCTCCTAACTTGCTTCCCAGCCTTCCATGCAGCACCGAGTCGAATGCCTTACTGAAGTTCAGCTACAGGACATCCACTGCATGGCCCCTGTCCAGTTGCCTAGTTTCCCAGTCACAGAACTCCACTAGGTTGGTTTGGCAGGATCTGCCCTGTATGAAGCCATGCTGTCTGCTGTGCTGTATGACTTTGGTCTCTAGGAGGGCCACCAGCCTTTCCTTCAGGATAGTCTCCATTAGCTTACCCACGATGGATGTGAGGCTCACTGGTCTGTAGTTTCCTGGTTCATCCTTGGGGTCACTCTTGTAGAGGGGCACCACATGAGCCTTCCTTCTGTCCTGAGGTACACACCTCAAATGTAGAGAGGCATTAAATAGGTCTGCCAAAGGTCCTGCAAGGACCTCTGCCAGCTCCTTCAGTACCCTGGGGTGGATGCCATCTAGGCCTGGCGCCTTATCCACCATCAGTGCCTTCAAACTCTCCCAAACTCTGCCCTCTATGATTTCCCTATCTGTCATCCCCTCCCTCTCTTTCTGCCATTTCTTCCACCTTGGGTGTCACCCCTCTTCTCTTTAGTAAATACTGAGCAGAAGTACTCATTTATTGCTTCTGTCTTATCGCACCCTGCTTCCACCCAACCCCCCTCCTTTCTAATCCTTACTGTGTGGTCCTTACAGCTCCTTTTCTCCCTGATGTACCTAAAGAAGTCCTTCTACCCCTTCTTAATGCCTTGTGCCAGCCTGAGTTCCATAGATGCCTTGGCTCCCCTTACTGCCCTTGTCACCTCCTTCGATTCCATCAAATACTCCTCCCTGTCCTCCCCTCTCCCTGTTTTCTTGTACTTCCTAAAGGCAGCTCTTTTCCTCCTTACCTTTTTCATGACTTCCTTGCTCAAACAGCTCAGTTGCTTAGCCCTAGCCTTCTTGCTCTTGGCCTTGTAGCAAGTTTTGGTTGCCTCCACTATCCCCAGCTTTATGAGCTCCCACCTCTGGTTAGTGTCCATACTAGATTGAATTCTGGCCAGGTACCCTTTTACCACTTCCCCCATCCTCCCAAAGTTGGCCCTCCTGAAGTTTAGCACTCTTGTGCCAGATTCCACTCCTTCCTTGCCCATATCCAAAGTGAGCCATACTGAGTGGTGGTCACTTCCTTACAGCAGTTCCTCCACTGTAAGTTCTCTCACAAAGTCACTATTTGCCAGCACTAGGTCAATGGTATTTCCTAACCTGTTTGGTTCACTGATCATTTGCAGCAGGAAGCTGTCCTGGAAGGCATCCAGCAGTACCTGCTACCTTCTGTTCCTGGTTGTTGGGGTGCTCCAGTCCACTTCTGGCATGTTGAAGTCCCCCACAATCACCACACTACCCTTCTCTCAGGTTCTCCTGATCTGTCCCACTAGTTTCTTGTCTAACTCCTCTGTCTGAGATGGCGGTCTGTACACCACTCCCATTCTAAGAATCCTATTCTTGGAATCCTGGATTTGCATCCAAATTGACTCCGTACTTCCCTCCTCCCCTTCTTCCCTTACACACTTCAGTCCTTCCTTCACATATAGTGCCACACCCCCTCCTTTCCCAATCACCCTGTCCCTACGAGATAACATGGACCCCGGTACAGACAGGTCCCAGTCATTGTATTGGGTGGCCCATCTTTCTGTGATGGCTGCAATGTCCACCTCTCCCTCTGCCATGAGCACCTGTAACTCTGCAGTTTTCCTCCCAAGGCTCCTAGTATTAAGGGTAACCACCTTCCACCCTTCCCCCCCCATCCTGACCTCCTTTACTAGCATCACCAATAGTACTTGCCATTTGTCCTTTGTCACTGTTATGGGGGGTAAGTTCATATGGTTTCCCAGCCTGTGGTCTCTGCATGTCTCTTGCCCAATTGTCAGCCCCGCTCCTAGTTTAAATTCCCTACTTCCTCTATGTACTCCTTGCTTGTATTGCCTATAACTACAAAACAAATCATTTTCAACAAGCCACCAAAAGGGCGTATTACACCATAACAGCCAACAAACCTATAATCTTCATAACCTGCATGTAGGTTTTTTCACTATCCTGGTGCAAAAACATTGACTCAAAATGGGTAAAAATATATAAATTTGACCCTCTAAATCCAAAATGGACAAGCACACTTCTATAAAACTTTCCACATTAGTCAACCCTAGGACTGCAATAATCCATGCCAAACAATGCAGTTATAGGATCGAAAATGGCTGAGTCATGAGCATTTCAAAATAGCTTTTTTTTTTAAAGAAACCCAAACCAATTCTTAATATAGAGGCACCACCATGCCTGTATAATAAGCATATTTTCACTCTCTCCCCTTTTCTGTGAAAAATTTATGAAGAAGAAGAAAGGAAATTACTTTTTGTTCCTGCTATTTCAATTTTGGAAGCTATGTTGTATCTCTGACATAGTTTCCATATTTTACAGAAGCCTAAATGCTGTTGTTGATTAGGTTTACATTTGATAGGCAGAGGCAAAATTTGGAAAATTCTCAGTGATCTATAAATACTGTAAGTACTGTGCATGTAACAGAAAAGTGTTGCAAAACAAGTGTTGCATGTATTTTAAACAATAAATTCTTGAGGTCATGAAAGGTTGATTCGTTTTATTTGATTTGATTTAATTTCCATACCAGGATAGCACATTTGATGCAATAAGTAATTTTGGAGAGGACTTTGGGGGCAAGATAACATTTACAGTACATAGGACTAAAAAGAAGAACATGAAATACTTAAATCTTATAAAAAGAGTTAAGATTGCCACAAGAAATACTGCTGCCTGATGAGATTAACCAAATCACGTATCATGCAGAGAAAAAGTTATAAATTACTGTGCTACATTTCCTAAGACAAAACATTTATTACCAGGCCATTTTTAAAAGTGAAATGACACATAGAAGTCTGATGCATTCATTGGTGGATACAGGCAGTTCTCTGATTTGTACTAAGCATCAGTTGGCTTGCAGCTCATGTGTCAGCTCATACTGGAGGAGTGCCTATATCTCTCAACAGACAATAATCCTGTCATATGTTATTGCCCTTTAATAAATACTTACTGTATACAGAGTATAACATACATGCCATATATGGTACATATTTAAATCAACATTTATTGTACAAAATGGCATTGATGCACCACTTAGGGATGTAGTACAAAGCTGCAAATGTAGGTTACTGAATCTTTAAAGTAAAAATTCTAATGAATCATTATGATTGTTTGGTGTGGCATTTCAAAAGCATAAAAAATGCAGCATAACCTTACATTTGATATTGTCTTTTAAGGTTGGAAATATACTCCCACACAAACAAATCTGTTTTTCTTTTAGGGATGCTGTCAAAGTTAGGAGACACCAATACTATTTCAATCAACCATTTAAACCTTTGAAACCAAACACAATACAATATCCAAGATACAGGGGTATTTTTGCCATAACATTTAATTTCATTTTATTTATTTCACTGAGAAAATCTCACAGCCCTCTACTTTCACAGTTTTGAGATTCCTCCAGAAATAGTGTTTAAAGACACTTCTTTTCAATTAATTATAATTCACAGTGGAAAGTATGTTTAATAACAAAGGTAGGTTCATGAAGAGGGGTTACCAAAGTATGACAAGAGGGTCACATTTTTAAATACACAATATATTAATTTTAATAAGCTTGTTAAGACACTGTGACCCAAGAGTGAAAAAGGAACCAGATTGTGAGATAATTCCTAGCAGGATATTTAAGAAAAAGCACTATCAGTGTTGCTCATGTAATGGTGGACACCAAACGTTACACGTGCAATGATGTACACAATAGGTTTTTAACTTAAAAAAAAACTTCCTTTTTTTTTACTTCATTTTACTAATCATTTCAAGACACTATGATCCAAGAGTGAAAAAGGACTATATCATGGAATAACTCCATATCAGACTTGAGAAAAAATGACCTTCAGTGTTTCTTTTGTAATGGTGGACACCAAATGTTGCATGTGCAACAGTGGAGACCACACAACTGTTTAAGTAAAAAAAATTGCAGTACCCCCTCTCTCACCAAAGTCCTGCAGTACTTTAAAGACCCCATCCCAAAAGAAAATCACCTACTCCAAAAAAAAAAAACTTGATATTTTTGCTAAAATTTAGGCGACCATGTAAAAAAATGCAGTTTGCTTGGACACTTCAGTTGCATGTGGCATGTAAAACATTGAGTGAACCATACATTTTTACATGCATTGACAAACTAGTGCGACAGTATCTTCATTAACAAAAGACAACACCAAAGGCAGTTTTCAGCAAAACTTTACTCAAGTGCAACTAAAATAAAGTCTGCATAGAAGCAGTCGAATGCATTGTGGTTTTGCATGTTACAGTTTGTAAGAAAAATCTGTGACATTTTGGAACTCTACGTTGAAAACAAAACAAAATGGGTGTACCTGGGTTTCTCAAACTATTAAATGTATCTGTACATGTGGTTTCCTTTTAAATTCACTTATCATAATTGCAGTGTCTGTTGTTAATTTTATTTTAATCAATGTACAATGAATCTGGCACATTGGCATCCCCATTTCATGGAATTACCATGTGCTAACTTATATTGACAATGATATCTGCATTTAACACACCTGCTCATACTTGGTCATATCTGGAATCATGTTTTCCATTCCTACAAACTTCAAATAAAATAAATAACTGTGCATAATAACTGAAATCAGCTTATTAAAAAAAGTCCAAGAGTGGCCCTCATAGACCAGTTTTGCATATGACCACTAAGGTAGTTAAACTTGATTGAACTAAGGTGCTTAAATCCCTTTTAAACATTTAACTCTGACCCAAGAAAATATCTCCAACCCTATGTTTCTAAAACAACTTCAAACATGATCAACATATACATGCATTGAGTCGGGCCTAATGCCATTTTTCTGCTTTGTTCCTTAAGTGTCTCAGCTAAGGACTGTATGACTATCATTCATGCAGAGATACTCTGCTTATGAAGAGACTATATGCAGACAACCAACATTCATATACAGTAAATCCCAACAGCTTACCTGCCACTTGTAATTGGCATCATCTTCAAAGGTGACCATAATAATGAGACTGTGAACGTAATAGCAGCCAAGAAAAATGGTCCTTAGGTTCGTACAGTAAAAAGTGCATTAATGTTTCAGTCATTTTAATTTGAACTTTTTAGTAACTAATCACAATACTAACCTGTTTATGACTGGTGGATATCTACGTTTCTGTCATTTACTTACTCAGTGACTCGGCAATGTGTGTATTTGGTTATTTCACATTGCAGCCTTTTTAATGACTTATTGTATTGTTTATCTCTGTATTATTGGTAGAAAACTGTATACATTGAAATCTTTTTCTCAGTGACTCAATAATCTCCTTATTTCATAAACTGTAGATAATAGGATTAAGCATTGGGGTTAAAACAGAATACAACACAGCCACTAGAGTGTCAGTATCAAATGAATAACTAACTTGAGGCCTAATATACATAAATGTAATTGACCCAAAATACAAAATTACAACCATAAGGTGGGAGCTACAAGTAGAAAATGCCTTTCTTCTCCCCGCCCCAGTACTGATTCTCAATACTGATAACAAAATTTTGACATATGAAAAGCCCACTAAGAAAAAATTAACTAATATAACAAATGCTGCAACTGAGGAACCTACAGCAACATTTAGGGAAATGTCAGTGCAGGCCAGTTGCAATATGGGTGGATGATCACAAAAGCAATGACGAATTTCATTGGGGCCACAAAAAGGTAACCTCACTACCAAAATTGCTGATGCTAGTGGAGACAGGAAGCCACAAAACCATGCAGTTGTAGCCAGCAGAATACATTTTCTGTTAGTCATAACTGTTGTATAGTGTAAGGGGTTACATATTGCTACATAACGATCAAAAGCCATGACAGTAAGGAGGAAGCATTCTGCAGCAACCATGGAAAGAAAAATGTACATCTGCAAAACACATGCCCCAAATGAAATAGTTTTATTGTCCACCAGAAAATCTGCTAACATTTTTGGTATAGTAACAGAGGTGTATGATAAATCTATCAAAGATAAGTTACTGACAAAGAAGTACATTGGGGTGTTCAGTCGATAATCAATCTTAGTAATTGTAAATATAATACTATTTCCTATAATAGTGACTAGGTAGATAATGAGGAATATTGTGAAAAGCAAAGTCTGGTATCCATGTAAAGTTGAAAATCCAATGATGATAAATTCTGTTACTTGAATTCCACTTTGATTTATGCCCTCCATCTCTTGCCACAGCTACATTTGATCTGAAAAAAAAAGTATAATTGCAATGATTATTTTTATATTTCTGTAATATATATGCGTGTGTGTTTGCGTGTGGTGACACATAAGAAAGTGTTATACTGTGTAAAAATATATATATGCAGTAATGTGTGACTTCGTGGATTACTCTTAGGTGAACCCCCTCCCCCCACCAAACAGCACAAGCAAAAGGCAGATGCTATTCACTTGGGGTGGTATTATTATGCAGCACCCCCTTCAGTTGCCTTAATAATATTATATAATACTGTAAGACATTTTCATCTGACAGAAAAAATAAATAAAAACTCATCAAATGCCTCCTGTACATTTGACATGATTTACACAATGGCAGGGCAGGTGCATTTTCACACAGATCTGTGCCAACCACGTGGCACATTTTCCAATACCAGTTTTATACTGTAAAATGAAGTAGGTTGTTTTGCACAAGGTATAGCCAGATACCTTAAAAAGCTAGGCCTGCATTTTCAGACATCTTGATGCAGTGCTTGTTGCAGTTTTACTGCCTCAGCTGTGTCAGCATACTGTAGATGTGAAAGAATGACTGATGGTGATTTGCAAGCATTCTGATACTATACATTCAACACTCTGTTGTATTCACAAATAAAATGACAAATGTATCAAATATTAGATGTCTGCATAATTTTCAGTGTGCAACTTGCAACATATATTTAGACTTCATTTTCTGTTACCTAACAGTCTTGTCTCAAGTGCTGCATATGCTTATGATTCTTGCCACACATGTATTAAAATCCAGCTCCTAGTGTCCCATTTTTAATAGTTAAACTGCCCTGGTAGATATGTGTGGTAGCATGCAAGTCCACTGCTGGCAATTCCACGTGGGTGGCAACATCATGGACAACACTGCGCAAGTCAACACTGAGTTACAGAATACCACCCAACAACAAAAAAACAAGTTAACATATTTCACCGGAGTGATAGTCCAAGGTGGTGTTGTGTTGTAATAGTAAATCAGCACTCACCACTGCTCCTTGCCTGCTTTCAGCTGATACAGTACTGACTTACACAGCGTTGTCAGCGCTGTCCTGCCCGCATGGTATTGCATGGAATGACATGACATGGAGCTGGTATGTACTGTGTTTCTATTAAATTAACTAAGGACACAATTTCAGTTGTTTTGTTTTAAAATGCGGATTGTACAGCTCTAAATTTAGCATGTAAGAAACCTACTATTACCCCCCACCCCACCTTGGCTTTCCTATCTCTTGATTTGGTAAAATGTATGCCAAGATGTGTGAATTATGGTAGAAATTCCAAGTAAAGCTGAGGCTCAAGGATTCCTACAAAAATTATCATAACAATAAATGTTCCATGAAGAGAGCAGTCTCCTGGTCAAGCAAATTCTGACCAGAGCTGACATTGCTGTTATGCTGCTTTAAAGGGACATTGTCCACTTAAAATGATCAAAGTCTGAGTGCGCATTGCAAAATTTCAGTGTATACATGTCATTCTTATCCACAGGTGCAAAAACATATTTTGGTCAGGATGTCAAAAATGTCAGTGTCACGCTCATGAGGTGAAGTTAAAAAAATGGCTATGTTGAAAATTTGGGGTCAAAATAATAAAAAGCATTTGTCAATGCCAAATGTTTGTTTATTGATATTAGCATGGACATGCAGGAGTTAGACAGATGGAGAATAGGAGTGGCAGTAAAGTATTGAACGCACGTCAATCCCACCTCCACCCTGCAGAGATGGACAGGCATTGGGGTGTGCCTGTGGATCATTGTCCATAATGCTCATGGCATTTCACCTCACCCTATCCTGTAGACACTGACAAGTGTTGAGGTGTGCCTTGGAGTTTTCAGTTTCACAGTCACCCCATTTCATAATGACATACACTGAAATGGATGCAGTACAGGAGAATGGGGTGAAATCTGGGGCTGATGACTGCAAGGCACACCTCGATGACTGTCACTGGCTTCTGGGTGGGGGTGGGATGGCATGAGCATTACAGACGGCGATCCAAAGTTACACCTCTGATGTCTGTCAGTCTCTACAGCGTGGGATGTTATGGTTAGAAACCCTAATGCCCCAGGTGCCTGTTGGTATTTGCAGTACACATTTTCAACATAGTCTTTTTGTGACCCCCATCTCATCAAAGCATTTGGAACGTCTTCTCATGAACA
Organism: Neoceratodus forsteri; assembly: GCA_016271365.2. Lineage (NCBI taxonomy): Eukaryota > Metazoa > Chordata > Ceratodontiformes > Ceratodontidae > Neoceratodus > Neoceratodus forsteri. The sequence goes on from CM057458.1 coordinate 1,175,766,725, forward strand.
GTGGCACTGTGATTTTGTTAATGTGTCCTGAACTTTGAGTTCCTACAGCAACTGTGCCATCCTGCACCAGATATGAGAAAACACAGATCAGGCAGGATGTGAAGAATGACAGCTGTACCACTCATAAGGAGGTGTGAAGAGATGGCAGTGTTGAAAATTTGTAGTGAAAATATTAAAAATGCTCGAAGTTTTGAGCGTATGTGAAAACTGCACAACACATGCCTGTACCACAATCATTTAGTGGAATTATTTCACCACAGTTTCAGTATAGGCATTTTGTGACCTCTGTTCATGAACACTGTCACTATTATTTTTTATCTGTCCAAAACATTAATTTCCCACAGCGACCTGTGCTGTGCGCCGATTGGGCAAATGCATATTTTGGGCAGGATAAGAAAAATGACAGCTGTACTGTTCATAAGGAGGTGTGTCAAAATGCTAATGTTGAAAATCTGGAGTGAAAATATTACAAATTTGTGAAGTTATTAGGGTGTGTGGAAACTGCGCAACACACACTTGTAACACAATCATTTTATGGACTTTTGTCACCAAATTTTCAACATAGGCATTTTAGGACCTCTGCTCATGAACAGTTCACTGTGATTTTCTTAATCTGTCTAAACACTGATTTCCCACAAGTGATCACGCTATTCTGCGTCAGGAGTGCAAAAACATATTTCGGCATGGATGTGAAAAATGACAGCTATACTGTTCATAAGGAGGTGTGGAAAAATGCCAATGTTGAAAACCTGGAGTGAAAATACTACAAATTCGAGAAGTTACGAGCATGCATAGAAACTGTGCAATGCACGCTCATAATGCAGTCATTTTTTGGAATTTTTTTCACCAAATTTAAAACATAGGCATTTTGAGAGCCTCCTCATGAACAGTGACACTGTCATTTCATTAATCAGTCTGGAAAGGTGATTCTGTGCAGTGACTGCAAAATCACCTTTTGGGATTGAATAATGAGATGATAGCGACTGAATTCATGAGGTGGGGTCCCAAGAACCCCATGTTGAAAATTTGGTGCCAAAATTAAAAAAAATGGCTGAGATATGCACCAAAGTTGAAAAAAAAACATTTATGCCATTATGCAGCTTATCGGCATTTCTTCAGTTCGTGGTCGGCTTTGGAGAGTGCAGGCATGTTCTCAGTCCAGGTAAGATCATCGCACCAGGCTCAGGAGGTAAGTATGTGGTGAGGGGTGTGGGGAGGTAGAGTACATGGCGGGTGGGTGTGGGTTGGGGAAGGAGGCATGGGGTTCAATGAGAGACCATTTTCTTTTTTTACAGGATTTAAAATTAAATAAAGACATCGTGGGACACTTTTGGCATGCTGGGATGGGCTCCCAGCATGCCACCTGGCCGGGTGTTTTTTGGGAAGGTGGGTACTGGAGCTGACAGGGATTGGGCACTGTGTCAGCCATACAGTGTGGTGGTGGGGAGGGGAGTGGAAGTGCATGAGCCGAGGGGGATTGGGCATGCCCTTGCCACATAACAAATGGGGGGTGCATCATGCTGATGGTGATTAGGCTACCCCATCGGCAAATAAACTGGGGATGGGGACATGATGACAGGGGGATTGGGAACCCCCAAGTCAGCTTTCATGGGGACTCTGAGGTGGGTGATGATAGACACCACCCGCCACCATGTTATAAGAAATTTTACACCAGGCAAGGGACTGCCCTGCAATGATGGATTGCTCCCTCATTGCAGCGGTGGATTTCTTTCAAGGTGGTGGCACACTGGCTGAACTAGTGTCAGCAGCAGTGTGCCATCACATTGAGGGAAAGTGGGCCTAGCCTTAAAAGGCACTGGGGGCATTGCCCCCCAGTGCCCCACCTCCAAATCCCTGCTTCTCTACTAAGCTGTGACAAAATATTTCTTGCACATGAGTGCAAGCACACATAAAAATTACAATAGTTATGAGTGTGTGCTGCAAAGTTTTAACATATGCTTATAAATTTGCCATTTATAAATTATTTTGACCCCAAAATTTAAAATAGCCTTCTGTTTTTGGAAATTAAAGTTTATTAGATTTTCCAGTTATAGACCAACCTCATGAACAAGGGTAAAAAAAACTATTCAAAACCTGCCCAAAAGGAAATTTTGTGCAGCGACAACATTATTACACACCACAGGTGAGAAAACACATTTTGGCCAGGATTTGAAAAATCACAGTCATCACGTTTATAAGGTGATGTGACGAAATGGCTTTGTTGAAAATCTAGGGTCAAAATAGTGAAAATTTCTAAATTTAAAAAGTGCATTGCTGCATTTTAACATATACTCATAACGTTGCTATTTTTAAATGTTTTAATCCCAAGTATTCAACATAGCCATCTAATGATCCCATTTGATGAACAAGGTAAGTGAAAACTTTTAAATCCTGCCCAAAAGGTGATTACATACATCAACCAACAAAAACACCTTTTGAGCTGATTTTTTATAATTCCTCCACTACTGATGAAGAGGTGGGGTCCCACAAAGCCCATGTTGAAAACGTGGGGTTGAAAATGTGCAACATTTGCCAAAGTTATGCATCAAAGTTTAAAACCCCTTCGAAATACATAAAACCATACTTACCTTAGCTAATCAGATCATAGTTGTTGGTTTGGGCAGCAAAACGTGTTTTTGATCACAGAGTGGATTTTAGAGGTGGACAGAAGCTGGAATTTCTGCCATAGTGGAAGTTCCGTGAAGTTTCGTGACCTTCACAGAATTTTTTGAACTTCCAGCTGTGATGGATCAGAAAATTTCTGAAGGTTTTGGGCAAAATTTCACTCTATTCCACTCACCTAACAGCTGAAGAAAGAAAAAAAAAGTAACCTGTGGCATCCAGTATCACCCCCCAAGTCCTGCCAGAAATAAAAATAATACATCCTTGGTGGCTAGCAGTCCCTCCCCCACCTGATAAACCTCCCTATATTTAAAACAAATACCCCACATAATCCCTGGTGTTTAGTGGTCCCTCACCCCACCTGATCACCCATCCCATATTTAAAAAAATACCTTGTAAGCCAGCCCAGTGTCATGGAGGGTTGATCATGCCTTACCTTCTGCCATGCTGATGACCCATGTTTGCGGTGTGAGCTGGTCACTGTAAGTCATCTGGGGAGGTAGAGGATTAAGCATCCAGGGGACAGTTCTCCTCTCATGGGGAGGGTGGGGACCATGGACTGGTACTTACCTGACACCTAACAGAGGCTAGGTATTGGCATGCTGAGTCCCACACATTGGGGAGCCGAGGAGGAGCAGTCGACCATTGTGCAGTGTACGGATGTATGCACAGAGTGTCATTGTCTGCATTGCATGCTCCTCCTCCACAAAAAGAAGCAGAAATAGAACCTGGCCGAGTGGCATGAAACCATCCCCCAGAGGTTCCTTCCTGAGATGGCACCTCCCTGGAGTTGGATCTGTTTGAGTGGGTTGAGTAGCTCCCCACCACCCTGCCATGAAGGGTAAGTCATGGGGGTATGAGGGTAGGGGGTCTGATGCTAGGGTGATAGCACAGGGGGTACAGTAGTATGGCAGAGAGAGAGCCAGCTGGGGTCTATGGGGAGAAAAAGAATAACAAAAAAAAATTATAATCCAAGGTGGCTAGTAGTCCCTCCCCCCACCTGATTACCCACTCAACCAACCAGACATCATGCCATCCATTCCAGTTAACACCCACCATCCTGATCACCTGCCACACTGTGAAGGAAAAAAAAACAACAACAAAACATTTCTCCCTGCTGGTCTAGTGACCCTCCTCCCTATCCCAACCCCAATCTGTGAATTAGATGTTTCTCCACTGGTGGTCTAATGTACCCCCCACCACAGCAGGCAATGTCCCACCACCCCACTCCTCCCTTCCCAAACTTGAGAGGGCTACTAGCAGAGCCCTCATCTCTCCTCCACTGCCACCAGCCCATGGAGCTATCAATAAATCAGCACATGTTTGTACAAGCACACTCTCATTCATTGATAGTCAGTGGGCTGCCATCCATTGAGGAGAGAGGAGGGCTGTGCTGGTGGCCCACTCAGGTTTGGGATGGGGTAGGGGGGTGGGACTTTGCAGAAGTGGTAGGGGACGGGGGTACACTAGATCACAATGGAAGAAATATTTAATTCATGGACTGGGGTTGGGATAGGGAGTGAGGGTCTCTAGACCACCATGGAGGAATTTTTTTTTAGTTTTTTTTTCTTCACTGTGCAGCAGATGGTCAGGATGGGGGGTGTTAACTGGAATGGCTGGCATGATGTCTGACTGGTCAGGTGGGTGATCAGGTGGGGGCAGGGGCCACTAGCCTCCAGGGATTATAGAGGTATTTTTTTTAAATATGGGGCAGGTGATAATGTGGGGGGAGGGACCACTAGCCACCAGGGATTACGGGGTATTTTTTTAAATATGTGGTGGGTGATCAGGTGGGGGGGAGGGACCGCTAGCCACCAGGGATTACAAGGGTATTTTTTTTTAAATATGGGGAGGGTGATTGATTGGGGGGAGGGACCACTAGACACCCAGGAATTAATTTAATTCTGTATTAGGCAGCAATACAGGGGAGGTGAAATTTCTGCAAAGGTTTGGAAATGGATTTTGGAACTTTCATGGAAACAAAAGTCTGATTTTACTTCAATTCTGCCATCAAAAGTTGTTTTTCTGCACACCACTATTGGATCTTTATCATGCAACCTGTTCAGTTGAGTGAGGGTGTGTGTGCGTTGTACTGTGTGTGAGGTGTGGTGACTGCTGAGTGGGAGGTTGTGGTAGGGGGGGTCAGACCAGTGAGGGACCAATTTCATTTTTACAGGTTAATGAGAAAAAAGACAAACATTGAGGGACAGATTCCTTTATTACAGGTCCCATATGGAAACAGTGATCAGAGGGTGGGGGGTGGCACTAGATACCAATGAAATATTATAGGGAACAGGGATTGGAGGGTGGGGTGCCACTAGATACCAGGGACAGACTAGATGGACCAGGAAGTTATTTTTTGCTGACAACTACTATGTAGAGGAAACACTATAGTGGATGAAGATCAGAGGGTGGGGGGGGGATGCCACTAGACACCAGGGAAAACATTATAGCAGATGGGGATCGGAGGGTGTGGGGTGCCATTAAACATCAGGGAAAACATTATAGAGAATGGGAAAAGGACAGTGGGGGTTGCCACTAGACACTAGGGAAAACATCATAGCAGTTAGGGATGAAAGGGTGATGGGTGCCACTATACACCAGCAAAAACATTATACAGAACAGGGATCAGAGGATGGAGGGTTGCCACTAGTCACCAGGGGAAATATTATAGGGGATGGGGATCAGAGAGTGGGGGGGTACCACTAGACACCAGGGAAAACATTACAACAATAAAAGGGTGGGAGTCCCACTAGACACCAGGGAAACATTATATAATCAGGGGTCAGCAACTGAACAGTGTGGGGCACATGGATCTCTTGTTTTTTTTTGTTTGTTTGTTTGTTTTTGGCCACAACAGGAAACAGGAAGTAAATCTGAAGTGACAGGAAGCAAGTAAATAGTGAGGTGGAGTGATGGCAGAGGGAAGTGGGGAGACCCAAAGAAACAGCACTGTAGTAACGGAGTGATTGTGCTTCAGCTCCAACATTTTGTGCTTCATTCAGAGTCTGGTGACATGCTTCTGGATTACCCTTCTCTCTCTCTCTTTTTGTAATAGTAAGATGTCATGCATAGCTCTACTATGCAGCCATAAAATGAAGTATCCTAATTTTTGAACTATGGTTGATACTATTGTATGTTTCTTTTTCCTAATGCTTCTTTGCCCCTACCCTTGCACCACCCAACACCCAGTTCCATTCCCCCAACTGCCGCAGTTGCTGTGAAAATTCATTAGATTTACCTTCCAAGCAGATCACCCCGTCCCCTGTGTCAGCAATCCAATATTCTTAAATCATGACCACAAATGATCCACAATTGCCTGTTTTGTCATTAGTTTTCATACCTAATTGCTTCAATGTGGGCATGACAGCTTTCTATTACACAGAGACAGAAGGGAAGTCTGGAAGCACATCACCAGATTCTGAATGAAGCACAAAATGTTGGAGTTGAAGCATAATCACTCTGCTAATGGTGAACAAGCTGGGCAATCTGTGAGTGGGTCACAAAGTAATATACTGTGTTTGGAACAGGTTGAGTGATAGAAGACTGAGGGTCATGGTAAATGGAGATCAATCTGAGGCAAGGAGGGTGACCAGCAGGGTACCACAGGGATCAGTCCTGGGGCCAGTCCTGTTTAATGTCTACATAAGTGACATTGCGAAGGGGCTGGAAAGGAAGGTGTGCCTCTTTCTGGATGACACTAAAATCTGCAACTGGGTGGACATGCTAGGAGGGGTGGAAAACATGAGGAGGGAACTAAATAAACTTGAGGAATGGTCTAAAGTGTGACAGCTGAGATTCAATATGATCAAGTGCAAAATCATGCATTTGGGGTGCAAGATCCCAGGGGAGGATTAGATGATTGGAGGAGGTATTGATTTTCACCAAACAGGAAAGGGATTTTGGGGTAATCATATCAGGTGACCTAAAGGTGGGCAAACAATGTGACAAGGCTGTGGGTAGGGCCGGCGGGATGCTGGGGTACATGTAGAACAGTATCACTGGCAGAAGAAAGGAGGTGATGATGCCATTGTACAGATCATTGGTGAGGCCTCATTTGGAATACTGTGTCCAGTTCTAGAGGCCGCATCTCTGTAAAGACATATGCAGGGTGGAGGCTGTTTAAAGAAGGGCAACAAAAGTGCTGCAGGGCCTGTTCCAAAAGTCAAATGAGGAGAGACTGTGAGAACTCAATATATATATATATTCCCTGGAGGAGATGAGAGACAGGAGAGATATGATAGAAACCTACAAATATCTAAAAGGCATAAATAGGGTACCAGAGCATAGCATCTTTCAGAAAAGAAGATGTCCAGGAATTAGGGGGCATGACATGAGGTTGGAAGGGGTAGACTAAGGAGTAGCGTGAGGAAATATTTCTTCACAGAAAGGGTGGTGGATGCATGGAACAGACTCCCAGCAGAGGTGGTGGGGGCAAACACAGTGGGGGAATTTAACCATGCATGGGACAGGCATAGGGGAACCCTAGCAATGAGGAAGGGGAGGTAAAGCCGTAGATCAAGTAAAGTCTGCGTTTTTTACAGTAGGCATGAAAATGGGCAGACTGGATGGGCCTAGCAGTCCTTATCTGCCTTCAGTTTCTGTGTTTCTATGTCTATGTTTATGGCTGAAGCTAATTAGGTAAAAAAACATTGTTTGACCCAAAGAAGAACCAGGAAATCCTGGTTCCTTAATTTAGCATGAATAATAGTTCTAAAACTAAGACAGGGGTATGTGACTTGGTGGCCAACTTGAGAGGAATGTGGACAGGCTTTTGCCAGTCACCGTGATGTTGGTGGTGGTGGCACTACACTTGTTGGGATAGACTGGTTTGACTCCATTAGTACAGTGTTTTAGGTGTGGGAGGAAATCTTCAGTTTGCTAAAAGCAGGAAAATATTTTTTAAATCGAAATATAGCAAGATTATGGTCAAGTTGGGGGAAGGAATCAGCAATGTGTTGAGGCGGGAAGAGCATTTGGACAACTATTTTTTTAAGTATATATTTCCTGTACCATAGGCTTAGCCCCAAGACTTGACCTTCCAACTTCAACATCCAATGTACCTCACCCCCTCTGGAAGGCATATTTACATTATGATATAAAGGTGAGATGGCTGTCATCTATGTGTTAGGCCTGTATGGGTATTGCAGTTGATCTGTTTTTGCACCAGTATTTTACCAAAACTGCAATTTGATGTTATGCCCTTGATGCTTAAGGTGCAGTAAATTGTGTGCAATAGCAGAAATTCTGATACACGTGCTCTTTTTTGCATATTTGTGTTTTTTTTTTAATTATGCATAATTTTGGAGCTGGAAGTGCTGGTGCTCCCTTTATTGCCATGAACTACTGAATCTTATTTGAGTCAGGACAGTTTCCTTGGCTCACCCACCCCCCAAGATGTGAAACTATAAGGGATGTTTACTTTCCCTCTCTAGAGAGGGGGTCTAGTGTCCACTCCAAGGCAGCGAGCACAGAGCAAAAAGGAGCTGACTGCCATTCACTGGCCCAACCAGTTCCATGTTTTCTCCCTATGACGTTGGTGTCCTGCAGTCCCAAATTAATTAATACAACTGTGTGCTGCCACTAGGTCACCCTAGCATCTCCACCCCAATGCGTTATGCTAGAACAGAATGAAATGAGTTATTATGGGTCATTAGGGGTACCTCAGCAACAGAGCTGAACCAGTTTCACCCCATCTAGGCTGAGCTCATCTTCTAACCTGCTGCTAGAGCACAATGATGTCCCAGACATAGTTTATGAACCCTGATCAGTGACATGGCAAAAGGACTCACGCCACTGAGCTATCAAGCTGGCCCTTGCTGTGCATTAATGGATCAAGACCAGGTTATGGGGGAGGTGGGTGACTACAGGAACTGAGGAGCACTGATAAACTTGTTGCTGTAATTGTATCACAGTGTTTCTACAAACCATGCTGTCACCCTGCTAATAAACCATGTAAATTCAGATAAGCCTGTATCTGACTGTAAATGTAACTTTCTTGGATCTTACCTAGGATAGACAGGGCAGATATATTATAATGGATTCCTCTTTGTGAATTTGAACTACCTTGATCATTTTCCATAAATCAGGGGCACCTCCAAAAAGAAAAGAGATCAAGTAGTTCAGCTACAGGTGGTACAATTATAGGGGAAGGGAGGTTTATCAGCCAATAGATATCTCATGCTTAATTCCCCTCAGAAAGCTAGTTCATCCATCTTAGTCACTAATTCAATTTGAAATTGAGTAGGATTGTTGACTCACCTAGTACTGTTACAGTTAGCAAATTGAGGGTTGTCAGCAGTGTGTTTTTCTATAAGAGCTCCTGTCAGTAAAAGGCTGAGTATGAATATTTGCTAAAGTTGTAGGCTCAAGCAGATGTTACCTCAAGAAGATGAGGTGATTAATGCTATAACACAGTGCCAGTGGCTCAGCAGGTTGCACACTCACCTCTGAGCCAGGAAGATCAGAAGACTGTGGGTTCCATCCCTACTCCTGGCACTTTGGTTAAATCCTAATACTGACACTGTAGTGCAGCATGAGGGGGTGCTGTACTCCTGAGTTGCTGTCTTTCAGATGAGATGTTAAATAAATGTTCCATCTGCCTGTTCTGGTGGTAGGCAGGTGGATGTTAAAAATCCCATGGCACTTCTCAAAAAGAGTAGGAGAATTTGTTTTATTAAGAAAATAACAAAACCATAAACAAACCATAAAGAAATAAAAAAATAAATATACATATAAGAACATTCCATACATCTTTTAAGTCAGATGAAAATACTATCTTGATAAACATGTATATTAAAAAAATCAAAATACAGTCAAGTAATAGGAACATCATTGTCAGTTATCCAAGGTGCATTTCTCCACAACTGTAGCAAAGATTGCTTAATATGTCGTTGTGCCTCTGCATAGTAAATGTCCTGTAATTTCCCCATAATTTTTTCTGTCAATTCTACATGAGTGATATGCTTTTGCTGTAAAATATGTAAACACCCAACATCCCAGAAGAACCATTATATAGTCAAAAAATGAGAGTGCTTTTATCACATTTTACCCATACCCCTGTGTAATGCCCATAAATCAACACATTTAAGTTACTTTCTGTTTTTTTGTATTATTTCTTTTACCTCCTATGTGCTGCCACATCAGCCCCTACTTCAAGCTTGCCATGGTCTCCTCTGATCCTTCTGCCCTGCGGGCCTCTGTTCCCATATGACAACCACCCCCAGGGTAATCTGGCATAACAGTTCACCAGATGGGTCCCCATGCTCCTTTGAGGGGGAATGCACCAGCCCCAGGGGAGGCAGGCCAGTGCTACACTTGGCCCTGGGGTGCTGCTGGGATGGAGGACTCAGCAGGGACATGAATGGCCTCAGAGAGCTGGGCAGCTGTCATCCGGCTGTACATTGAATGGTATTTCCACTTTTCTAATGCTTTTTCCCTCCTGTGTGCATCTGCAGTGCTCCTGGTCTCCACCAGAGGCTGCAGCAGTGCAACTTCAGGCCACTACTTACCCGAGGAGAGGAGAGCAGTCCAACGGACACTCGATCCTCTACTGCCACTGCCAGCCCCTGGCATCACAAGTCCATTCCCAAACCCAGGTCACTGGTGTGGTTCAAGGTAAGGCACCAGCACCACAGCCCTCTCTGCCACCAGGCCGGCTTAAGTTACTTTCTTAAAACAATTCTCCTTCCAATATTGGGCTAGAATACTCCAAAAATCTGTGATATAATCACATGAAAAAAAGTGTCCCATGGCTTCAGTCTCCTGGATACGCTTCTGTCTAGAACACATTTGTTCTGCAAGCTGTTTGTGATTTTGGTGTCCCTTGGTATTAAGTCGGTCATGGCCACATAGTCAAGTGACATCTTTCATTTTGGGGGCTATACACTGGTCTATGATGAGGGCCTGTACTGCTGTTAAACATTGTTCTGGACACTTTGGGAAAATAACAAGCTCTGAAAAGTGTGAGTTTAATATCTGTTTATAAAGCTGTTTTTTGGTAACAGTTGATAACTTTTGAGGAGTGATTTTCCATGTTTTCATTTTAACAAAGACATCTCTAAGATAGCTAGGGGCCCTATCAGAGATGTGAACTATTCTCAGCCTATTGTCCTTCCAGAGCATTTACCATGCTGAGACTATTGAAAGCAAGCAGTCAGCCCACTGTTTTCTTGAGCTCTGCAGTATGGGCCTAATGTTAGTGCTTAAAAACTGGCAGTAAAAAAAATTATGGGATTCACCATGTTTAGGCCATCTTCCTTTACTGGCAGATATAGAATGTTGCATTTTATTGGGTTGAGGTGGCTATTCCATACAGCCTGAAAAAAGATAATATAGTTGTGAGTCAGAGCAGGTGAATGAGCACCAGGAAGCAAGGCAGCGGTGCTGTTTACTGAAACAGGAAGCCAAAGAAAAAGGCAGCAGCTCCTGTTGCAAAAGACCATCAGCCAGAACACAGTATTAATAAACAAACTGGTCTTCATTACAAAAAGAGGTGTAAATATAAGCAGCAGCAACTATAAAACAACCAAATCTGAGAGATATAATAAACTGTTATTTGAAAAGGTTACGAGATATGACGATCAACTTAAAAAACAAACACAGAAGAAGTTCATCAGGGATGAAAACGATTATAAGTTTGATAGAGTATTTGAACAGAATACCAAACAGGGAATGGAACTGGGGGTTACAAGACCCGTATTAAAAAAGCCCCCAGTCCCAGAGCAAAGGGAAAATGATGTTACCTCAGTACTGGACTACATCACAGGCCCTTCAGATACAGACAGGTCAGAAACTGACCCCCATGAGGGAGACAGGTTGGGGGAATTCCAGCAGAGACAGTTCCCCTTACAAACACAGGAGACCAGGCGCAGTCAGCACAAAACAAGGTTTCAAGTAGACTATCCACATTTGGAGTACCAACAAGCAAGAGGAAGATGAAGGGGGGGGACGTGGAGGAAGAAACAGGACTCATTATTAGTGCAAAAGCATCTACAATCCACAGCTTACCCCTCTCCAGATAATAATGATGTTTATGTACCTGTTATTAATCTATCTAAGTATGTTCTGCATTCAGCAGAATTGTCTATTCTAAGTAGGATTCCCAGTGTATGACTGAAAATTTCAGGGGCGCGAGCCTTTATATATACGCCCCCTACCCTGTGGAGCTCTCTACCTCTTCAGATCTGAGAGTGCCAGACCATGGACAGCATTAAGAAGGCCTTAAAGACTCATTTGTTTTATCTTGCCTTTGAGGATTTCATATGATAGAACTGTTTATTGTAAATTGGTGTGAAAGCTGGATTCACTGTGTTTTTACAGTTTTATTTTTGAATGATTTACTGTTTTATTTGTACAGTGCTTTGATAAATTTGAATTCCACTTTCAAAATAAAAAATACTATTATTATTATTATTAAGGGCTTATTGTTTTGTCCCACTGCTAATATTAATCTGTTTTGTTTATGTACTGATTTCCATAAATTTGCACGTAATTTGACCTTTCATAGTGTGTACTTAGAAGGTAAAGAAATGCATGATAGCCAGTCTCTGCAATTGAATGAAGGCTTTAGGCCTAGCTCTGAATATTGTCCTGAATACAACCTTATTGTATCCACATTTATTAAGAAATGTGAATTGGATCTTGAGAGGTTGAGAAATGTACCGAGTGGTGGTGTTCCTCTTAACTGTAGACCAGTTGAAATTCAGGACCTTAAACATTTGGGCAATAATAAAGAAATAGTAATAAAACCTGCTGACAAGGGTGAGGCTATCATTATAATGAATGACTGTGACTATATGATGGAGATAGAGCGACAGCTCGCTGACCAACATTTCTATGTTAGAATCCCCAGGTCTCTTATCTCTAGTTATAAGGTACATGTTGATGCAGTGTTAAGTAGAGGTTTTATGCAGGGGTACATCACAGATGTCATGTTTTGAACTATGACAGTGGCATGCCCAGTGATACCAGCTATCTATATCTTGCCAAAAGTCCACAAGAGCTTGTAGCAGCCCCCAGGGAGACCCATAATTTCGGGTAAGGGGTGGCTTACCAAACCCCTTTCCCTGTTAATGGATCTACACCTCCAGCCCCAGTTAAGAACCTAAGATCTTATATAAGAGATTCAACTGGTATAATAAACACTGAAAAGAATTTGGATATACAACAGGAATGGTATCTGGTGACCCTTGACATCAACTCCCTATATATGGTTATTCCTCATGAGGAGGGATTGGAGGCCATGAATTCTTTCCTCGAACAGAGGGGAGAGGAAGATGAGGTAGCAGCCTCAATTACTTTTTTAGTGGAGTTGGCTAAGGAAGTGCTGACCAAAAATGCTTTTTTGTTTTGTGAACAACACCTACTTGCAAATTCGGGGCACAGCTATGGGGCCACTATGGCTCCCAGCTTTTCCAATTTATGTGTGGGCAAACTGGAGGTGAAGCATCTCTATAGTGCCACTGCAAATCATTCTTTTTCAAGTTGGATTTGTGGTAGGACTTTATTGATGACATATTAGTTGTCTGGAAGGGGTCCATCAGTGAATTTAGAGATTTTTGTGAATTGAATGGAGAGTACTAGTTGTTCCCTCACCTATAAATATACCATCCAAAAAGATGCAGTTATGTTCCTTGATTGGAAAATATATAGGAATGTAGAGGGTAGGTTAAATATAACCCTCTTCCAAAAACTGACAGACTAAAATAGCCTGTTTAGGTATGAGAGTTGCCACCCCTCCCCACATACAAAAAGTTTAATATACCAAAGGAGCAACTGGCTCAAGCTTTGAAGAACTGCTCTGAGCAAGGTGAATTTGCACATAAGAGGAATGCTCAAGTTAGGAGGTCTGTGAACAGGGGACATAATAACCACAGCATAGCTACAGTTCTTCTTAAAGTAGAAAACATGAATAGGGAAACAGTCCTGGAACAGAATAAAACTAAATCTGATAAACATATTATTTGGACCTTTATCACAACCTACTCTAAATGTGCTAATCAAGTGAAAGAAATCACAACCAGCAATTGGTCTACACTTCAGCTGGAACCTAAATTACAAAACATAGCAAAGGAGGAACCAAGAGTTGTTTTCAGGAGATGTAAAAACACTAAAGAAATGGTGGTGACTAATATTACTCTAGTGCCAGAACCTGTCAGATCATTCATTTTACCCCCACCACCAACAGGAACATATAAGTGTGGCAGATGTAAGTACTGTAATTACATTAGTAACGGAAAGTTCTTCATACATCCAAGCACAGGAACACAGGTTGAAATTAGACTCTTTATTACATGTGACACACAAAATGTGATCTGGCTTCTTATATGTAACTGTGGATCATTTTGTGTTGGCCGGAGTACCCGTCCTCTGAAAGTAACAGTGGTGGAACGTGTACTGTATGAGCCCTGCAAAGGGGCAATGTAACATATGCCATTGTGAAACATTTAAAAAAATGACCCTCAGACTACACATTAGATTGAATTTGTGGGCACTGAACATGTTAGTTTTGGCCCTGGAGGAGGTGATATAAAAAAGTCAGTAGACCTGGGTGTAAGTTTTTGGATCTATGAATTGGGAGCTCAAAAAGCTAAGGGGTTGAATGATAATATAGATTTAGCTACTTTCTTGAAAAAATTCAGATGTTAAATTACAAAAGTTTGGTGTGTTGAATGATTTCTCTGATCTGAATAAAGCTTATGTGCCTGGACTAGTTAGAGGTTTGAGTCCCGCTAGGACTTTGGTAAAAAAAAACAGATGAAATGAAAGTTTTCAACAGTTGATGTTTTATGTTACTTGTTGTCCATTAAGAATATTTGTACCTATAGTCCATGTTTGATTAGTAATTTGCCTGTGCATTTAGATAAACTATGTGGTAATGAATTGAATAATGAATATTGTGCCTTTAAGATGATTTTATGGACATCTCTAATTGGTTGCATTGAATTTTAAATACAGCCACTTGTACAATAAATATTGAGCACTATGCACTTTATGTTAGATCACTCCAAAAAAGCCTGGCAGGGGCCAGGAGAAACATTAGTGCATTAATTTAGTGTTTTTTCTGCTACATTAATGTCTGTTTTATAGTTGCTGCTGCTTATATTTGCACCTCTTTTTGTAATAAGAGACCAGTTTGTTTATTAATACTGTGTCCAGGCTGATGGTCTTTTGCAAACTGCTGTCTTAATATAGTTGACTCTACATTCTGGGGGGGAGGAATGATTTATAAACAAGAATATAGGCAGAAGATATGTTTTAATTATGTGGATTGGCTTAGCGGTAGCCATTTTCCATCTGTTCCAGTGCTGAATGATATTCTTTCCTTGCTCAATTTTCTTGTCCCAGTTTAAAGTATCCAGAGTACCTGTCATGTCAAAATGAATCGAGAGGATTTTTATGGGGTAATTTGTGAACTTGATACCAGCTACCTGCATTTGGGTCATTTGTTGCTTTCCTAATTGCTCCCTGAGCATTTTGCAATGTTTAATTTTGCCCCAGATATGAACCTGTACTGATCACAAGTTTTAAGAGTCTGTACTACAGAATTTGTATCCTGGATTGGTACACAGACATCATCTGCATAGGCCATGGTGTAAAAAGTGTAAAGGGGCTATTGGGGAGGGAAGGAGGGACAATAACTGTTCTAGAGTTTATGGATCTAATTAAAGGGTCTATGCAAAAGACATGTAAGAGTGGGCTTATTGGGAAACCCTGCTGTACCCACTTTCTGTATGGCTATGAGGGGCCTACACCTACCATTCACTAACGGTGTAACTGTCGCATGTTTACATAATGTCTGTAGCCGCTATATAAAGATAATTGGTATGTGGTAACATTGGAGCATAAACCGTAAAACATTATGGCATACTTTATCAAATGCCAGGTGCTAATCAAGGGACAAAACATACTCTTCCAAATTAGTAGAGTTGTTCATGTTGAAAATAGTTCTCAGCATAATGAGTTGGTCAGTAATTGTTTTATCAGGAACTGCACAGGACTGTCTTGGCGATATGAGGTGTTGTGACACCCAAAGTAACCTATTATTTAAAATTTTGACTAAGATCTTAAAATCTGTGTTCAGGAGGCTAAGTAGCCTCCAATTAGTCAGGTTTTGCTTATCTCATTTTTAATGTAATAATATCAGAATACCTTCAGCTATGGAGAAAGTCATGTCTGCAGTGTGCAAAAAGGAATTAAAGACATTAGCATGTTCTGGTACTAGATCTGTTTTGAAAGTTTTAAATATTTCTGATGTAAAACCATCCTTTTCTGGTGCTGTCCCTGTGCCCAGAGTTAACATGGCTTTTTCCACTTCTGCGCTGTCTATATTTTTAACTAGCTCTGTAGTCAGTTCAACTGGGTTGTCTGGCACATCAAAATCTTCCAAAAAATGAGGAAAAGCTGAAATTAATGTTTTTATTTCCTTAAATAATTTGCTTGAGTATTTAGATACCACATTTAGAATTGATTCAGTATTACTATGAACTTGTTGATTATCATCTAAAACAGAAGACACTGTTTGCTTTCATACTCTTTCTCTGCAGCTTGAATAGGGACAGATGGTCGCAGTCTTACCTCCTTGCCTCCCAAATGCCTGTTGCATTTTTAACACTTCCCCTTGTCTTTTTATGAAAGGTTACCATGGATTGTTCAACAGTTTTGATTTGATCTGAAAAGTTATGTTTTGTACCCTGTGCTAGGGACAGTAAATGTTGCAATTGCTGCCTTAATTTCAAATAAAGACAATATTTCTTATCCTTGTTTGCCTTACTTATCATGGTAAGTAAAGTTTTCAGGTCAGCTTTTGTATTCATCCACCATTGTATGGGATCTTTATACATTACATAGACAGATTTTCTTATAATAATAAAATACTGTAATTGCTGTAGTATTTCAGTTTCATGAAGCAGGGAGGAGTTAAGCCTTTAAATGCCTACCCCATATGCCGAGAGGGAATTGGTTTCAATTGTAATCTGTAATTCCAAGTGGTCAGAATATTCAACAATGTTTGTAACAGCCAGATGGATGGGGAGGGTTTTATTAATAAAAACGAAGTCACTCTATGTGGTGAGGTTCCCTTTCTGAAAAGTAGGGTCAGGGTGGTATATTTACTAGAAAAAGATTTATTAGACCAACAGTGTGAGCCGTGTTTGTAAGGCAAGTCATATCACAAAAATCTTTTCTCATGGTCGTCCCCTTCCCTCTGTCTTTGGGTGACATACCACAATTGAAATTGTTGCCCCATACTGTGTTTTGGGAAGTGTGTAGATACGGTGAGACTTCTTGAAATAAAGTACATCTATCAGTTTTTGTTGTGGAGCATAAGCATTAATTATTCTAAAATATGCATAATGGTATTTTATATCAAGGAGCATCACCCTGCCTGGCACCAAGTCTATTGATTTGAAAACATTTACTTCAATATTATGAAATATGATTGCAACCCAGTACAGGCCTCAAGCCCAATAGACCAATAGGAAGGATGAGTAAACCAGTCTTTAGTTGCTAACACAATCTCATATGTAGCATGTAATACAGTATCTTGTAATAGTATCACATCAGCTTTGTTTGAATGAATATATGAAAACATAACCCCCCCTTAAGGGGCTGTGTCATGGTGATCAGAATTTAATTCATTTCATTTATTCTCTGTTAACCAGGTAAGGAAGCTGGATCAAAGGTCCCTTTTCAGGCCCAACCCAGACAAACAACACAAAAATACAGGATAACAAATAAGACAGTTTACATAAAACAATTACAAACAGTGTCAACTAATAAATATTGCTTTAACTGTCATTTAAAGTTAGATAATGAAGTGGCCTGGTGAACAGCAACAGGAAGTTCATTCCAAAAGGAAGGATCTGCTACTGAAAATGCACATGATCCAGTTTTCAACCTAGAAAAAGGAATACAAACTAAAATACCATTTGCTGATCTTAAGCTAGGCCATGCTGGTCTAACTGATACTAAACTGGAGAAAGGAAAGGAAGATTTAAAAAAAAGAACACTTAGAAATAAGACACCCCAGTGAGTATCTAATCCTATTCGTAGGTGACATCTAGCCCAAAGACACATACAGACTACGTACACATACAGAATAGGATCACAGCCTTAACCTCATGTAGGTTTCCCTTTCCTTGGCTGTTTATCTTCCTTTCTCCTTCCTTCTTGTTTCTTAGCTACAGTTTGCTTCCCCTTTGATTTCTCCTCTAACTCACTAGATTCACTTTCTAATGTGGGCTCATTTTACTCAATGCTCACTAGGGAATCCTAACAGTCAATGCCAGATTCACCAGGATGTCTGAGCAAAACAGCATACCTGTTAGAGGTGGTGACTTTAGTAATCTTAAGCACTTTGGAGGCTAGTTGCTGCCATGCTTGTTGGCGTCATGTAACCATTTCCTTCTCAGTTCTTGGGGGGGGGTTGGCATGGAAGAGTTTTCTACATAAGGTTGAGGAGCTTCAGTTTCCATTACCTCAGCTACATTAAAGTGGGAGCCTGTGTCCCCATCAGCTATGCTGCCTGCAGAGTGATCTGTAACTTGGACGTCTGTGTTGTTTACCCCTTCTATGTCATTTTGTGCTGTTTCTATTTTGTATCTTGCCATCTTTCTGCCAGTTTCATGTGGGGGGCAGAGGGGGTCAACTGAGGCCGCACTGGGGTTGTTTTGGAGTGCGTTCTCTGTGCTATCATGACCAGCAGTCACAGTTGTTCCGAATCAGTAGCATTAGGCTGTGCATGTGCTGCCCATGGGCAAGATGTGTATGTGTGTCCTCTTGATTCACATAAATTATAAATTGTCTCACTCCTGCACTGGCTATTCATGTGTCCTAATGAGTTGCACAAGGTACAGTACTACTTATTGCAGATGTTGCTGATGTGTTCAGACCTACCACATTTATAACAAGTTTTAGCCTGACCAGCATAAAGTTATACACTCCTGTCCCTGCCTAAAAAAAACAGTTGGGGAGATGTTCTAAACCAGCAATAGTGGACCGTAGTATTACTCTCATTCTCTAGCCCTCAGTCCAAATGTTTTCTGTGTCAAAAATGGCTTTTGGGTTACCAGCTACTGTGCATCTCTGCTTTGGTCAGTAGGTGAGGTCAGTGACACTCACCCCCTCATTTCTAAATAAGACAGTGATAGTCTTATGAGAAAGTTTTGTAAGAGGAATCACCTTGAAAGGTGACCATAAGGGGGTGGACTTGAGCATATGATATTGGGATCAAAATTTCTCTAGGCCACTTTGCATTTTAAAACTAATATCAAAGGATGCCTCCCCTGACACATGGTTCAAAGCATGTATTTCAGCTGCATGAAAATGCATACTGTTTTTAAGTAAAGTTCTGGCCACAAAGAACCTGTCTGGGAATACTTCTAGCCCTCCTTTATACAGGAGTTGAACGGCATTGTGGCATCTGGCAGGGTGTACAGGTTCATGAAATAGGGAAGCATAAGGATGTGATTGAGGCCTGGCATTCTCCGGTCCCATATTGTTACTGCTCAAATTTTTATTAGATTAATTTCCCCTGTTAGAGTCATTCTGTGCCATATTAGGTGTTTGCGTAGTTTCCATTATAGTCACAATAGGCTCCTGTAATTCACCTTCTTGCAAATCTTCAACCAGTTGTGATGTGGCATTCTGTGTTAAAACCAAGTCTTGTGTTAGTTTTAACATAGAGTATGTTACTTCTGCCTGAGTAGTTTTCCTACAGTGTACTGCTAAAGTATTATTACTGTCCTTCACAGTTTTTCCTTCCAGATTCTCATTGACTGTTTTATTAAAAGTCATGATATTGGTATCAGTAATACAAGTAGGTGTTCTTACCACAGGAAAGCATATTGGAGAGAATTCAGAAATCCTGTCTCCTGATGGTGTAGTTTTAGCCCAGCCAGCTACATGAAGAACTTGTTTGACCGACCAAGGGGTGTTGTCTTCAGCTTCAGTGTCCGCCAAAATCTGTTGTTTCTCAGTCACTTTGACAGGTGCTTCCAGAAAATTATCTTTGGTACAAAGATTTTACTTAAAAAGCCAACTTGCTAGCAGGAGCCCTAGCCATCTCTTAGCTAGGAGGAGGGGTTGTACTACGAGGTTCCCTCAGTACAGCTCAGTTTATGATAAACAATATATTTTTTAAGAGTTGAAACATCAGTGTCTGTTTGAATTACTTATAAATATACTTTTTAACTGATATTGTACTGTATTTGAAGTGCTGGGATTACGAGTCTCGCATTTTGACTTCCGGGTACTCTTTGGCTATTTATAGCCTGCCCTGCTGCGAGCGGTGCGAGCATGAGCGGGGAGTGTGCACGTGCATCGCGTGTGAAGACGCGCAGAAAGACATGCGCGCCTGCGCCGTGTTATGCGTGGTTAGGCGTAGGGCAATTTGTGAGTTTGTAGTCTGTTCTGAGTATATGACAATATTGGGTAAGTCATTTAATTATAATTTCCATTTAATATGGCTAACATTATCACTACAGATGGAAAGGTGGAGTACTCATGCATTCTTTGCTATATGTATGAACTAGAAATAGGAGCCGAAAAATGCGGCGTTATTTGCAATAAATGCATCAGAATTAAAGAACTGAGAATGAAATCACACAGTTTGACATAAGATTAAGCAGTTTAGAAAATAGTCAACAAGAAACAGCTAAAAGAATGTATACCATTGAGAACCAACCCTGTTTAGAAACTCCTGTTATAAATGTGAACTATGATTCTGACTATATTCATAATAACAAGGTTAAAAGTTCACAATATATTGATGATCATCCTAGCCCCAGCTTATCTGGAACAAATGTGACTGAGTTTAAACAAGTTGAGAGTGTTACAAAAAAAAGGCCTAGAATGGATGAAGCCGTTGACTCTGATAGTGATTGGTTTACAATCCAGCACAATAAAACTTTTAAAAGGGGACGAAAAGCAGATACATTTGTGATACCAACTTATAATAAATATTACCCTTTAACAGATTCTTTAAATGATGTCATAGAAAATGACATAATTCCAGCATCCTGTACCCTTGATAAGCTATCTAATAATACTATACAAGCTAGCACCATAAATAATATGTCCCAAGGTGATTTGATTAATTTTTCAGAAAACCGTGATGACGTGGGTATTACTGAGGAAAGTATGGACATAAGAACTTCAAATTATGAAGTTAATCGTACACCAGAAATATTTGTATTAGGTGATTCCCTTCTATCTAATTTAGATAGAATTGTTTGTGATCCAGATAAAGTTACCCGGACATTGTCTTGTTTTCGTGGTGCCAAAATAAGAGATATTGCAAAAATGAGTCCTAAAATATTAAAAGGATGTAATGAGAAAGATTTAGTTATTATTCATATTGGAGTGAACAATATTTGGTATCAGCCAACCCAGGAGATTAAAGAAGCATATGTTGGACTGACTAATATTTTGGCTGAGATTGGTGTACATACCGTGTTCTCTGAGATCCTCCCTGTCCCTAGGGCTAATGCTAATTTGATTAATAAAATTAAACATATTAATTCCTGGCTTAGAGCTTGGTGTCTTAAACAAGACATCAAATGTCTCACTCACTGGGAACAGTTTGCTGACAATAAAGCTTATTATGCCAAGGATGGATTACATCTAAATCGGCTGGGTAAAGAGGCTTTAGGTTTCAAAATCAATGCACATATCGATGTTTTTTTATGCAACACTTCGGGGTAGAAACTGTTAGGCTATTGCCAGGTATTGATTCTACAGGTTTGGAATCTGTTAATTCCTTACATGGTAAGGAAATAAATTTTAAATTACTTTTATTGAATGCTAGGGGTTTGAATAATAAAATAAGTGAACTTCAAGTAATACTACATATTGAAAATATAGACATTTGTGGTATAACAGAAACCTGGTTCAGAGAGGGCCACTGGGGTCAGAATATAGATGGATATTCCTTATTTAACAAAAACCGACTATATTCCAAGGGTGGTGGTGTAGCTATTTACGTTAGAGATAATATTACATGTTCGGAGGTTGATTTTGAACTAGAGCCTCCAGTTGGCTTGGAAATTATTTGGATTAAAATCGATAATAAACAACTCCCGGTAACATTAGGTTTATGCTATAGACCACCATCCATGGATACAGCCAATAACGATAAGATGTGTGATTATTTGGAGAATATTAAATTTAAAACTGATATTATTCTAATGGGGGATTTTAATTTTCCTGATATAAACTGGTCCAATGGTACTGGTTTTAGTAAACAGGAAAAAAGATTTATTAGTACCATATCGCATTTGGGACTTGATCAGTATGTTGTATCACCTACTAGAAATAACCATATGCTGGACTTGATATTCTCAAATATTAAAAACATTAGTGAGATGGCTAGTACTATGGCCCCTTTAGGTAATAGTGATCATCTAGTCATTAAATGGTCATTTAATCTTCCAATTAATAAATTCTGTGGGAAAACTGAATTTAAAAATTTTAATAAAGCAAATTATAAGGCAATTAAGGATCATCTACTTAGGTGGAACTCGCAATATGAATTGTCTGGATTATCGGTAGAGAATATTTGGGATAGAATTAAGAAGGAAATTACATTTTGTATTACTGAATGGTACCAACTAGAGTAAAATATACTGGACAGAAGAGGTCTCCACCTTGGTTTACGTCAAATTAAAAGTTAGTTTTAGCAAAAAAAAAACACAATAAATATAGGAAACATACCACAGAACAGAATTGGTCTAAATTTATGAATAAAGCTAAAAGGTAAAACCTCTATTAGGAGGGCTAAGCAGGAAGTGGAAAGTAATCTAATTAATTTACACCATGACAATAGGAAAAGGTTTTCAATTATATTGGTTCCTTTAAAACTTCTCCTACCTTAGTTGGACCACTAAAAATCAATAATGTTGACATCAGTAATGAACAAACCATGGCTGATGAGTTTAACAGTTATTTTTCAAGCATATTTAAAAAAAGGGTAAATTTCTATGTATAAAACCATTTAACTCTGATTCTGTAATTCAATTTAATGTCTGAAACTTTTATATTATTGATTCTTTAAAATCTTCCACATCCGTTGGTCCTGATGGAATTCCAGCCATTTTTATGAAAAACCTCTCATATGAACTGGCGGGTATATTAACCTATTTATTTAATGAATCATTACATAAGGGTATTGTGGTTAAAGATTGGTGCAATGCAATTGTCATTCCTATTTATAAAACTGGATCCAAAAAAGTAATAAATAATTATAGACCTATTAGTCTTACCTCTACCATATGTAAAATCATGGAGAGGTTAATTTTAGGAAAAATTAACATCCATATTATGGATAGAGGTTTGACTGATATATACCAACATGGTTTTCAACCCGGTAGATCTTGTCAGACCAATCTGATAGATTTTTTTGATCCCGTGAGTGAAGCATTGGACCATGGCCTGCCAGTGGATGTCATCTATCTGGACTTCGAAAAGGCCTTCGATTCTGTGTCTTATGACATACTTTTCAACTGCTTAGTTAAACTAGATCTTAACAAATATCTGACTCAATGGATAATGAAATGGTTATCCAATAGACGACAGCGATTCGTTCTAAGAGGTTTTTATTCTCCATGGACCACTGTTACTAGTGGAGTCCCACAGGGTTCTGTTTTGGGGCCTGTGCTATTCAATATCCTAATTGCTGGTATGGATACTAAGTGTGGCAATTGGATTAGTAAATATGCTGATGATACCAAACTGGGTGGGATTATTTACAAGATAATTTAAATTATATATCTGATTGGGTTAACCGTCACAAATTGAAATTTAATATCAGTAAATGTAAGGTTATGCATTTTGGAAGAAACAATATATGTGCAAACTATTACATTGAGAACCATACCCTGAAGGCTATTACAACTGAGAGAGATCTGGGTGTCATTATTAATAACAATTTAAAGTTTACTGAACACTTGAACTTTAACATTAAGAAGAGTTCAAGATTGAGTAATTGTATATTTAGAAATATTAAAAGTAGAGAGCCATCAATAATGATTCCTTTATACTCTAGCATTATAAGAGCTAATTTTGATTATTGTTCCTCATTTTGTGCTCCAACACAGATGGGTGACAAAATATCCAGGGAGAAGGTTCAAAAAAGGTTTGTTAAGAATATAAAGGGTATGGGAGGTTTGTCTTATGAAGAAAGACTCAGACGGCTCAATTTGTATAGTATGGAATATAGATCTATACGCGGGGACCTTTGTTTGCTTTATAAAGCAACCAGAGATGATTATTTGTTTGAAACATTGCATTTGAAATGGAATAATGCAATTGTTCAAACTCGTTCACACAATTTAAAACTATTCTTATCTATCAATCGAACCATGAAAAGAACCAATTTTTTTACCCAACGAGTAATTCCAATTTGGAATTCACTGCCTTATGATATAGTAAATTGTGAAAATCTGACCCAATTTAAAGTTCAGCTTGATATATATATATGAAGGAATCCAAGTTTGTAACCCACTTAGCTTAAGTGGCATGATCATAATGGGCTTGTCCCTCGATCGTGTAAACCACCTATGAACCTATAGTTTTTGTCTCAGCTGAACCTATGAATTACAGTAGGCACTGCATTTTCTCCTGCTGTTGTAGCATTACTGGCATTACTTGGGCCATTGATCTCGTTACTAGGGAGGGCCTCTCCCTCTGGAGAAGAAGAGTTTAGGTTTTTAGCAAAGGAGTCTGTAATATGCTTTTTGCACTCCTGAAAGTGCTCCTCCTCTTGTCATAGCAATTCTTGTAGCTTTTCTGTAACATTAGTTGAAGGTTTTGACTGTAAAATTTGTTGTGATCCATTTTCAACAGCTTGTACTTCACCCTCCTCTATATTTGCATCTGTTTCTATCGAAATTTCATGACTTTGCCCACCTTCTGGGGGTCCTGCTGCATCAAAAAAAAAAAAAAAATTCAGCCACTTGCAGTTTAGAGGCAGAGGAGGAGTCCTGCTCCTCAGCCTCCCACACATCCATCACTGCTGGCCTGCTCAGTCAACTGATGGCCAAAGTTTCCCCAACTAGTGAGTAGGGGAATTTACCTCGTTTCCTGGCCAAATTTCCCCCACTCACTAAAAATACCACCAACAGCTTAAAATCTGTTTCAGTTTCAGTTGGCATACATCTGTATCCCCCTCCCCACTAGGACGAGGCTGAAAATAGGCAAAAAATTGTCTAGTCCTCCTTCCCAGTCACCAAAAACTAAATAAATACATAAATAAATGAACTGCAAAACATTTGAGGTGGTTAAACTTTCAGTTAGAATTTTTGCACCTTTTAAAGCAGTTTATATTTATTTCTCAGTTGTCTGTACCTGATAAGCATTCATTATCGTAAATAGTTTAACTATGAGCAACATAACACCTGTGTTTTTGATATTTTGCTTAGTGAATGGGGCATATACAACAGCACCAGCCAAGATGCAATGCAGTAACCCTTCAGTATATCACAACATGCTGCTTGGCACTGCTGTAAACTGTAATTTAATAGTGATTATGCTCTTTTTTTACTGCAGTGTTTTGTTACATGTCATTTATTGCAAGTTACTGTGTTGCATCATAGCAATAAAACTCCAATAAAAACAGTGAATGACAGTATTTATGTCACAAAAGATATTCAGGTATGACAGTTAATCATGCTCAGGTCATTCAAGAACTGAAGCATTTTTAGTTTGGAATACTTACTAAAATAAGAGATTTTGTTGTGGACACCTTGGTGATTCATTACTCCAGACACCAGACTCAAAATACAAGGGAGTAGTGAATCAGGGTGTTTATAAATTGCTTCATTGACAGCAGCCTGTCCTCCTGAGTTACCATTAGCCAATCCAGTAAAGTGTGCTTGGCTATTTTAGTATTCAATCTGGTCAGTTGGGAAATGACCTGAGTAAAGTAGCAACATGTATTAGCAAAAAATGTTATCATATGTTGTTTTTTTTTTTTTTGCCACTTCTGTGGAGGAGCAAGTAGATAGTATTGATATGAGAGGAAACCAACAAACAATAACCCATCATGAAACTTTCATGGCAAAGCATTTTAGTGGGGTAGCGTGGCTGCTGGAGTCCCAGGGGTAAGCTTTATTCTAAAATTAGTGCTGCTTTGATTGTGGCCAACTTTGTATTTGAACACCTTTTGCCGTATTTTGCACAACATTTATGATTTTCCACAGCCGTTTTCCAGTAAGAAATATTAAACAAGCCTGGAAATTGTTGCAGGTATTTTTGAGTAAGGCACTGAGTGCTGTTAACATTGATGAACTTACAGATAACTTCAGTAAGCCTTTACTAGTGAAGCCCTGTGCCAGTTCCCATCCATTTCACAGGGTGCCTCTGGATTTAGTTATCATCCTAAGTTATCATTTGCCAGACAAGTAAACTGTGCTTGACCATATTAGTAACCAATCTGATAAGATGGGAAATTACCTGAGTCAACGCAACAGTATTTGTTAGTCAGCAAAAAATTTCATTATGTAGGTTTTTACCCAAAATTTATTTCTGACATCCTTAGATCCTTTCTGACATCATTAGATTCATCCTCATAGTATTTTTAGCTTCCTCAGATAATTTTAAGAGAAACAATAAACCCAACTTCACTTCTGTGCCTGTGCCTTGGTCACAACAACAGAACAGCCAGAAAAACAAAAACATTCTGCCCGTGAGGATGCATGCATAGCATGTGGAAACAGTCGGGAAGCCTTACCCTCCTAACTGATGAGCAGTCTTTTCAATGATGCAGTAAATCTTGATGTTTTTGCTTTTTTTTTTATTGTTTGTTTTGTCTTGTTTTCTGGCTGTTCAGATATTTTTAAAACAACTTTTATGACTTAGTTTGTAATTAATTACTCACATCATTAAAAATGTCTGCCACTCATAGTGTTTAGAAATACTTTCCACTGAAGATACTTGTTGAATGTACATACTAGATTTGTACTGTGGATGCATTGGGATGGTTCTGCCACATGTTTCTTGTAATAAACAGCAAAGTACCATACATAGATATTTAATTTACACATGACAGATATTGCACAGTAGAGAAGACTTTTAAAAACTTCAAAATCTTCTATCTTGGTTCAGGAATATAAGAAAGCAAAAAGAAAAATGGATAGCTTGACATTTTTGCCAGAAAAAACAACAACAAAAAACATTATTGCCAAAACAACTATATGGTGACTTGTAAATACTGCTATTTTAAATTTATTTCATATAAATTAGTTGACTTTATGTGGACAATTTCCATTCAGGCCAATCTATATTCCGATTTCCCAAAAACTAATAACTCAGAGAAAAGAAGCTTAACATATTTTACCGGATCTTCTAGCTCTAACTAACCTCCCAAATGGAGGATGTATACACAGCAGTCTACCAGTTTTTTTGCTGTACACAAGAAGAATTCCAGTGATAGCTTCTAAGAGACTAAGTTCCACCCATCTGCAATTCCATTGCCTTGTAAGCCTCCTGTAAGTTTAAAGCAACTCTGCACTTTTGCATGCACTCACAAAAGTATATTGCTTCACCCTTAAACATTTTCTAAATACATGCATATAGACAGCTAGACAGCTAGATAGATAGATAGATAGATAGATAGATAGATAGATAGATAGATAGATTTCAGATTTCCTTTCCACAGTTTATAATAAATGGAGATGGGCGAAGTGGCAAAAATATGCTTTGTGAAGCAATTCATCAAGTTGAAAAATTTGTGAAATGTTGACTTAGTGAAGTTTTCACCAGGCAAAGGGGCCTTTTTAAGTGAAAATTGACCAAATTTTGCTCATGAAGTTCCCTCTTGGCAAAGATTTCACCAAAAAAGAGTAACTTTGCATGGAAATCTTTGTAAAAAATGATTGAGTTAAAAGTTAGTAATGCCAATAGAAACTCTGTGAAGCTTTGCAAGGGTGAATTGTCATCACTTTGCTGCAACTTCTCTGGCAATGTTTAAATTTACTGCATTTCTAATAACACATTTTGGTAGTCTACCCTAAAGGCCTATAGAAAGAGTATTGGCCTATATCCTACTGACATCTTAGTTCCTTAGTTTGTGTTATCAAAATGCTCTCCATGACACCAGAGTGTGATGTCACAAACAGGACTGTGACGTGATTTGGAAACAGACTCTTTCTGAAAGATTCAGTGGAACATGCACACCATTATCTGATCTATTTAGTAGACCAAGAACAAAAGAAAGTAAAATAAATCTAAAAAAAATATGTAAAACATAATTTTTGGAGATCAAATACTTGTTCACTTTTTATTTTTCAATAGAGCTGCTCTTTGAAACTCCTCCTCCTCCTCTTGGTGTATCTTAGCAGAAGACTATATTGTTAGATATACTGTATGAATTTCAAAATTGGTGATTTTCACTTTATGCCATGCTTCCCTAATAGCTAGGATGTCAAGGGAGTGCATTTCTATCTACCCCTCCAGCATAGCTGGGAGGGGGAATGGAAAGGAGTGGGCAGATTGGGATAATGGGAACAAGGAGATGCCCTGGGGTGAAATGGGTCCAGGAAATGAGTTTTCCTTGTCTGATTTCCATACCCAAGGGCTCTGCTTGTAGCAGGCAGGTAACATGGCCTTCCTAGGTTACTCATCCTACTCAGACGGTGTTATGCAATGCCAGGTCCATTAAGAACAAGACCACTATAATAGAAGATTTTGTTGGATCGTCTGACCTGGCTTGTATCACTGAGACCTGGCTGGATGAAAATGCTGATCCAGTTTTGGCATCGGCAGTTCCAGACAGGCACTCAGTAATACACTGCCCAAGGATGGATCGTAGAGGCAGGGGAGTTGCAGTCTGTTTTAGATTGGAACTGAATCTGGTGGATGTACCAATGGGGACCACCAACTCCTTTGAATCTATCATGGATGAGGGTGTGGGGTGCAGTATTCTTCTCATCTATCATTCACCAGGAGATGGGAATGTTTTCCTGTGGGAAGTTGAGGACTTCATTGTCGACCTGACATTGGGATCCCCCAGATGGCTGATCCTGGGGGATTTCAATGCCTGAGTCAACGTTGAACTCTCACAATTTGGCCAAGACTTCCTCCAGCTAATGAATTTGCTAGGCTTCTCACAGGTTATTTCCTCCTCAACCCATATTGGTGGACATTCATTGGACTTGGTGTTTCTCCTGGGGATGGAGATATCTGACTTGATGGTTGAACCAGTCAGGTTGTCTGACCATCATACTACTGGGTTCAGTTTTATGGCCCCCCCAGAGTAGTCTGGCCCCTACACAGATGGTCTGGTACCACCCTTTGAGGGGTGTTTCCCCCAGATAGCCTGATGGTGGTGCCGGACCTATCATGTTTACTGAGTGAATGCATAGATCCAGGGGTCCTGGTACTTGCCTATAATAAGGCGGTGGTAGTGGCCCTGGATTCCATTACTCCTGTTCTTGTTCATCCCCTCACTCTTTGTCCCAGGTCTTCCTGGTTTGATGAGACCTTGAGGGAGCTGAGGAGAGTGGGATGAAGGCTAGAGAGGTGTTGGCAGAAGTTGGGTCTGGAGCGTGACCGACTTAGATTGATGGACCACTATGGGGTCTGTCAATCAGCAATTACCAGTAAGAAGGCAGAATTCCTGCCAGAGAAATTGCTGCTGTGCAGAAATGACCAGCCCAGCTCTTCTGGACTGCGGACAGATTGTGCAATCCAATCTGTCTCCAGCCTGGAAGTGCCTTTTCACAAGAGCGGTGTGAGGAGTTTGCTCAGGTTTTCGTAGATAAGGTTGCCACAGACAGGTCCGGTGTCCACTCGACTCTCTCTAACAGGAGTTGTGGTGGTTGGCAGGAGATATTGGATGCCCAGTTTGTGTGGTGTGACCTCTGCCTGCCAACAATCAATGATATTGCGATGGTCATCCAGTTGTTGTGACCGACCAACTGTAGTTTGGACCTGAGCCCCACGGTTGTGTGGATAAAATTGGCCTGGTCCCTGCCAAGATAGTCTGGATGTCTTTGGAGAAGGGGATCTTTCCCGATTCACTGAAGGAGGCCGTGGTTCTGCCTCTCCTTAAAAAAGCCCTCCTCGACCTGGATTGTCTGGCAAACTACAGGCCTGTCCCTAACCTATCCTTTGTGGGCAAGGTTATTGAGAAGGTGGTTGCATTGCAGCTGAATGATCATTTGACCAGCCACAGTGTCTATGATTCCCTCCAGTCCAGATTTAGGAAGAGACGTAGTAGTGAGACAGCCCTTGTCCAGGTACTAAATGATTGTTTAAGAGCAAGATATTGAAATACCCATTACATCTTGGTCCTTGTAGATCTCTCTGTGGCATTTGACTCTGTAGACAATGGTGTGCTGCTGGAGCACCTGCAGTTCATCTGTTGACTGCCTGGTATGATCCTCAGATGTGTTCGATCATTTCTTGAGGGTAGGACTCAGAGGGTAGTGTCTGGGACTCTTTCCATGGCACCACTCTCCCTATCCTGTGGGGTTCCACAGGGTTAAATTTGGGCACCCACGTTGTTTGCAGTGTGCATGCTGCCATTAGGAGTAATTATTAGGTGGTACAGCTTGAGTTTTCACTGCTATGCAGATGATACTCGGCTGTACATGTCCTTTGTGCCTGGTCAGGATGATGCTGTTTTGGTCTTTAACAACTGTCTCACCGAGATCCAGGGTTGGATGAGCATGAGCTGATTGTAATTAAACTGGGAAAAAACTGAGGTGTTAGTTGTGGACCCAGGTCATCAGGAGGTGAGTTTGTTGGCAGGATTACCCTCGGGACTATAGCTTGGCAGTGTTCAGCTAATTACCTCAGACCAGGTGTGGAACCTGGGTGTTATGTTTGATGACTCCTGACCCTTAAATCTCAGATGTCAGCAGTTGTCAAAACCTCTTTTTACCATCTGAGGAATATTACCCGGGTGAAGCACTTGGTTCCTTCTGATGATCTTCCAACTTTGGTACATGCCTTTGTTACCTCTTGCCTTGACTACTGCAACTCCCTTTACCCAGGACTAAAAGAGTTTGATATCCCCACTTGCAGCTAGTGCAGAATGTGGAAGCCAGACTATTGACTGGTCCCTTCAGGACCAGTCATATAACGTCTGTGTTTCGTGGACTGCACTGACTGCCAGTACAGTGGTGGATCACCTTCAAGGTCAGTTTTCTGACCTATAAGGCCCTACATGACCAGGGACCTAGTTACCTGCAAGATCTCCTTCACCTCTACTACCCCCCACCCTCTCCTATCCACCAACAAGGAATTGCTAGAGATTCCCAGGGTCCGTTTAAAGACATCTGGGGCTAGGTCCTTTAATTTCATGGCCCTGACTCTGTGGAATTCTTTATCTCATCGGGTGTGAAATTGCCTGACCATCCAAAGTTTTGAAATTGCTCTTTAAACCTTCTTATTTAGCCTAGCGTACCCTGATTTTTAAGGCTGCTGCTGTGTTTATTGTTTTTACTTGCTGTATTTGTTATCTATTAATGTATTTTGTTTATTTATTGTGTTGTACAAGCACCTTGGTTTTTAGAAAGGCTCATTTTTATTAATAAATATTGCTTTGATTTGATTTTTTGATACACATAATAACTGCATACATTTAAATGTGCAACTTGTAAACCCTTAGCATTACATCAGGTAGGGTCATTTTGGAAGATATACTGCAAATATTAGGGGCTGGTGTTGAGGGCCACGATTTTATTCCACATCACCAAATAACATTTGACCCTGAGAGCCTTAACGCCACTTTCCAAAGTAACTTTAGGTCACTAGAGAGTTGGTTCTCCAACAACAAACTGATCCTCAATTAGAAAAAGAAAAACACAAAAAGAAGAGGAATATTCCACCCTTTGTCATCCAAAATGGCCAAGGGAAAAACAACAAACAAGTAGAGACCTTCAAACACCTTGTGGTAACTCCGGAAGAAACCTTATCTTTTGGCCCTCATGTTGATAACCTGGTCACCATAGTTAACAGAAGAATGGGTGCCCTGTACCATAACCAGAACTATCTCACTGTGGATGCTAGACACCTTATTGTGGCCAACTCCTTTCTGTTACTTATTGATTACAGCCTTCCTGTCTCTGCAGCTGCCTGTGACACCATGCTAAACAGAGTTGCGATGATCTGTAATAAGGTGTGCCATTTTGTACCTGGTGTAAATAAGCACACTTGCAGTTGTACCACTTACATACTCACTCACTGGCTGGCTGGCTTTACCCAGCACTAAAGTTATAGACATGTTTGCTAGCCAAAATGGTACTCCTGGGCCTAACACCCTCTACTTTAACAAATTGCTTCCACATCATGTCTAACCAGTACAACACCAGGAACAATGCCAGGAATGCCCTTAATCTTCCTTTCTCGTGTACTCAGTTGGGCAAGTGATCATAGGTACATAATCACACATGCCCACACAATGCAAAGTATCATGGGCAACATATACAAATCACCACAGAATGTTATGCTGGTCCAACTTTAAGCAGAATTGCATGGTGCCGGAAGGCCTCTCACACAGTTTGCAAAGGGTGCTAACAGATGACATAGACACGTGTTTCGTCCTAGCAGGACTCATCAGTATGCCTCGTCTGTTTGACACCCCAGTGGAATGGACCAGCTACCCTAAGACAGTGTGTCTTGGATATGTTGTGGTCAACCCATTAAAATAAAAACCTATTTAAAAGACAAAGAACCTAGATACATAGATACATAGACAGTGTCTGCAGATAAGGGCCTATGGCCCACCCAATCTGCCCATTTGAGCTCATAAGTTCAGTTTATGTTTTCCTAGAAGTCTGTTGCCATTTACCCCTGACCTCCAGAATTCCTTTATGTCTATCCCATGCATTCTTAAATCCCGTGATTGTTTCAGCCCCCACCACTTCCTCTGGCAGGGTGTTCCACTTGTCCACCACCCGTTCTGTGAAGAAATTCTTCCTCATGTTTCCTCTGAATCGTCCTCCCTCCAACTTCATCCCATGCCTCTAGTCCTGGAACATCTTTTTTGCTTAAAATAGTATATTCCTGCACCCTGTTCCTCCTGTAAGATACTTGTATGTCTCTATCATATCCCTCTCCCTCCTCTCCTCCAGGGAGTACATGTTCAGTTCCTTCAACCTGTCTTCCATAGGACTTGTGATGCAATCCATGCACCATCTTTGTTGCCCTCCTCTGAACCTTCTCTACCCTGTCTATGTCCTTACGTAGGTATGGTCTCCAGAACTGTACACTGTACTCCAGGTGGGGCCTCACTAGTGTCTTATATAGCGGAATTATGACCTCCCTTTTCCTGCTGGTGATGCCCCTGCCTATACATTCCAGCATCCTGTTTGCTGTACCTGCTGCCTTGTCACATTGTTTCCCTACCTTGAGGTCATCAGAGAAGATAACCCCAAGATCCCTTTGCTGCTTGGTGCATGCTATATCCTCACCCCCCAACTGATATATTGTGCCAGGGTTTTTGTGCCCCATATGCATTATCTTGCACTTCTTTGCATTGAATTTCAACTGCCAAACCCCTGACCATTCTTCAAGTTTCTGCAGGTCCCTTCTCATTCTGTCTACACCCTCTGGTGTGTCTACTCTGTTACAGAGCTTTGTGTCATCAGCGAACTGTGAAATTCTGCCTTCTAGGTCCTGCACAACGTCACTGATGAAGATGTTGAATAGGACTGGTCCCAGCACTGATCCCTGTGGTACCCCACTGGTCACTCTTCCCTCTGTGGAGTGACAGCCATTTACCACCACCCTCTGTGTCCTGCCACCCAGCCAGTCACCTACCCACCACACTACTGTCCTGACACACCCATATTCCCCAGTTTGTGTAATAGTCTTCTATGTGGCACAGTGTCAAAGGCCTTGCTGAAGTTCAGATAGGCCATGTCCACTGCACTCTCCTGATCCACCTCCCTAGTCACCCAGTCAAAAAATTCAATGAGGTTGGTCTGACATGACCTCCCCCTGGTGAAACCATGCTGCCTTGGGTCCTGTAGTCCATTGACAACCAGATGTTCCACCACTCTCTCCTTCAGTAGTGCTTCCATGATCTTCCCCACTACTGAGGTGAGGCTGATTGGTCTGTAGTTCCCTGCTTCCTCTTTGTTCCCACTTTTGTATAAGGGGACTACATCTGCTGTCCTCCAGTCTTTGGGTACCTCCCCTTTTTCCAGTGATCGGCTAAACAGGATAGGCAGAGGTTCAGCCACCACCTCTCTTAGTTCTTTAAGGACCCTGGAGTGCACCCCATCTGGCCCCAGTGCTTTATCAACTCTTATTACTTCCAGTTCCTTCAGGACCCTTTCTCGTGTAAAGGGACTTCTGTCCCTTTCTGCACCATTCTCACCCCCTGTACTCCCTTCAGACCCATTACCCTCCTCTTCCTCAGTAAAGACTGAGCAGAAATACCTGTTGAATATGTCAGCTTTACTGTTGTCATACTGCAAGCGGCCCCCATCCTCCCACTTCAGTCTCACTATCCCTCCCTTTGTCTTTCTTTTTTCTCTTATGTACCTGTTAAAAGTTTTGTCCCCTCTACCCACTGATTTTGCAATGTGTTCTTCTTCTGTCTGAGCTTTGGCTTCCCTTACTGACCTCCCTGCCTCCCTTTGCTTCTCCTGGTACTTCTCCCTATCCCCTTCTGCCTGTGTCTTTTTGTATTGCCTGAATGCAATCTTTTTGGCTTTCACTTTCTTTGCTACCTCTTTGGAAAACCACAATGGTCTCCTCTTCCTTTTTCTCTTGCTAATCTGCTTAATGCATAATTCTGTTGTTCTTGTAATCCCCAATTTAAATACTGCCCACTGTTCCTCAACCCCTGATTCCTGTTCCATTCCCCTTAATGCCTCTTTCAAGTATCTCCCCATTTTCCCAAAGTATGCCCCCCTAAAATCCAGGATACGTGCTTTTGTGTGGTTTGGTTCTGCTCTTTCTGTGATTTCAAACCACAATGACTGGTGGTCACTGTTCCCCAGGTGCTCCCCCACTGTTACCCCATCACACTGTCCCTGTTTGTGAGCACAAGGTCCAGTATTGCCTTCTGCCGAGTTGGTTCCATGACCAGTTGCTTGAGGAAGGCACCCTGAAGGGAGTCCCAGATAAATCTGCTCCTAGTTGATGCTGCTGCTGGGATGCTCCAGTCCACATCTGGAATACTGAAGTCTCCAACCAGTACTACCTCACCCTTGTCTGCCATCCTTTGGATGGCTAGCATCAGCTCCCTATCTGTTTCTTCCTCCTTGGCTGGTGGTCTATAGACCACACCTGTGTGGATGGATGTCCCAATTTTCCTTTCTAGCTTAACCCTCAGTATCTCTCCCCCATTTTGTTCCTCCTGGATCTCTGTGGACCTTATGTCATT
Source organism: Neoceratodus forsteri (assembly GCA_016271365.2). NCBI lineage: Eukaryota > Metazoa > Chordata > Ceratodontiformes > Ceratodontidae > Neoceratodus > Neoceratodus forsteri. The sequence goes on from CM057458.1 coordinate 1,175,801,688, forward strand.
TTTCACATACGGTGACACACCTCCTCCCTTCCTGCCTGCTCTGTCTCTTCTGAATATGTTGTAGCCAGGTATGGCCATCTCCCAGTCGTGGTTATCATTACACCAGGTTTCAGTGATGGCCACAATGTCCAGGTCTGACTGCACCATGACAACCTCCAGATCTTCCATCTTGTTGCTAAGGCTCCTGGCATTTGCACACATGGCTTTCCATGATTTGACCTCCCTATACTGTTTCGCTGTTCTACTCCAGCCCCTTCCTTGGTTATCTGTCAGGGTGGCTAAATAGTAAACAATTTGCCTGATAAACTGCTGAATCTTCCCACATTTAATAATTTTAATTGATTTTTTCAGTCTGCCATTACTGACCAATGCAATGGTAGCCCTTAAAATATTTTACTCAGGTTCTTTCAGTATATAACCTATGACATTTGATACAATGATCGGTATGGATTTTTTTAAACTGTATGTAAGTGCTCTGAGCGTGAATCTGCTATATTTTCTCTGGAAATGCATACTGTAATATTTTTGTGAGTATGTAATTGATGTGGAACCTTTGTAAATGAGCACTTATACTCAAAGGTAATCTCTGAAGTTTTCAATTAATAAATACATAGCATAAACAGTCGCAGGGAAAGTAACCTGCACAGTGCTTCAACAATTATCAGTGTAGCCTGCTTAGGGAAATAACACACTATATAATGACCAAGATTAGCCCAGTTGTTTTGGTTAATGAAACCCAAGGAAGAGAGTGGTTGAATTTATTTTTTTATTTACATAAACAAACATGTACTATGCTGTGAAGTAGGTGGTAGGGGGCCAGCCTCCACATTATGAACACCAAAATTAAACACATAGGTATGACCATGATTTGGGATACTGTCTTATAATTTTAAGCTTTGGGTGTTATGAGACATGAGGCATATATTAGTATCTTAGTCCACTAGGGCTGAATTAACAATGGTTACCTAACTCATGGGGTGCCCTAATGTTATTATTAAACTAAAATGTATTTTTGAGAATGACTGTTTTGAAAGTTAAAATTTTAACTGTCCTATTGTACGTGACAGCTTCCAGCTATTAACAAAATACTCCTAGAAAACTGTCAGCAAATCAGAACACAACATTTTTACTTTTTATTTTAAAAGTTGCAGGGGCATATAATTGTGTAGTTTACATACATGTAAACTCTAATTTCAAAATCTCCAAATGTTTGGCTGCTTATAATGTAATTAAGCCCCATTATGCAGAATATGCCATGGCTACCTTAAGGGTACCCTCATCAAGAAGTCCCTTCATGATGGGGTTAACTCCCTTCTAACAAGGCTGTTTAATACATGTGAACTGAGGACTCCTCTCAATCTCTCCTTGAGCATCTCCTGACTGTTACTGAGATGGGTCAGAGAGCCTTCTCCATCATGGCATACTGTCAAGACCCTGTCAGAATGAAGGTGCTGTCGAAAACTGCATGGGCAAAGTTTTCGAGTATGTTTATATATTTGTGTTTTATTTTTCACTGCACAAATTGTTTGGTATCCATGTAGAGTAGCTTTAGACCACACATTTATCAACCACAGAGCTTTGACCTAGACCCCTCCATCACTGCCCCAGGCTCTGGAATGACTTACTGCCCACACTTGAACCACTAGGTACTTCCAACCTCTTCAAATCCATTTTAAATATGCCCTCTCAACCGCCACAGTTTGTAAATGCCCTTTCTGACATGCAATGGGGCAAAGTGACTCCATATGCTTCGCTTATCTTTAAGCAAGTTATTTAATTCAATAGAATTGTTGTTTACTTGTCTTTTAGTTACAGTATTGCATAGTGGCCATATGTTAGTTTTTTGATTTGGCTCCTTCCCTTGCTTTGTTCCCCATTAGTATTGAACTGTTAATTTATTTTTGCTTGACTAGACTGTATGTACCACATCCACTCACATGCTGATTCTAATGCATTGTATCTGCCATCTAGATGGCCTGGGTCATTCCTAAAAATGATCTTTTAGACCAGTGTACCTACCCATTTATATAAATAAACAGATAGATAGATAGACAGACAGACAGGCAGATAGCTAGATGGACAGACATACAATCAGACAGACTGACAGAGACAGACAGATAGCTAGGTAGATAGATAGATAGATAGATAGATAGATAGATAGATAGATAGATAGATAGATAGATAGATAGATAGAAATGTGTTGTGCTGATCTGCACATTTGACAATTTTGGTGGAATTTTGCTGAGGAATTGTAAAATTAGATGGCTATAACAAAAAATAAAATAATGGCAAATTACCAAATAAATTCCATGAAGTTTCATGGACTAAAAATCATAGTTTTGTAACATTTCAAACAGAAGTTTACATTTCACAAAGCTATGTGCACATCTTCTATCCTCAATATTCTGTTCTCTAGGTAAAATAATTAGCATATTCCCTTTGTTCTTCATAGTTCTTGCACTCCAATCCATTTACAGTGCAAATACTGTTGAGCATTTTAAATAAAAAGAGGCCTGAACATGCACCACAATCAAAGCCTTGCAACTGCAAGTGAACATTGTCAGCACAGTCACAACCTGTAAACACTAAAGAACATTGGTCAGTTTTAATAGATATTTAATACAGTCACAGGAAACATAGGAGCAGTTTGTAATGATGGTGGCACATGATCATTGAACAAGTCACTTGAAGAAAACAAAAAGCAAACACTTTTTCAGATGTTGTGTTTCTCAACCAACCACATGTATGCCCTAAAGTGCTGCTGAGATTATTTCTTCTTGAAATATTGCCCCTTGTGTTAATATCATTAAAAGAAGTGTCAGTAGTATCTGACTCTTTGTTTTAAATGAAGAGGCAGAGTTATGTGCAATTTGTAACAGTCACAAATTGCAGGTAACTCTGCTTTTTTTCAAAACAGTGCTTGACAGTATTTGTACCAATAGCATGCCTAAAGTGTCTTATTTACATGCCACAGTGCATTGCTCATCACAAGTGGGGAAGGAAATATGATGTGCAATCTTTCCTGTCTCCTTATATGTTAAATAGAGATAAACAGTAATCTTGCTCTAGTTTTGCAAATACACCTAATTCCTACTTTTAACACAGAAGAGTCATTATAAAGAGTTGAAAAGACTCATCCATAGTCAAAAGTAGGATTTTTTTTAAACCAGAGTAAATTACTGTGCAAGATATAGGGAGACAGGGATGATGGTCTATGAACAGTTCTTCCTCACCAGTAATGGGCAATACACTGCAGCGCGTAAACAAGCTGCAAGAGGTATGAGCAAATGATGTGCCAGTATGCTATAAGAATAGACACTTTCAATAACTTATTTGGAAAAGCAGTTATCTGCAAATCATTATGGTCAGAAATTGCACCTAACTCTGCTGCTTCTTTTAAATCAGCTGAAACATTAGGTCATGTGAAGCCTTCCTTTAAGCTATGCAATGTGCTGCATGTTATTTCATCTGGATTTCAGACATTTTGGAGTCAGAAAGGTTTTGAGCTTATTCTAGCCTAAAGCCTTGACACATTCCAGTTTATACCATAACAAATAGAAAAATATGTGGTATAGCAGCAGATACAGTATGTTCATTGTTCCATTTAATCAATTTCTATAATCCATTTCTTGAATCCGGTTTATATTCTTCTCTCTGAAAATATCTACAGTTAGCTGAAAAAAATACAGTCATGTTGGTTCTTCTTGTAAACATCAAAACTTTCAGACTCTCAATTCTTCAGGGATGGAGGGAAGTGGGGCCATCTACAGATAAAGTGTCCCCATACTCTTGCATTGGTTATATTTGAAAATGGAGCAATCTGGCTTCAAATGGAAATAAAGCAAACCTTGGAAAAAAACATAGAAACATAGACTTTGATGGCAGATAAGGACCACTTGGCCCACCTAGTATACCCATTTCCCTACCTACAGGATAAGCTGCAGATCCTAATTAACCAAATTGCCCTGAATTTACAGGGAAAAAGTCAAATCAGTCAAGGAGCACAGACACTGTCACTGGCATTGCATTTTTTGTCACTTTCATAATACAAGACAGCTTCCCCAAATCCAACTGATATAATGTGGAAAACTTCTGCTCTGGAAGTTAAACATTCAACCCTTTCTTAAGTCAGTGCTAAGGCTACAGTATATAACTATGTGCACTGCATCATCTGTTAGAGAGCTGAAAGGTCCATATGAACAACTGTCCTTGAATACAACAGAGGCTTACATGGAAAAAAAAGTCATTCAGAAATGTATTGGATAATACTTATATATTAATAACAACTTTCTGGGTTATATTTTTTTCTAAGCAAAAACAAAAAAACAAGGCACCGTTATTTAACTTACTCAGAGCATAATAACCACATAATGTGTGATTACAATACTTTAGATTTAACATACCTGTTTTTCTTTTCATCACAGGAGCAGTAGAAGAGATGTACTTGTTCTTAGGCAGTTATTGTGCTCACTATGGTGTGGGCATAAATGTGCTTTCTTTACTGACTCAAGATTTTTAATGAGAGCTTCATTAAAACACAGTTTAAATAGAGTGTAGAAACCACAATTAGGCTTTTGCTCTGCATGTGGCAGTGCACTAAAGCACAGAACTGCATATACACAACGGACTGCGTGATAATTCAGGCTGTCACACTGGGTACTGTATTCTCTAGAGATGGGACCGCACACTCCTGGTATGCTGTAAATCAAATTAATACAATAATACTCCAAAGTATAGCATTTTAAAATTTGTGTCTTGTGAAAAAAATAGACCTTGCCGATCTTTGCTTTTGGATGTGCTCAAATGTTTCCTGACAAATTTCCAGTTTGCATGAAGGAATCTTTTTTTTGTTAGTTTTGTTTTGTTTTTTGTTTCCTCCTTAGAATTGTTTTGCCCAGATACACAGTACTGCAGATTGGCTTGATCATAGAAACATAGGCAAGTACAGCAGAAAAAGATCACTGCTCTATCCAGTCTATTTAGAAACCTAAAAAACATGGGACTTATTGTCCATACAAGGTTCTAACCCACACTATCCATCCCATGCTCCCTGCCCTACCACTGTCTCCCTGAGCAATCACTACGCCCTTGACTCTGTCCCAGCTATGTTTGAAAACATCATCAGCTGGTAGATTGTCCCATGGCTTCACCAAGTTTTCTGCAAATTAAAACATTTTCACTGTCCTCTTGACCCCCCTGTCAGTTTCCACTTGTGCCCCAGTGTTCTTGAGCCACTTATTATGCTAAATAGTTTTTCATAGTTTACTTTGTTCATTCCTTTCAGGAACTTGAAGGTCTGTATCACAACTACCCTCACTCATCTGGTCTCCAGCTAATACATGTTAAGTGCCTTGATACGATCCTCATTAGATCTGCCCTGCTGGCCCTGAATCATTTTGGTCACTCTGTGTTGCACTGTGTCCAGTCTGTCACAATTTTCCCTTAGATGAGGACTCCAGAAATGGGCACAGTATTCCAGGTGGGGCCTACCCAGTGATCTATAGAGAGGGAGTAATACCTCCTCCTTCTGTTGTCAATATCCATCCCTGTACACCCCAGCATCCTGTTTGCCTTCCTGTAGGCCTTGTTACCTTTGTTTGATTGTTTTTGGGAGTTAGGGATGATGACTCATAGCTCTCTTTTCTCACAGGTCATGCACAGCTTTATCCCCTCCACCCAGTGCTCTGTCCTTGGGTTCTTGCTACCAGTGTGCACCACCTTGGACTTTTTGGCAATGAAATTAAAAGGTACAACCTTTGACCACCACTCTAGCTTCTGCATGTTTCTTTGCATCTCCCTAACCCCCTCCTCACTGTCTACCCTGACAATGAGCTTAGTATCATCTGCAGAAACACATCTTGCCCTGGATTCCTTCTCCCATGTTACAAATGAAAATACTGAAAAGGAATGGGCCAAGGACTGATGTTTGTGGCACCCGACTGGTGACCTCCCTCTCTTCTGATTTGACTCTGTTAAACATAACTCTCTGCTGTCTCCCTCCCATCCAGTGTCTCCCTCATCTAACTGCATCTTTCACTGTACCCAAATCCTCTAGCTTCTTCAGCAGCCTCATGTGATGCGCCAGTTAGAAAGCCTTGCAGAAATCAAAGTACACTAAATCCACAGCATGGCCCTCACTACCCTGATTATCCAGTCAAAGAATACTATCAGGTTGGCCGGTAGCCTGTTACATGGGTGTCAGCTATTGAGTGCCTACAATAATGGCAATTCAATCACCGATGCATGTCATCGGGGCTACCGATGGGGTAGGGCGACAGGATGGGGGGATTGGTGAATATAGCAATGGGATGTCACTATACATACTCGTGCTAGGGGGAGCAAGCACACACATTGAGGGGTGGGAGAGATTGTGAGGGATGGTGCCATGGTGGGTCGCCGAGCTGGTCATGGTGGGTGGGATGGTGGCTTTGGTGGGTAGGGTCCTGGGTTCGGGTCTGGGCGCTGGAGCGCTTTTGTTGTGCCAGGCCCAAATTATTTTTTTTTCAACATTTTTGAACCCCGCCCAACATGCGCCCCCCCCAGAGTTAATAATCCTTAAGTAGTGGGGTGCAGAGAGTGAAGACTCCCAGAGGAGTGAAGGGCAGGCACAGCTTTCCACATAAAACATTTGAAAAACAAGTCCCTGGCACCATTTTGCTGTGTGCTGGGGAGTCAGAGTGCCAAAATTGATTTTTGGCACTCTGGCTTTGTGATAACGGTGATCTCTTTCAGGCTTTTGCCGTTATCACATAAAGCCGGTTGGCCAGACAAGGTCTTACTGCCACAAACTCTTGCTGTTTACTATCTTGGAGACCATTGCTCTCCAAGTAGTTTACAAGGTCCTCTTTGGCTTGTGTATCCATCAGTTTACCCACAACAGAGACGACTGATAGGTCTGTAGTTACCTGGTTGCTCCTTGCCCCCCTTTTTATGGAGTGGGACTACATCTGCTACCCTCCAGTCTTTTTGGAACTACCTCTGTCACAATTTAACTATTATATAGCCCAACTAGGGGTTCAGTTAGTTCCATTGCCAATTTCTTGAGCACCTTCAGATGCATCCCATCTGGCCCCAGGGCATTATCTATCTTAAGGGCTGCTAGCCAGTTCCAAACCCTTTCAATGGTAAATACTTACTTTCTCATCTCAGGGATCCTCCTTAAAGTTGTCTTAATGCCACTATCTGGCAGAGGGCATCTGTCTTCCCTTGTGAACTCATTGCAAAAGTAGTCATTAAGAATATCTGCTTTCTGATCGCCCCCTCATTTACCCTACCACCCTCTTTGAGCCTAACAATTCCTCTACTCTTCTTTCTTTTTTCCCCTCATATACCTAAAGAACTGTTTTTACCCAACCTTGACCTCTTCCACAATGTGCAGTACTATGTCTGCCTTTGCTTCTCTGATCACCCTTTTGGTTTCCCTTGTTCTCATCTTGTACTCTCCCAATTATTCCTTCTCTTGTTTTTCACTGTAACAGGTAAAGGCCTTCTTTTTAGCTTTCATTGTTTCCTTGTCCTTTCTAGAGAACAATACTTGACTCTTGTACCTTTTTCTTTTGATTACCATTCTCATGCAAGACTTTGTTTCCTCAAAATGTCCCTTTGCTTGCCCCCCCATCTTTCTCTACATCCCTGATGCTTTCCACTCCAATCAAATTGTCCCAGACCAGTTCCCTCATATGTTTGACATCTGTCCTACTGAAATCTAGGATTTCAGCCTTTAATGAGGGCTTACTAATCCGAAGTGCCAAGTTGAACCACATATGGACCATAGTGACTCCCTTACCCTCACTCCTCCTATCACTTCTGAGTTGGTGAGCACCACATCAAGAATAGCAGCCTGCCTAGTGAGTTCTTTAACTAGCTGTACCAGCAGGCAGTCTTGCAATGTACCCAGTAGATCCTGACTTCTGGAGCTCCTGGTGGCTGTAATGACCCAAGCAAAATCTGGCATGTTTAGATCTCCCACCTCCAGTGTCTCCCCTTTTACTGTCTCCCTTTTCTAGTTTTGCCTCAGCTCCTTATCTCTTTCACTCTCTCCCTTGTCTTGGAGGTTTATAGATCACCCCTATTCTTAGTTCTTCCTTCAGGAAACCATGAGCTGAACTCACATCAGTTCTGTTTCCCCAGAATCTCCCCTGAGGTTTCCATCCTCCACTACCTCTGTGCGCTCTCTGACATATGGGGCTACACCTCCTCCCTTACCTTTTCCTCTATCCCATCTAAACATGGAGTAGCCTGGTAATGTCAGGTTGCAGTCATTATTTTCTGTGGCCCAAGTCTATGTGATGGCTACTAGGTCTGACTTAGTGTTTGCCACTATTGCCTGGATCTCACTATTTTTATTTCCCAGACTCTTGGTATTAAGGCAGACCCCATTCCATCTTTCTCCTTATCTCTTCCTGTTTTTTTTCTATTCCTTCTACCTTATTTTTACCTAGTTTCCTTATTTTTTTTCATATTGAATGTAGACTTTATCAACCCTCTGTCACTGGCCTCTTTTTCTATCCAAATTTGAACTTTAACCTTATTGTTACCCACTTTGCTATTACTAGTCCCTTGTGCAGGGGGGATCCCAAGCTAGGTTCCCCACCTGCTCTCCCTTCTCCATGGTTCCCCTAGCCTCCTTCTCCAGTGCAGTCAGTTTAACTATCCAATGTAAATGTCAACCATCTGCCTCAGAGCACTGGCTCCCTCTCTCATCAGGAGATGACCATCACCCTTGAAGAGTCTCCTGTCCCAGAAGCCCTCTCAGTCCTCCACAAAGAAGTTCCCCTCCTCCTGACACTGTCCCTTCAACCATCCATTAAACTCCTCAGTCTCTTCCTTCCTTACTCTGTTGTACCCATTCCCCTTATTCCATACACAGAGAGGGCTTCTAAAAGGCCAGAGAATCCAAGCACACCTTCAGTCTGTCCCCAGCCTCTTAAAGTTCTAATTCACTGCCTCCAAAAGTTGGTTCACCAGATCATTCGTAGTCAAGTGTACCAGCACTCCCAAATCCCACTCCCCCTTCTCTACCATCCTCCCTCTCCCATCTATATCCATTATGACTGATAAACCAGGAAGGCATCTGATGATTTCATTCCCCTTCCCCACACCACCACCCTCTTTTTTCCCCTAATCATTGAGTTGCCAGTCACTGAAATGCTCCTTGCTGACTTGTTCCTGCTCACCCCCTCAGGAGCCACCCAAGTCATCCTTCCTTTTTCCCCCAACAGACTTCAAGTCCCCCCCACAGAGTCAAATACTTTATCCTCCTCCAGGGGTGCAAAGTGATTTACTGTGTGAATGATATGAGACTGGTCAAACTCCATGTGGTTGCCCCACCACACTTTCTACCTCCCTTTCCTACCACCATCTATCTCCATGGGCCAGTGGGTCTTTGGTGGAGTAAAGATGTCAGGGTTGACCTCAGATGAACGTTACTGCTAATCTTCATTTACTGATGCAATGACAAAAAATGCCTACCTTATAAATGGAGTTCTGTTGTATCTGGAGTACTTTCTACACCTCCCTTACTTAATCCTTTAACCATTGGTTAATTGCAGCTACATATTTGTATAATACATAAATATAAATATTCAAAAGAATTTAAATTTCTGTTTTACTATTATCATCCAAATGTAGCAGCAAATCTCAGTCAATCATGACAAATCTTATTTCATGTGGTAAAGCATGTAGTGCTAAGTCACCTGGTGCCCTATACACCAATACAGTGGTGGGTTGTGGTTCAGAGGTGCACTGCATTTCCCCCTACCACCATCCAGCAAAACTATCATTCACCACCAAGTGCTGTTGTCTGCAAGGACCGATTTCTCCTATAACAGTGGTGCTGAAACACTGATTCAGAATTATGTTTTTGATGTTAGTCATCACACATAGGCTATGCAAAGCTAGCACACTTGAACTGCAGCTGCTGCAGGGGTCAGCTTAGGCCAGGCATGTGCCCCAGGCACATGATGAAATCACCAATGGTGTCCACTCCATGTGCCATAAAGCCTGTTTGTGACTTGAGTGTTATTTCATTTATCACATCTCTCACTTGTCTCCCTTGGTAATTTAGTCTTCCTGTAGTGTTAGGTTTTATTGCTTAACATCCTTGGAATCCATCATATTCCCATCTATAGACCTGTCCCAGCACCTCATTACTTTTGGCAGTGCTGTGTATCATTTAACCCTTCCTCCACCCAAAAAAAAAGTTCCATCTTATGAAGCTGCATCCCCATCTCGAACTACTTAAAGTAGCTCTTCTTGGCAAGGATTCAAGGCACCACCATAACAGCATTTAGGGCACTGGGAATCACTTTGCATAACATATGGTCTCAGTGCATTCCAGAGCCCTAATTTCCAAGGAGCCCTCATTCCTCCCACCCTTTTTCCCTTTGCTACTGCACTGACCTGTGTGCCACTTTTGACCTCTCTTTGTATGGCACATGGGACAGAGGTTACAAATGTTCCACAAACTGGTCCTTGCAACCACTTTGTAGCTCATGCTTGCAAGTGTGTATGGGGCCTAACTTGTAGTTATTCATATAATTTTGTGCAGATTGTTTATGTAACCCCCTTGTTACCCGGGGTTACTAGAATCCCAGAAAGACCTAGTGGTAGGCAGGGAAGGCAGCTTGTGAAACTCCAGTAAATGGATTTCACACTGTCTCACTCTGTTCTCAGTCTCAGCTGACACTGAGGGATGACTTCACCATAGAACTCTCGCAGCTGCATGAGCCACCCTGGAATGCTGCAGTTGGAAGTTAGGATAGAATGTTGGGGATTTTGAACAGAGTCTGTGTGCAGTCTTGGTGAGAGACAGTGGTACAGCAGTCTGTGTGCAGGCTCTCAGAGCTTTAAGCTCTGTTTTAGAGCTACTGTTAGGAAGGTGTGTGTTTCCACCATAAGAGGAACACAGAAACTGATTGTTGAAGTGGTGGAGACCGCTGTTTTTGGTCCAAATGCCCCATCCCTGAGGGTATGGGGGAAAGGTTTGCCTGTTTTCCTGGGGCAACCCTCCTGGTTCCAGCTAAGGGAAGAAGCTGCCTATTTCAAGTTGTGCTGCTGCACCAGAAGCTCTGAGAGAGAAATTCCTGTGGAGAAATCGCCTGTGGGGCACCTGCAACCAAAGGGTGAGTTTGCTCCAACAGAGGGCCAATGTTTTCACCTGAACTGTTGGAACGTGGGGATTGGAGTACTTAATATGTAGGAGGTCTAGTGTAATAGACATTGCTGGTTAACTTAAGTAGGTTAAAGTCCAGCACAAAGACTGAAGTAAAGTGGGGGCTGGACTGCTTAATCAGTGGGGGGCCTAGAGCAATGGGCTATGCCAATTACAAGTATTTTCAATTCCAGCAAAGGGAAAGCAAGACAAGTAGAGGAAATATGACATACATTTAACCTTAATCTACATTGCCAAGCTTTACAGTATGAGGTGTTTATTGTCCAGAGAAATGGGCGGGTATGAATTGTGGGATCGAGAAGTGGAAGACCCCCCATCAGTAGTAACCAAATTCACCTCTACAGATTTGCTGTATGGTAACTTTACTTTCTCTCAGGTACTTGGCCAGTGCATGAGGAAAGTACCCAGATGTGGGATTAAAAGGAACATTCTCTGATAGAGCTGAGGTGCTCTTAGGTGGTTTAGGGAGCCACCAGAAAATGTTTCCATGACATATGGAAGGTGTCTGAGTGGCCGGCAAGGGAGTCGAGCCAGGGAAAACCCAGAACAGTGTACAAGTTCAGACAGTGTACCCAAAGCAGCATGCAAGTCTGGGCTATGCACCCGGTGGGTTCAGAGCCTGAGGGCTGAAGTGTTGAAGAAGTGTCCTTGATTCTTTTAATCTGCATTACCAGAAGTATAGCCCCGTGGGGGTCCATCTATGCTTTGTTTGTTCTGCTTGGATGTGAATAAAGCCACACTTTAGAATCCCATTTCTGGTATTGGACATTACAGTTATTGCTTCCTGTGTTTGGAGTTACTTGGGTGCCCTGTGCAGAGTAGCCAATCCTAGCCCTTGTGCTGAGTGACCTATTCCTCCCCGAACCCAGCCCCACCTGGTACTGCTTTCAGATTCAAACAGCATACCACCTGTCATTTGCAAAATGATTGGGGTTGGGGTTACAAAAATGGAGGCACCGCTGAGGATTTGTGTTTGGAACTTAGGGAGGAGTGCAAGAAAGGTGCTCAGGCAAAGGGCTAGCGTTTTGGTTATCTGACAGTGGGTAGACCAGGAAGGTATGCACTATTCCACAGGAAATGGATATTTTTAATACTCCTTATGCTGCCACTCACGATGTGTCAGTAATCTGAAAGTACACCCTATTACAGAGTGAATGGTGTGGTGGCGCGCTTCAAATTCAAATCTGTAGAGAGTCTTTCGTGATTCCAACTTTCCTTTTTATTTAAATAATGGCAAGCCTCAACGTTTCACCAAGTGTCTTGGCTTTATCAAGAGATGCCCTTTCATATAAATACAAAGAAACACAATTAGAAACATGTCCACAAACTCCAAACAATATTAAAATACAATACGAGTTTTTAATATGCCTAAACATATATTCACTGATGCCACTTACTTCATCCAAGATAAATAATTATATGAAATCCCTTCCTTTAATACTTATATGCATTCACATTCCTATAAAAAGAATATAAATATTATCACCCATCCTTTTTCATTAAAAGATTTTCCTCTTTTAAAAAGAGCCCAAAACCAAAACACAACATAATTGTGTACCATATTTCATTGTTTCCAACAAAAACTAATCAATACCCACATTTTCAAATTTTCTGTTATTAAGCTTAAGACCTTTTTCATTTTTTGTTATTGCATCATATTCCAATCAGGTCTGAAATTTAAACAGAAAAAAACTTTCAATTCGTTATCATCTCTTTGTATGATCCATATATTTATCACATTCAGTCAAATGTTTCCTACTGTATTTATATACATGAAATAGAACACAGTTTGAACAGCCTGAAATACTAAACTACATAGAAAAGGGCATAGTTCATCTAGGCTGGCATTCATTTAACCTTCCTATAACAACTATGGAAAGTAAAAGTATTTAGAGGTATAAACCTCATCATTTTTTCCTTTCTAATTTGTTTGTGAAAAGAAAATTTGACCACAAGAAATACATCATATAATATTAATCTATACAAAAGGAAGCATAGCTCATAAGTGCAAACATTCATTTGACCTTCCTATAAAGGCTCTAAGCAAATAAAAATGTTTGAACATTTAAACCTCATCTTTCTTTCTCCTAGTTGTTCATAGGAACATATCTAGCCATAAAGAATAATATATACAGATATCAAAAAAATAATATTTTATCATGCAATGTAAGGCACGACAAGACGACTGAGATGCATGGTTAATTATTCTGATGGTTCCAATAAATAGTTAAAGGACTTTGAGCTCTTTACACAAATGCTCACATGTATACAGGAACCAAAGTAGCATTTTATCACGCAATGCAAGTCACAACAAAATGACTCAGATGCTCGGTTAACTGTTCTAATAATTCTTATAAATAGTTAAAGGACTATAAGATCTTCATACAAATGCTTTTATAACCACAAATTTCAAAAAATGACACTTGTACACATAAAGCAAAACACAATATAACAGCAGTGAAATTTACAAAACTGCCAACAAATAATAAAAAAAACCTTAAACTATTCATTATCTCTCATAAGCATTTATACAGGCGCAAAGATAACTTTTTACCGCATTTTAGTTCTACTTCTACATGCCATATAATTGCGGTACAATTGATACTCTCATATGCTCTTATATGAGCTATATCATTACAGCTCCCCCCAACATTTTTTTTCTCTCCGATTGCCTCAAATACTTTGTTATTGTTTGTTCCCCATAACCTTGAGAACCCCATTTAAAACCTGTATTTCAACCTATAGCCGTATTTCCAGTCAGTTTCCACATAGCAATTTACAACAGCACAGATAAGGCATTTAAAATCGGAAATCCTTTTGAAAGTACTGACCTGGGTCTCAAGGACCTACTCGCCATGTCAGACACTAAAAATGATATCACCCGTGGTTTTTTTTGGTCGTCGCTTCCACGGGCTTTAAGTAGCGCTCTTGTGGTTACGTCACGATTCAACCTTAAAGGCATCTTGTTACTTAAATTCTAATATTTCTTAGGATCATTAATCTAATCCTTCATTGCATCTTTTTTTATTGATTCTCTCTAATTTCCTTTAAAATCCATATATAAAAAAGAAGGTTGTTAGACGCCCAACTCAAAAAACAACTATTAGTAACTTTACATCTTATTTGCTCTGATGTCCTTCAATATCATGTTAGTATCTCTCTATGCAATTTCACCCTTGCCCTTTATGCAAAACACTGGTTATTCTTTCCTTTTTAATAAGTTAATGTATGTCTGGACTGTTGCTATAATTTTCAGCATCTCGACGGTTCTAAAGTTCTTCATAGAATAAAACTATCTCTTCAATTAATAAATCCCAATCTAGACTATCACTCCATTCATTTTGAATGTCAATCATTACATTATTTTCTTGCCAGAGAAAATTTTCATAGATATTCTTATCACTGTTGGCGGTTCCCTTTCTAGGTTACCACTTTAATTGTTCTGCATCTCAATCCCACTGATGTCCTTTACCAGAGAATACTTCCATAGACATTTTCATCACCCCTTACTAATTGGAATACTTCCAAGGATATTCTTATCACTGTTGAAGGATTATTATCTAGACTCCCACTTTAATTATTCTGCATCTCAATCCCACTAATGTCCTTTACCAGAGAATGCTTATATTGACATTTTCATTACACATTGCTAAACCTTTTCAGAAATATCAATAAAACTAATCTTGCTTATGTCATTCATGGTGGGCAACTATAAAAGTAATCTTATTTATGTCATTCACAGGAGACAACTGTTACAGACTGGACAGATCTCACCTACGACAGCAACTCCAATTAATTTCCTTATTTAATCCAATCCATGGTTCCAACGCTCTCATCTTGAATATCCATTTAGTTTCTGCCCTCTCTACTATTTTATTAAAATCTCCCCCTCTTGCTGGCAATTTAATTGCCTCTAAACCCCAAAATCTTAAGGTTGCCTCAGTGTGGCCAGCTTCCAAAAAATGATCCACTACTGGGGTGGATTTCTTATTCCTAATATTAGATTTGTGTTCTTGAATATGCTGCTTCAAAGGTCTGACAGTTTTACCAATGTAAATCTTATCGCATGGGCATTGCAAGACATATATTACCCCTGTACAGTCACATGTAATACACTGTTTTATGCCATATTCTTTATTTGTTTGTGGATGTTTATATTTCTGCTTCTTGCCAGTGTGTCCACAAACTGAACACCTGCCACAAGGGACCATCCCAGGTTGTAAGGGGCCCAATAGTAGTTGATTATTCTCTAATTCTTTCCCCTGTACATGATCTGTGTGTACCAGCTTGTCTTTTAGGGTGGGAACCTTCTTTTCTACTACTCTTGGAGGGAGTTGAAAAACATTATTCTCCATCGGGTAATCCTTCAATATAGGCCAGTGTTTATGTATCGCTTTCTTTATATCTCTCATTCTATGGTTGTGTTTGATACTACACACTATTGGTTTATCAAGAGACATTTCTCTGTCTCCACTTAATGCTTCTGCCTGCATGATATTCGATACCCTCTTTCTTGCCTTATATAAATTGTTCCTACTATAGCCATGCTCTTTGAATCTATCCGAAGCTGCTCTGAGTTCTCTGGTGAAATTCTGTTCATTTCCACAGTTCCTGCGTATACGGTAGGGTGGGTAAACCAAAAAATCTGAAGCAATGTTAACTAAATGTGCCACTGTGTGCTGTTGTCCATGTGCTGCTGTTAAAATGCCAACTGTTTATCAAGGAGCAGTAAAGCCTGATAGAGTATGCCCTTGTCCTGCATCAAAAATTACAGCATTGTGCCAGCTTTTAAAACTATTGTGACAAAGAAAAGTGTGGAAAACTAGGGGTAGCAAAAGGAAAATTGTGCCCTGGACATTGGAAATGCTTACTGAGTGAATTGAGAGACTTATTGTGTTAATGGCCATGGAAAATGGTTGAAATATGCTCTCGCCATGGAGTCAGTCTAGAAAAAAAAAGTGTGGTTTTGCAGTTTAAATTTGTCTGCTCGACAATCGCCGTGAGGAGAAGAATACTCAAGAGGAAAGAGGCTCATTTGCATGGTGTCATGTGATTGGTGAGACTGCAATCAGTCCTGCCCCCAAGCCAGCTCTTTAGCGACTGCCCAGCATTCGAGAGGGAGTGTGAGTGGAGTGTGCGTACCGGCTTACACGAGGAGCGTCGTGGTGATTGAAAGCACTGTAAAAGTTCAAAACACTGTCTGTTCTGTTTAAATTCAGGCTCCACCTGCATCTCGATCGACTGGACTGTGAGTGTGGTGTTCAGAAGGATGATCAGCAGGACTGTCAACCCGCTCCTGTTCAGAGGCCTCCAAGACCGGCTACAGGCCATTTTCCATCGCAGCAAACAGCTACTGATAACAGTGAGTACCAACAGAAATAATTGCTCAAACAAGTGATTTTTGCCAAAAGCCAGCTGAATCTGAGTGCAGCAGTGTAATCGCTTTGAAAACAAAGACTGTGTTAAGTTTACCAGGAAAAGCGAGCCTTTTAAGCCATCGACTGTGAGCATAGTTATGGGTTCATCGTCAGTGTAAGTTTCAAAGCCATGAGAGAGACTGTGAGTTGTATCACGATATGCAGCAAGAGTTACAGGCAATCCTGTGCTTAAAATACTGAGGCTTTAAGGGACTGTGAGCTAGATCAATGTCTTCAGCAAGTGAAAAGTCCATGGTAAATCATATAAATATGCTAGGAAAAAGAACAGTGCAAGTTTGTGCAGTTTGGAGCAAAGTTACCATTGGAATGTGTAAATCGGATGCGCAACGGCTTGACCCAATTTCAGAATGTTGATGCACAGGAGTGCTGCCACCGCCTTTACAAGGTTGGGTAGTAATGTAAACACAGCAGCAGAGGAGCCATTTTGAAAGTGAAAGAAAGTGTTCAGTGAAGTGGGACTTTCAATAACAGTGAGCGTTTGTTTGTTTTTCTCTGCAGTCATGGCCTCAGGACCAGCCTGCTACCCGGATCATGCCCGGGCTGTGGTAGCAGTAGAAGTAAACAAGTTAAGGGACATTGAGAGATGTTACTATGGAGGATGACTGCCTCCTCATGTGGCGATTCCTGGATACCCAGTGCAAGTGTGCCTAATATGCTTAAATGCTGGAAGGGGACGTCTTCATGGTACCTCACTGTTCGGGGTGCTTAGAGAAATACGGCTTGTTTAAAGCACCCAAGATTTGTTTGGCTCCCACATGGACAGAAGTTCAAGAATCTGCAGTTGGCAGCACACAGCACCAGGCGGAGCCTGTTGGAGAAGGCCCCTTGGGGCAGTGTTGCACAAAGCTAGAGGGTGCAGATTTACAGACAACACAATGTGCTGATGTTTCGGATTCTGGATCACAGAGAGACAATTCAGGCAGAGCATCAGTAGGCCCTTGGAAAGGGGGGCCTAGCCCAAGTCTCATAGGAGAAGATGAGATGAGGGGAGGCCTTTGAATGGGAGGTATAGACCTCCACGCCCAGCGAAAAGTGGATAATCTCAGGAGTGAGGATGACTGCTCACTCATGAGCACAGATTCTCGGTGAGGAAGAAGAAGAGGGGGAACCTATGTGGCCTTGTGAAAAAGGAACTGGTACACAGCCTCAAGTTCTTGCCTCAGAGGAATACAAGGAAGAGAGTGGTTATTCCACTACCCTGGCTGTGCAAGAAGAAGTCAGGGATCCATTTTTTTCTCATTGAGAATGCGTAGCTGGCAGAACCAGGACTGGCCACCCCCAAGCCAGGCCAGAGGTCTCAGGTTGACCAAAGCTAGTAAAGAGGATAGACTGGTTCGTAGGAAGATGAATAAAATCTATGGGATGTCTTTTCCTCAGAGAGTCTGGGAGGAGATAGAGAACAGCAGGAAATCCTGGATTTGGGCCAAAGCAATGAAATGTGTGCATCCTGGTGCAAACAAGCATGTCAGGAAGAGAATGTTTCATGAAAAATACAGCCAGTGGAAAAGAGGCAGGACACTGTTAATGGATACTGTTCGAATAGTGGATGGAGAGGGATGTGAAACCTTTCACAGTGTGAATTATGTGCACCCAGGTGAGGTAAGAATCCAAGCTCCTGACCCGTTGTGCTACTGGTCACAATGCAAAGACCTCCCTGCAAATGTGCCCATGCCTACCAACTGGAAAGCAGAGCAGTGGTAGCCAGTGCTGCCACTCTAGCCATTGCAGTGCCTTTGTTGTTCCGCCAGTATGGATGTCCAGGACTCAGGTGCCCCACGTTCATCAGTTCTACAGTGTACTGACTTTCCATAATCCATTGACTGGCCCACCAGATGACTTCAGATCCAGAAAGGACACCAGCCCAGCTGTATCCTGATTCATCGCCTGGTAACCGGATGATGTCAGACAGGCTGTTTCCATTTTGTTCCTGTTCCAAGGTTCCATCTCCAGAGATGACATCAACCCAGCAGTTTTCAGATATGCCCTCCTGTCATTCTCAGAAGATGTCTGCCCAGCTGTATCAGAAGAATGCTGCCAGGGAGAGTCTTTGGCTGAGGACCAGGTCAGTGTTTTGTTTATTCTACAAGGGACTGGTAAGTCCAAACTTTTCTATTCTTATGACATTGCAGTACACACCCTACACTAGCAGACTCCAGATGTTTGAACTGTCCTCAAAAACTCTCCCCTTCGAGACTTTGGCCTGCTAGAACTGTGCTTCGCTGGGCTCCGGCACTGGAAAAAACTCTTTAATAGACTAGCCTTCGGCACTGTGATCACTAGATGGGACTTTTAGGGCACTCCATCCCCCAAATATCTGTATTGTAAATAATGCCATTGTTTTCTACTGTTTTCTAATGTTTATACTGTTTTCTACTTTTCTAAAAAAAAGACTATGTATTTTTGGGATTCTCCAGTGTTTTGATGGTAGGGGTATAGACAGACTGTGTATGGAGATTAGGAGTGTGTGTTGTCTTTCTTTTTCTTGCTGGTGTTCCTGAAGAAGATAGAAGAGAAGACAAGAAGAGGAGGAAGGACTCATCAGAGTTTCTCACTAGTACTTTAGTGTGTAGTATTTAAAATACTGTTGTTGTTGTTACTGTGTGTAACCTTTTTTCTTCCACAGGTATGGTTGTGGGGGAGTGAGGGAGTAATGCAGTAGTATGGTATTAGCTCCTGGTGTGTGGTTGCTTGGTGCCCAAGGTCGGTGAGGTCCCCTGTTTGTTTTATTTTGGGATTTGAGTAAGTGGAAGACAGATTTTCCATAGATGGCTGGGGGGATAGACAGGTTGTGGTCCTGAATGGCCGTAGGGACTGTAGTTCTGATCTATTAGGGCTATGCTCTGGACAGTTCTACCAGAGCCACTAGGTACCCATAGTTAGCGGGTAGAGTAGAGGCTGATATGTCATCCAAAGGCCTCTAGGCTCTTAGTGTTGCCTGCCTGTGCTAGCACAAGGTAGGAGGGGGGCCTGATCACCCCCCTCCACAGGTAGCACATAGGATGAGATGGCCTAAGCCAGGTAAATAATGACTGCGGACAGTCATTTTCCTGGCCCAGGGTGAGTGTAACCTCCCTGTTACCCGGGGTTACTAGAATCCCAGTAGGACCTAGTGGTAGGCAGGGAAGGCAGCTTTTGAAACTCCAGTAAATGGATTTCACACTGTCTCACTCTGTTCTCAGTCTCAGCTGACACTGAGGGATGACATCACTATAGCACTCTCGCAGCTGCATGAGCCACACTGGAATACTGAGGTTGGAAGTTAGGATAGAATGTTGGGGATTTTGAACAGAGTCTGTGTGCAGTCTTGGTGGAAGACAGTAGTACAACAGTGTGCAGGCTCTCAGAGCTTTAAGCTGTTTTAGAGCTACTATTAGGAAAGTGTGTGTTTCCACCATAAAAGGAACACAGAAACTGATTGTTGAAGTGGTGGAGACCACTGTTTCTGGTCCAAGTGCCCCATCCCTGAGGGGATGGGGGGGAAGGTTTGCTTGTTTTCCTGGGGCAACCCTCCTGGTTCCAGCTAAGGGAAGAAGCTGCTTATTTCAAGTTGTGCTGCTGCACCAGAAGCTCTGAGAGAGAAATTCCTGTGGAGGAATTGCCTGTGGGGCACCTGCAACCAAAGGGTGAGTTTGCACTGACAGAGGGCCAATGTTTTCACCTGAACTGTTGGAACGTGGGGATTGGACTACTTAATCTGTAGGAGGTCTAGTGTAATAGACATTGCTGGTTAACTCAAGTAGGTTAAAGTCCAGCACAAAGAGTGAAGTAAAGTGGGGATTGGGCTGCTTAATCAGTGGGGGGCCTAGAGCAATGAGCTATGGCAATTACAAGTATATTCAAGTCCCGCAAAGGGAAAGCAAGACAAGTAGAGGAAATGTGACATACATTTAGCCTTAATCTACATTGCCAAGCTTTACAGTATGAGGTGTTTACTGTCCAGAGAAATAGCCGGGTATGAATTGTGGGAGCAAGAGGTTAGAGACCCCTTCCATCAGTAGTAACCAAATTCACCTCTACGGATTTGCTCTGTGGCAATTTTACTTTCTCTCAGGTACTTGGCCAGTGCCTGAGGAAAGTACCCAGATGTGGTATTAAAAGGAAAATTCCCTGATAGAGCTGAGGTGCTTTTAGGTGGTTTAGGGAGTCACCAGAAAATGTTTCCATGACATACGGAAGGTGTCTGAGTGGCCGACAAGGGAGTTGAGCCAGGGAAAACCCAGATCAGTGTACAAGTTTGGGCTGTGTACCCAAAGCAGTGTGCAGGTCCGGGCTGTGTGCCCTGTGGGTTCAGAGCCTGAGGGCTGAAATGTTGAAGAAGTGTCCTTGATTCTTTTAATCTGCATTACCAGAAGTGTAGCCCCATGGGGGTCCATCTATGCTTTGTTTGTTCTACTTGGATGTGAATAAAGCCACGCTTTAGAATCCCATTTCTGGTATTGGACATTACAGTTATTGCTTCCTGTGTTTGGAGTTACTTGGGTAACCCTGTGCAGAGTAACCAATCCTAGTCCTTGTGCCAAGTGACCTATTCCTCCCTGAACCCAGCCCCACCTGGTACTGCTGTCAGATTCAAACAGCATACCACTTATCATTTACAAAATGATGGGGGTGGGGGTTACATTTTTCATTAATTTTATTTTTTATTTATTAAATTCTCGGATTACAAATACCTTTGAGCAAAAGCTGCTCATTTACAAAGGTTCCACATCAAAGGATGAGGGTCAACATACATACAGAGGTAGTAAAATAATGCACAATAAATAACCAAAACAACTAAAAGAAAAAATAAAGATACTGAGTTATAACATGCTTTGAGATAATATTCATATAACGAGCAGCTTGAGTAGGCAGCTGGCTGCGGTAACAATAGATTAGTGTTACTTTTAGTGTGCATTAGCTAGTCATGTTTTAATCTGCATAATGACATATTCAACAGATGCTGAATTAGTTGAACTTATTTCTGTTCAGCACCCCTCATGGCACCCTACCCACAACGATTCTCATAGTAATTATGCTTTGCACCTAGCTGGTGTCTTAAGACTGTATGTAAATTCACAGAAAACAAAACAAACTGGAAATTATCTGCTTTCTTATTTCGTGTATGCATTCTACATAGTCTTTTTTAAAAAGATTTTTAAAATTTTATTTTTACCAGAAAGAAATAAAAGTGTGACCCCTTAAATAACAGAACATACAAAACCTAACTTGAATGGACACATAACATCCAAAATATAATAAATGATCTCTCATGGTACAGTACAATAGGACTGAGATGGTAGGGTAAATGTACTTTTTGACTGGCAGTGGTCAGCCAGCAGTGCACCCTGGATAAACAAAGATCGCATCAACCACCTTCCAAAACCACTGGCAGCAAAGTCAAGTTCAAATTTACAATTAAGTGGGAAGTCCCCAGCCATTGATATATAGTGCAACAACCACATCTGGGTAGGGTTGCTGGATTTCCAAACCCTTAAGGTGAAGGTACTTACTTGAATGTTGTTCCTCATTGCAGTACCGGCTTGGATCTACTGACCCATAATTCAGTTTGTCACACCCTTTGCCTTTCTATCACAAATTTCCTACTGTTTTCTTCTACTACCTCTATGGTTTCCCAACTATTATATATTGTATTGGGGTCTAATCCACCCATTCAGTAATTTTAAAGAATAGCTGCTAGGTCCCCGTGTGCTTTTTTTCTCTAAATTTGGAGTAAAGTAATAAATTGCATCAGATGCCTAATTAGGGCAAAAAGCTTCATCTGATAAGATCGCCTGAAGCATTCACCTGTCAGCCATAACAATGTAATAGCCATGGCTCCTGCTGCAATAAAATATGGTTCAGATATTTGTCATCTTTCTTTTTGATCTTCATTGCCTAGATCCTCAATACCAGATTAAAAACTTAAAGGGTTTACAATCAACAGCATATGGAAAATGAATGTTCCCACCTTACTCCAAAATTGCTGGATAACATGAGAGTGAATATCAATGTTGCCACACTGATACCAACATTTGTATGAGTAGGAATCATTAAAGTGATATGTGATTTGGGCATTTTAAAATACTGAGCAATAATCTTCCACCTGTACTCTTTCTAAACCGTGCTGTAAGGTGGAAGGCATTATCAATCCCAGTCCACCCTGGACAATTCAGTTTGAGCTGGGCATTTAGTTCCTCCAAGCATTTTTGCTTATATTTAATGTGTAATCTGGACCTAATCACTGTATTATAGCTACAAGCACTGATATTGCATATATGAAGGATTAATGTTCTTTTTTCCTGCTTTTTCCAGTGTGCAAGCAGTTTGTAGCCTTTGCTGAGAGTACAGTGCCTATTAATTACACTGCACATTTGCACCTCGTCTTTATAAATGGTACAATAACATAGTTTTTAAGAGACAGAGGTGCTTCTTTCCTGATAGTAAAGTGGAAAGTGATCATTCTGTGTCATATTCTGCCAATTCAGTTCTCCAGAATGTGGGAACTGACCAGACTTTTAGTCGCACTGCCAACTGTGAAGGTGTCCCTAAGCAGTGAAGATGGGAAAGGGATACAAGATGTGGGAATACTTCATTATCTCTTTACGTGACTGTAATTATGGGCAGTATTTTTGACAGCAGAGTACATTTTATCTGCTTGAGTACAAGGATTCAAGCAACTGAGGAAAGAGAGGGGACAGTGTAGCCATAGGTGACCCCCACCTCAGAATCCAGGGGGTAGTCTGTGTGGCTGAAGAACTAGCTAGGAGCAGCAGTTGCAAACCACTGCCACAGCTACAGGCTTTGGAGAGCCTAACTCTGAACAGATCTCCTATTTAAGGAGAATACATTATCGAAGGATAAGCACTTGGTTCTTAGCAGGGTTCAACAAGCTGACCCATCTCTTCAGGAACTGAGAGAACTGGCAAGCAGTGATAAAGGTGCTCTCAGTGAGAAAGTAGAAAGATTGTTCTGGGATAATGGGTTATTTTATACAGAGTGGGTGTCTAAAGGAGGAGCTGGGGAAGGATTTCTATGGCAGATAGTAGTCCCTCAGGAATGCAGAAAGCAGCTTCTGTCCCTAGCCCATGGCATTCCTTTCTCTGGATACCTGGTAGTTAGCTGCATTTAAAGGCAGCTTGCAAACAATTTTTACTGTACAGTATTTTCAAGGATGTGGCGGATTACTGTCAGACATGTCCACAGTGTCATGTGGTGGAAAAGGTCAGGGACAAAACTAAAGCAGCACTGATTTCCCTACCTCTGTTGAAGAATCCTTTTGGAACATAGCTCTGGACACCATGAGGCCACAAAGCACTGCAAATTTCAAAGCCAAGCAGTAAATTCTGGACATCATCGTTTACACAACCGGGAACCCAGGGGCTTTAGCCATGTCCTCCATAGAGGTGAGGAAGGTGGTATGTAAACTTCTGGAGATATTCAGCCAAGTGTAAATTCCCCCAGAAGGTTCTATGAGACCAGGATACCAATTTCTGTCTGGCCTTATTACCAGTCTTTGTGATAAGTGTGGAAAGCAGCAAATCAGAGCCTCCCCATACCAGTCCAAGACTAACAGCTTGGTTAAGCACTTTAACTTCATGCTTAAAATCATGCTAAGGGCATTTACTAAACAATATGTGAGAGAGAGTGTGACAACTATTTACCAAACCATTTATTTGCTTATAGGAATGTCCCAGAGGATTCCACGGGGATTTCACCCTGCAATCTCCTGTTTGGTCACTGAGTGAAGGGAACAATGCATCTGGTAAGAGATTACTAGGCTGTAGAATTTGTTACATATGAAAATACAAAATTGCCAGCAGAAGCAGGCCATATGGTCTATCAAGTCTGCTCAATTGTGCAGCTAGCCACCCCACTTGCAGCTGCCCCTACCACCTCACCCCTCTTCATTATACCCCCTTCTCACCCTATCTCAATCCCTCTTAAAGCCATCCACCATTTTACAGGACACCACCCCCTCAGGCAGAGCATTCCACCTGTCCACAGCCCTTACAATGAAAAAATGCATCCTGATTTCCCTCTTGAATCTTTCACCCTCCAACCTTAACTGGTGCCCCTTGTCTCCCTCCCTCTTTTAAACTGAAAAATCCCTTCTGCATTTGCCTGTTTATCCCCCTGAGGTATTTAAATGTCTTGATCATATCGCTCCTATACCACCTCTCCTCCAGGGAATACATGCTCAGCTCTATCAATATCTCCTCATAGGACCGCCCCTCAAAACCAAGGATCATCTTGTCACCCTGTGCTGCACCCCCTCCAGAAACTTGATGTCCTTATTTAGGAATGGATGCCGGTACTGCATGCAGTACCCCAGGTGAGGCCTAACCAGAGTCCTGTATAAGGGGAGGATTACCTCCCTATTTGTGAAGGAGATTCCTTTTGCTATACACTTTAACATCTCATTGGCCTTTTCCACTGCCCTCTTGCACTCAGTTGAGTTGTTCATGATGTCCATTATAATCACCCCCAGTTCCTTTTCTTCCTCGTTACTTTCCAACTGTATCCCTCCCAGCTGATAGCTCCTTCCCTGGTTCCTAGCTCCAAAGTGCAGTGCCTTGCAGTTCTTGGTGTTGAACCCCAGCTGCCATGTTACTGACCACTCCTGTAGTCTGTTCAAGTCCTCTTGAGCCCCATCTGGCCTTTGATGTCATCTACCACAGCTCCCATCTTTGTGTCTTCGATGAACAGACTGATCCTACTTTGGACCCTGTGTGAGATATCAGCTATGAATATCTCAAACAACACTGGGCTTAAGACTGATCCCTGTGGCACTCTGCTTATCAGTTCCCCTGGTGATGAGAGCTCCCTCCCACTGCCACCATCTGTTGCCTTCCATTCAGCCAGTTGATCCAATTTACCATCTTTGTTCCCACTCCTATGAATTTCAGCTTCTCCCCTAGCCTGCCATGCAACACAAAATCAAAGGCCTTGCTGAAGTCCGAAGACAGGACATCCACCATGTGGCCTCTGTCCAGTTCCCTGGTCACTCAGTCATAATACTCAATTACATTTGTCTGGCAGGATCTGCCAGAGGTAAATGCATGTTGATGACCATCCTGGAGACCACTGTCGTCCAAGAAGGTCACCTGTTGCTCTTTTAGGATTGTCTCCATGTGCTTCCTCACAATCAATGTGAGGATCACTGGCCTGTACTTGCCTGGCTCCTCCCTGGGGATACGTTTGTGAATGGGCACCATATGGTCCATCCTCCAGTCCTGTGGCATGCATCATGTGTCCAGGGAGGTTTTGAATAAGTCAGTCACTCGCTTGTCCATCCTTAATGTCTGCAATCCCTTCAGAAGTCTGTCCTCCATAATCCCTGCATCAGTCACCCCCTTCCCTCCACTACCCACCCTACCTCCCCCTTGGGTACCTTCTCCCCTTTCTCCTTCAGGAACACATAACAGAAGTATTCATTTAATGCCTCTGCCTATTCCACTCCCTTCTCCACCCACCCTCCGTCCTTCCTAATCCTCACAATCTGGTTCTTGTTCTTCCTTCTTTCTCTGATGTATCTGAAGAAGTCCTTTTCACCTTCTCTAATCCCCTGTGTCAGTCTCAGTTCTCTTGAGGCCTTAGCCACTCTGACTAGCCTGGTAACTTCCATGGACTTTGTGTACTCTTCTTTCACACACCTATCCCCTCCTGATGTCTTGAGTTTCCAAAATACATTTCTCTTGTCCTTAACCCCATCCATTACCTCTCTAGTCAACCAACTGGGCTTCTTTGCCATTCATTTCTTACTCTGTGCCTTTGTACACACCTCAGTGGCCTCTGCCAGGCCTCTTTTAATAACCTCCAACTTTTGACTAGCATCCATGTCTTGACAAATGCTTCCCAGATGCTTACCCAAAATGTCCCCCATCCTACCAAAGTCTGCCCCTTAAAATCAATCACCCTGGCTTCTGTACCCCCTGTTTCCCTACTCATATTAAGTGTGAACCACACTGAGTGGTGGTCACTCCTAGCCAGATGGTCCTCCAGCCCCAGATCTCTTACAGCTTACCCATTTGAAAGTGCCGGGTTCAGAGTCCTAGCCAATCTAGTAGGCACATATACCAGCTGCTCCAGGAAGCTATCCTGAAATGCCTCTAGTAAAACCTGCTCCTTCACACTCGTGGTGGCAGGAATGCTCCACTCCATCCCAGATAGGTTGAAGTCCCCCACCACCAAAGTGCACCCCTTCCTACAGACCTTTCTGATTTGCCCAGTTAGCTCTCTGTCCAGGTCCTCCCCTTGTGCTGGAGGTCTGTATATTATCCCTATCCTCAGTGTCCTACCCTCGAGTACTAAAGCTGCATCCATATGGCCTCTGTTCTACCCCCTTCTCTTGTACACCTTATCCCTTCTTGTACATAGATTGCCATGCCCCCCCTTCCCTTTAGTCCTATCCTTCCTGGATAACTTGTACCCTGGGATCCTCATATCGTAGTCCTGGTACTGGGTAGCCCATGTTTCTGTAATGGCTGCAATGCCCACCCTCCTCACTACCAAGAGAGCCTCCAACTCAGCTAACTTAGTACCTAGGTTCCTAGCATTCAGAGTGACCACCCTCCAGCCTGTATCCTTCCTAGTCTTAACCTGGGTTTCTCTCATCCCCCCTCCCTCCATGCCTCTACCCTGACTCCTCCCCTGTTGTCTTGTGGGTAAGCTCATCAGGCTCACCTCTCTTTTTTGTGGGGTATATTCTCAGTTTCAGATCATGGTTCAAGGAGCTCATGCAGCTTGCCCAGGTGCACCAAGTCACTGCACAGAAGAGACAGAAAACATGGTATGACTGCAGGGCCAGAGTCTAAGAATACAAAATTAGACAAAGCATGATAACACTCATCCCACTTTGACAAAATAAATATCAGGCACCCTGGGAGAGTCCATACTCTGTGGTCAGGAATGTAAATGATGTAAATATAATGATCCCAGGGTACAGGATATTCAGGAAGGACATGACATGGGTGAATGGGGGTGTGGTGATCTACGTGAGGGAAGGGTTCAGGAGTATGAGAGAGGAGGGGTAGAGAGCAGGACAGAGGCCCTATGGATGCAGTTTCAAGACTCTAAAAGAAAGACACTGAGGGTGGGGGTAGTGTACAGACCACCAGCTCAGGGGGATGACCTGGATAGGGAGCTGGTTAAGAAAATTAGAAGAGTCTATAGGAAGGGAGACACTGTAGTGGTGGGGGATTTCAATCTCCCTGGGGTGGACTGGAACACCTCAACCACAGTGTGTGCAAAGGAACAGAGGTTACTAGTTGCATTTCAGGACTGCTTCTTGGTGCAATTGGTCCATGAGCTGACAAGGGAGGGTAGGACTCTGGACCTGATGTTAACAAACGGGGAGGCTGTAAAGGATCTGGGAGTGGAGGACCCCCTGGCTGGGAACAATCATCATACGGTGTGGTTCACACTCAATATGAGAAGGGTAACAGGAGGAACAGGTACCAAGGTGATTGATTTTAAGGGAGCGAACTTTAAATGGAGGGGGGCATTTTGTTTGAGCATCTGGTGGGAATTCAGACATGTGTGATTTCCAGCCAAAAAATAGAATACCAGTAAGAAATGGCTGGCAGATGCTACTGTGTCCTGCACCAGGACACGGAGCAAGAAGAGGAGAGCAAAGAAGGCAAGCCGGCTGACTCAGGAGGTAATGGAAGTGGTGAGGCCAAGAGAAAAGCATTCTGGAGGCTTAGGAAATTAGGAGGGAAAGGGGACAAAGACAAGTACATGAAGAAGTCCAGGGAGGTTACCAGGTTAGTCCGAGTGGCCAAGACTTCCAGGGAGCTGAGACTGGCACAAAGAATCCAGGACGGGAAAAAAACTTCTTCAGATTCATTGGCAAGAGATGAAGAAATAAAGACCAGATTGTGAGGATTAAAAAGATGGGGGGGGGGGTGGAGAAGGAGGACCAGGCAGAGGCACTGAATGAGTACTTCTGCTCTGTGTTCATGAAGGAAAGAGTGGGGCAAATACCCCATAGGAAGGGTGGAGTGGGCAGAGTGGAAGACGGGGGGCCACTGATACCAGAATTATGGAGAACAGGGTGCTGGAGGGACTAAGGGTACTGAGGGCAAATAAGGTGCCAGGGCTGGATGGCATTCACCCTAGGCTACTTAGAGAGCTAGTGGAGATCCTGGCGGGACCACTTGCAAACCTGTTCAGTATATCACTGAACACAGGATGTGTGCCACGGGACTGGAGCATGGTTCATGTGGTACCCGTTCATAAAAGTGGTCAAAAGATGATCTAGGCAACTACAGATCAGTGAATCTCACTTCAATCATATGGAAACTCTTGAAGTCAATCCTAAAAGAGAGGCTGGTGACCTTTCTGGAAGACAATGGTCTCCAAGACGGCCATCAGCATGGTTTTGTATCGGGCAGATCCTGCCAGACAAACCTAGCTGAGTACTACAACTCAGTTACCAGGGAACTGGACTGGAGCCATGCAGTGGACATCCTATATTTGGATTTCATCAAGGCCTTTGCCTCAGTGCCACATGGGAGGCTGGAGGGAAAACTGGAATACATTGGGGTGGGGACACAAATGGTCAACTGGATCACCAACTGGCTGAGGGGTAGGTAGCAAAGGGTGGTGGTGGGGGAGAACTCTCATCAGTAAGGGACGTTATGAGTGGGGTGCCCCAGGGTTCAGTATTAGGACCAGTGCTGTTTGGGATATTCATAACTGATATCTCAAATGGGATCCAGAGTAGAATCAGTCTGTTTTCAGATGATACTAAGATTCTTGCAGTGGTAGATGACATACAGGGATGACAGAGGCTGCAGGAAGGCCTGACCAAACTACAGGAATGGTTAAAGACATGGTAGTTGGGGTTCAACTCCAAGAAGTGCAAGGTACCGCACTTCAAAGCAAGTTACCAGGGGAGTAAATATCAGTTGTGAGGGGTACAGTTGAAAAGCACAGTGGAGGAAAAGGATCTAGGGGTACTAATAATGGGTAGCATGACTCGTTCAGCTCAGTGCAGGAAGGTGGCTGCAAAGGCAAACAAGATGGCGTGGTGCAAAATGAGGGGAGTCTCCTCCAAGCACAAAGAAGTGATCCTATCCCAGTACAGGTCACTGGTCAGGCCATACCTGGAATACTGTGTGAAGTACTGGCAGACATTCCTGAAGAGGGACATCAGATTGCTAGAGGGAGTGCAGCATAAGACAATGAAGAGGATACAGGGATTTGACGGAAATCCTACAAGGAAAGACTGGGAGAGCTGCAAATGTCTTCTCTGGAAAAGAGGAGGTATATGAAGACTATGACTGAAACTTTTAAGTACCTAAAGGGTATCAACAGGATTAATACAGAAGGGATTCTACAGATCAGAAGTGGAAGGGAAATGAGAGAACATCGCCTGAGACTGGAGAGGGAGGAGATTCAGGAGGAAAATCAGGAGACACTTTTTCATGGAAAGGGTGGCAGATAAGTGGAACACTATGCCTGAGGAGGTGGTAACATGTAGAATGGTGGAGGATTTAAGAGAAGGTGGGATGAAGAGAGGGTGGTGGTTATCAGGAGGGGAAGGGAGGATGGGGCAGCTGCAAGTTCAGGGGCTAGCTGCACAACTGAGCAGACTCAATAGACCATGAGGCCTCTTTCTGCTGGCATTTCATATGTTCATATGAATTACCTAGAGAAGCCAGCAAACAGGAGGTGAAAAAACAAGGCTATACAGTCCGCTCCAAATATACCGACCATGGTTAAATCGGATAATGCGGGCAAATAGTTAAAACTATTTGCCACTCCCAATTGAGCCCCATTATAATGCCTCCATTTACCGCACATTATATCCACCTGCTATATCAGGCAGTTGACGGTCATTTTTTACTATGTACTGACAGTTTTTACACCTGATTAGCTCAAGTGCTAATTGCTAATTAAACACAAACCAGTTTGATGGCACACATAAAAAGAGGTGCTAGCTCCAGATTGCAGTGCCCAGTTTGTTCCTGCATGTCCTGTAGCAATGGCTGGCAAATGGAAAGTGATGTCCCTCAGCCCAAAAAATTGATATCTTCAAACAAATCAACAAAATGCCCAAAATGAGCCAGAAGGACCTGGCTCAGCACTTTAATCTTGCCATATCATCTGTAGCAGATCTATTGAGACAAAAAAAGCAGCTATTCAATGAATGGCATAAAATTCAAAACCCCAACCACAAAAGGAAGAGAGAAGGAAAGGATGGAGAGGTTGAAGCAGCACTTCTCTGCTGGTTCCAAAATGGCCGGGGTCGGGATGCACTAATCATCGGGCCCATTGTTACAACATAAAGCCCAGCAACTACCACTGCCCACATTTGAGAAGACTTTAATCCTTCCAATGGCTGGCTTCAGAGATGGAAAGCCCAGAACAATATTGGTTTCAGAAGGGCTCACAGAGAAAAGTTTAAATCTGATACAGAAAGTGCAGAGCAGCGGCTACAGAATGTTCTCCCAGGGATCCTGGAGAAGTATGAGTCAAAAACATTTTTAGCTGTGATGAAACCAGGCTGTTTTGTTGCTGTGTCAGGTATGGGACAATGGCTTTTAAAAATTATCCACTTCATGGATCAAAAAAACACAAAGAGAGAATCTCCATTCTCCTTTGCTGCAATATGGATGGTTCAGAAACTTCTGCCACTAGTTGTGGGCAAGTAGAGAAGCCCAAGATGCTTCTGCGGAGTTTACTATTTGCCAGTTGTTTACAGAGCTAATGATTCCTCTTGTATGACATCAGAAATTTTTACAGACTGGTTGCATTCCTGGGATCGAAATCTGAGGTGGAGCAAAATCGTCCTCCTAGACATTTTCTCAGGACATCCCAATGTTACTGGAGTGAGAAAAATACTCCTACTTGCAAACACAACTTGCCTCATACAACCATTGGACATGGGAATCATCTATAGCCTAAAGCACCACTATGTCTGTGCGATGTGTGAAAAAGTGGTGGACACCCATGATGTGAACCCTGAAATGAATGCTTCTCAGTGTGTGAAGCAAATCTCACTTTTGGATGCAGTCTGACTCCTTAAAAATTTGCGAGACACTGTTTCTGAGCTTGCTATCCAGCAATGTTACAAAAAGGCTGGATTTGTACTGCCTGCTGCTGCATAGAAACATAGACATTGACGGCAGATAAGGACTGCTTGTCCCACCTAGTCTGCCCATTTCCCTACCTAGAGGATAAGCTGCAGATCCTGTTTAACCAACAGCCTATTCCTTCCTACCCCCCACAAAAATTGCCTTATGTCTGTCCCATGCATTCTTGAATTCTCCCACAGTTCTAGACCCCACAACCTCCTCAGGAAGGCTGTTCCATGTGTCCACTACCCTCTCTGTGAAAAAACACTTCCTCACATTGCCCTGAACTGTCCCCCCTCTATCTTCAAATTGTGTCCCCTTGTTCTTGCACATCTCTTTTTCTGAAAGATGCTACCCTCTTGGACTTTGTTGATTCCACTAAGGTACTTAAACATTTCTATCATTTCCCCCCTCTCCCTCCTTTCCTCAAGGGTATACATATTAAGCTCCTTTAGTCTCTCCTCGTATGGCTTCTCTTGCAGACCCTGCACCATTTTAGTTGCCCACCTCTGAACTGCCTCCATCCTGTCTATGTCCTTGCAGAGATGGGGTCTCCAGAACTGGATGCAGTACTCCAGATGGGGTCTCATCAACTGTCTGTACAGTGGGGATAACAACTTCCTGTTTTCTGCTGGTGATACCTCGCCCTATACATCCCAGTATCCCCCCAGCCCTCCCTACCACCTTCTCGCATTACTTGCCAATGTTAAGATTATCTGATATGATTACCCCTAGGTCTCTTTCCAATTTTGTTGTTGTTACTACCTCCCCCCCATTGTGTAATCTTCCCCGAGGTTTTTGTTTCCCAGGTGCATTACTTTGCACTTCTTTGCACTGAATCCAAGCTGTCATAATTCTGACCATTCCTCCAACCTTGACAAGTCCCTTCTCATCCTTTCCACTCCTCCATGTGTATCAACCCTGTTGCAGATCTTTGTGTCATCTGCAAAGAGGCATACTTTTCCTTCCAGTCCCTCTGCAATTTCACTTATAAAGACATTAGAAAGGACTGGACCCAGTACTGAACCCTGCGGTACCCCACTAGTAACCCCCCCTCTCTTCAGAGTGGACTCCATTCACAATTACCTTCTGTGTCCTGTTGTTCAGCCAATGTGTTACCCAGACTACCACCTTGGGACCCACTCCCAGGCTGGTTAATTTGACTACTAATCTTTTGTGTGGGACTTTGTCAAATGCCTTGCTAAAGTCTAGGTAGGCCATGTCCACAGCCCCTCCCTGGTCCACTACTTTGGTCACCCAGTCAAAGAAATCAATTAGATTCGTTTGACACTACCTTCTCGCTGTGAACGCATGCTGCCTTGGGTCCTGTGCCCCACTGGCCACTAGGTACTCAACAATTCTTTCCTTCAGAATTGCATCGAATGATCTGCCTGCCCAGCCTGCAGAACCTGACTTAGTTGCCCCAGAACTGCTTGACATCGAAGTATTACCTGTTCCTGATGGACTGTAAGAGGAACAGTTTGAGGGGCTGTATCACCTATGTGATAATGATTCTACTCCAGATGGAGATTTGGATGACATCCAGGAAGTAGTCGAAGCAATGAAAACTAATATCTATGGAGATGCTGAGGAGGATGAGGAACCAGAAGCAAGCATGGCGGAGGAGAGGGCAACCGTTACAGCTGTCAAAATTCATTTGGCTCTACTGACATTATGTTGGGCTATGGAGCAGAAATCTGAGCTCGAATCTACAGTAACTGGAACATGTTACAGAAGACTGAAGAAACCTGGCACCTGTATTGCAGCAAACAGACTGTCCAGACTCAAATAATTAAGTTCTTCCAGGGAACCAAATTGGCATACTGCTACAGTTCTGCGGCACTACAGAGTTTAATTTGTTCAATATGAATTACATTTTTAATTAATTAAAATGCTTTTAATAAAGTTATGACAACAGTAACTGTAAGTGCAAGTGTTGTAAATGCTCTGATAATGTAGATTTGCATCTGGTTTGCATCTAATTGCTGTGTGGTGCTACCAGAGCTCAAACTGCTATTGAAAACTGCCATTTGGTTACACCAACCATCTTCTACAGTATACTGAGCATAATAGTTGTGCACACACATGCCTGATATAGGTGCTGGCCACTGTACCACATGAACATGATTAAACCCTACCATGAAGAAGGGGAAATGGTTTGGGCAGTGTACAGCTACCCAGAGGAACATGAAATGAATCCATTAGTGGATCTCTTTAGCGATGTTCATGGAAACTCTTCTGTGTACGCTATCACCCTCATAAAGCAGCTGACTCCTGTCTCAGCAGCAGAAATGAATGGGGTGCTGAAATCATCTGGAGAAGTATAGGGAAAACAA
Source organism: Neoceratodus forsteri (assembly GCA_016271365.2). Taxonomy (NCBI): domain Eukaryota; kingdom Metazoa; phylum Chordata; order Ceratodontiformes; family Ceratodontidae; genus Neoceratodus; species Neoceratodus forsteri. Next base: position 1,175,835,697 of record CM057458.1, read on the forward strand.
GATACACCAAAATGGCTGAACTTCTTTTGGTCACAGGGGTCCATACCCTGCTGAAGCAAGCACCCTACAGGGTTGCAGAGGGAGAGAAGCATGCTATTGGGGGAGAACTAAAGTAGATGCTTGCTCTTCAGGTTATACAAGAGTCCTGTAGTTCCAAGCTTCTCCTGCAGTGACTGTTTAAAAAATGGATGAGACAGCAAGGTTCTGTGCCAACTACCACAGGATGAACCCCTCTATGGAATCAGACACTTAAAAAATGTCCAGGACAAATGAGATCCTAAAGAAATTAGTGTGAGCAGGTACCTGACTTCCATAGACTTAAAAAAGGCTACTGCAAGTAGCCTAGACCCTAACAACAGGAAAATGTTAGCCCTTTTTTTATTTTATTTGGCCAGTTCAAATTTCAGGCAATGTCATTCAGCATTATGTACTGTATAGACACAGAAACAGAAACAGAAACATTGATAAAAATATGGCAGGAGACCAAGGGTCCATCTAGTCTGACCATGTGCTCCTTGGACCTTCTCAGATTCTAGGACTTAACCCTCCTTCTACCTAATGCCTCCTACTGTTCCTCTTGCTTTTGATCGTGCTTTAAACTTTGTCACATCCCAGCTTGAATGACGTCATGAACTTTGCTTCCACTACCTCAGCTGGCAATTTATTTCATAGCTTCAGCCTCTGTAGGTTGTTTTGTAGGTCCTTAACCACCTCCTCACTGTCATTCCTTCCTCCTAGCTTGGTATCATCTGTGAGAAGGGCAATTTTGCCCTGAATTCCTATGCCAATGTCACTGGTAAAGGAATTAAACAGGAGTGGTCCCAACACTGAGCCTTGGGGCACACCACTAGTGACCACACCTTCATCAGACTTTACTCCATTTACCACTACTACTTTTTTCTGTCCATAAGCCAATTACCTACCCAACTGACTATGTACTTAGCTGCACCCAAGTCCTCCACCTCTTTCAGCAAGCAGTTGTGTGGCACTGGATCACAAGTGTTGCTTAAACTGAAGTAGAGGAGGTCCACTGGGTGACCCAGTCAAAAAATCTGATTAGGTGTATTTGTCATAACCTTCCCACCATGAACCCTTGTTGCCTGTCATCCTGTAGACAATTCTTATCTAGGTACTCTACCAAGTCCTGTTTTCTTAAGGTTCCCATCAGTTTCCCCACCACCGACATAAGGCTGACTGCTCGGTAGTTGTCTGCTTTACCCCAACTCCCTCCCTAAAGGAGAGGTAACACATCAGCTCTTCTCCAGTCTCCCAGCACTACCCCCATCTGAAATCACCTGCTGAATAAATGTGCTAAGGGACCTGCCAATTAGTTCCTTTAGCACCCTCAGGTGCATTCCATCAGGTTCTGGTGACTTGTCTTCCCTGAGTTGATGCAGGACTTCTCTAACCCTACTGTTGGTGATTGGTGATGTTTCCATTTTTGGAACACCTTTGTCAGCAGCTTTGGTGCCACTATTTGGTATTGGGCCTTTGTGTTCTTCAGTGAACACTGAGCAAAAAATGTTGTTCAGAACAGTGGCCTTCTGCCTACCCTCCTCCACTACTCTTTCACTGTCTTTGAGTCTAATTGTTCCTCCACTTTTGTATATATCAAAAAAAGGGTTTGTTACCTTCTTAAAATCCTTCTGCAAGATGCAGTGCTGTTGCAGGCTTAGCTGATTTCACCATACTCTTTGCTTCTTTGTTCTTTTGAATGCAGGCTTCCCATATGCTGTCTTCCTGAGGTCTTTTATAGTTCCAACAGGCCTCCCTTTTGGTTCTGATTCTGGTCCTTACGTGGTTACTTAAGCATATTGGTTTTTTTTTTTTTATATTTGTTCTTTTTGGTTACTGTTCTTATGTACATCCTGGTAGCCTCTCAAATGCTAACTTAACTAGCCCCCATATTTCTTCCATGTCTAAATGCTCTTGGATCCTTAACAGCTTGCTTCGGACTACATACCCCATTTTGTGAAAATTGGCTTCTCTAAAGTTTAAAACCTCTGTCTTTGATTGTGATTTTTCTATCCCTAGGGCAAACTGAAATCACACAGAGTTATGGCTGCTGTTGCCCAGTGGCTCCCCAATCCCTGTAGTCCTTATTACCTCCTAGTTAGTGAGGACCACATCCAGGATGGTGTCCAGCCTAGTCGTGGCACTAACTAGTAGGGCATCAACCACCTTTTGGTTTCTAGTAGAACCTGCCACTGGGATGCTCCAGTTAACATCGGGCATATTCAGGCCTCCTTCCACTACTGGATCCCCTTTTGTACTATACCTCTGATCTACTCTAGGAGCTCTTCATCCCTGCCCTCAGACTGTCCAGGAGGCTGGTATACCACATCTATGTGGATCCTCTCCCCCGTTGCCTAGCTGTGTAGCATCCACAAGGATTCCACACACCCCTTTTTGATGCTATCTACTAAGATGGGATTTATGCTATGCTTTACACATAATGCTACCATCCCCCATGCCCTCCTTTCTGTCCTGTCTGAACAGGGCATAGCCCAGGACCAAAAGGTCCCAGTCATTTTTCTCCAAGGCCCATGTCTCCATGACAGCCACCAGGTCCACTTGGAAAACTGCCATCATTGCCTTCAGGTCACTTATTTTGTTTCTCAGGCTTCTGGCATTGATACATATCTCTTTCCATAGTTAGGTATACCTGCTGCTATTCGCTACTATTGGTTATACACTTTGGCCTGCGAATATGTGGCCCTGTGTTTGGTTCCCAAGAGTTTCCAACCATTTTCTATATGACCAGCAGCTTTTCAGTGGCTCAAGGACTATATTCAGTATAGAGCAGATGATTTTTCAGTGCCTTATGTGGATGGTATCTGTATATGCAACCATATGTGAGAAGAAAATGTCAGACATTTGACCAATGTGCTTACAGCCTGAAAAGGGAGCAGCTGATAGTTTAGGAAGAAAAATGTCAAATAATTATAACAGAGGTGTCTCGGTTGGCAGCAGAAACATCTGCCCTGAGCCAGCAAAGACTGAGACCATTCTGGGATAGACAACATCCACTAGTAAGAAAAAGGTAAGGACATTTATGTGGACTGCAGGATATTATTGCAGATTTTTGGAAAAATTTAACAGTATAATGAGATCCCTATCTGTTCTCCAATGAAAAAAGGAACATCCCTGAAAGGGTGCAGTGAACTGGAAGGTGCAAGATGTCATTACAACAACTGAAATAGAAACTGAGATGTTTCTGGTAGATAAAAGCAAAGGGCCATTCTCCAGTCTGCAAAACAAGAGTTTCCTACCAATACCATAATGTAACATCATGAAAGGGTTGTCTACCTTAAACCTTCACTTCTCCTCCATCCATCCACCCCAACTCCCTAGCTCCTCCTGAAATTATTGGCCCTTTAAACCTGTCTCATCTGTGTCTAAGCCCATTCATTGTCCCTGCCCTCAACAGTTTTACTGGTAATTTATTCAATGGCTCTAACATCATCTCAGTGAAGTAGGACTTCCTCACATCCTTCACAAAGTTGCCACCTACAAGCCTCCATTCATGTCCTTTAGTGACTACACTACTAACTGAAAATGTTTTCACAGTTTACTCCTTTAGTTCCTCTCAGAAAGATGTAAGTCTCTATCAGGTCCCATAGAAATACAGAAATGTAGAATCTGACAAAAGGTAAGGACTGCTTTACCCACCCTGTCTTCCAATATTTCCCTGTATACAGTATGACCATAGACCTTAATTAATCACCAGCCATTTCTCCTTCCCCCACCTTCCTTTCCACTAAGACTCCCTTATGCATATCCCATGCATTCACCCTCTCAGTTCTGGCCTGTAGCATGTTCTGTACATGTAAGGGCATCTAGCCATTCTTCATAGGATCTGCCCTGTTGGCACTGGACCACCAACGTGGCCCTATGCTGCACAGATTTTAAATTATCACTGTCCTTTCAAAGCTGAAGACTATAGAATGCAGCACTGTACTGCATGTGAGTTCTCACAAACCTGTATTGAGGCATCACCTCTTCACTCCTTCTGTCCTGTCTTCTTACAGTATACTGTATCTCAATATTCTTTGTTGCTTTGCTGTATTTTTTATTTTATTAGCTGCATTGTTTGAGGGAGTCACTAGTGTTGACTTCTAGGTCCCGTTCCTTAGCTGTTGTGACCAACCTAACCTCCTCAACAGAGTATCCTATATGTGGATTGCTCTTCCTTACATGTATCACTTTACTCTTTCTTCCACTGAATTTTTAACTGCGATACCCTGGATCACCTTGCACCCTCTCCAGATCCTTCTTTAGCTCCTTTCTCCTTATCTGTCTATACCACAAGATACTGTAGTTGTGGATTTTCCACAGAGAGATACTTATGGCCTGCATACCCTTCCCTATGTCACTGATGAATATATTGAAAGGATTGTTTTCAGCACTGGCTCCTGCAGCACACCACTTGCCACTCCTTTGTCCTCTAAGCTGACGATGTTCACTTCAACTCCCCAAGCCTGTTCCATAAGCAACTGACCAGTTCTGTCCTCACTCCTAGGTATCCACCTTAATCAGCAGTCTTTTTTTAATTTCATTTGTACTCCTTTCCTCCTTGGCTGGGGGTGTACCTATGGTTCCTCTCCAGCTTTCCACATTTGGTGACCCACCAGCAGAAGCTCTCATTCTTGACCTCCTCCTCCCTACATGCAACCCAGGTCTCTAACCCAGTGAGTACTTACCCCTCACACTGGAGAGTTCCTGGTGAGCTGGGCTGAGGAGGAGAAGACCTCATGTGTGCCAGAGTATTTGTTTTTCCCTACCCCCCCCTCCTTTCGGTTTGTTGTTGACAAGGACATGCAATGATGTCTAGGTTGTTGCAGTGCGTGCACCCAAGTGCTGCATGTCAGACATCTGCCCTGCTGTCCCAATGCTTTCTGTTACTCACACCACTCCCCGCTACCACCAGGAGCTAGTGCTGCAGTGGATCTTGTCCCCCCACCCTTCCAGGAGAGGATAGGAGAGCTATCCTCTGGAAGATCAATCCGCTCCTCCCTGGCTGACCCCCAGCAACCCGAGCTCACTCTTGACCCCAAGTTGCCAGCATTTTGTGAGGTGTGTCAAACAGCACCTCAAACCTCCGCACCACCAGGCCGGCTTTCTCAGCAGTCTTATGTGTGGCACATAGCCAAAGGATTTCCTGAAATCAAAGTATAGTAAATCTGCTGCCTGCCTGGCTGTGGCTGAGTCAACAAACATGGTGACTGTCAAATAGCTAAGCTATCCCAAAAGTGCTCCTAACCCCCCTTCATCAGCAGCATCTCAGATGTAAAACCCTCAGAAACCATGGCATTCAGCTGCAAACCTCAAGAAGTATGTCTAAACTGCAAAACAGGTAGTCACAATTGAATATTGGAGGAACTAACAAAACAAGTAACCTGCCACAGACAAGAGCATGGACTGGCAGCATGGTGGTGGGACAGGAAGAAGCAGAAAAAGACTCAGCAGAACACACCATAGACATGATTTTCAAATGTATTAGATTGCCACAAGTCCTATGTGTGCCAACAATATTGCACATGGGCTTTACGGTGATCTATGGGATTTTCTATCCCATGTGGCAATTACCACAAGTTAGTCCAACATTTTCTGGTCTAACTCACAGCAGTCCTGCATTGATGTGTGTATACTGTTATACTGAATATGGGGATATCCACAGCTTTACTGCAGCAGCAGCAACACAAGCCTACTCCCTCAGACACATTTACAAATATGCCTCCTTCAATTCCCCATATACAAATTACAATAGTCATACATCGATGTATGCTCAATTTGCCATTACAGGTCAAGCCCTGCAAAACATTGATAACCAGGTGGTGTTGCACCTAAACATATACATACTGGAATAATAGCTCTGGGTTTGGACCCCTAAAGTGTATCACATCACACTGTCCAGAAATGGTCCTGATACTCCCACCAGCACCTCTGTATACAGTCAGTGCTTCTGAGACACCCCTATTGCTTGCCTGTAACTGTTCTATAAGCAGGGGTATCACAAAAGTCTGTGCCCAGGTTTCCAAGGGTTGCCCTGCTTTGTGAATGCATTGGCAATTAGACCTCCTTACTCTTCCTCACATGGTCCTTATAGTAATAATCCTAGGGGCTGTGGCTCTTTGAAGTTTTTAGTGCTCTGGCTGCAGTTGATAAACCAAACACAACACAACAGCGTTTCAGGCATGAAGCATTTTGTACATTAAGATTCTAGATTGACTGCCTCCTCTTGATCTCCCTTGTGCTGTGTAATTGATGGGACAGCAACTGGATCAGATCACCACCCTAAACTATAGTGAGCTGTCAATGGTGGACCCCACAGAGCTGCCCACATGGGACCCCACCAGCACTGAGAAGTAGGAGCTCTGGGTCAGGGTCACCTATTCCTTCTCAGATGAGGAAAAGGAGGAGATGATCAATGACAGGGTGACAACCCAACCGATTATGAAATTTGACCAGTAGACAGATGCATGGGAAAAATACGCAAATGTATCACCAACACATGCTGCTAGAATACCTCAAAATCAGCAAAAGATAAACCTTATAGAGACTTCCAATTCTCAAATGGCATGCTAGGCACACTCCGGGTGCATACGTGATCAAAAATGTATATTTTGTATTTTCACTATGATTCTGTACATACCATATCTAAGTGGTATCTGTTCAAAACTGCCAGGGGAAGTGATAAACTACCACACATAATCTGCTGAGTCCATTGAGCAGACAGGTCAATGGAATTTGGACCGCTGATGAAATCACTCCTTGAAAGGCAAAGGTTGGTACCCTGCTGAAGATAACTGTGAGGGCTGAGCTTAGGCACAGACAAAACTCCTGAGGTCAGTTCTCCTACCTGTTACCAAGTCCAGTACCAGTTCTAGACTAGTGTGCAGCTATGGGTCTTGGACATACAGGTATATACTTCTACATAGGGGTTAATATGTAGCCAACCACAGAAGTAATCAATACTTGAATGGGAATTTCTTCTATGTTTGACTACACATAAACAAGGGCAAAATAAATCAGCAGTTGTGTATAGGTGGCACTCACTGGACAGCAAAAAAGTATTTTCTCTGTAGGACAGCTGGACCACTCATTATAGGCCAAGTGATAACATTTGCAGTTTTTTAAAATAAAACAAAATGGCACATTGATTCTTGGTTTCACTTCCTAATAAAAAGTGACATCCGCATGTTAGATTGTTCAGTGATGTTGCACATATCACTGACAGATAAATAAGAGTGAAATCAACCAATATTATTTGGGATTTCCAGGAGATGAAGCCTACCTTCTCTTTGTATAGCCATGTGGGTTATATATGTAAAATTACTCTGTTTACCAAACATAAACATACACAATAAAATAATAAACTAGGGACTGCTGTTTTTTTTTTTTTACAAAACCTGCCCACCATGACACGCCTCTGAAAGAGTCCTTAGTTGTCACTGTGGAGCTTTTTCTATTTTAAATCACCCTATCACACTTATGCTATTGATGTTTTTCTTTTTGATTGTGTCAATGTGTTTGCGTGTTCTAAAACATAGTAATTTTGCATAAATAGTGTCATGCCCCACCAAAAAAGCAAAGAAGCCTATTGCATTGTGGTGCAGGAGAAGTGCTCTTTGGAGTCTGGCTAAAATTCTAAATAGTCACAAAAATCCAAACGTAGAGAGCAGTCAGGGTATACTGTGACCATACAGTTCAACTGGGTAATTTAATGCACAAATGCATAGGCACAGCGAAGGCTGTATTTTAAAAAAAGGTATTACTTCCACAAGCTTATGTAAGCAACCAGCAAACAGATATGAGTCGAAAGTAAACATTTTTTAAAATACAGCTTCATTATGGATTTGCATTTTTACATTTAATTACCCAGTTGAACTGTATGGTCATGGCTAGTAATTTTGTTATTCGTCCAGCCTACCCCAAGTGCTCTCCACACTTGTGTTTTAAAAAAATGTAACAAAAAAGGCTTTCATCCCTTTATACACTAAAATCACCCCAACATACAAACACACCAACGCACTACTGTATATCCCCCTTAAAATCACAGCAATTATAAAAAAGAAGAAGGAACATAATTAGTTTACAAAGACTGAAAGATCAATATCAGAATAATGGCAATAAGAATTACTGTACTGCATAAAAAAACACTGTCACATTATGAACAGCAAAAATACTTTATTAATTGTAAGGTAAGTAGTCACAGATGGAGGCTAATGTGTTAAAAACAATAAATAAAATGTATACAATGTCGTCCAACTGGCAATCCCCACCCACCATCCAACCATAACAATTGCTAAACCCATTTTCAAACCCCACTACATACGGAATATATTTCCAGAAACAGCTAGTTCGAATCCCACCACTACTGTCAAAAGAACACATACAGCTAACACAAGTATCTACTTATAGGAATATATAAATTGTATTATTGTAAGATGCTACCCAATTTAACTGCAGCCTTCCATGCAGTGATTGACACATACACTACTCTCACCTCCCTGGCCAGCTGCTAAATGACAGTTTATTGTCATCTGCATATTGAAGCAGCTGATGTAGTAAGCAGTTGATTGTAAACTGACATTCGGCAGCTAGCTGTGAAGATGGAAGAATGGTACTATATGTGCCACTATCCAATGAGTAACACATTGTTAAACAGTGGTGCTGGAATGCTTGATAATCCTCTAATTACTGATGAATAAGGGCAATAAGTCCTACGAGGAAAGCTCTATTGAGGTAAGACTCAGGGAGTTAAATATGAACTCTCTAGAGGAAAGTAGGGAAAGGGGAGATATAAAAGAAACATTCAAATACATCGAAGGTATCAATAATTTACAGGAAGGTGGCATTTTGCACAGAAAGAGATGCTCAAGGACAAGGGGACATGATATGAAGCTGGAAGAGGGAGACTTAGAGAGGGGTGTGGATAAATACTTCTTTACAGAAAGGGTAGTGGACGTCTGGAACAGCCTCCCAGCAGAGGTGGTGGGTACCAAAAAGGTAACAGGTTTCAAACATGCATGGGATAGATACAAGGGAATCTTGGTAACAGGTCTGGGGGGGGAGGTAAGGCCCAAGATCAGATAGTGTCTACGGTAGCAAAGTAGGTAAGGACCTTAAGGCAGACTAGGTGAGCAAGTAGGTCCTTTTTTGCTGACATCTTCTATGTTTCTATATTTCCATGTAATAACATAAGTATTGTGATGGGTAATGGGAGCAGAGGGGTAAACATGATTCCAGCATCTAGGGCTATGAAAGGAAGGTGTCTGAGGTTGACAGTTACTAAAATGAGGCGAAAAGAAAATAAAATCAACAAAAGTATGCATGTTAGTAAACATATTGTGAAGTACACATACATGCACTTTGGCACCGTAGATCCACATTTCCTGAAAACATTCGTTTTAGAAAAAACTGAAATTAATAGAAAATGTATAGTCAAGTTGCCACAACCTCTTTCACCTACCAACCCAAAAACATTTGATAAATCTATATTCTAATCTAACATCAGCAGGCATACATTTCCATAAATCACAGGTTCAAATCCCACAGCACCCAGCTTCTGAATAAATGTAACTATTGTAGCACCAGTAGACAACTACATGTATACAAAATAGTTTTATTAATATACAATAAACCCATAGTTTACTTGAGCGTCACCATCCATTCAGGGACAAGAGCATACAACCCACTTATGATTGGATGCATAGTAGAGAGATAGATTTTACTGTTGGTTAAAATAAAGGATATTTGTTAGTTTGAACATTGCAACTTGACATTGTCACACCAGGAAATCATGAGCTATTCAAGCTGTCAGAAGTTAATATAGAGAAACAATGTTTCTGGTAAGAAACATAAGAACATATACAGTGATGGCAGATAAGAACCATGTGGTCCACCTAGTCTGCCCCTTTTCCCTACCTAATGCAATATCACAGAGCCTAGTTGACCTTTGGCTTACATACTCTTCACTATTGCAAGAGTATTCTTATGTCTATCCCATGAATTCTTGAATTCCCCTACATTTTTTTATACCATCACCTCTGCAGGGAGGCTGTTCCATTTCATGCATCTACTTTTTTTTCAGTGAAAAAGTACTTTCTTATGTTGCCCCTGAGCTACCCCTCAAGCCTCATATCTTGCCTCCTTGTTCTTGTACACTTTCTTTTCTGAAAGATGCTACCTTCCTGTACCTTGTTTACTCTGAGATACTTGAATATCTCCATCTTATCCATCCTCTCTCTCTCTTTTCTCCAGGGAATACATACTGTATTGAGGTCCTCTAGTCTTTCCTCATGTGACTTTTGGTGTAGTCCTGGCACCGTTTATGTTGCCCTTCTCTGGAGTGCCTCACCTTTGTCTATGTCTTTCTGAATATGCAGCCTCCAGAACTGGGCACAGTGCTCCAGATAAGGTCTGACTAGTGAGCCGTACAGTAACATAACCACTGCCTTTTTTCTGCAGCTGATACCTCTCTCTATGCACCCTAGCATCCCAGTGGCTCTCCACATAGCCTCTTAAATTCTTTGGTTACCTTTAGATCATCAGATATGATTACCCCCAGATCTCTTTCTTGATTAGTGGCTGTCAGTAGCTGTCCCACCATCTTGTATGCCTCCCTTGGATTTTTGTGGCCAAAATACATGATTTTGCATTTCTTTGCATTGAATCTTAGCTGCTACACTCTCCACCACTCCTCAAGCATGTTTAGGTCCTTTCTCATTTTTTCCATCCCACCCACCAGAATGTTGACCTTGTTGCAGATCTTGTGTCATCTGCAAAGAGGCATACCTTCTTCTCTAGTCCCTTTGCAATGTTGCTTATGAAGACATTAAAGAGAACTGGCCCCCACATGCATCCCTGTGGCACCCAGATGATCACCCTCCTCTCCTTGAATGCCATTTACCACTACCCTCTGTGTCCTGTCACTCAACCCGCTTCTGACTCAGATTAACACCTTGGGGCCCACTCCCATGCTGCCCAACTTCTATGCCAACCTCCTATGTGGGAGGGTGTTGAAGCCCTTGCTGAAATCTAGGTAGGCCACATCCACTGCCCCTCCCTGATCTACCTCCTTGGTCACCCAGTCAAAGAAATCATTTCCTAACTGCATCAGATAAAATTATCTTTATTTCTGACACTCATCATGTATTCAACAACTGCACATTACAGGATTTATCTAGTGCATTTTTTACTTAATAATGAAAACAAAAACATGCTTGTCATAAACATGTGATCACAATAAGATATGTTGTATAAAATCAACAGTAACCCACAGCACATTTAAGAGACAAAAAGGAATGGCTGGCTGGTAACTGTTTTATTTTAAAACATGTATTATGAAATCAAATGGCCATTGTTAAGTTAATGTACATGTTCATGTACTAACACAAAAAGCATGCTTTTTTCCCCAGGAAAATCTAATGCTTCTTTCTCAAGACACACCTTACTGATTACTTCCCTGTAGTCAACATGCCTCATAAAAAGATTGGAACCAATATTTAAAATATGACTTACAGTTTTAGTGCAGTGCTTCTTTAGCATGAGCAACTAGTACATATATCTATATATCTATATATATATATATATATATATATATATATATATATATATATATATATATATTGCAATAAACTGAGCCCCAAAGTAGGATCCATATTTCAGTAAATACAGAGCAAAAACTGGGGAAAGCAGGATACCACTGAAAACAAGATGGGATCTGACGTGTGTTATCCTAACTAAATGCAATAAAAAATGTGTCAAAACAGGACCTTATTGAAAAAAGAGATATTGCATCTAAGCTGGGTTATCCTGGTCAAATGTACTACAAAGCTATAGCTGTTCCATCTAAAATGATCTGTCCTAGAAAAATACATTATAAAACCAGAACTACACTAAAATCGAAAGGTTGCATCTCATCTCTATTATACCAGCTAAATGCAGTATAAAAGTGTGTAAAATCAGGAGGCCATGGCAAATGACATATTACATCACATCTGCTCTATCTTAGGTTAATATATCGTAAAATGTGTTCAAGCAGGACCTCATACAACAGCAATGCAAGCCATGAACATTCAGCACTGACAAATTATAGTTTTCATATGTGTTTTTGTGACTCTCAAATAGTATGTCTGGTTACATAAAGTTGCATAAAGTGAGCAGGGCAAGAGTTTCATGATTTCATGATTCTGCCAAAGTAAAAGGCCATTTCTGGAGGTACTTAAATTATGTATGGGGGTTTAACAGGAGGTTGTCAGTTTGTTTTACCACCCATTTGGCTCAGTAGAGAAATTTGAAATGTTATCTCATGTTTTATGGCTTGCTGAATCTCTGATGAAAGTGTGTGTGTGTGTTTTGAAGGATCACTGTTCACTTTTGATTAAAGTCAGTCAAAGTGAGTGTGTGTGCATGTGTGTGCCAGGTTGAAAGGTCACTCTTTACTTTTGATGCTGTTTTAAAATGAACTTATGTTTCTCTTGGTGACATCTCCTACTCCACAGCCTGCTCAGACAACAGATCTGTTGAATGTGGAGGGATTCCACTCCCTCCTAACAACACAAAGCTTGATGGGAGGGGAGGGGGAGGAAACACAGTTTAGTTAATGGAGAAAACAGGGACTTGATTTCATTCCTCTCCTGCATAACAACAAAGGTGTACTGCTTTTGCAGTTCAGAACCCTTTCTTTCTAATGACACCAATATGTCTACATGGCTCCTCCCATGCAGCCATAAAAAGAACCAAAATCTAAACCAGCACTCTCTTATGGTTCCCCATGCTTTGCAAACCAACAATACCCAAACACAGCAAAATCAAACTCATCAACCATTGCAAGGCTCTGACAGTTCTGCCATGAACTTATTCCACTTGGGTAAATCCATAACAGACCTCTAACCATTGCTAAGCCCTGTAAGTAAACTGGATTAGCACCACCTCAAACCTGAACAACATAATTCATTGTAGATTATAGAAACCATTCAAGGGGCTGAATTATCAAGTTTACAAAGTAAAGACTCAATTCTAGCAGCATATACAACAAAGGTGTCTGAGTCTGATCAAGGAGTTCTGGAAAATTTGAACCACAGGAAGTATTACAGCATGCAATACCACTGCAAGCTGTAATTCCAGAATTGTTTGAAGATGGGCTGTAATCTGTTGATGCTACACTACCAAGTAACTTATCCACACAAATCATGGCTAAAAGGGGTAAGAATCTTTCTTCAGCGGATTATATGTTAAAAGAAATTATTTAAAAATTATCAGCATCAGCAGACATGTCTCAAATTAAAGGGATGTGTTTTCTTTTGAAATTTTTCACACACCAAACATGTCTCGAGAGCTACTTTCTAAAAAAGCAAAATGACATCCTATAAAACAGAGAACAGTGATGCTCAAAAAGGAGAAGCTTTAAAAAAGAATGACACTATGACAGAAAAGTCACATTTCTTTTCAAATGTAGAAACAAATATTTCACAACCTAATCTACCTGCTATAATAATAATTGGGGAGGGAGGGCACTTAATGAACTTTTGGAAAATTCTGAGTAGGAAGACTATAATACTGGCCCAAAATTAGAAGCCGATTTGGAAGAGAAATCCCCCTCAGAAAAAGGGGACAAATAAGAATCAGTACCACAATGAGCAAAAAAACAAACAAACAAACAAAAAAAACTAGTAAACCAACTCAGGGATCTTAAAAAAGAAATGGCACTAATTAGTAACTTAAAGAATGACTTGTATCAATTGCATGAAATGATTTCCCATGTGGTAGCAAAGGTAAAAAAAAAACAATGTATTATTAGGACAGGGGAAACACAAAAACAAATTTCCCTGTTGTAAGACAGCATGGTTGTAATGCACCACACCTATAAACAGCAAGATGGGCACATAGCAGATTTGAAAAATAAAATGTTGGATTATGAGTCCAGAGCCAGAAGAAAAAATATAAAGGGGTACCAGTAAATGTCTCTCCATCAACAATCTCAGACAGTTTTTTTCTTCCTTCTTGGACTCTATGTCAGATGCAAATAAAATAGAGCTATACAGAGTTCATCATTCACTGAGGAAAAACAAGAGGATGGCCTTCCACTCAGAACAATAATAGTTGAGTTTATCAGATCATCTGATAAAGATCGTCTTATGCAGACAGTCTATAAGAAAAAAAAACAGAATTAGGTGGAGCTATACAGTATACATATCCTTCATGACTTGTCTCATGAAGTAGTGCAAAATGAAAGCAATTTACAGTCCTAAAAACAATGCTTTGGAAGGCCCATATCAAAACTACTTTTGTGCATCCTGCAAAACTGAGTATTTACCTTAATAAGCAAATGATTATATTTGACAATCCTCAAAAAGCTGAAGCTGATTTGTGTATTTTCATGCCTCATATCTTCCCTTCAAGAAACTTAAAATGAAATTTAATGGTGTCAACATGTGGGATATTATTGGACTACATGCTTACAAAATAATTGTCTATATGGGGTTTTACATTTTTTTATGTGGGGAAGAGATGGTGATGCCTTTTCGTCTGCATCAACTGTTAATTTAATTCTGGTGCCAGTCAGCATCCACAGTGGATGCTATAAACTTGGTTATCTATTTTGATATTGGTGTTGAGTTGCAGTTTAGGGTGATTTGGCATTTAGATTACATATGTCACACTTATTCAAAAATGTTTTTAAATATTGGTGGTGGAACAGACTCTAACAGCCACTTTTTAAGGTTTTACGTGAGAAAGGTGAGTTCTCTGTCTTGTTGAACACAATGAGCCTCCTGATATGCATTCAAAACAAAAAAGGGTGACTAACATTTCACCAACTGTCGCACACAATGATGGCCACTTACTTTGTGATGCATGGCAATAACAATAAATAATTTTATGTGGGGGAAAGATGTTCCCCCCCACACCTCCCTTTGTGTGGGGAGGAAATCCCCCACACCACAATCTATTTTTTCTCAACTCCAGGAGGAGCAGACATGGAGGCATGATAAAAAAAAGAGAAAATATCTGTCCCACACACATAGCTGAACCTGGATCCACCGGCTCAGGAGGCAGTGGCTCTAGCCACTAGGCCAAATGGCCAGCTCTGCAGGGCTTGGCTAAACAAATGCTTATATCCTCTTACAGTGAGTGCAGCTCATTTCTACACTCACTGTGACCTACTCGTCAGCATCTTTACCTACTCGCTGTCTGTGTAAGCGGTATTAATGTGTCACTCAAAATGAGCTACTCAATAATACTCACTCACATTACTGTACACCACTTTTTAGCTAGTATATTTATTCAGCCAAAGATGTATTTAAGGGTACAATTGATTTTATTTTTAGTATTATTAAAGATAAATAAGATATGGCTAATGTAACCTCTTTAACAGTAGAGGTGGCAACATAGAATATACATGGTATTCATTCCCCCATTAAAAGGAAAACAATTATTACATATGTTAAACAAGTTCATATAGATATACTGTTTTTATACGAGACCCACTTGAATGATAGAGAGATAATAAAATTTAGATTTAATTTGTTTAAGGAAATATAATTTTCCTCTGGCTCAGCTAAGGGCAGGGATGTTGCCAATTTGATAAATAAGAAACTAAATTTCAAATTTATTTCACAATACAAAGATTAAGAGAAAAAAATAATAATGGTAAAATATCTCATATTGGGTTTAGAATAAATTTTATGATCACTATATGCACCCTTTATGGCACATCATGAATTATTTGGTGCAATAACCCAAGGTTTAATTAATCTGGGTCCAGCTACATTTACTGGTGGTTATAATTTGAATATACTTTTTGATCAAACTTTGGATAAATCCACTAGTCAAGGCAAGGCAAGGCAACGTCTATTTGTATGGTGCCCATTCCCAAAGGCTCACATACAGACAAGTAGGGAGTAAGAAAACATATAGAAATACATATTAAAAACATTAAAAACAAGTACAATATTACAATAAATAAGTTCAGCAGTCACTACACATTTCAGATTAAGTGATTATATAATTATAACAGGGAAGGCCAGAGCAAAAAGGTGAGACTTTAGGTAGTTCTTGAATACCTTAGATGAAGGGGCCTCCTTGATGGCATTGGGAAGTGAATTCCATAGGACAGGGCCAGCAGCAGTTTTTAACCTCATCCTGAGAATTACAAGGAGGCCACTAGAGGAGGAATGGAGAGAGTGGACTGGGATGGCAGGTGTAAGGAGAACAGATGGATAGCTGGAACTGAATCCATGTAAGTCCTTAAAGGTGAGCAAGTCCACCTTGAAGATTATTCTCCACCTGACTGACAACCAGTGCAGTTAATGCAGCATCATGGTCAAATGACAGAACCTCAGGAGATCCATCAGTTACCTGGCAGCTGCATTCTGCATTAGCTGCAGCAGCAAATGGTAGCGCCTGAGACCACAAAATAGAGAGTGTTATTATAATCTAGCCTGGATGTCAGAAAGGCATGTACCAAGGTAGGGAGGTCCTCAGACAGAACTAGGGTCTTGATCCTGGCAATATATCTCAAGTGTTAAAAAACACTTTGAACAAGTGATGACACCTGAGATTCAAATGTTAAACAGTCATCTAGGAACATTGCAAGATCTTGCACTCTAGAGGAAGCCATCAATAGTGTGGACCCCAGGAAAGACTCATTGCCACACTGGAGGCATTTCTAGCACACCTTCAGCCCGATTTCACTACCAGTGCCTCTGTCTTATTGGGGTTCAGTCACAACTAGCAGAGGATATCCAGTCATTGATCTCAGCAAATCAGATGTTCAGCACTTCCACAGCATTTGACGTTCCAGTGGCAAAGTACAAGAACATTTGGGGATCATCTGCATAGCAGTGAAAACCCACATTGTGTTTCCTAATGAGCTCATCCAGGGGCAGCATGTACACTGCAAACAACATCGGTGACAAGACCAATCCCTCAGGCATACCTCATGACAAGAGCTTTGGAGCAATGAGACATTCTCCATCACTACCCGTTGTTTCCTATTGGTAAGACGGGACTCAAACCAGTAGATGACAGTGCTGGCAAGCCCACAGTACTCTCTGAGATGATCAAGCAGCACAAAGTGGTCTACAGTGTCAAAGGCTGAAAAGAAATCAAGGAGAACAATAACTGGACTGTGTCCTTTATCTCCTGCCCTAAGGAGGTAATTGTGCACCTGAACTAATGCTGTTTCAGTGCTATGCTTGGCTTGGAAACCAGACTGGACTGTCTTATAGATGTCAAAGGTCACAAGGTGTTCCTCAAGCTGTTGCACCACAGTCTTCTCAACAACCTTATCTACAAATGGAAAGTTGAAGATAGGTCGATAATTTGCCAAGATGTCCTAGTCGAGAGATGGTTTATTCACAAGGGGCTTCACCAGAGCTTCTTTCAAGGAGTTCAGGAAGACCCTGTCTGACTAAGAACACTGGACAATCAAGGTGAACACTGGACTAATGAAATCATTGCATCCCATTAAGAAACGTGTCAGAACCAGGTCCAGTTCAAAGTACACGTGCTTCAGCTTCAAAGCAACTTCTACAACCTCAGCCATCTCCACTGGTTTAAACTCCCCCCAAACAGGTGGAGTACCTCTGCCACAACCAAGGTGATCACTGCGAGATGCAGTGTGTCTCACTGGTGGAATTCCTTGTCAAATAGAGGATACTCTGTCAAAAAAGAACCAAGCAAACTCATCACACAAAGTGACCGAAAAAGGTTTTTTCAGCTGCAGACAGTCTGGATGTATCAGCCTGTCTATAGTATGAAAAAGCACAGCTGGTCATTTCTTCCCTGCAGCAATCTCCCTGGACAGGAATTCTGCCTTCTTATGATTGATTGCCCCCCGGTATTCACCGTAGTGAGCATGCAGGGACAGTTTGTCCTGCTCTAGCCTGGTTTTCCACCAGCAATACTCCAACTTCCAACTACTACTTATCATCATCTTGAGTTCTCTGTCAAACCAAGGAGACCTCATTATAGAAGATTTAGGTCACACATGGACTGGTGCAGTTGCATCAAGGGCTGCAGACATCACCCTGTTATAGGTGACAACTGCCTCCCTCATGCCCTGCACACATGCAGCATCTAAATTAGATAAGTCAGCTACCATCAGAAGACCCTCAGGGGACAATTCCCTCAAAGGGTGGTAGCTGACTATCTCAGCAGGAGGAGGAGGGCCCTTGGAAGGAGCCCCAGATGAGAACCTCACCATGCAGTGATCAGACCAAATGACCTGATCAAGCTTGAGGTTGGTTACTTCAAGTTCAAGTGAGGACACCAGGTCCAACATGTGGCCATCATGGTGAGTCACGGAAGTAACTTCTTGTGTCAGGCCCAGTGATGACATCATGTAGAAGTGGTTGGAACCAATCCTAGAGGACTCATTGGGGGCCCAGGTCTTGAAGTCCCCCAGCACAAAACATCTAGGGGATGCCAACACCACATCAATGACAAGACCTACCACCTTCTGCAGTAAGTTTCCCCCACCCCAGGAAGGTGGTAAATAAGGAGGATCCTGCAGCCTGCATCCAAAGCACCACACACTGCCACACATTCAAAGGACCTGGTACTTCCCACTGGGTGCACAGTGAAGACAAGTTTGGATCTAAAATAGAGGGCTACTCCCTGCCCTTGCATTCCACCTTAGGGTAGTGCACTACAGAATACCTGGGGGAGATGGCTGCCTCCAAAAGTGGCTCAGCATCATCTCCCACTCAGGTTTCCATGATGCAAGCCAGACTGAAAGTAGAAATTAAGTCCACCATAACTGTGGTCTTAGTTCTGATCAATCTGATTGGTAGGAGCGGTAGCATGTGAGGTTGGTGTCCAAATGATGGTGCTGTCTGAAATGGTGACATGATGTGGGCAAAAGCCTGAAAAGTGAGGGGGCTGGGAGGGTGACTGGATGTGGGGTTGTGGGCGACCCTAGTGACAGGATGTCACTATACGTACATGCGTGTGGGGGAGAAATTGAGCATGGTGAGCAAGGCCTAGGAGGTGGTGGAGGGGATGTAGAGGTTGGCTCTGTAGTTGGCTGCTGAGCTACGCCGTGGTGCCAGGGGCTGGTCTCTGCTTGTGGTGCTGGGGTTCTGGGTTCAGGTCTGGGTCCAGGTGCTACTGCGTTTTTGTTGCACCTGGCCCAAATGTTGTCTATATTTTGCTTTTTTAACCCCTCTGACATGCACTCCCCTGGAATTGAGAATCCTTAAGTAGAGGGGTGCAGAGACGAAGCCTTCCATGTGGGGTGGGAGGGCAGCCCCCCCCACAGAAGTCAAAGTATAGAAATCCCTGGCACTGTTCTTCTGTGCACAGGATATCAGGGTGGTGAAATTGTTTTCACCTCCCTGACATCATAATAATGTGAGTTGCCGTTCAGTGCTCGCTATTTTTACATAGAACTGTAGGAGCTGCAGCCCCTCTGTCTACCTGCCCACTTGATCTGGTGGGACTCCTGAGTATGAGAATCAAACACATCTGGCCTCTCTCCAAGTTCTGTCTAAACCCAGGGGCATCTTTTGCACCTAATCACCCCTATTCTACTCTCCTCCATCAGGCCAAGAGCACCTCACCATCGCTGACCATTTCGGCACCTCCAGATCCTGACCTCATGACAGTGCCAGTTGCTGACATAGGGAGGTCAGTGAAGGGCCAAAGGTCACAAAGCAGTAATGCATCATAGGCTATCCAAGCCTGTCCAAGTCCCTTGCAAATCCCAGATACACCAGAAAACTTTCAATGAATCTCCCAAAGAGACAAGTTCCTTAAAAACAAGGCTTCTACTAAAAAACAATTCACTCACACCCACACACACTTCCTAATACACAGATGATTCTACACTTTCACACCACAAACACAAAATACTACGCTAACTCTAAACCCCACCCCTCACTTTCTCAACATATAATCCTCCCCCTACACCTTCTCCTAACTCTCATAGTATAAATAAAAATGAAAAAAATATCACTCAATTGTTTACAGTTTTTTTTTACATAACACACATTTAATTGATGTATGGCACCCATTACATCCCAATGTTAGGCAATGTACTTTTTTTCTCTCAACCAGGGGGTCTTTCTTTAAATTAGCCTACCTACTCTTCATTAACTTCATGTTTAAACATTTTTCAACATCTGACATTAAAACAATACATATATCAGACAATGTATTTGTTTAGGCAATATTTAATCCTAACAAACAAAAAACAAAAGTACTGCAGTGGAGAATGGATAATGCATTATTAGGAAACCAAGGTTTTATAGATTATATACATGCAATGATTCTAGAATGTTGGCACTTTAATTATGATGGTACACAAAATGTAATTATACTATGGGATGCTTTTAAAGCAAATAATTAAGCTTATATTACATCCTTTGAAATAAAACATAAAAGGGTTCACAAAAATGGTGCTAAAAATTAGAAGGGATAAAATAATTAAATGCATAAATGCAGCTGGGAGAACTCACCTAAGAAGAACAGAAAGAAAGAAAAAATATAGTGCTACAACAATATCTAAACAGTCAAATTGAAAAGGTTATGCACACTATGAAAACACAGCTATATGTAAATGGGGACAAACCAGGGAAAACATTAGCACACATGTTAAAGAAAAATAAAAGTAAAAACACACTAGGTGACATTATAGATGGAGCAGGAAAGTTAGTTATAGCTGACCATGAAATAGGTACAATTTTCTTGGATTACTATAAAACTATCTATAAAAAAATTATACACCCAAACAAATTCCATTAATAAATATTTAGATAGATACTCTGTACCAAAGCTAAACATTGAATATGAACTTTTTAAATTACAGGAAATTGTGGTATATATAAAGAATTTGCCTAGGGAAAATGCATCAAGTAGTGATTGTTTAAATTCACAATTTGTTGCAGCATTTCATGGTATCCTGGCACATTGGATTATGATCATGCTGGCAGTAATTAAAGATACTCAAATAATGCCACCATCTACACAGCAGGCTTTGGTTATTCTTTTACATAAATCTGACAAAAATCCTAGAGAACCAGAAAATTATAGACCTGTTGCCTTATTAAACACAAATTCAAAAATGCATGGGACAGACATAAGGCAATTCTAGTGGGGGTTAGGAAGAAATAGGCTGTTGGTTAACTAGGAACTGCAGCTTATCCTGTAGGCAGGGAATTGGGAAGACTAGGTAAGCCAAGTAGTCCTTATTTGACGTCAAAGTCTATATTTCTATGTTTCTAAATTACAAGATTATAGCTAAACTATTAATTAAATGAATCAAAGGGCATATTACCAGAATAGTATATTATAATTAAACTGGATTTATTAAGGGAAGGACTATATTTGAGGGGCTACAAGGAATTGAATTAATAATTGAAAAACATGCACCATCTAAACAACAGTCTTTATTAATAGCTCTTGGTGCTTCCAAAGACTTTGCTGTATTAAGCTGTGAATTTATGTTGTCCTGTTTTACATACCTTAAATTACCATATCAGTACACTAATATAATAAAAGCTTTTCATAGTCAACCAATGGCAATATTCAAAATGAATCAGATATTTACTTCTCCTTAATTAATGACAAATGGTGTTAGACAAGATTGTCCGTTATTAATAATTATTTTCATATTGGCACTGGAACTGTTATTACAGTATATTATAGCCAATAAATTAATTACAGGTTTGTCCATAGGAACAAAAGTAGTTAAAATAAATACTTATGTCAATGATGTCAGTTTTGCTACTGAGCAACCCCAAGATAATCCTTCCCAGCTGTATTAAAAGAAAAAGTAAAAATATTCCCAATTATCAGGCTGTATTATTAATAAATCTAAGACAGCAATATTACCATTAATACCTCTTTCACAAAAGACTTTGTTACTTACTAAACACATTGTCAAGCAAAACTATTTTAAATAGTGAGGCATAATACTAACAAATAGTTCTGTATGTATACTTAAATTAAATGCACAAAACACTATAAATAAAGTTAAAACTTTACTTGATGACTGGCAACATTTTTCACTCTCACTATGGGGCTGGGTGGAGACCCTGAAAATGATGATTCTTACCCATTAAACATTTGTATATCAATCTAATGTCACAATCATACCAAAGGATACTTTAAAAACTTTGCATGTTATTTTTTCACAATTCTCATGTAGAGGGGACACAACACATATCACATGGAACATAAACACTATGTTAAAGAATAAGGAGAGACATGGTTGACCAGATCCAAACTTGTACTATCAGGCTGCCAGAATAACACAATTTTGGAAATATTTAAGTAATATAGCTAAACAAGACTATTTTGTTATGCTCCTATGGAATGCATAATTACAGAATTACAAAACAGTTATACCAGTAAGTACAAGTCATTTCATTTTTTTCCAGAGAAGTTTACCAAGAGCAATCCAGTGGTCATTAAGGAATTAGCTCAGATTTTTAAAAATCAAATCATCTAGGGCATTTATATACCTTATTGTCAAATGGTTTAGACATACACAAGTATAACAAATATGATCAGTTTCCAGTAATTCAGACGATAAATAATACAGGGGTCTTCTTTTGGTGTGACATAAATTCTGAAGGCTTATTAACATTAGAACAATTTTTAACTACATTTGAAATGCTGCAGCTGGACTAACTCCAGATCAAAAATTTACGTAATAATCTGTTTGAGAATTTAAATACAAATAATTTTGTATGAAACAATAAATGCTGTAGCCATAATATTTACATTCTAATAAATAATCAGTAAGTGTACAAGCCCTTAAGGAAGTTAAATGAGCATCAAGTAGAAAATTGTAAAAAAAAAAATACAGAGATCTTGGAATAAAGAAAGTATAATTACAAGTAAAGATATTAAATGACAGCCGGCCCAATGGCACTGAGGTCTGAGGTGCTGGACACCTTACCTCACATCACACTGGTGACCCATGTTCGAGAATGAACACAAGCAGCCAGGGAGGCTGCAGGGAATACAAGGATTGAGCATCCAATGGACTGCTCTCCTTCTCCATGGAGGGGGATCGCCAGTGGTCGGCATTTCACTAGCCTCTAGTTGAGACTGGGGACAGTGCGCCAACGTTGTAGAAAGGGTAAGAGATGGGACAGACACAAGAAGGGAGTGAATCAAAATGCTTGTGCATTTTTTCTGTAGGTATCATTGCATGCCTCATCTCCTAGGGAGAAAACCAGGAAATGGATGACACCACAAATGATGGAGGGCATATCACAGGCTTCTCTCCTGGCAAGCCACGGCACTGGCCACACGAGATCTGGTCTGTGGTGGGGGTTGGGGAACCCTGCCGTCCCCATTGGGGAAGTAAACCCTGCAGGTAGGGGTCAGTGCCAGATGGTGGAAACTGTGAGATGGGGATGGGGGCTCCCTCTGGAGGAAAGAGGGCCATAGCATCAAGGAGGAGAAATAGCTTGAAAAAAATAGATATTAACTGGCAACAAATATATTGTAACACAAACTTTTCAGATCTGCTAAAATCAAGTCAATACAAATAAAATTAATTAGTAAGGCATACTTTACACCACATTGCCTATTTAAAATGTTATAGAAGAAGATGTACCATTGGCAGGGTGAAACCCCATCAGCAAAATCCCCCACAGCGACATTTTTGACAAGTTTCAAAAATTTCACTGTGGGGGACCAGCCAGCAAAATGTCACCCTTTCACCGAGTTTTGCCCCCTGTTCGAGTTAACTCCAACTCAGAGTCAACAATCTATAGAAGGGGGTGCTGCAGGGGGGGTAGTGCAGCCTCCCCCATAGAAAACTAGACTGATGTCTGACAGGTGAAATTTTACCTGTCGACATCAAGGATGTCTCAATGCCAAACATCAACAACAATGTTTTTGCGTCGGTATAGGTACACCATATAAGATTGGTTCAGGTCAAAAACTGCTAAACACTAATAATGCAGTTCAACACAGTGCAAGCAAAACAACGCTGGGAAAGACAGCATTCAGGAATAAATGCAAAACCAAATCACATGCTTATCCCACCAAGCAGCTCTGCATACCCCACCTCACCCACAAACTCACAACAGACAACTAGCAACCAAGGAAGGGGATCTACAATGCTCCCAACATCCCCTAATACATATATATAATCAACTCCAGGAGGGGACAAACTTGGGGAGGGGGAAGAAAATCAGTATGGGGGCAGATTTTCTAGCTGGCACAAAAGTTGGTGACAGGACAAGCAAGGGACTGGCACAACATGGAAACCTTCCAAAAAAGAAGCATGCAGAAACTTGAAAAATGGTCAGGGGTTTGGCAGTTGAAATTCAATGCAAGGAAGTGCAAGATAATGCATATTGGGCACCAAAACCCTGTCACAATATATCAGTTGGGGGGGTGAGGATATAGCATGCACCAAGCAGGTTATCAAGGCAGGAAAACAGTGTGACAAGGCAGCAGGTAAAGCAAATAGGATGCTGGCTTGCATAGGCAGGGGCATCACCAGCAGGGAAAGGGAGGTCATAATTCCACTATACAAGACACTAGTGAGGCCCCACCTGGAGTACACTGTACAGTTCTGGAGACCTTACATATGTAAGGACATAGACAGGGTAGAGAAGGTTCAGATAGGTTCAACAAAGATGGTGCATGGATTGCATCACAAGTCCTGTGAGGACAGGTTGAAGGAATTGAACATGTACTCCCTAGAGGAAAGGAGGGAGAGAGGGGATATGATAGAGACATACAAGCATCTTACAGGGAGGAACAGGGTGCAGGAATACACTATTTTTAAGCAAAAAAGATGTTCCAGGACTAGAGGGCATGGGATGAAGTTGGAGGGAGGAAAATTCAGAGGAAGCGTGAGGAAGAATTTCTTCACAGAGCGAGTAGTGGACAAGTGGAACACCCTGCCAGAAGAAGTGGTGGGGGCTGAAACAATCACAGGATTTAAGAATGCATGGGATAGACATAAAGGAATTCTGGAGGTCAGGGTAAAGGGGCAACAGACTTCTTGGAAAACATAAACTGAACTTACAAGCTCAAATGGGCAGACTGGTTGGGCCATAGGGCCCTTATCTGCAGACACTGTCTATGTATCTATGTATGTATCTATGTATGCAGATATACAACAAGCTAAAAACATAGGCACGTGCACTGCAGGGCCCATACTTGAATCACTGTCACCTCAAGATGCACTGCCTATCAGGACCTGTGATTCTAACCTCTGAGCCATGAGGTCAGTGTGACTCAACACCCAACAGCTGTGTACTAAGAGAGGTTAATGAGAGTAAACATAGCTACTGGTACACCGCTGTAATGTCCAGCACTATTGTTTCCCTGTAGCAAATTTAACTTGCACTCTTTTCTCTACATGGTATTTACCATGTTGTTATCGGCTATGTGCTCTTGACCGTCTACCTATAAGAATACTCCTTCATGCTTGATAAATTGCTTACAGTATGGTACTTTATTTAACCAAGTATGGACTTGTCCCAAGACTAAACAAGTATGGTTAAAAACTAAAGATCAAATAAACTTAATTTGAGGCAATAAAATACTATTCTCTTTTGAAATATGTATATTAAAATATTTCTTGACATTACATTTTAGTAAGCAATAAAAAGTGATTTTGGCTCTACTCTATGTGACCACTAAAAGAGTACTCTTGAAGTTTTGAAACAATCCAGAAGTTCCAAATTTGGACTTACACAAATGGCAAAACAATTTAAAGAGCGTATTAACTTGTGAACAACTGTTTATGAATGATTGTAATGTGCATGATTATAAAAGTGCTGCATGGAGAGAGATAATAAACATGTTACCATTCCACAACTAATTTAAGACATGGTGTGTGTGTGTGTGTGTGTGTGTGTGTGTGTGTGTGTGTGTGCACGCGCGCATGCATGTGTGTGTGTGTGTTTTATAACTTATATCTATTTTGAGATAAAATTACAATTTATGTAATATATAGCTTTGTATATATTATAGTGGAGCAGTCGCGCCACTATAGTTAGGGTTCAGTTGTCACTTCTATATTAAACTCAAAACTTTGCACGTCAATAACTTTGGACCCATTTAACAGATTTGCCTGAAATTTGGTATGCATAGTGGGGAATAGCAGATCTCTTGATTTACCAAATTCTGTTTCTGTCAGGTGTATGGTCTTTGCGCAGCAAAATGCTGAAAAATGCAAAATTATCCATTTTTGGAGGCTACTTTTGGTATTTTGGATGTG
This sequence comes from Neoceratodus forsteri, assembly GCA_016271365.2. NCBI lineage: Eukaryota > Metazoa > Chordata > Ceratodontiformes > Ceratodontidae > Neoceratodus > Neoceratodus forsteri. Next base: position 1,175,861,906 of record CM057458.1, read on the forward strand.
GCCCTGAGTGGCCATCATGTGGTGTTCTGCTCTGTGAGATGGCTCCCTTGAAAGAGTTTGGTGGCTGAGCATGCCGCTTTTCATTTGGTGAAAAAATATTAGGGCATTCAAAAGTCATGCCAGTTTTAATTTCCCATTATAGGTCAATGGGAAAATTTATATTTATGTTTTGTGAACAAAGAATGGTGTTCTGGCCATCTGGTCCCACCTGGCGATCAAAGAATTTGCAGCATCATGGTTCAAGAATCTTTGTCCCCAATAATTTTCAAAATTCTTTTATCATGAGGTCCGCCATCTTGTTTTTTGTTTTCTGATTGGAAAAACATAAATATCTCGGCTCAGGGGTCACTCCTGAAGTAAAACTTGGATGGGTTTTACTCAGGGGGCTCCGATCTATCAAGCCATGTCTTTGGTTTCATACAATTCAGTCAGCAAATGGAGTTACAATCTTTTAAAATCTTTGTTTGCAGCTTGCTAACGATCTTTGATTGAGAGCATGCAAATTCTTTGATCGAGAGAGTCTTTGATCGTGATCATGCACCGTGACCTAAATATACAAATACCTTGGCTTAGGGGTGGGCTAGGGACACAAATGATGGTGGGGTTTGATCAGTTGGCTTTGTTCTATTGAGGCATGCCGTTGATTCCATTTAAATCTGTCAAAAAATAGGGTTTCACTATTTTTTATTCTTTGGTCATGAGCATGCGATTTCTTTGATTGCAAGCCTCAAATTCTTTCATTGTGAAATTCTTTGGTTGTGATCATGCATCACGAGTGAGGGATGAAATGGCCAGATTAAAAAATCAATTTTCCCAGCCCAGGGGCATCCTAGGAAGACAAATGAGGGTGGGTTTTACTCAGGGGGCTTCATTCTGATGAACCATGCTGGTGGTTTACTGCAATTCTTTGTATTTTTTAAATTACAGCAGATTTTATTCTTTGATCATGACCATGCAAATTCTTTGATCGTGAGCCTGCAAATTCTTTGATCACAAGATTCTTTGCTCGTGATCATGCACTGCAGGGGAGGGACGAGATGGCCAGATTAAAAAATCTATTTTCTCAGCCCAGGGGTGCCCTAGGAAGTTAAATGAGAGTGGATTCTACTCAAGGGGCTTTGTTTTGTTGAACCACGGCCATGGTTTACCAGAATTACTTCAATTTCTTAATTTATACCATTTTTTATTCTTTGTTCATGAGCCTGCAAATTCTTTGATCGTGAGCCTGCAAATTCTTTGATCGTGAGATTCTTTGATCGCCATCTTTGATTGTGAGTGAGGGAAAAGATGGCCAGATTTTGTATAATAGAATAGAGCTAGGACCAATGACCCCAATGTGCACCCCGATGCCCGGTTGGGGGTGGGGCTGGGGGGGTCCTAGTGGGTCTTTCAAACCTAACCCCAAATTTCCTTGCTTTTGTTGCTGTGGAACAACCCTAAATAATGCATTAAATGGATTTTTTTGCCTCTAATTTCCCTTCTTTTTGAGAATGAGGATGATAAATAGTGAATGTAATGTAGTGGCTGGAGTGTGGGCCCCCCTCACCTCATGATGTCTCGTCACATAGTAACAGGAACAGTAACACAAATGCAAGCACCAACCGTTACAGACATGGTAACACAAATGTAAATAGTTAAGTAAATGTTACTAGAAACACAAACGCAAAGTGACGCCGAAGCAAATAGAGATGCAAATGGACATGCAAGCATGTACGAAAACACAACTGGTAATGTGAACAGTGACAGCAGCAGTATTTTAAATGCAAATGTTAAGTGTTACAGCAAAAAGAATGCCAAAGGGAACAGAAACAAACGTGAACGCAAGCGTACACTTAAACGCAAACTGTAATGCGCATGGGCATGGTACCACAATTGTAAATGCAAATGGTAAAGTTTACATGAAGAATAACAGCAAAGGAAACAGAAATGGAAATGGGAACAGAAGCGTGTATGGAAACGCAAACCATAACATGCACGGGCACAGTACTACAATTGTAAATGCAAATGGTAACGGTAACAGCAACAATAATGGCAAAGGAAACAGAAATGCAAAAGGAAATGCAAGCGCATATGGAAACGCAAACTGTAAGGCACATGGGCACAGTAACGCAACTGCAAACGCAAATGGTAATAGTAACAGCACAGAAGATACAAAACAAAAGACAAACGCAAACACAAACCAAAAGGCTGCTGGAAACACAAATGGCAATGTGCACGCTGATGGAAACCAAAACACAAACAGTAGTGGAAACACAAACGGTAACAGTAATGCAAACGCAAGCACAAATGAGAACGCAAAGGATAATGCACATGGTGGCATACATGGGAAGAGTAACGCAAATGGGTATGGAAACACAAGTGGTAACGTTAAGTGTAACAGTAACGTAAGGGCACACCCTGTTTTTGCCCAACAGGTGCATAGAGAAACACAGTGTGTACAAAAATGTATACATAATAATGTTCCTCAGAGCAGAAAATGAGCTGTTGGAAGACTAAATTGCTTATATCTCAGGAACCATACGAAGTATAAAAAAAAAATCACATGAATCATGATTTTCCTGGCTATATTTTCACTGAACACGTGGCCATAGGCTACGCATCCTGGTGATGAAAATTCCATATTTCGCACCGTTTCTGAGATACGAGCCCTGAAAGGTGGGGTGGATGCCACCAGGTTATTCTATAGGACAAAATGCCAATTTTGGAGTACTGTAACTTTGCAGCCATGCAATATTTTTTCACCAAGCCACCAAAAGGCACATCTGTGAGATGTTTGCTGCCTTTCCTCCAAATTTCAGCTCAAAAGACCAAACCATTCTTTTGCAACAGGGTGGCGAAGAATTGCTGTCATTTTGTCCATAGTCTGGAAAAGTAGTGTCGTGATTTGCGAAAGCTTTCGCAAAAAATTTACGAAAGTGTCGCAGGTGTGACACTACTTTGCAACACTACTTTTTCCAGAAATTTGAAAAACATATTTCTGGGGTGTTTAACCCAAAAATAAAGACATGCCTAGCATCCTCAGGGCTCGACTAGGTAAACACAAAAAGAATTGTGTCCCTAGATAGTCCCAATTTTAAATGTCAAGCATTTTTCTGATCACCAACTTAAAACAAAATGGCAGATTTGAGACACTACTAGGGCCACTTGCGACACTAAAAAGTGCATTTGCAACACTGTCGAGCTTTTTGTTAACTTTTCCCATTGACTTATAATGGGAAATTGTTTTTTGAATAACTTTTGAACCGTTCAATATTTTTTCACAAAATCTTCAAAAGGCACATCAAGGACCCCGGCCACACATTCTGTGTAGTTTTCGGACTGGTCATGCAAACCATGTGACCTGTACGTGAGAGCAAAGAATTCACAAAAAAACATAATTGCACTTTTGGTTGTTGCTTAATAACTCTGCAGCCATGTATCTGACTGGTACGACAGTTGGCAGATCCCAATATCTACTCTGCCCAATCATGCATACCAAATTTCAGGCAAATCTGTTGAATGGTGACAAAGTTATTAAGGTGCAAAATGTCACCCTTTAACCTTAAAAGTGCTACTCAACCTTAACTATGGTAGCATTACCATACTACCATAATATAAATATATATATATATATATATATACACACACACATATACAGTATATACACTATATATATATATATATATATATATATATATATATATATATATATATATATATATATATATATATATATATACACACACACACACACATATACATACACACAATAGGGGAAAAGGAATAACCATCCAAATAAATAGCAAATAAACAGTGTTATTTTCACAGGCATTGAATAACAGGTTGCTGACATAGACAGTGCAGTATACGGATAACAATATGCTTACTCTCTCTGGGTCAGCACCTGATATTCCAACATTTGTTTTGTCAGCAAGGTATACATCCCTATCATGACAATTCCACAGTACCCGACACTACAGCGACAACAGCATCAGGCTGCCATAGTGTTGGTGCAGGTCCCCATCACTGCATTCGGTGTATTTCACCCCCTCCTCAAAACCACTCCAACTCATAGTTGGTGATTTTAGTAGTGAAGAATGCTGGGGGCAGAGCCCCCACATGGGGTGGGGTTCGGAGGCAAAGCCCCCAGAAGAAAGCATTCTTTTCTGTCACTCCCTTGTGTCGACAATGAAATGCGGTCAACATAAGGGTGTCATTTTGACAGTGGTCGACAAAAATTTTGTTGACCAATCATCACAAATCCCATCAAGAAACCACCACACAGGGACCACAACAGACAGAACTCATTTCAATAAAGCCCATCAATGCAAAATACTTTTCAGCTATGAACAATGTCTGAAAACCATTGGAACTCCATAAATGCCTTCTACCTGCAGATGCCGCAATTGTAACACACGGACTACAAAGTGCTATACTGAAGTCCAAAAACTGAAAACAACAAGCATGTAATAAGCATAGCACAGGCTACAAAACATAGAGAACCATAAATGCAAAATAAAAAGAAATAACAAAGTACCTCCCCAAACCCCCTAAAATTATATAAAACACACTTAGCTCTGTTTTGCACTACTGTACTAGGCTATGCCCCTCAAACCAAAAGCAACGAAATACAGCCAATGCATGATGAAACAGTAACAAAACCAATGACAATGCATACAGCATACCTTTTCAACTCTTATCAACCAATAATAAACTACACTCATTTCATTAATGGCAGACATCTTTCACAAATCAATGCAAAGAAAACGAACAATACCAAAAGATAAAATAACTCCAAACCTAACTGAAACAGCACCTTACAAAATAAGACAATGTAAAAACTAAGAGCCCTGTTGTATAAATCGCATACATGATGGTTGACTTTTTTTTTGCACCTTGGTTAATAAAGCTGCATGTTGCACTGAGAATATTTCAGAGTCCAGGCTTTCTTTGATATCACTGTAGTACTGTCTTGAAGAGAGTTTGCATAGAAGTGCATAATGCGATTTTCATTATCCCAGTTATATGGCTACAATGCATTTGTCTTTTTAATTGTAAATGTTGGTACAGTGGTGGGTCAGAAAGAACAGATCACACAAACATATTCTGGACTTTTATTCTAGCCACACAATTTTGGCTACACTAGAAAATTAAATCTGAGTGGCTGTTTTCACACCCCTGACTAATTACAGCATCTACTGTAAGAGGAGTAATGTAGCTGCTGTGTTAAATAAATGGAGCATCTTAGTTTTATTTACACATTGAAATCTTTCCTCCATTTTGCACAGCTAAAATAATAAACAACTAAATTAATAATAGAAGCTAATAAGAGCACAAAATAATAAAAAAGACACTACCTGAAAGTCAAGTATTGTTCTGTTTTAGCAGTGACTCTCAGACTGATATTATTCTGTATAACAACAGCTTAAGGGCCAGATATTCAAAGGTTTGCCCAGGGGCTAAATTAGCACTGCCCATCGGGCAAAATTTGCCTGGAGCAAAACCATATCTATATTCAAAGGGAAATAGCCTGGTGCAAAACCAGCTGAATATAGCAAGCTAAGGAAGCCGGGCAAATAGGCCGAGGAGTGCAGGGCAAAAATTGCCTGGGATTAAGACAGCACTGAATATAGCAGATAAGACAGCACTGAAAATAGCAATCAAACAGAGGCAGTGCAAACACCCACAGAAGCAAAGTGTTAGAGGTGTAAGCAGCGAACACAGGAAAGCAAATCAGCCCTGCTAGACATAACTGCAGTACTAGTGAAAGGCATGGAATAACCTGAACCCAGAAGTGAAACCAGAATACCACAGAACACTGTCAAATCCTGACTCTCCCCCAAAAAGACACAGGACACAGGAATGTCAAGCATAACATAGTATAATTAAAAAAGGGAACAGATAAGGCACAAAGGCAACAAGAACAAATACACAGTAAAACAAAGCAAAACACAGCAGAATACAGTATGCAAAAGTGGGGTACAAGAAAAACACAATGAAAGGGAAAAGGGCAGGCCTAACAAAGGGACTGAAAACAATGGGGAAATTAGGAACAGTAGAAAAAGGTTATCGTGAAACATATGTACAATGCAATGGGGAGAGGGATATGGACATAGGAAGGCATGGAGGGAAACAGGATGGCAGACATAGGGCTAGGGACAGTGGGCCTGGGACAGGAAGGAGGATAACAGTAGGAGGTAGGACTTAGGGGCGGGCAGGTGCTGGCAGACGTTCATCTAGGATGGCTGCCACTCATCTTATTTCTGCTATCATAACAGCCTGCTGTTCTATTAGTGTCTGCTGTTGGTGCACCACCCTCCTCAGCAGTTGATCCCGGCTCTCATCCTCCTCTGGACGGGTGGCCCACAGTGATGCCTGACATGGACCTACAGGAGACAGAGGGACCATATCAGGACATGATGATGACACAAAGGCACCATGTACCACCACATGGTGGACAGCATGCCCCAACAACCATGCCCATGTGCCAGTACAGAACAAACCACAACGCACACTAACATGTGCCTGCAGGACAAGGCAGTATGTAACAGGCAGCATGCAACACCCCAATGTACATGGATATGCATAGATGGATGCTGAGAAGGCTAACACAGTGGAATCCAGCCAGCACAGTGGTGTGCAGACTATAACAGTGCAAACAGACAGCCACCCCCTGAGATGCGAACGACAAGTGGACACTGAATTACATGCACATGGGATGACACATGGTGGGACATGCTGCCCATAGTCACACTACTATGATACACAACACAGATTACATCCCCTGGAGAAGGTGCCACAGCCCCACCCAGGTGTGTAAACAGACATGCCCATCCCATACCCCCCCAACAGTGGCCCACCCTCACTGGTGCCCCCCCCAACTGTAGAGACCCAGCCAAAATGCCACCCACAATGCTACAACACAGCAGCTGTACAAATGATGTCAGGAAGCCCTGAACAGGTGGGTGATTGACATAAGTGCGGAACAGTGGCAAACGACACAGATAGAGACTCGACATGGACCACAGAGAGCAAATGACCACAGATGACAACGACACTGGCAACAGTACAGTAGGGACTGCAGAACAGGTAACCAAGCAGTACATAGACAGGGAAAGTGCCAATGCCCACCCACACCCATGGCCACAACAGAAGGATGATGAGCTCACACTGGTGAAGAGCATGGCATGGGGCTGTGCCACCACCCAAAGTAGTAGCACCTTAAAGGTGCACATGCAAGAAGACACACACATGTGAAACGGACACAGGCCATGGTCTACCAGTGGCAGGGCAGTGGTAGGCCAATGATATGCACAGGACAGTGTTACCCTGGTGGCCAAGGCATGGCGAGGCACACACCCACACTTGTGGGAGCAGCTTCTGCCATAGGGTATGACACCCAGCACACCATGCTACCACAGAACAACCCTGCAGCACACCTGCATAACCTATACACAAATACCATGCACTGCAGGGACTGAGGACAGCACCCTGTAGGGGACAATGGCCCCACAACAGAGCTGGAGCCAACAAGCAGGGATGTAGCCAGGGTGATCACAGCTGCACACCATGTGGACACACTGCTATCTCACTCGCCATCGTTAGGGTGAGCTACCCCACCCTGGAGTGTAGCCAGATACTATACAAACGTACATCAGGACTGTGTATGTTGCCACCAGTGGCATAAGAAATACAACTCATGAAACACATGACAATGGGAGCTGCCCTGCATGGGTAAATACAAAGCCATGCATAGCACCCCAAGACACTCACAGACCAGCCCACAACCTGTACAGTTGTATTGTCCATGGGAGACAAAGACAGTCATAGTGACCAGTACCCCTAGCGTAGACCCCAATGAATGAAATCACAGAAAGGTACAACAGTGTCTTTGTTAGGCATCATGGAAAAAGGAAGCAGGTCAGTGCCTATTTGCTACCCTCCAAAATAAAATAGCACACGCCACAACAGGCACACATGACATGCACAGCCACACAGGCCTGTGTGGCACCATAGGCCCAGAGGCTCCCCCCCACCAACAGCCCCTGTGCATGTACGCCATGGAGGTCAGACAAGGGCACACAGTAACATACCAGTGTCCACACTATAATGGCATTACACTGGTTGGGAGATACAGGCACCACATGACACTATGACCCCTGTTCGCCATAGTGTGAATAGCTCTGGCAGGCACTAACAACATGTCCTGCATAGATACTGACACACCGTACATGGTACTGCGAATGAGACATGCCATGAGAAGTGGAGAACAGTGTTGCCATGGCAGACAGGACAACAGCAGCAGCAGAAACAGCTAGCACAACAGGCTGACCCCAGTAATCCCCACCCCAGGCATGATGATTGCCTACGGCCATGCACAGACCTACTGCATCCTGCCACAATGGGACATGAGAGCAACATGTTGCACATGACAGTACAAGGCAGATAGCAGTGCATATGGCAGTAATGGCAACAATACATCAGACATAGAACCAGTCATGTCACAGGCTTCGCAGCAGAAGGCAAGGCACTGGAGGCACAGAAGACAACACAAATGCACGCAGCCAGCATAGCAGGCCCCACTGATGTAACGGTCATGGGTGCACTGCATGGTGCCACTGGTGCCGAGCATCCAGTGCCCCCAGCACAAAAGTTAAGTGTGAACACTGTAGCCCCCAGGTGGATGTACATATTGTAGCCACACAGCTAAGGGGTCCCTCCAAGTGAGCACCCTGGAATCCAAATGCAACACAGCTAAATCACATCAGGCCTGGATTACCCAGCCAACTGTGCCACGACACCAGACACAGCACTCCAATGCCTGCAGTGGCAATCCAGACAATAGTAGAAAAGCACAATGGCACACAGTACTCGCGCCAACACACTCCCGGTCCCATCACTGCTTCCGCTCTGCGCTGCGCCATGGGAGGCACCCTGCACCTGTCTGTGGATGGCCTCTGGTCGGCCTGCAGCTCACCTCTCGTGTCTCCAGTGTGGTCCCTGTGCTCTGCAGTGGGAAGATGGTACAGCAGCATTACTACAATGTCAGTCACCATGGTACGCTAAAGACCACCCTGGACCCTGGTGGCATATCACAACACCTGCATAACTGGCACACAGGCCAAGTGCACCACCAAAGCCATGCCAAGCATGACACGGGTCAGTGCAGACTGCACAGTGCATGGCCAATGTGTGCCTGACAATGCCATCCTGTACACACAATCTGCAACAGCTCCCCCTCCATCACATGTACACAGCCCTCTGGATGGTACACCCTCACACACAAGGCAGACTGTAAGCAGAGGAGTCCCCAACCCGTAATGGGGGAACACAAGTATTGAATCCCTCAACAAGAGATGTGGACACACAGAAACAACCCAGTGGCATACAACATCCCAAAGGCTACAGATAGAATGACAATGATGACAGAAAGGCATATGGCATGTGACATACACACAGCATTATTACACACAACTGAGTACAGTACGTGTGAGTCTGCAGCAAAGCAGGGCACCAATGCCAAGGACCTGTTGCCCGAGCCACTGGCCAGTGTCATGGCACAGACACAGTAGTGATGGTGCAGTGAACCACACCCAGACACATGCCCCTCAACAGTACCACATTCTGAAGAACGCTCCTCAGTGTACGTCACAGAAGCACCCTGTACCACATTGTGAGGACTCAACACATATGCAGTGGACACATACGAAAGCACAGAGCCATAGTAAATGGTGCAAACCATATACCATACAATGGAATAACAGACCCCGGGAACATAAGTGCAAACATGGTGACAGTGTTTGGAGCAGTGTAGGTGTAGCTATGTGTCAGTGATCCAGAGTTGTCCCACACATGCCGCATAGTGAGAGCCAATGTAGCAGAAGTGGGTGTGATATGGTTGGGATGTTGGCCCAGACAACACACCAACCACACACTGTGGTTGTACAGAGTAGGCACAGCTGCACGCTGCCCCCTGGCAGCATGGCAGAACACATTGGATGTGGCAGGGGGCCAGGTGTCGTGTGTCCATGCCACCACAATAGGTGGTAAGGGGCAGTGTGCCACCACAGTGCAGGACATTGCAGACAACACTCCCAAGATGCTTTGTCCCCCTGGCCCACACAGTACACACACACACAACTGATTAGAGGTCCTCATGGCATAAGACCAACATATCGGAGTACTATTTAAAGTGTAGTCTTGAACAGGTAGCGACTGTTAAAATGGCAGTGGGATTTAAACCCATTTCCAAGAGTGACCTGAGTTGCATATTGTTACACAAGGTGCACAACAGTTAATGCATGGTAGATTCTAGCTGGACCCCACCAGCACAGCAACACAGTCCCCTCGATGGTATGTCAATGGGGCATGACACACACACACACACACACACACACACACACACACACACACACATTACAAGCACACCACCCAACACACATCCCCATCACCCATTACAGCACCATGGTGAGAGTCATCACTTACCTGGCACAGGCACAGTCCCCTCCTGAACCATCGTCCTGCATCATTCCAGCAGTGGGTGCTGCCTGCGCCTGATGTCCACATATTGGTGGCGGCATCTTCGCCATCACGGGGTATACCCGTGATTGCTGTGAGGCGACAGGCAATTGAAGCCCAGACCTGGCTACGGGGACGGTCACCCTCCCGGACCGGTCTAAATAGGCACCGATGGCGCTGTTCAGTTAGCTGAACTAGGTTGGCCATCTCCACCTCATCCCAATGCCTGTCATGGCCCACCACTGCCCTCTGCCTACGTCTCCCAGACATGGCTAATATGAGAGGGGGGGGAAGATAGTGCTCCACTGGTAACTGACTGGCCACACACCCTGACACTCCCAAGCACTTCAGTCTAGCGCCGTGCAGAAGTATGCCGTAGCGCCACACTAACCGGAAGTATTCGTAATGGCATGCACGACCCTGCCATGCCCCCGTGCAGACGTTCCAGGCATGCGTAGTGGCAGCGTCCTAACATGGTTAGCGCAGCACCAAGGCACAATAGCGCAGACCTCTTAGTGCAGACTGCCCCACCCCATGCATGTGCCATATCTGCGCTATGCCACAGTAGCACAGTGCTATCACTACAGCACGGCGCTAAGCATAGCCGAGATAGTCCGGCGCTATATGGTTTGCCCTGCGCTAAACACTTCGCCCGGCACTAGCATCTGCCATATTTAAACAGAATATGCAAATGATGGTCATTGTGTATGCATGGTGCTAACAAGGACATTAGCATATCATTTTCATCCCATTAGCATGCTTAACAGGCTTGTTTTCCCGACTGTGCTATATAAGGGCTAAATAAGCCCCCCCGTGTTGCTAATCGGTAATACATGTTGTTGTGTGAGTACTGCTGCAGCACAGGATGTCAATGGAACACTCAGAGAGTCAGCCAGGTATGTACTGCATGTGGAAGGCCAGAGGTAATATTCAAGGGACACAACAGTAGGTTTGTGATGTGGTTTATGTTGACTGGGTGCATACCTCTCAACCTCATGCCTCGTGAATCAGGGACAAGGCTTTAAAAAATCAGGGACAAAGACCCCAAATCAGTGACACATCTTAAAAACTGGTACTATTCAGTCAGAAAGCTGACAGAGTAAAGGGATTTGTGTTAAGATGCATTTTCTGAAGAAGAAGAAGTTTGTTACTTTAATGTTTGACATTATTTTGTGCTTTTAATCCCCACTGTTCTGTCACAAAAATACAAATTTTATGCGGGACAGAGGAAAAGTTTGAGGCTAAATCAGGGACATCCCTGAAAATCAGGGACAGTTGAGAGGTATGACTGGGTGCCTAGTGCCAAGCACAACCTGGCCATACCTCCCAATCTTATGTCCCTCAAATGTGGAACACTACTTCTTAATATGTGAAACACATGAGCAAAATGTGGAACACGTTTACAAACTGCACCTCAAAGGCCCAGAACACTGTAAAACAATTTGCAATCCTAACAGGAGGTCAGCTAGTAACTGAGCAATATATGTTCTGCATCACTCACTGTGGAATAGTGCCTTACAGTGATACCACTGAATGTGGGACAACTCCTCACAATGTTGAACAGCATGCTGTTGTGCCGTATCATGAGGACTATTCCTGGTATTGTGGTACACTGCAGAGGTATGGACCAGGGGGAAGGGGATACAGAGGACTGCTAACTGACTGTGTCCTGGATAAGGCTGCTGTTCATGAATGTCCTGTGTAGTCACCATGCTGATAACAGTTGGGCGTCCCCATGTCATGTGTGCATGGCTTGATACCACTGGCCGATGGCAGACATCCAGGTCAGGGCTGTAACACATGTCCACTCCGTCTGTTGGATGGTCCGGACTGCTCAAGGTGTATGCACTGCCACTGAGGGGTTCTCAGTCACTGTGACCTTGGGAGCACACATGCTCGAGGTGACAGAACACAGGTTGTGTACAACTGTTGCATCATGTATGTGATGTTTTGTATAGCTATCGTATGTCACATGTGTGCAGTGTGTTACTCTGCACTGTGTTCCATACTGACACCGACATGTGATGTTTCAAGCGGTTTGAGACTACTGACACCACTGCAGTACTGTGAGGACAGTAACACTGTGCCAGCAAGCCATGCGCTCATGCAGCAGTGATGACATCAGTACTGCAGCAGAACATCATCATGACAGCACTACTGCAGCAGCACACAGGGGATACTGGATGGGCAACTCTGCAGTACCAGTGTGTTCTGCCACAGCAGGATTCTGAGGCCCAATGACACCGAGAGCATAGCTTGTGAGGTCCATGGGAATCAGAACACAGATCTGACAGGGGACGCTGGTTGCGCATAGCGCTGCTCTGCCTGTCATGTGGATTGCTTATTGTAGTGTGTGCTGACAGGGTACATGCTGTAGACAAATCCTGCCTCTGTAAGACACAACTCAGGGGGAAGGGGATACAGGTGAATGCCAAATGTCTTTGAAACAGATCATGCTGCTTGTGGTATTCTTGTGGATAGGGGATACATGGCCATGGCACAGTAGATCTTCCCCTACACATGTTGGTATGTGCCATGGGGTCATTAACGTCCACCTGACCTACCTCCAGAGCAGGCAGATGGCACTTCGGTGTAACATCTCATCCGAATGATGGCACCTAAGGAGTGCAGCACCCCCCTCATGCTGCACTGCAGTGTCACATATGGGATGTTAACCCAGAAGCCTTGGGTGGGACTAGAACCCACAGCCAGAAGATCTCCTGGCCGCATGGCATCTGTGCTACCTGCCGATCCACTGTCATCACCTGTGTATTGTACTGTGTGATGTGATACAGGAGACTGGCTGGTGTACAGGTGATTATCATGTTGTAAACGTCTCGATTGGTTGCTAGGACATCTGTAAACCTCGAGTGCGCAGCTCAGGAGGCTTACAATTGCCCTAGCAATAACAAGAGGTGCGTACAGCATGGTTATCACCTGTACATCAGGCATTGTCAGGTATAGTGGATGGGACTAGACATGGGAATCGCCCCCCTCACGTGTCAGTGGGCCTTACCCCAGTATTGACTCTGTGGTACAGCCAAATGTATGTGTAGGTACTGTACACACATTATTGGGATACATGGAACACATGACTGTGGGCCAGCATAGTACCAGTGTTAACCCCTATCAGCCATGGAGATCGTTGGCCTAAGTGACAGTACACTGTGACAACTGGAATGTTATAGAACTACTGTACTGAGGATTTCAAGCACATTCCAGGTGTGTAGAATACCGACTAACAGTGGCAGTCTGTCTAGTTGACCCACTGCTAAGACATAGCTGAGGTGAGTTCATATGGTCCTGACATCACACCACTGGGATGCCAGGCCTGTAATCTGTTGGATATCAGTGGGTCATCAGGCCTACACATACTTTAAAGACTTGTTCAGCATGGATGATAGGTTGACCCAGACGATGCCAGCCACCTGCCTGTCTGGCAGGAAAGGACCCGATTCCAGGGGTAGCAGTACCACATGTGTGGCTGTATCATCCCTGCCACACACACATTGCTCCTGTATTGCCTGTATGTGGCAGGCTATGGTATCTGTGAACCATCTAACAGTGCAGTACTGTTAATGGGCTTGGGACTGCAGCTGATGCTTGACCAGTGCAGTGTGGCTGGGCATATATGCGGTGCTGCTGGTGGGAGCTGGGTGGCCCTTTGATCCTGTTGACTGCCCCTGTGTGGGTAGTGTTGCCCCACTAGTGCCATGCACTGTCCAACGCCCATTGCACAGGCCATGCTTGACTGACTGCATGCTGTGGTGCTGCAGATGGCAGTGGGATGTGATCAGCAGTGTGGAGGATGCACTCTGGAGTGGATCATTAGTCCACTGTGACTGTGGGGTGCATGTACTCCAGTGTGACAACTGCCACAGGTACCCGTGCTGTCACCCATGTCAGTGACTGGCATCTGCATCACAGACAGCCAACCCCCCACCTCTGTGTTGTGCTGTGTGATGTGTGCATGTGCGCACGGCAGACAGTACTCATGCAGTTAATAGTGTTTGTATACTGTGGTCCTGGCTGCTGACTGTCTGTGCACAGCGCTGTGCAGCCAGGGGCAGGGGCATTACCAATGTTGCTGTGGTCCACGGTGTCTACCCCCAAGACAGGCAGGTCCATCTACAGTGTGCACATCCAGGCCATTGTGTGACAGGCATTGACACACATGCTGGGAGTGCAGTATCCCAGTTTTATTGTTGTACAGTACCCACAACTGCAACACATGGTGGATCACACACAGACCTTGTGCACAGCTGTGCCAGGATCCCCCATACACACACTACGCCTGTATGTGTGTACAATGTGGTGGCACTGATACATGCTCTGGCACATGCAATGGTGTCTAGGCCGCACCCCTAGTGGAACGTGTGTCCTGGTCAGCCATCTAGCCCTGTTTTTGGGAGACACCCATGCTTCCACAGCATGTGTTCCATGGTGCTGGGTGTGCAGAGGCCCAGCATGGCACTGGATGTGCCAGTGGGGCACCATGAGTCAGCCATTCACAGCCATGGCTGCACAGTCCCACACATGAGCACATTAGGCACCGTCTGTGGCTGTAGGCCTTGTGATTGCCTTGCAGTGCACCCATGTCCATGCCAACATGTTAAGCCAGGCCACCTCTCACATGCCACTGGCAGCAACATGGCCAGCACAACTGTGTGCTACACACACACACACACAGCTGTCTTCCACATGTGCTGGCCTGCAGGACTCCACAGCACTGAGGTGCATCGTGCATGCCCTGTTGCCATTCTTTAGGGGGGTGGGGGCATGTATAGCGGCTGTGTGTTGCATCATGACCATATGTTACTGTTACAGCATGCAATGTTTGTTCACAAGTCTGTTTAACCCTTTCCCCTTCCTTCTGTCCCACACAGGTGCGGCTGCAGGACAGGAGCGGCTCAGGGCCCACAAATTTTCTGGTGATGAGCTGCTTGCCCTGGTACATGTAGTGAAGAACAGGGAGATGGTCCTATGCAGGAACAAGTCGATGGACGCCACTGTTCATCTGATGTGGGAGGAGATTGCCACAGCAGTAAACGCCGTAGGTGGTCATGGCTGTAGCACTGATGCCGTCCGGAAAAGGTGGAATGACCTGCTGCACAGGGCGAAGGAGGAGGAGGCACAACAGATCTGGAACAGGCTGCGGACCAGTGGGGGACCACAACCACTTGAACAGCGGGACTGGGACCCACTGATGGCCATAGTAGCCTCTACTCTGAGGCCAGTGGCAGTCGGTGGGGTCGAAGGCGGTGGGTGTGAGACACCACTACACCACCCAGAGCAGGTATGTTTGTGGCATGTATCCACCACTCAGTAGACAGCAACACCTTGGGACAGAGTCACACATTCACACATCACTACAGTCATTGTGCATACATAGGGCCCACATGGGTATGTTCCATTGCAAGGGTGGTGTTGGGGCTGCACAGTGGTGGACATCTGCTGGCAGGCACATGTGAGTGCATGTGTGCCATGGTGCAGGGGCTCATAGGGCACAGGCTGCAATTGCATGGGATGCACACTGGTGTCTGCATGGGCATGCTGGAGGGCACACATTTCTGGGGGTGCATGTGGCATTGTTGGGAGTGGTGTGGGGGTGGGTGAGCTGGTCACTGTAGCAGCGACTGACATAAGTCTCTTCCATTTCAGCATTACATGCCCAGCAGACGATGTCCCAGGTTGGGCCAGGCACAGTTGTACAGGAGGTGGAGGATTTGTACTCAGCAGAGGTGCGCCCTTCCACATCAGGCATGGCAGCCACATCTAGACAGGCAGTGGCCATGCCAGTCAGCACTATGTCCACTCACAGATGTCATGAGGCACTGACATATGCTGGATCATCAGATGATGATGAGGATGCAGCCTTCCTGGAGTCCCTGAATCCACCTCAGTATGCCCAGGTGGAGGATCTTACTGGGGAGCAGGTGGTGATCCTGACTGTCACAAGTGACCACAGCTCGGAGGATGCAACGGAGGGGGCCTGACATGCCAGTTATGTGTGCAGCTAGTGACACCAGAGGTTTTGGTGCAGTGGGGGATGGCACCATGCCTGACTTGGGGACAGGGTTCTGCACATGACACCTATCTGCCCACAGCTGCTATTCCCCTGCCAGAACAGTCTTGCCCACTGGACATGTCCCACAGGGCACAGACTGCAGGGCTGGTCCAGCAGCATGCTCAGTCACCTGTGAGGCCACATTTGCAACAGCCAATGCCCCGCCAGCCACCACCACAGGTCTGTGCAGATCCACAACACACTGCCCAGTGCCATCCACAACCCCTGCCACAGGTGCAGGATGCACCTGCACAAGATGGCCAGGGTGCACGGCCCATGCTCCAGGAGGCCTTGGCCTCACAGCATGCAGCCCAGCAGGACCTACATGATCTCCGTAGGGAGTTGTAGTATGAGCTGTCACAGCTGCAGGAGACAGTGAGCACTGGTCTTGCCCATGCTGAACAGAGGTCGGAGGAGAGGATGACCCATGTTATCAGCACCACTGGGCGTGGCTTTGGTGACCTAACTGCTGCTGTACAGGCCCATGCTGTGGTGCTGTGGGACACTATTACCACAGTACTAAAGG
Organism: Neoceratodus forsteri; assembly: GCA_016271365.2. Classification (NCBI taxonomy): domain Eukaryota; kingdom Metazoa; phylum Chordata; order Ceratodontiformes; family Ceratodontidae; genus Neoceratodus; species Neoceratodus forsteri. The sequence continues at coordinate 1,175,878,996 of CM057458.1, forward strand.
GTGCACCCAGACACCAGCGCAGCCATGCCTCACATGGGCAGCAGAGTGGCAGAGGTTTGCGCAGGGTGGGTGCAACCTCCTCAACCCCTACCTGCCGTTCATCCACAGGACATGCATGGCATCATGGCAGCCCTCCCTCCACTCCTGTGCATGCCTCAAGGCATGGCCGTGGAAGGGCTGACCTCACAGCCTCACCGCATTCCACCCCAACAATGTCCTCGGCACGTAGCACGCCCACCAGTTTGCCCCGTCCACAGGGTGTGCGTCGTGTGTGCGGCGGCAGGCTTAGCTGATGTGCTCCACCACATGTGTGCTGTGGCCCAGTCTCCCTCACCTGCATGCCTATGCACACTGCCACTTCCCATGTCCCCTGCACAGACACAGTCCTCCATGGCCCTTGTTCAGTCCCATGCCACAGCCCTGCCATCTCATATACAGTGCTGTTTCTCAGCGCACCTGGGTGGTGGCCATACCCTCACCCTTGTGTCCCCCAACCATACAACAGTGCCTCTCAGGATGTGATACTACTGAGCAGGATGTGGACCTCATTCTCAGTGCAGTCCCTCAGCAACTGACTGACCTGTTACATTGTTGGCTTATCTGTTCAGGCCGCTTTTTCTTAATTGTCTGTTATTGTTTGCATCTTCTACAATGGGGATTTCTTTACAGTTGTGCCACTGAGCGTGGGATAGTTCCTCACACTGTGGACTAGGTAGCTGCAGTGATGTAACTGTAGTACTGTTCCTCGTACCATGTTACAGTTGAGGGGTATGGTGGTGGCCCACACACATCACACACATCACACACACTGCACCACTGGCAACGTGTACAGCACCTATCTATCACACAGATTTTACTGTACTGTATATACACTACCATTAAATGTACTGTTCACAACATTTCAATTGTCTGTGTTTTCTGTACTCATCGTACATCCTGGTTCAGTGTCTCAATGATGCAGCTCCTGTGCTCTATGGCCCGGCGGGCCATGCGTGGATCCCACCGCTTGAGTTGCTCTACTATCCCCCTTACCCCTGGCTCTGGATCACTGTCAGAATGTACCTCAGGTTCAGGTGCATGTATCCCACGGTTCAGGGCCATGTTGTGTAGCATACAACAGGCCAGGAAGATACGGCATACCTTCTGAGGGCTGTACTGTAAGGCACCGTCTGACTGGTCTATGCAATGGTACCGCATCTTGAGCATCCCAGAGACCCTCTCTATGATGTTCCTTGTAGCAGCATGTGCCTCATTGTACAGTTCCTCAGCCCCTGTTGCTGGCCGAGGTACTGGTGTCAGCAGCCACGGTCGCAGGGGATAGGCACTGTCCCCTGTGGAGATAAATCAGGTGTTACTGTTGGTGTCCTGCACAGTGCCCGCTGCTGCTCTGAACCATTGCTCCCTGCCCCTCCCACGGCTACCCTGGCCTATCCCCTCTCCCCTTTGCTATCACCCTGTTTTAGCTGCCCATACTCACCAACTAGATGCCCACATGGAATCCTGCCCTCCTCAAATGCCTGACACAGTCGGGACTGGTGCCAGATGAAGGCATCGTGGGCACTGCCAGGGTACTGTGCAAAGACATTGCTAATGCGCCCTGTCGCATCACACACCACCTGGCAATTAATGGAGTGGAAGCCCTTCCTGTTCACGTACAGGTCACTAACATCACCGGGTGGTGCACGGATGGGGACATGGGTGCAGTCAATGGCACCAAGTACAGCGGGTAGGTGCGCAACTCGATGGAATTTCTGCATGGTTGCTGTGCGCTCTGCTGCCGTGCTGGGGAATACAATGAACTCACCAGCATGTGGCAGGAGAGCATCAAGGAACTGGGTCAGGAGGTGTGATGTGGCGGACTGTGATATCCCAATGGTGTCCCCCGTTGGGTGCTGAAATGTCGCAGTGGCTAGGATGCACATCGCTTCCGTCACCTTTTCCTCAACTGACATGGAGTGACTGCGCCTGGTGTTCGGCTGCAGCTCCTCATACAGGAGTTTGCATAGCTGCCTCAACATTCCCCTGTCCAACCTGTACCGGCCAACGATGTGTTCATCAGGCATGGTCTCAAAGGAGACTCTGGGCCAGTACCATCTGTGTGCAGCATATCTCCTCCTTCATCTCAGTAATTGGCCTTATTGAGCCTGCTGTCTTTCATCCTCCTCCACAGCCTGCTCCATCAGGTGCAGCACTACAGCATTGCTGAAGAAAGACATTGTGATGCACTTCCTGTTCTGGCCACTCCCTCCTTAGTGGATTGCCTGTGTTTAGACCTCCCTTTTATAGGCGGTATGTAGCGCTGCGCTATGTGCACTGCAATGGTGCATTGCACAGCGCTAGATCTCTGAATATCCTTTTGAGACCATATGCAGGTTCACGCTCATCCACTTTGCCCCTTGCATACATTATATTTTAGCCTGGCGCTATTGCGTTTAGCGCGCGCTATCTCCCTTTTTGAATATGGCTGTCCCGCGCTAATCCTGCACTAATCCTGTGCAAACGGTTAGCACACTGCACTAGGTTTTGAATATCTGGCCCTAAATCTCTTCTTTTTTTCTGTTTTGTTTTTTGAGTTGGCATGCTTTAACCACCCTAACCTCACACTCACACGGTGGGGACAAGAAAGAAAAATCATGTGAAAATGCAAAGTGTCTGTAACTAAAAGAATATTGTTTTATAATCAACATGATACAAAGCTAAGTAGGATCCACATATTTTAAATTAAGGATACTAACAATACATTAAACAATAAAAGTGAGTCATCTTGTACTCCACTCAAAAAGTCAATAATTGACTCATATATTCCTATGATAAATCTGCCTAGTTAAAAAGTGTTTACCTATATTTAATTCAGCTTGGTTAGAAAGTGCAGCCCTCAGATGTTTCAAGTCCTCAACCGTAAGCATGTACAGTATGTGACAGCTAACTTGACTTAAATGAGCAAGGAGAAAACACATAGAAGAAAAAAAAAGGAAAATAGCTAGGATACGGGTACCAGACTAAGGAAGAGCCTATAGTCAAGTTAACCAAACCTAGGGGGTGCTGTCTTTCACCTCCTGTGTTTGAAACAACCACAAACAATGGATGGAGCCTAACTTTGAAGACTGTTCTTACCATTTGAGAAACAGTTATTTACAATACTCTGGAAACATTTCTACCTCAGCAATGGCACAGAATAAAATTTTGTGTTTCTAGTTTGCATCCATTTTGAATACTGGTATGAACATTTTCACCAAGGGGCTATGAAAGCAGACAAGTGCTGAAGACTGTTAGTGGGTGCAATTGTGCAAGAGTAGGCAACAATGCATGAGAACATTACACACTCATATAGAACAGGGCCATCAACAGAACAGGTCAAGATAATTTTGAAATTAACTGAATGCCCAGTACTGCTCGATTTTACTATCAGCTGTACAATCACCTTAAGGTTCTTTATAGTTTAACTAGAAAAAGTCAGAACAGTGTGTGCTTGCTTGTTCGGTGTGAAAAGCTGATCCATTTCACATTTGACTGGTTTTGTTGGCTATAAGTAAAGGGGCATAAAAAATGAAAAGAGAGAACCCCCCTGACTCTTCAAACCCTTATCCCTCTATGTTAAAAATAGTTTGGGGTTCATTAACCTCTGAATCCATCTGTCTTTGTGTCACTTCCTGTTTTTCCAAGGGGTATCTAACCAAAACAGCCTTCTTAGTTAGTTGGGGACTTGGCTGTCTGCTTTGTATGGGATTTTCATAATTTAGTTGTGGAGGAAAAGCTTTCCAAGGGCCTCCCAGCACTACCTAAAGCCTTCATTCTGCTGCTTTCTCACTGCTGCTGCTGTCACCATAAATCAAAATTGTCCCTAATCCCTGCCACAGCTTAGCCTGACACAGGAGTAGCTAGCATCTTTGGGGACCATCTATTGGTCCTACAGTACTTTTCATACAGTACCTGCTGCTGCCTGATCTGGCAGTCCTGTTCATTCCTGAGTCCCATTAACAGTAACATTGCAGCAGTGTATACAGTACATCTTCAAAGTATTCAACGTTACTATGCATCTCTTTCAAATGTAAGAATGCAGCTTTTAATTATGTCCTTACTCATGGCTTTAATATTAAAAGACAAGTAATTTTACAAAACAAAAATCTTTAGTTATAAAAAAAAAAAAACTTAAATTACCTTGCTAAGTTAATTTATTCTTATAAAGTTTAATGCTGGATAAAATTGATATGTTCTCCATCTAAGAGCAGTAACAAAATGTTTGTCTATGTGCTGCTTGGTACAGTGATACATGAAACTAGAAACATATACTGTTGATTTACAAGAGCCCTGTTTGGTCAGTGTTCTACAGGAACCATTCTGTGAGTTGGGGGAGGGTGTGCTTGCTGTGTGACTCTTAGCTACTCTGTAGTGAGAGATAATTGTGCTGCCTTTTGTTCAGCAGGCCTCCTTTGACTGCCCAGGAGTTACATTTTCTCATACCTATGCGCATTGTCTTTGTCTGGAGAGTGTTCTTTAATTATGGCCTTTTGTCATTGAAAAATCTTCTGGAGTGTTGTGTGAAATTAAAATATTTTGCTGAGCCAAATATTTTGCATACTCCCCAAATTATGCAACATATTTCACGGATGCAAAATACAACCCCCCCCAGTGAAATGCAGAATTTTGCACACAAAATGATAATTTCGCCACCCACAGGTGAAACTTTGAATCCGTGAGCCAGGAGGGAGCAGCTTGATTAAAATAAAGTGTTTCCCTGCTCCTGAATACTCAGCATCCCTGGTGTCTAGTGGTCTCACCTCCTGGCCCACAATAGGAAGAATCCCTCAAGATTTAACCCCATCCCCCATCCACATAATTAAAAATAAAATTAAACTTCCCTGGTGTCTAGTGGCCCCACCCCAACAGCTGATCACTGACCAAATGAAGAATGACCCCCACCCACCATACACAGATTCACACCTGTCCCCTCTTCACTCCCCCATTGTCCATAAGTGCTGACATCATGACTCACTCTGAGTTAATTAAATGAAAAAAAAAACTTTCCTGGTGTCTAGTGGACCCATCCCACCACCCTGTCAGATAGTAGGTAGTACAACTAGTAATCCCCCACCCTGAATCCCTCATATCCCCATGGGCCACCAGCAGAGCCCACCTCTATCCTCCATGGCCAGCAGCCCAACTGAGCTCTATAAATGGGCTTGAATGAGTGAGCCCTTTTCATGAATGAGCACATGCATGAATGACATTTTTGCTTATAGTAAAACCTGATTGACTGGGCCTTAGCCACTCTGATTTTACAACAGAGAAAAAAATACATTTATTAGTTCATTAGTTCATTAATTAATTAATAAATTAATTAATTAATTCACCTGAGACTAACCAATCAGAGTCCCTGAGTGAGAGAACCAGTAAATCAATCTCTGCTACCTGGGAACCTGGGAACACAAATAATTTAAAACAATCCATTACTCTCTCCCCACACACACCAAAATGAAGTGCCCCCAAATGCTATCCCAGCACCTGCCAACTCCGATCATAACTGAACCTCCCCTCCCTTCTCTCCATTCTAGTGAGTGCCCCCCAAAGCTTCACTTCCACCAGTTCTAGACTCCCATAATGCATCTTTAACCTGAGCAAACATCTTACTACATTTGCAATGCTCAGAGCAGTTATCACGTAACCAGTGGTCACTGTCTCACATCACAACATTGAGCAAGGGAGCAACTTTTGGAGGGTATTTTATTAAATATTGTAGGGTAGTCAGTAGTTTTGGTCTCATCTATAAAGCTGTTGTATATTTATTTTCTTTCTACTTTTTTCACAGTTAAGTAAGGAACAGTCTCTTGCCTTATGCTGAAACAACATTGTGTGAGAATTCTTCCTCACGTTATCTACTTGCTCAAACAACAGCTACAGAATATATGAAATACTTCATATTATGCCAACTTATATGACTAAAGTGCTAGTCCAAGCCACTAACTGCATACACTCTACCAATGAAACCAGCCTAATTAGTTCCAGAGCTAGACAAATGCTTTGAGTAGTTACCAATTAGTATCAAGAGGACCTAATTACCAGAATTCACACCCTCCGACATATATTCCTAAAGAAACTTGGACCATATATTACAATTATTTACTTAATATACATGCTAATGTAGGGGAAGAAGTAGTAGATAGTTACAATGACGGGGAAGAATATAAACCTCTATTGTTTACAATAGGCAAGGTAGAAGATGCTATCTTGAACCTCCCAAATAACAAAACATCTGGACCTGACTTGATCCCTGGGGAAATTTATAAGGCACATTTAAACTACTGGGTAATCTTTTTCACAAACTTTTTTAATATATGTATAAAGGAAAGATTTATACCACCTTCATGGACAAAAACTATAATTGTACCAATTCATAAAAAAGGACATTTGCAATCACCAGCTAATTATCGCCCTTATTGATATCAGAGGTAAAATCTTTTCCAAAATTTTATTAAAAAAATTACAAAACTGGACAATGACAAATTCTCCATTATCTATGTTTCAAGCAGGATTTTGTAAGGGTTTTGCAACTACAGATAATATTTATATTCTGTCCCATTTAATAGAAAAATATAGGTCATTTCACAGAATGAAGCTGTATGTTTTATTTGTCTACTTTACAGCAACATTTGATTTGGTGAATAGAAACTAATTATGGGAAATCATAATAGGGAAAAACATACCTTTGAATCTTCTGGTCCCAATTTATATGTTATACTCACATACAGTTACAGCTGTTAGATATGATAACAAAGGAAATCTCACTGACTACTTTAGAACAACCTCATGAGTCAAACAGGGATGCCTTTTGGCTCCACTTTTGTTTCATTTGTATATGGATTCTCTCATGACTTACAGCGACATATCCAGTTTAGATTCACCTAAAATTGGGAATTACCCAAGTCACAGTCTCGTGTACGCAGATGACTTAATTATTTTTGCTTTATCTACACAGGGACTGCAAAATAAAATAACCCAACTTAACATTAAATACAAACAACTGGATCTAACAATAAATATGAAAAAAAACTAAGTTCATGATTTTTGCTTCAAAGAAGAGTCAAGGAAAGAAACCATGATTCTATCTAAATAAAGCACAGATTGAAGGTGTAACTTCTTATATATACCTAGGTGTTAATTTTTCTGCTAATGGAGCATGGTCAGATTTTTGGAGGGATCAAGTGGCAAAGGCTAAATTGATAGCTAAAGCATTACTGCACTTTAATAGTAAATATGCAGGTCATCCAGTTTCACCAGCATTAATCGCTAGTGAAGCAAAAATTAATCCTATTCTAACATATGGAGCAGAAGTTTGGGGTGCAAACCCTCCTCTATGGTTGGAGACTCCTCTCTCTTTTTTCTATAAATCATTATTACAGGTCCCTCTATCTACATCTAATCCTATAGTTAGGGCTGAATTAGGAAGATTACCCATTTCCACCATAATTGAGATGCTTATGGTGGGCTATTGGGAAAAAATTATTAATAATCAGGCTAACAGTTTACCGCTATTATGTTTGAAAGTAAAAATTGCTTGGCAAAATCAAAATTTTAGATCGTCTTGGGTGAAAACTATCCAAGGTATTCTGGAGAAAATAGCTATGTATCATCTTTGGCTAGATTGGGAACAATTAATTATAATATCTCCCTTATTTAAGGAATTTGCTAAAAAAAATATGCATTTGCTCAAAGAAAACAAAAGGAGCTTCTCAGAGCACAGTGCCAGGCTATTTGGTTAGCCCAAAATAAGATTGACGTATTCTTGGAAACCTATCTAATTTTACCCCTTATACCTTTAGATAGGAAAATGATTACATGGGCAAGGATGGGAATTATTTGCTCTAAATACATATTCTTTAACAGAATAGCTGCCCCTAACACCTGTCTTGAAACATGTAGGTGTAATAGGGGTTTTGTAGAAAATCTTTATCATATCACGATACAGTGCCCTTTATATAAAATCCCACGTTTTAAACTGCTTAACAATTTTCTTAATAGATATGAAAATGTAGAATATGACCTCTATTTGTGCTTTTATACCCTCATACATTAGAAGAGGCTAAGATGACTTCAGGGTTCTTTTATCAAGTGATGAAATATAAAGAAAAACATCTCCCTCCCTCCGAGAAATAAATCTGAAGGCTATTAGCGCAAATGAATTAAAATGAAGTAAGCATTTGGCTCTTAGTAAAATGACACAAATGATAAGAAAGGCAGGGGTGGGATTGCATAAAAAGGAAAGAGAAAGGAAAAGATAAGGGAGAGATAATAACTCCTCTTTTTGATTACGTACATTAATACTTTGTACCGAGGATTTTTAATATTTATATGGTGAAGTATCTGATGTTTATGTATCTGTATGTGTTATGACGAATAGTCTAATATTTTTAGTATATTGTAATGGTAATTACCGAACAATAAAAATGAACTGAACTGAACTGAGTAGTTACCAGATAAAGAATAAAACCTCAGAGAAATAGATTTTACGCTGAATAAGAAAAGTATGCTGCTGGTAAAACTGTGAGTTCAGGACTGTAATGTTCAATGTGAGATTGAGTGAGACATAAGGCAGTGAAGTTTGCATGAATTCAGTAATGTTGCACACCAGTAATGAATCCTCGATTACAGGGATAGCAGTTGTCATAGCGACTAATTGCTCTCTTTGTCAAAGGCACTCCATCTTGCAGTTGTTTCTAAAAACCTCCTAAATGGTCATGATGACAGTTTCTCCAAACCTCTTGGTCATGATGACATTAACAGCAATACATGAGCTGTTGATTCCCTGCCCTCTCCCCTACCCATTATCATAAATATTTAAGCTTGAAATTAAGTGAAGGGCTTAACTGAAGGGTGTTGATCTACCTATGTGAAGGCCTGCAGGAGGTACTGCAGCATGAAGATTGGGTTAGTTTTGAGATTTATTTCAGCATCCCTTCATTCCCATTCCCATGTTGTGCATATATTGCATTAAGTTTTGCTTTCTTTTTTTTTGCACTGAGGATGGCAGAATAAAAGTAACAGATGGAGATCCCATAGTCCTAAGATTTCAAGCTGGTGTCTTTTTCATGGCTCCATTGTCTTTTGCTTTACATTTCATTAACTGAACTGCAAACTTTCCCTGGTAGTCTAACACCCCCCATCCTTGATTTAATTTCTTTAGTAAATGAAATCGCATTCATTTAATTGAAAATGTGGAGGGGGGTGGGACACAACAAAAGGGAACCAGAAAAATAAAATACCCTACAGTGGATTATAAAGTTAGAAGGCCAGCCTTTAGGCAAGGGGTGGGTGACCTCTGCAAGCTACACTTAGGCCCAGATATTCAAACTGCACCCAAAAAGTGCGCAATAGCAGGAGCAAGCGCAAGTCTATTGCACCCATGCACAAGAGATGCGATATTCAAAAAAGGAGCAGGCCAAATTGTGCCTACTGCCAATGACTGAATATCACACCACCTGCACCATAGCACAACTAGGGAGGGGAAGCTGAGCAGATCTGATGCTCCATAGCGCAACAAGGGATGTTCAGCTGAGCAGTCCAGAGACACCATGGTGCAAGCAGGGAGTCCCCAGCTGCAGAACAATGTAACTGCACAATCAGGGAGGTAGGGGCCCACCACCCATGCCACAGATGGGCACAGGAACACACAGCAGAACAGACATTGTCCCCCCACACCCCAAGAACATCACAACCAGGGGAAGGCTGGAATAACCACTGGTCCATGGAGACAAGCAACCAACCCACAGCCTGGCCATGGTGCCCCATCATGCCTACCGGCAAGCTGTGACTGGCACACAAGGAGAGCAGACCACCCTGTGCCACACCATCCCCCCAGTGCACAGCACACCCTGCACCATGACCCCAGACACCCCCTATGAGCAGTGACCACCACAGCAGGAAACCCCATGCATGCCACCACCCCCACAGTGTCAATGCAACCCTGTGCACCACAGAACCATGCAAGCCAGCCCCACCATGAGCACCCATCAGCAGGTTGCAGCACATGGCAATGCAACAACAGCAGGCACAGTGCCACCATGCACAGTCCCCCGAGGTACTGCTGAGAGACCGACCACGTGTTGGCACAAGAGTTACCCCATATGGGACAGTTGTGTCCTTGACACCACCACTAGTGGTACAGCGCTTTGCACAGTATTCCAGTGACACACTCCGGCCCACCACTGGCCACAACAGCCAGCACAGACACCCACAGTGGTGTGTGGAAGCATGTACCACACCGGATGCCACACAGGGTCTGGAAAGACACCCACCCATACCCAAGGGCACAACAACACAGGGACACAGTGCTGGGGCAACCAAGCCCCCATTGTGGGCCCATGTAAGCTGTGTACACACAAACTGCAGTCCACCATGGCACTGGAGTGCCAACCACCCTGCGCAGGCACCATGGACCCATACACCACCAGTAGTCACCTGGAGCACAAGCCACAGACAGTGGGACACATTCCCTGCAACACACACAAGCCACAGCAGGGAGGTGGGACAATGACTGTGTCACCCACAGTGCCAGCTGAGCCAGGCATAGACCACACCAGTGGCATGGGCAACCCAGAAAAGTGACGGGTACAGTGTCCACCCTGCAGGGAATGCCACTACTGACATGCCAGCAGACCATGCAGGTCACAGACAGGCATGTGTGTCGGCTGCACAGGCCATGGACAGGCCAATGGGTGCACCATGGACACAGAGCACATGCCATGGACCACTGCACACAGTTATCCAGTGCACAGGGAACAACACACACAACACAGACACTGACTGATGTCTACCCCCACACCATAGTCACCTCCATATGGACACACACACATATACCCATGACTGCACCACCCCTGATGCCATGCACACCACTGCAGCTGAGCACCTATAGCCTGCTGCAAATCAGAGACCACTGCAGTATTCATATAAAAGTCAAATTTATTGTAAAAATAGAAAACTCAACTATGTACAAGAATGAAAACTATTTATAGGTTTGTGGTGGGGGACACAAAAAAGGTGGTGGTGGGCAGGGGGAAGGGGTGGACAAATGGGATGGGATAGGAGGGGTGTGAAGGTGGGTCCAGGGGGTAGGGGAAGTCAGAGACCAAGGGACTATTAAAGGCTCCACCATTCCTAGCTCTGGATCCCTCAGACTCTGTGTCACTGCAGAACCCCCAACTCATCCAGCCTCCTCAGTATTGCCACCGTCTCGCGAGCCAGATTCAGGAGCTCCCGCATGGTATCCCTGATTTCCCTCAGATGTCTCACACCTAGGACAAGGGAGCACAGTCAACTGGTGTGAATGTACAGCCCCATACAGCCCACCCACTGTGCATGGCATACGGCCATGAGACATACCACTATGATGGTGTGTGACCATCCGCAGTAATCACGTCCATAGACTTGCCCACTCAGGCGCATACAGCCATGCAGAATGCTGCACACACCCACCAGCCAAGTCATGCACAGCACCACTGTGGCCATCTAGTGACATGGCTATGTGGTGTAAAGGCAGTGGCACAGCCATGAGCCTGGTGCATGCATGGACCACCAGTGACGCACACCCAGACATGCATTGCCACTGGACAGTGTTGACTGTAACAAGTGGCGTACATGGCAGTGATGTAAATGAATGGTGGCCATGCCCCACTGTCCACCTTGTCACACAGCATGCAATACTAATCATGGATGTCTGGCACTCACCCACATTGGTTCGGTCAGGTGGGCGTTGCTGGTCCTCAGCCCACCTGGCTGCAGTTTCCACTCCCCTCTGCTGCTCTTCTTGCACTCTGCATAGTTCTTCCAGGCCTGTGGGGACAAAAAGGAGAGAAGGACATCAGTACATTCCAGAAGCAAAGTCCCCCTACCCTAAGGAGTGTGCCCTCCCACCCAGCCAGACCCACTCACCCCACATCCTGTGAACACCGCCACAGCCAACCCCATATGGTCCCTCCCCTATGTGCTGGACACATACAACACTGTGACTCATATGGATGATAAAAGTGTGTTGATGGTATCCCTACCTGGACGTGGGACCATGCCCCTCCTGGCACATGACCACAGTCGGGCCAGTAGCTCCGGCTCCCTCCTGTCTAGGTCACCAAAGCGGTGCCTGCACTGCTCAGCTGAATGGCCCCTGCCTGTTGCCTCATCCAGGGCAGTGGCCACCTCCTGCCACACCTGGGTCCTTGTCCTATCCAGGGGAGCCTCCCCAAAGAGAGGCCCATGGTGTGGCTCGACTATGGCCACCAGATTGGCCAGCTCAAGGGCACTCCATGGAGCAGCTCTTCTACGCAACATTCCAATAGCTATAGTAGGCAATATGGTGCTCTGCAGAGCAGTTCCCCACATGCAGATGCTGCACGGTACAGCACTGCCATTCCCTATCATGCTGTTACCGAACAGCATGATAGAGGTGCATCTATGCCTGATGCGTGGCGCCAAGGGGGCAAAGGTTGAGCACAGGTTCAAGTGTCTCTGGTGCAAGGCCACACACAGCGCCATTGGATGACAAGGCATGTAGCACGATTGACTGCCTGTGTGCCAGTGCCGGAGTGGACTATCAGGCAGTTGGGCCATTGCACCTATGAAGGCCCAGTGCCACAGTGCCATGTAGTGACCATCGCTATAGCGCCACTGGCACAATGGTGGCCATGCCCTGCATTGCCTACTGTGCACAGCATGTCATCAGCGCTGAAGACACATGCGTCAGCAAGCCGGGCATGCGCAGTGAGGTGTACTATGCATGACACAGAACTGCACCATTGGCTCAGCATGTTTAACACAATTGCACAAAGCACAACAGCGTGATATTCAGCTGTCATATGCAAATCATCCAATCAGCCATTCAATGGCACAGCAATGCAATTTGCATCTAATTAAAGTTGCTCCTCGTCTCATTTGCATGGGTTGCACTATAAAGGTGTGACAATGTGCTGCAGTGGCAATAGTCGGTTACTGCAGTTTATTGGTGAGTTGCATGCTGTTTGGGAGTGTGGTCTGTGGATTTTGGGACATGCATGGGACTGCACAGTCACAGGTAATAAATGCCATTCTTATAGGCTACATAATGACTGAGCACATTGTCGGAGAGGACAACAGTGGTGGGCTGAATTTTACTAAGGCTGAAACCAAGGCCCTTTTCGAGGCCTACCTGGATCAGGAGCCCCAGCTCAGTGGATGGCGGGGAACCCTCAAGCCCATGCTGCTGTATGGGAGAAGGTGGCACGTGCCATGAACCTGCATGGCAGCCACCAGTGCTCTGTGCAGGAGTGTAAGAAGAAGATGGGCACAGACAGGAGGAGGGTGAAGGAGAAGGTGGCTGCCATCAGGGCAGCACATGCTGCAACAGGTGGGGGACAGCCAGAGGTGGTACAGCTGACCCCAGCGGAGGACAGGCTTGCTGCAAGCATGCACCGAAGTGCCATTGAGGGTGATCCGGGTGGTGGCTTCCTGACGGGTGGTGGCCCATCACTGCATGGTAAGTCATGGTCTGACTGGGGGGGCAGGGTAGGTCACACGCAGTAAAGTAACTTTGCTTTCCCTTACAGATCCTGAGCATCTGCATGGGTCAGCGGTGGTGGGCCTGTCCACTGCAGACAGTTGGATGGAGTCGGAGGTGGGACCATCCACCTCCAGAGGTATTTGTGGATTAGTACGACAGTGGGGCTGCCTGGCTGTCCACACTGATGTTGTTGAGACAGGTGTGGAGGAAGCCCTGCCTGTGTCCTAGCATGCTGGCATCCATGGATGTAGTGTTGTAACTTTGCCACCCTGTAATATTTTTTGACCAATCCACTAAAAGGCACATCTGTGGGATGTTGCCTTTCTACCCTCCAAATTTCGAGTAAAAAGACCAAACCATTTCTGAGATATTCAATGTCAAAGATTGGCAAAATGTCCCTATCTAGTCCATTATAAAAAATCTGGCCATGTTGTCCCTGTTTTGTGATCAAAGATTATAATCAAAGAATCTCATGATCAAAGAATTTGCATCCTCACGATCAAAGAATCTGCAGGCTCATGAACAAAGAATAAAAAATTTAATAAATCAAAAAATAGAAGGAATTGCAGTAAACCACTGCCATGGATCAACAGAATGAAGCCCCCTGAGTAAAACCCATCCTCATTTGACTTACTAGGACACCCCTGGGCTAAGAAAATTGAATTTTAAATTGGGCCATCTTGTCCCTCGCTCGCGATCAAGATCGAGATCAAAGAATCTCACGATCAAAGAATTTGCAGCCTCACGATCAAAGAATTTGCAGGCTCATGAACAAAGAATAAAAAATGTAATAAATCAAAAAATTGGAGGAACTGCAGTAAACCACCACTATGGTTCGACAGAACGAAGCCATCTGAGTAAAACCCACCCTCATTTGACTTCCTAGGGCACCCATGAGCTAAGAAAAATGTTTTTTAAATGTTGCTTTCTTGTCCCTCGCTCATGATGCAAGATCGCTATCAAAGAATCTCACGATCAAAGAATTTGCAGCCTGACAATCAAAGAATTTGCAGACTCACAATCAAAGAATAAAAAAGGGTGAAACACGATTTATTCACTGATTTGTACCAAACCAATGGCATGGTTTGACAGAACGGACCCTCCTGAGCAAAACAAGCCCTCATTTGTGCCCTAGGCCATTCCTGAGCTGAGATATTAGTGTTTTAGTTCACAATGCAAGATCTCGATCAAAGAATCTCATGATCAAAGAATTTGAAGGCTCGAGATCAAAGATCGTTAGCAAGCAGCAAATTAAGATTTTAAAAGCTTATAACTCTATTTTTTGACTGATTTGGATGGAACCAAAGCCATGGCTTGATAGATCAGGATCCCCTGAGTAAAACCCATTGATGTTTTACTTCAGAAGTGACCCATGAGCCAAGATATTTGTGTTTGTGTGATTGGAAAACTGACAACAAGATGGCAGACCTCGCAGTCAAAGAATTTTGAAAATTCCTCGGGAACAAAGATTCTTGAACTGAGAGGCTGTAAATTCGTTGATCACCAGGTGAAACCAGATGGCCAGGACCCCCATTCTTTGATTGCAAGAAATACATATAAATTTTCCAATTGACTTATAATAGGAATTTAAAAGTGCCATAACTTTTGAATGCCTTAATATTTTTTCACCAAATAAAAAGTAGCATGTTCAGCCAACAAAGCTCTTTCAAATGAACCATCTTGCAGAGTGGCAAACCACACAAAGGCCATGCTGAACCACATTAAGAATGTGAAAAGGTGCCTCCAAAAATGGATAATTTTGCATTTTTCAGTGCTTTTGTACACAAAGACCAGCACTCAAACACAAATGCAATTTGGCAAATCAAGAGATCTAGTGTGCCCCAATGTGTGTACCAAATGTCAGGCAAATCCATTGAACAGGTCCAAAGTTATAAATGTCCAAACATTTGACTTTAGTATGTAACTGGCTGCTCAACCCTAACTATAGTTGCACGATCATGCCACTATAATATAATATAATATAATATAATATAATATAATATAATATAATATATATATATATATATATATATATATATATATATATATATATATATAAATTTATGGCAAAAACTCAGTTTAATGCATCAGTTAGGGTTGTTCCACAGTGACAAAAGTGAGAAATTTGATATTAGGGTTGAAACCACCCTTGCACCTCAGTCCAACGCCCAACTGGCATTGGGTGTGAGTTCGGTCATCGGCTCTAACTCTCACCCCATCACATGTGTAAAGAAGCTGAGGTATAGGAGAATTGGATAGAGTTAGGAACGATGAACCCAATGCACACCCAATGCCGGGTTGGGGGTGGCTCAGAAAGGGGCTTCATCCCTAACACCAAATTTCTCACTTTTTGCTGTGGAACAGCCCTAACTGATGTATTAAATGGATTTTTTTGCCATGAATTTCCCTTCTTTTTGAGAATAAGGACTATAAAAAGTGAATAGAATGCAGTCATGAGAGTGCGGGCCCTTTGGGCCCTACGCTCCCACCACGTGATGTCTTGTGACATAGTAACAGTAACTGCAATGCAAACACAAGAGCTAACAGTTACGCACATGGTGACGCAAATGGAAATAGTAATGCAAATGTTAATAGAAACACAAGCACAAAGTGACTCCAAAGCAAACAGTGATGCAGACGGCGATGCAGGCATGCAAGGAAATGCAAGTGGTAATGCACACGGTCATGGTACTGCTATTGTAAACACAAATGTTAACTGTTGCAGCAACAATAACACCAAAAGGAACAGAAATGGAAAGGCAAATGCAAGTGCGTATGGAAATGCAAACCATAATATGCAAGGTCATGGTACTGCAATAGCAAATGCAAATGGTAGCGGTAACAGCAAAAATGACTCCAAAGGAAACAGAAACGGAAAGGCATAAGCAAGCATGTACAGAAACACAAACTGTAATGTGCATTGTCACGGTACTGCAACTGGAAATGCAAATGGTAATGGTAACAGCTAAAATAATGCCAAAGGAAACAGAAACACAAGTGCAAGTGCGTACAGAAATGCAAACTGTTGCACGCACGATCATGGTACCGCAATTGTAAATGCAAATGGTAATGGCAACAGCAACAATAATGCCAAAGGAAACAGAAAAGGAAATACAAACACAAGAACAAGTACAGAAATGCAAACCGTAACGTGCACGGTCACGGTGCCAGAATTGTAAATGTTAATGGTAATGGTAACAGCAACAATAACACCAAAGGAAGCAGAAATTGAAATGCAAACTGTAATGCTCGCAGTCACGGTACCACAACTGGAAACACAAATGGTAATGGTAACAACGACAATAATGCCAAAAGAAGCATAAACACAAACGCAAGCATGTATGGAAATGCAAACCATAATGTGCACAGGCACTGGAATGCAACTGGAAATGCAAATGGTAACAGTACAACAACAATGATGCAAAACAAAAGACAAACGCAAATGGAAAGGTGGCTGCAAATGCAAATGTTAATGCACACAGTGACACAAAGTAAAACACAAACAGAAACAGTACTGTAGACAGAAATGGTAACAGTAATGAAAACATGCAAAGGGTTACGCACACGGTGGCGTACATGGGAATTGTAGTGCAAAGAGGTATGGAATTGCAAGCTGAAATGGTAAGGATAACAGTAATGCAAACACACACCCTGGTTTTCCCCAACAGCTGCATAGAGAAGCACAGTGAGTACAATGAATGTATGCATAATAATGGTGCTCAGAGCAGAAAATGAGGAACTGGAATACTAAATTGCTTAAATCTCAGGAACCGTATGACTTAGAAAAAAAATTAAAATTTTATATGAATTATGACTTTTCTGGATAGTTTTGAAGTTAACTCACATCTGGGGTGCTAAGCATTTTTCTGACTAAAAGTCCGTATCTTGCATCATTTCCGAGATAAGGGCCCTGAAAGGCGAGACAGACACCGTAATGTTATCCTATGGGAAAAAATGTGAAGTTCGGAGTGTCATAACTTTGCTGCACTGAAATATTTTTTTCACCAAGCCACCAAAAGGCACATCTGGGGGATGTTGGCTTTCTTCCCTCCAAATTTCAGCCCAAAAGACCAAACCGTTATTTTGCAGCAGGATGGCAAAGAATTCCTGTCATGCGGTGGATGCCGACTTGTTAGTCTATGGAAAAAAGCATCAACTTCAGAGTGCCATAACTTTGCATCCCTGCAATATTTTTTCAGCAAACTACATAAAGGCACATCTGTGAGATGTTGTCTTTCTTCCTTCCAAATTTCAGTTCAAAAGACCAAACCGTTCTTTTGCAGCAGGGTGGCAAACAATTCCTGTCATTTTGGCCATAGTGTTGAAAAGTAGTGCCGTGATTTGCGACACCTTTCACAAAAATTTGCACAAGTGTGACACTACTTTGTGACACTGCTTTTCCCAAAAAATTCAAAAACATATCTCTGGGGTGTTTCACCCCAAAATAAAGACATGACTAGTATCCTCAGGGCTTGACTAGGTAAACACAAAAAGAATTATGTCCCTAGATGATCCCAATTTTAAATGCCAAGCATTTCTATGATCAGTAACTGAAAACAAAATGGCAGATTTGCGACATTACTAGGGCCATTTGTGACACTAAAAAGAACATTTGCGACACTATCAAACTTTTTGCTCACTTTTCCCATTGACTATAATGGGAAATTGTTTTTTGAATACTTTTCCCATTGACTATAATGGGAAACTTGTTTTTTGAATAACTTTTGAACTGTTCAATATTTTTTCACAAAATCATCAAAAGGCACATTGGGGACCCCGACTGCATGTTTTTTGAAGTTTTTGGACTAGTCGCATAAACCCTGTGACCTGTAGGTGCAAGCCAAGAATGTGCAAAAAAACATAATTGCATGCCGGAATGTCGCTTAATCACTCCACAGCTGTATATCCGACTGACACGAAAGTTGGCAGATGCCAAGATCTATAGTTATGCCCTGTGTCTGCCACACACATCTATTGAACAGTGGCAAAGTTATTAAGGTGCAAAGTTTCACCATTTAACTTTAAATGGGGTACTGAACCCTAACTATGATATATAGATACATGTATATATATATATATATATATTCATGGCTAAACATTCTGTTTAATGCATCAGTTAGGGTTGTTCCACACTGACAAAAGTGAGGAAATTTGGTGTTAAGGTGGCCACCCCTTGCACCCCAAGCCCACCCAGTCCCCACCAACAGGCATCGGGGTGTGCTTTGGGGTCATCGGTCCTAACTCTCACCACATTCTCCTCTACTGTACCATCTCAGCTTGTTTACACATGGGATGGGGTGAGAGTGGGACCGATGACCCCAAAGCACACCCCAATGCCTGTTGATGGGGTGGGGTGGGCTTCGTGCAAGGGGTGGCAACCATAACACTGACTTTCCTCACTTTTATCACTGTGTAGTAACCCTAACTGATGCATTAAACTGAGTTTCTTCACCATGAATATATATATATATATATATATATATATATATATATATATATTATAGGGCATGGGCATGCCCCTGTAGTTAGGACTGAGTAGCCCGTTTAATGTTAAACCTCAAATTTTGCAGTATAGTAACTTTGCACCCAGTCAGTGGCTTTGCACAAAATTTAGTATGCACTGTGCTGTGTGGTAGATCTCTTCATGTGGTAAGTTTTGTTCTGGTTGGATGTACAGATTCTGAGATCTGGATAGTGAAAGAAAGTAAATACTCACCCTTTTTAGCAGTTTTTTTCCTCTTTGCCTTGTGCCCAGACAGTGTTGAATTTTGGCATGTTTTTTTATGATAGAAAGAACTTGGGTAACAGACCAGCCACTCTTAGTTTGGTGCAGAAATATTAAACAGTTGCAAAGTTATTCACTTTTGTAGTTACCATTATATCCTATGGGAAGTTCATTTTTCAGGATAGAGGTAAAAACTTCAACAAAGGAATTGGTCTCATGAAATAGGATTTAGTCTCGTAAGATCATTTTCTTTTTTGAGAGAAAAAAATTCCTTTTGTGAGCCGCCATCTTGTTTTCTGTTTTTTCAGAAACAAAAAAAAATGAAAAGCACCCAAAATGAAGATATCCAGAGACAGCAACACATGTATCTTGCTCATAGGGACTCTTTTAGGTGTACTGCAGAGTGATTTGGTGGAAGAATAACCTTGCCATGCCTTTTTTAACAATTTAATTATTTTTTTGGACTCACTTAGATCCTTTTCGTGAGCCAGTTCCTTTTTTGCAAGCTGATTCTTTTTTCATGAGCTGATGAAAAATAATTTTACAGTCTACTTTGATGCATAACTCAGCTGTTTTTTGAAATTTTGACCCAAATTTTCATCATGTCTGTTTGAGAACACCTCCTCATGAACAATATGACTGTCATTTGTCATCTCCTTCTTGATAGGTGATTTCACAGCTACTTAGCGGTTTCACCTTTTGGACAGCATTTGCATAATGACAGTCATATTGTGCATGAGGTGGTATCCCAGAAACACCATATTAAATAATTGGGGTCAAAATGTCAAAAAATGTCTCATTTATAACCATTTATTTCAATTTTACTAAGCACATTTGTAACTTTTTTAAATTTCAAATATATTATCACCCCACTCCTATCCTGCACAGACCAAGAGCATGGGCGGGTAGCATTAGGGTCACCAGCCCAAATGCTAACCCCCTTTCTCCTATACTAAATCAATCCAGCTTATTTTCAAATGGAATGGGGAGAGCATTAGGGTTGATTACCCAATGCTGCCCCCCAATGATCTTCATCTGTGCAGCTTGGGGGGTGGGGTGTTTGGGTTGGAAACTCTAACACCACCTTTACATACTTTTGTCACTTTAACCCTAACTGATGCATTAATGAAGTTTTTTGCAATGTCTGTCTGTCTATCTATCTATCTATCTATCTATCTATCTATCTATCTATCTATCTATCTATCTATTTATCTAGATCATTAGGATGTGGTCACGTCCTTATAGATAGGGTTGAGTAGGTACTTTAATGTTAAACCTGAAATTTTGTACTTTAATAACTTTGCAACCATTCAACATATTTGCACAGAATTCGGTGTGCTCTGTCCTGTGGGAACTGTCTCTTTACATATCAAGTTTTATTTTGATCAGATTGTCAGATTTCATGCTGCACATAGTGAAAAACTGCTAAAATTTGCCTTTTTTGCTTGCTTTTTCCTCATCACGCTGCTGCCAAACTGTTTGGAATTTTTGTCTGCAATTTCCAGGGTAGAAAGAGCTTACCGAAAGAAGAAGCCCATGTTGGTTTGGTAAACAAATATTAATTTGTTCCAAAGTTATTAAATTTAGAAATTTGGGGCACTGGACATGCTCAGTTCAGTCTTTTGGATAGCTGCATGGAATGAAAATGGATTATACTCTGACAAAAAGGATTTGCACCCTCACAAAAAAGGATCCTTAGGATTCTTTTTCATTAGAAAAAAATCCTTTTTCATCAACTGCCATCTTGTTTTTTTTAGCCCAAACAAACTGCTATAACTGTGTTCAAGGATGTCTTCTGCATACATCAAAGTATGTATCTTGGCAGGCCCAGTGGCACTGAGGGCAGAGGCGCTGGTCACAGCACCTTGCACCATGCCTGTGACCTGGGTTTGGGAGTGAGCCCGAGGCAGTGGGGATTGACAGGGGAGTAGAGGAATTGAGTGTCTGAAGGACTACTCTCACTCTCTGAGGAGGGGGTCCATGATGGTCAGTGTCCAACTGCCCCCAGGCGGAGGCTGGGAGGCAGCAGACACATGCCGTACTTATGGGAGGAGTCGGTGGGCAGACCCCTGGATGGGGCCACATGCGGACGTGTGCATGCTGATGACCGCTGGTGTCATTGCATGCCCATCAACTCTGGGAATCTCTGAACAGGGGAAAAAGTGGCACCTCCTATGGCTAGATGGCCATCTGCGAGTGTTCGTTGGGATGCTGGCACCTGAGCTGGATCCATCTGGGTGGGGAGTTAGGAGGCTCCTTGACACCCCACTGGGGGGGTAAGCTGCAGGGGCTAAAGGGGGCCCAGTGGTCCTGGGCAAGACGGACGGCGGCCAGATCCCAGCTGATGGGATGCAAGAAGAACAGCTGGGGTAGAGAGGTGGCCACAGGAGGATAAATAAGCATGTAAAAAAAAAGTATGTATCTTGTTCATAAACACACCCTTAACTGTTGTGTGTCTTTACCTTAATTTAATTTGGCCTCAGAATGCTTATTTTTATTTATTTAAATCTTTTTTCATGACTCGCGTCTGTTCCTTTTCTTTGGATGATGGAAAAGGATTATGACATCTCTTTTTTTTTTATTCAGTTTACTTTATTAGCGCTACTGCGTTACATTAAGATTGTGGCCTGACCAGGCCAGTACATGAAAGTCAACAGTTAGTTATCATAACCATTTCTCTGATATTGCGGTAACAGTAGAGGTTGACAATCTCAACAAGAGTCAATTATCATATTAGACATCAAACTCCTTTTACCCAATCCCCCACAACTCCCTAAACCCTAGTCCCCATCAGCATTTATTTATAGACAGAAGCTACTGGAATTTCTTATAGCTAGGACTTAGGAGATGCCTCAGATAAAGGAAACAAACCTCTGAGGCCTAAGGAAGTTGCGCTTTCCAGGTGACTAAAACTGAATCTAAAAGGCCCCATTTAGCACAGTATGATTGTACTCTGTTATTCATTTTTGCTATATGCAGTTCCAACTGTAATGCTAACATAGTCTCCTTATACCATTCAATCACAGATGGTGTTTTAACATCTTTCCAGTGTCTGAGGATAACCGCTTTAGCAGCAGCTGATCTAATGGCCATATACACCTTCCTCTGCTTACTCACACCTCTGGGAAAGTTATTTAACAAACAGATTTCTGGTGTGAAAAAAAGCTCTAGACCAATTATAGGTTGTAGCGAAACTCGAATTGCATTCCAGAATGGGCAAATCTTGGGGCATGCCCATATTATGTGATATAAGTCCCCATCTCCAACCTTATATCTGCCACAATTGGGTGATGCTAATTTACCCATCCTTTGTAATTTAGCAGGAGTGTAGTACAGGTTGTGTGTAATATTGAATTGTTGTAATTTGTATCTGTCCTGCCTTATATATTAATAATTATTTTCCCAGATGTGTTCCCATATTCTTTTGTCTACTCCTATCTCTAGTCTCTGCCTCCAGTAAAGGCCAACATTAGAGGGCATTCCTTCATCTATCCTATGAAATTTGTGGTATAATTTGGAAACAGAGTGTCGCTGATCTGCTATCTTAAACAACGAGGCCAGTTCACTCCTGTTTTCACCCCATACATTTATTTTTCTCAGATGGGCTTTTATTGAGTCAGCAATTTGCCAAAATTTATAAATATTCCCTTTTAGCCTGAAATCCATGAGCAAGCTTGCTCATACGACAATAACATCCACTGAGGGGCTAGGTCGCCCGGACTTAGCCCACTTAATGGTTCCCAAAATGTAAGAGGGATTGGGATTTGTTGAATTTGAAAATATATGTTGTGCATCAAGGGTTGCTCCGGTGAATTATGTCAGTTCACCTTTAGGAGCTTCTGTGCCTGATGCAGGGCTTTTATTGACCATCCAATAGGCATATTTTTAAGTGATTTAGGGAGGAGTCTGAGAGTAATATAAGGGATTTAATTTAAGGTTAGTGAATAATTGAAGACCAAATCTCTCTGGATATAGACTCAGGGGAGCACATAATGATTGGGGTCTGCCATGAGGGGCGGCCGGGTCCAAAGAGCTAGTTTGCTGATATGTGATACTATGTAATACTTGAAGAAAGAAGGGGAGCGCTAGGCCCCCTAGCTTCTTTGGAGCTGTGAGTTTCACGTATGATCTTCTGACAGTTTTCCCCTTCCATATAAAATCATTGAGTAATGTTTGCAAAGTGCCAAACTATGTTTTCGGTAAGTAAGGCCCCAACATGTTTAAGGGGTTAAAAATCCTTGGCAAGATATTTATTTTAACTGTTTCTATTCTAGCCCACAGTGACAGCGGTAATAAACTCCATTGGGCCAAGTCTTGCTTAATTATTTTGACTTGGTTATTGAGGTTTTCCTTAATCATTGTAGTTATCTCCCTCGTAATTTTGATTCCAAGATATAATAACACTTTTGGTTCCCAGCTGAACCCCGATTCCTTGGCCACACCGGAAAGACATCTAGAATTTAGCGGAAAAAACTTTGTCTTGTAAATATTAAGTTTATAATTCAAAACTTTGGAAAAATGTGCAATTTCTTGCAAAATTACTGGTATACATGTACCTGGATCCTCCATGTGCAGGAGCAGGTCATCTGCATAAGCTGATACCAAATATCTCCTGTTACCTATTTGAAATCCCCTAATCTCCTGAGCTGCAATTAATCTACAAATCAGGGGTTCCAGATATAAGTTGAACAGGAGTGGGGAGAGTGGACAACCTTGTCTAGTGCCACAGGAGAGAGGAAAAGGGTCTGACAATGTTCAGTTACACCATACCCGTGCCTTGGGAGATCTATATAATAAATGGATCCAGTTTAGAAAGCCATCTGGTAGGCCGAACCTGGACAAAACAGCAAATAGAAAATCCCAAGAGACCCGGTCGAATGCTTTTTCTGCATCCAGTGCTAACAGGGCTGCTGGGGTCTGTGTGTAGTGTGCATGTGCAATTAAGTGATGGAGTTTGTGTATATGGTCACTGAATGCTCTACTGTTCATAAAGCCGACCTACACATCACTTACCATCCTACTCATAAACGGGCTAAGTCGGTTGTCTAGGACCTTTGCAAGCATTTTAATATCCATGTTCAACAATGATATTGGACGGTAATTACCAGGGAAGACAGGGTCTCGCCCCGGCTTGGGGATAAGAGTTATAAGGGCCTCCAGAAAGCTTTCTTCTGAGAAACCCTCATAATACCAGGAATTATATACTTTAGCCAGGACAGGGGAAATTTCCTCTACAAAAGCTTAATATATATTAGTAGTAAGGCCATCAGGTCCAGGGGATTTATCTGAAGTGAGTTGAGCAACCGCTTGCTTCACCTCCCATTCTTGTATAGGTAATTCCAACTTAGCTACCTTTACAATAACAATCTTAATTAGGGTTACTGAGTCTACAAAGTCATGAATCTCTTCTAACTTCACCCTGTCTGTCGTGGGGATGGAATAAACCTTGTGAAAATATTCTTTGAACTTTGCCGCAATTTCTTTAGGGTCCTTAATAATAGCATCCCCCCGATTATTTTGCAAAGCTGCTATAAATCTATTTGAGTCTAATTGTCTGAGTTGTAAGGCTAAGAGTTTACCTGCACTTTCACCAGATTCAAGATACTTAAACTTAGTTCTCCGGAGGGCGAGTTATGCTTTTTGCAACATGATTGACGAATATTGAGTTTGTAACTGATGTAACTTAACCCAATCTGCTTCAGTCGAGTATTTATTGATACTATACTCAGTGGCCCTAATAGCGTTAGTGATCTCATTTAGCCGTAACTTGTCTTTTTTGACTTTAGTGGATGTGATTCTGATACATTCTCCCCTCAATGCACACTTCAGGGCTACCTAGACAATATCAATATTAGAAACTGAACCTGCATTTTGTTCAAGGAAGTGGGCTATGAAACCCTTCAGGTGTTCATAAGTATAGGGATCATGTAATAGCTGATTATTAAATCTCCACATGAGATCCCTCTTAAATCCGGGGTTAGGTTTAAATTGAATGGACACTGGGGAATGATCCAAAATAACTCTGGTATGTATCTTTGTATCTAGAATACAGACAAGTGATTTAATATTAACTAATCAATAGTCGATTCTGGAGCATGTTTTATGCGGCATTGAGAAGAAGGTATATTGCCTGACCCCACATTATTAAGTCTCCAGATATCCACAAGATTTAAACCTTCCATTAATTATTTTAACGTTCTTTGGGTCGGGGATAGCCCCACTTGTTTGTTGTCTGATCTATCAAATTGTAATTGTGGTGTTATATTCCAGTCACCCCAAAATAATAATGTCCTGGATGAGTAGGTATTGAATTTATCTAATCGCTGTGTGAAGAATTGTGGGGAGTCCATATTAGGACTGTAGATCACCCCAATTATAACCTGTCGTGCCACTAAAATTCCAATCAAGAGGATGTATCAACCATGTACATCCCATATTTCTTTTTCCAGTTGAAAATGTATTCTTTTGCGAAATACGATAGTGACTCCACCCTTATTTGAGGAGACCCCTGCAACAAATACCTGACCCACCCAGTATTTCTTGAACAAATGAATGTCCTCTCTTTTAAGATGAGTTTCTTGTAGGCAGACCATGTCACAATTTAGAGCAGAAAGATTTTTTAACACAATTTGCCTTTTGCATCTATCCCGAGCCCCTTTAATATTCCAGCTTAATATATTATTGACTCCTGGTATCGTCATCTGGATCGAACTGATGGGCTTCCTTCTGTATTTTAATTGGTATGCCGTCAATCATACCCGCAGAAGTGGCTCTTGTTCTCCCCTGAGAGAATAAGTAAATGCTGTTCCTCCCCTCCTTCCCTTCTCCATTTATTGCCTTAGTCCCTATAAAGTCAAATTGCTACCCCCTAGTTCTAACAACTGCACTACCAAACCAAATCATCATGTGACACACTTATCAACCCAGCAGAAAGTCTACCCGCTGCCCAAATCCCAGTCTCAGTACTAGTTGCTTTCACCCTCTGTGATAATCTTGTCCCTCACACAGTTTAACTGAAAAGCTATCTTAGCTAGGTAATTTTAGAACATGTTTCCCCTTTTTTGAGTAACACCATTTGTAAAATAATTCCATCAGCATCCCCTTAATGAAAATATTCGCTGCTTTCCAGTCATTATGCATATATTCCTTAATTACATAATCCATTTATAATTGATAAAAAGAAATGAAAGTTATTCATTGGCTTCTACTCCCCTCTCGTGGGGAGTAGAGTGTACTGCATGTTGGAACCATGCAGCCAAGAAAGCCATTAACTAAACTTAAATTATATTACTCGAACTGGCCAAAGTGCTTAATTGTCCCATCTAAGCTCCCTGCGTTTGCTGCCAAGAAAAGCTTAATAATGTTCCCCTAGTTACTCAGCCCCTCCCTTACTGGGGCAAAGCACAAACGACCAATTAGTCTCTGACACAGACATTTCCCATGGGCTATCGTTAAATCTGCAGTGATTCTTTACTGTTGCTCTGTTCAGGTGGTCCTGTTTGTCCCCATTGGGTCACGGTTTTGGCTGCAGTGTTAACCAGACTGATGGTAAAAATGAATTGCTAAAAAAGATTTGCTAGCTATATTTTATTTTGGCTCTTATGTCTGCAAACTCCAATTCTGATCCGACAAGTGGATGTATTTATTATGTGCACCCCAAGCTAACAGAAACATTGGAGTAAGAATCTGTAGACTACTACCAAATGTGGAAAACAATCATACTCTCGATTAAACCTCTTTATTAGGGAGAGATTCACTGATCTCAATGTCACAAATCAGTCCCAGGGTGAGGAAAATGTTAGTGCGGAGATCATACTACAGAACAGGAATTGAATCCACTGGAGAAATTTGACAGTGCAAACTTTGAGTTACTTAAGCAAATTGACTTAGAAATAGTTTTAGATCAGCCAGTAGCATTCACGGACTTATTTGGAATTCACTTAATCTTTCTCAGTGCAGTGGTTCCATAACAACAGTTACTGTTGATGCTGACATTCTCGGGACAGGAGAAGGTTGCATTCTGATTTGCTGAAAAGGGGGAGGCATGGCTAGCGCTATCTTAGGGGAAAGGGAGAACTGTGACCTCCCAGGGAAATCCCTTGGTGAAACCTCGGGGGCTCTTCTGTATGTTAACCGTTTAGGCAGACCAAGGGGACATAGGTAGCAAAGCATCTAATTTTTCGTGTTCAGGACCTCTTGTGGCTACAACTAAGCTTATTTAACTATGTTATTGGTGGTCCAGAAACCTCATTTGAACAACTCAGGCAGAGTTTTCTTGAGCTCTTGCCATGTGATCTCTGCACTTTCGAAGGAATGCCACTGATCACTTATTTTCACTTGTAATAAGGCTGGGTATTTAACCTGGTACAGTATTCCAGCCGCTATTAATTTGGAAACAACTGGGTGCAATTTTTGTCGCTTGAGCTGAACAGATTGAGGCAAATCGTGAGTAATCCTGATCCACTTGCCTTCCCAGGAGACTTCTTGCAGGGATCTAATCTTGCTCAGGATGTGCTGCTTGTCGAGGTAATTTAATAATTTACATATAATTGTCCTTAGTTGTGCACCAGAAGGGGGGGAAGGAAAGATCTGTGTGCCCATCCCACAATGTAGCTTGGACTGTTTGTGGATGGGCCAGCTAGCTTTTCGAACAAAGTTTGCACAAACTGAATTGGGGACGTGCCCTCTTCCCTCTCCAGTATTCCAATAATAATTAAATTGCTTCTTCTACTCCTTCCCTCCAGATCCTCAAGTTTGTCCTCGACTTTCTTGATTCTCTTGCTCACAGACACTCGTTTGATTTCTTGCTTATCCAGTTTAGCTTCCATGGATTTGATTCTAACTTCACTATCTCCCACTCTAGTAGTTAAGGATTCCAGTGACGATCTAAAGCTGTGTATTTCAGACGAAATCTCTTCCATCGAACTTTGCAGTGGCATTATAATTTCCAGGAAGCATTCCTCCATTAGGACGGAGGGCCCCAATGTTGATTTACTGGAGCCCTGCCAAGGGTGCTTTGCGGCCTGCTCCTTCTCCAGAGAAGGAGGCAGAGAATGTTTAGAAGGCTGTTTCTTGATGAATGCTTCCATTTTAAATGGAGTTATGCCACTAATATGCTTCTCTAAAATGTATTTAGCAAAATCTAACACAGAATTTTCAAGATTGTTCAAATTGAGGGTTACAAACTGGGCTGGAAGCGGAGCCGAGCAAAAAGGCTACTTTCCTCTAGGCTGCCATCACGTGATCCCCGGATTATGACATCTCATGAAAAAGGAATTAATCTGACCAAAAAGGATTAGGAACTTTTCCACTCAGATGACACTTCTGGTAATCTTTTTTTCATGAGATGTGAGATGTCATAATCCTGTTTCGTCATCATGAAAAAGGAATTCTTCTGACAAAAAACGGATTATCATCAGGGCCATCTGGTCTGAGAAGTTCTAATCCTTTTTCACCATTAAAAAGGATTATGTCATTTCAAGAAAAAAGAATTTGCTGATGAAAAAGAATTAGAACATATCACCAAATAGGATTTAAAAAAGTCATCCTTTATTGTGAGATGTCCTAAACAATTTTTGTCAGCAAATTCATTTTTTTGTCAGCTAACATAATTTTTTTTTGTCATGGCAAAAAAGAATTAGAATTTCTCCAACCAGATGTCTCTGTTGGTAATAATTTTTCATCAGACGAATTCCTTTGTTGTAATGATGAAAAAGGATTATGACAGCTCACGAAAAGGAATCTATCTTAGGAAAAAGGATTAGTGGCAGGGCCATCTGGTCAGAAAAATACCTATTCCTTTTTTGTCAGATGTATTCCTTTTTTTTCCTTTTCATTAGACATCATCATCCTTTTTCATTGTCACAAAAAGGATGACAACATCTGAAGAAAAAGGATAATTGCTCCAAATAGTTTTTTTTTGTTTCTCATGAATTTATTATGTAACCACAATTGAGGTTCTCCCTGGTGTCTAGTGGCACCACCCACCCCAACCTCACTGCCCCAAGTTGTTTGATTGATTTTTCGCTTTTTATTTTATTTTTATTTATTTATCCTTGGCTTCATTTCTCCCCCCATCAGGGTTCTCCCTGGGGTCCAATGGTAGCACCCACCCTCTAAAAACTGATTTAACCCCTCCCACTTGTGGTTCTCCCTGGTGTCTAGTGGCACCATCCACCCTCAACCTCATTGTCGCTAAGTTAGTTTATGGATTTTTCTTTGTATTTCATTTATTTATTCTTAGCTTCATTTCACCCCCATTGGGGTTCTCCCTTGTGTCCAACGGTACTCCCACCCTCCAAAAACTGATCTACCCCATCCCCACCCCTCATAGGTGGCCAGTGTCTTCCCCAATCTCTTCACTGATAAGCCTCTCCATCAATGAGCCTTTTGGATCCCTGAAAAGAAGGAAACCGACCATTGATGAGGCTTTTTTACCATTGTAATCTGGAAAGAAAAAGTCCATCACCATTCTCACTCACACCCACTACCTGACTACAAACAGAGCAAACAATTCCCCATGCCTCCCTTGACACATCCACACAACCTCAGTCACCTGCAGGGGTCCCATGTTTGAGGTCCACTCTCCCAATCGAAGACATGTCCTGCTGCTGGAACCTGTGACTGCAATATGAGAAACTAGAGTACAGTAAATGTATTTCAATGCTAATTTCAAATTTGGTACATAACTTTACCATGTTTAGAGATTTTGACCCCACATTTTCAACATCGCCTTTTGAGGACCCCAACTTATGAACAAAAAGGTGTCATTACGCAACTCCTGCCTGATCTGTGATTTTGTGGTCGGTTTTGTGATTTCATCTTTTGGGCAGGATTTGAAAAATGACAGTTATATTTTTCATGAGGTGGGGTCCCCAATAGGCCATGTTATGAATCTGAGGCCAAAATGTCAAAAAATAGCTGAGTTATGACAGTTCATGGAAATTGCACAATGTGAGCTTATAACTTTGCCAATGTAAAATATTTTCATCCCTAAACTGGAATATAGAATTATTACTAAATGTATGCCATAACTTTCATTATTCAAATCCTGACTGAAATGAGGTTTTGCAACTGTGGTGCAGAAATGGCATTGCAGTTACAAAAACTTATGTTTCAGTGGGGATTTTAATTTTTTCACCACTGGATTCATCAGGCGGGGTAATAACATGGCTATGATGACAGTGGTATCAGCCTTGGCCTATAAATGGAAGTGCAGGGCCCAGAGTGCCTTGGCTTCCACAGGTAAGTACATATATTCATCTGTGGAAGAATGAGTGGGCCCTGTGCTCCTCTAGCTATGAACATATATGCTACTATGGAGGAATCAGAGCACAGGGCCCCAACAAGCACATTAGGATATCATTACACTACTATATCTCAAAATGTAAAGAAATAAATTGCAAACAAAATGTAATTAATGTATCAGTTAGGGTTAAATCAACAAAAGTAGGGAAATGTGATGTAAGTTTTTTTTTAACCCTAACTCCCCCCACCACCCCATCTTTCACGGACGAGAAGCATCGGGGCAGCATAGAGTCATCAGCCCTAACTCTCACCACATTCACTTGTGCTGCTCCCACCCAGTTTGTTTTCTAATGGAATGGGTGTGAATGTTAGGGATGACGACCCCAATACCATCCCCAATGCCTCTTCATCTGTAAAGGTGAGAGGGTGGGATGTTAGAGTTAGAAACCCTAATGCCACATTTCCCTACTTTTGTGGCTTTAACCTAACCAATATATTAGCAAAGTTCATTGCAATATATCTATCTATCTGTCTATCTATCTATATATATATATATATATATATATATATATATATATATATATATTTATATATATGTATATATATATTCTATATTTTATATATATATATATGTATATATATATATATATATATATGTATATATATGATATATATATATGTATATATATATAAATGGTTGCATAGTAGTGCCACCATAGTTAAGGTTCAGTACCCCATTTAAGGTTAAAGTGCGAAATTTTGCACCTTAATAACTTTGCCACCATGTGTAAGATTTGACTGAAACTTGGCTGGCACAGAGCAATACCAAAGATCTTGGGATCTGCCAAGTTTTGTAATGGTCAAATATACGGTTGCGGAGTTATAAAGCAACATTCTGTAGCACATTTATGCTTTTTTGTTCATTCTTTGCTCGCACCTACAGGTCACACGGTTTGTGCAACCAGTCCAAAAACTTCAGGGAACATGAAGCTGGGGTCCCCAATATGCCTTTTAAAGATTTCATAAAAAAATATTGAATGGTTTAAACGTCTTTCCAAAAACAAGTTTCCCATTATAGTCAATGGTAAAAGTTAACAAAAAGATTGACAGGGTCACAAATGCCGTATTTAGTGTTACAAATTACCCCTGTAGTGTTGCAAATCTGACATTTTGTTTTCAGTTACTGATCACAGAAATTCTTGGCATTTAAAATTGGGACCTTCTAGAGACACAACTCTTTTTGTGTTCACCTAGTCGAGCCCTGAGGATGCCAGGTATCTCTTTTTTGGGGGGTTAAACACCCCAGAAATATGTGTTTGAGATTTTTGGGAAAAGTAGTGTTGCAAAGCAGTGTCGCACCTGTGATGCTTTCGTGATTTTGTTTGCGAAAGTGTCATGTTTTGTGACACTACTTTGTGAAACTATGGCCAAAGTAACAGTATTTTTTGCCACCCTGCTGCAAAACACTGGTATGGTCTTTTGGGCTGAAATATGGTGGAAAGAAAGCCAGCATCTCACAGATGTGCCTTTTGGTAGTTAGGTGACAAAATATTGCAGGGATGCAAAGTTATGGTACTCCAAAATTGGTGTTTTTTCCCATGGACTAACAGTGCGGTGTCCGCCGCACCTTTCAAAGCCTGTATCTCGGAAACACTTTCAGATACGGACTTTTCATTGGAAAAATGCTTAGCTCCCCAGGGCGCTAAGTTCAAAACTAGCCAGGAAAATCATAATTTATATGAAATTTAAATTTTTTTCCTACCCTGTACAGTTCCTGAGATATAAGCAATTTAGTATTCCAATTGCTCATTTTCTGCTCTGAGGAACATTATTGTGCATACATTCTTTGTACTCACTGTGGTTCTCAATGCAGCTTTTGGGGAAAAATAGGGTGTGTGATTTTGTTACTGTTACAGTTAACATTTCCAGTTGTGTTTCTGTGACTGTTTGCATTACCCTTACCGTCTATGCCAATGTGTGAGATATGCTTTGCATTTATATTTGCACTTGCGTTTGTAGTACCGTTATGATTTTCATTTCCATTACTGGTTTCTGTTTGCATTTTATTTTGTATACCTGTGTGCATTACCGTTTGTGTTTGCGTATGAGCTTCCATTTGTGTATGTGTTTGCGTTCATCTTTACTTTGATCTCATTGTTGTCATTACCGTTAGCGGGTACTGTATCCTGAGTGGAAAGCCACAGCAAAACTAAAGCCATGGACATCAACGGTACACGTCCCTGATTGTTGCTGTACACAAGTTAGCACAGTTAGAAGTTGCACGGCCTTGGCCAGGCAATGCCACCCCCACCAGACCAGTTTATGAATCCTGAGTGGAGAACCACAGCAAAACTAAAAGCATGGACATCAACGGTACACCTACCTGACTGCAGATGCACACAAGTTAGCACAGATAGGAGTTGCATGGCATCAGCCAGGCAATGTCCCCCCCAGACAAGGTACTGCATCCTGAGTGGAGAGCAACAGCAAAACTAAAGCCATGGACATCAATGGTACACCTCCCTGATTGCAGCTGCACACCAGTTACAGTAGGACAGTGAGGAGTTGCACAGACTCAGTCAGGCAATGCCCCCCCCAGACCAGGTACTGCATCCTGAGTGGAGAGTCACAGTAAAACTAAAGTGATGGACATCAATGGTACACATCCCTGATTGCAGCTGTACACAAGTTAGGACAGTGAGGAGTTGCACGGACTCTGCCAGGCAATGCCTCCACCAGACCAGGTACTGCATCCTGAATGGAGAGCAACAGTAAAACTAAAGCCATGGACATCAATGGTACACCTCCCTGATTGCAGGTGCACAAAAGATAGCACAGTTAGGAGTTGCAAGGACTCAGCCAGGCAATGTCCTCCCACTCCCCCAGACCATTTGCTGCATCCTGAGTGGAGAGCCACGCAAACCTAAAGCCATGGACATCAATGGTACACCTCCTTGATTGCAGGTGCACACAAGTTAGCACAGTTTGGAGTTGCATGGCATCATTTAGGCAATGCCCCCACCCCAGAAGACCAGGTACTGGATCCTGAGTGGAGAGCAACAGCAAACATAAAGCCATGGAGATCAACTGTACACCTCCCTGATTACAGGTGAACACAAGTTAGCACAGTTAGGAGTTGCACAGACTCAGCCAGGCAATGCCCCCTCTGTGACTAGGTACTGCATCCTGAGTGGAGAGGCACAGCAAAACTAAGGCCATGGACTTCAATGGTACACCTCCCTGACTGAAGCTGCACACAAGTAGGGACACTGAGGAGTTGCATGAACTCAGCCAGGCAATGCACCCCCTCACACCAGACCAGATACTGCATCCTGAGTGGAGAGCCACAGTAAAACTAAAGCCATGGACATCAACGGTACTCCTCCCTGATTGCAGCTGCACACAAGTTAGCACAGTTAGGAGTTGCACAGATTCAGCCAGGCAATGCCCCCCATCTCCACCAGGTAACGCATCCTGATTGCAGAGACACAGCCCAACTAAAGCCATGGACATGATTGGTATACGCCTCTGATGCAGCTGCACAAAATCTTTGAGAGTGACATGTAGAAGTGTTATTTCTCCTGTGTATCGCAAATGCATGTACTATGTTGCAGCACTTACGCTCAGCACCAGCATCTGGCTCTTTCTTCACTGCATGCAGCGGCTGATCAGATCCAGTCTACCTGGCAGCTAGGAAAAAAAAAGACATTTTTGATAATACAGTAGATCTTATTGCTATCTCTATGTTCAGTAACAGTGGTATTGTTTTTCATGCTCTCTTCTCTGACTATGTGCTACATTCTGAGTTGTGAGACATAAGCCAAGTAAACTACTGGACATTAACATCACTGTTTTGAAATAGCAGATGAACACAAGTTACAAAAGTTATTAGTTTGATGTGTTAAAGAAGGAAATGGAACTGTTTCCCCCACCTCCAAAAAATGCACAGATATTGTGTCCTGCATGCTGATGCACAGCCGAAGTGAATAAGTTTATAACATTTAAATGAATATGTGCTACTGTCTGCACAGAAGTTTGGGTACTGTACAACATTATCCCTTAGCAAACCAATGCCATTCCCACTCCACTCCCATGCACACTCTGGACACTTTAGGTATTTGATCTCAGGTGCTGAGCCACAGGTGGATAGTACTCATTCTCGCCGTTGAAAACAAAAGGTATAGGATGCTGAGTGCTAACACACAGCTGAATTTAACATACAGATGTCAATTATACAGGTGTCTGACACCAGCTGCACACTATTTGCTGCACTACCATGTTCTATGTCCTTAGTCAATCAGTGGTCTCCCCCACCCAGACACCCCCTCTTCCCCACCTGAAGAAAATCTATTGGATCCACAGTGGTTAGCAACACATCTGCTGAAGTCATGGATAGTAATGACGGATCTAATTGAGAGCACTCATGCACAGGTTGTTAGACTGAGGACTTGCACAGGAAGAGCTTGACAATGGCACCCCTCACCACCTGTGACTAAGCATTGGAAACTAAGTGATGACACAGTTCAATTTAAGACATGTACCTGTTTAATATTATATTTCACTGATAGCAGTCATGCGGAAGCTATTGTGCGGAGGTACTGTATTGCCGAATTGTATTAACTTATTGAGGAAATATTCTGCTTGTTACAGCCATCTGGTTATCTGTCACTGGTGTAGTAGTAATGGATTTCTCTTACCTTCTGACTCAATGAGAATCAGACTCTCATATGAGTTATGGCCCTCCACAGATTCCATCACAGCTGGCACTACCTCGGCCTGAGGTGGGGAACGCCTATGATGTTCTGTCAATGAATAATAATACATATTTACAGTGTTGTATACATCACCATGCAGTTCAGTATTTATTGATTTAATTATTGCTAATATTCTCCTTAAATAACTATTTTTTTTTCTTCTGTTACTTTCTCGAGACCTGTGTACTAGTCTTTGATTAGTACTTAAGACTATACTTAGATTTCTTCACTCCGATTTAATGAAACATAATCCAGTACAAGGACTCAGCCATGCAATGCCCCCCACCCTACAGACTAGCTACTAGACCCTCAGTGCAGAGTCACACCACAACAAAATCCATGGACATCAATGGTATACCTACGTGATTGCAGTTCCACACAAGTTAGCATGCTGAGGAGTTTCACGCACTGAGCCAGGCAATGCCCCCCACTCCCCCACCCTTACACCAGGTACTGGATCCTGAGTGCATAGCCACATCACAACTAAAGCGATGGACATGTATGGCATACCTCTCAGATTGAAGCTGCAGACAAGTTAGCACATTGAATAGTTGCACACCCTCAGCCAGGAATCCCCCCAAAGACCTGATTTTTGTCCTGAGTGCAGAGTCACAGTCCAACTAAGGTCATGGAAATCATTGCTATACATCTCTGATATCAGCTGCACAATAGTTTGGACAGTGAGTACTTGCACACACTCAGCTATGCAATGCCACCCCCTTCCACCCCTTGGCCAGGTACTGTGTACTCAGTGCAGAGTCACAGCAAAAATAAAGTCATGGACATCAATGGTATACCTCTCTGATTGCAGCTGCACACAAGTTAGTGCAGTGAGGAGTTGCATGCCCTCAGCCAGGCAATGCCCCCAGACCAGGTACTGTGTTGTGAGTGGCGAGACACATCACAAATAAAGCCATGAGCATCATCATTAT
The DNA here is from genome assembly GCA_016271365.2 of Neoceratodus forsteri. Taxonomy (NCBI): domain Eukaryota; kingdom Metazoa; phylum Chordata; order Ceratodontiformes; family Ceratodontidae; genus Neoceratodus; species Neoceratodus forsteri. Next base: position 1,175,915,173 of record CM057458.1, read on the forward strand.
ACCTGTGTGATACCAGCTGCACACATGTTAGGACACTGAAGAATTGCATGGCCTCAGCCAGGCAATGCCACCCCAACCCTCAGACCAGGTACTGCATCCGGAGTGTAGAGCCACAGCACAACTAAAGCCATGGACATCAATGGTATTCTTCCCTGATTTCAGCTGCACACAAGTCAGTGCAATGAGGAGTTTCATGTGCTGAGTCTGGCTATGTACCCTCACACACCCCCAGATTGCATCTTGGGTGGAGAGCCACAGCAAAACTAAGGCAATGGACTTCACTGGGATACCTCTGTGACAGCAGTTGTAGACTAGTTAGGACAGTGAGGAGTTGCATGGCCTGAGCCAGGCAATGCCCCCTTCCACCCCAGAAAAGGTACTGGGTCCTAAGTGTAAGGCTGCAGCTCAACTACAACTGTTGAATCACTGACTTTGCTACCAAATGTCACTGTGCAGCATTGTTATTACTGTTTTACATTTTGTGTATAGCATTAAGTTTGCTCTGTACTTATGATGCTGTAGTCTCTCCGCAGCAACAGACTTACCAGAGGATTCCCACATCTTGTGGGTGAGGTAGTACCAGCTTACATCATTCTCCGGTATCTCCTCATGCTGTTTCAGGATGTAAATATGCTGGTGCAGCAGCTTCCACTTCCTTTTGCACATCTCAAAGGTCTTATCTTTTATTTTAAACTGATAATTTAGATGTGCATTGATGAGCCTCCACATGTGATCCAGTTTCTGGTTGGTGCTCTGCATGAGCACCTTGCTGTTGCCTTTCGTCTGTGCCACCTCCACCAGACAGCACACCTCCCTCATGCTCTGGATTCTCATGTTTATGTTTTAACAGTGGTTTTAATACTGAAATAAATAGGAGAGAGATAATAGTGATTTCGTATATGTGTGTATATGTGTTCTTGTCAGGCTAGGTGGATTTAGTTTTAACATTTTTTCCACAGTTAGTGTGGACAGAGATAATCAGAATGATTTAACATTCTGTTATTAATTTTGTTAATATTACAGCACTCGTGCCTACAGTAAGTCACATAGACAATTAATTTCTACCAGTCCCCCCACCCTCTTTCCCCGGTCTGCTCCCAATATAGCACAAATTGCATATGTGTGTGTTATGTATGTTATGTATTCAGCTTGTCTATTTTTTGACCAAGATTTTGTGGCTCTTAAAATAACTGTTTTTTTAAAGGTGCACATTTAAACAGTCTGATATTTTTAGAGGACTGAGGATTCCATCTCGTAGCTCTCCCAAGAAAAGGCAATTGCCAGCATGAGAGAAATGCACACCATCTGGTAGGTATAGCCAATCATTACAATACTTAATTTAAGGGTATCATATGGTGTGCATCCCAGACATGTGCAGATAGCCAGATATTTGTATGTTTACCTTTCTTCATGCCCTGTCAAGCAGGTACATGTGCTGTTCTGCTTGCCAGATCCTACACACTGTAATATCTGAAAATATGATCTTACAGGCAGGTAACATACTCATAATAGAAGAAAGGTCCAATTTTGCTTCTGTTACTAAATCTACCCATTGTTTGTGCCTAAATCATTGCCTCCGAGATGAATCAGCAGCATCTCCAGTCGAGCTTGAGTGCTCAGTAGTCTGTGCATTGTTGGCATCAGATGATCCCACCTCATGCCTCCCCTGCCAAACCACTTAACATAGCAATTTGGAAGCTGCAGATCTTTGCAGCACTTATCTGAGCATACTCTGAAGCTCATTGTACTATGCTGCTGCCAATGACCCACACAGTCCATTTGCTGTTTTCTGCCATTCTGAGGTTTTAAAATGAGAAGTGGACAGAGTGCTTCCAAAAAATCAGTGTTTGTCCTGAAGTGTCTAGCAACTACTGAATATGAAACTGAAATTTTCCTCTCTGCTTCAATATTGCTTTGGTGGGCTGCCCCAAAATGCAGGGATAAACAAACTAATTGGTTAATGCTTGCTCATGGTTAACCAATACAGTGGATGCATACACTGAATGGGTGCAGCTCCTGTCTACCAGAAATGTTACAGGATTTCTAGGTGGGAAAATACTACATTGTCATAGGCTAGTCCAAACAATCACAAGTAAACAGACAGCTATCATTGGTTGCCTAGTGTGTTATGATACACATGCTGCCTGCCTTCTGCCTCAATTTGCAGCTGTATCTGTATCTTCAACAGTTATAACTTCTTTTCACAGCATCACAGGTTATTTATATTGCAATAGTCAAATAGAGGAGTTAAAAACATTTTGCTTAATATTATTTTTGTGGTAGTATCAGTTTTTATAATGCTAGCAAAACTGTATATAACATGTGATATACTTACACAATGTAAAGAAGGGTCACTTGTTTTTTTCTAAGATGGCTGCTATGTCCTTCTTCTCCACTCTTGCGCACTTGTGATTGGTTGCCTGACATGGCCTGATCAATTTTATGTTCCATTGGTGTGAGCATCCATCACTCAAATACAAAGCATTGTCTGATTGGCTTAGCCTTAAAGAGGGTGTTTTTTAATGTGATTATTCATCACTTTCTTGCTCATGACACTACTATTTGACACTTTCATGCTAACGACATACTTTTGCGATGCTGTCATGTATATTTTACACTATTATTCGACACTGTTGTATGTGCAACACTATTTTGCAACACTACTATTCGACAGTGTCATGCTGACGACATCAATATTTGCGACACTGTCATATATTCAACACTACTTTGTGAAAATGTGGCAAAAAACTGATTTTTGAGGAAAATAATGTGGATAGTTAAAATGTTTACAATAATTTAGTTTCTGCCATATTTACAGATATTGTGTTGTGTTATAAGTCAGCTTCGGTTCTGGAACATCTAAAAGCATTGTACTGTATGTTGCCTTCACTAGTGTTCCGCTGTGAGAAGGATTGTGTGTACAATGTTTTGTTAGCAATGCTATCTATTCACATAAAATGACACATGAACAATGTGTGTGACTATGCATGCCTAGATACTGGTGTTTGAGACAGTGTAATTCACCACATGTGGATGCTGGGAGTGCATCAATCAGGGATGCAGAACTTTGTGCATAGGATCTATGAGGTGCGACGAGTTGTTGCATGGTGTACTCATCTGAATGAGTTATTGCAGTCTGTCGACATGCAAGGTGCCATGACATTTCTGAAACAGTTGCAACGTGACAGCAGTCTCACAGATATTGTGATTGATCAGTCATCAATTGCTGATGAAAATTCTATCTCTGTCTTAGAGACAGATATTATCAAGCAGTTTGGGAAATCCATTGCCAAATTTGAGTTGGCAAAGACAGAGAAATTTGACACTGTATGTGTGTCATGTGATCAGCTCTGTTACCAGAAACAAATGGTCACAGTGAACCTGGAAACCAAGTCACCGTTCAATGACATGTGGTTTTGACTGTCAGCATTTTTGCTGCTAAATTGTGACTTCCAGTTAGACCCAATCATTGTGATGTGCAAGCACTGTTTCTCCAAGGTGAAGGCTAACACTCTGCCACCAAGGTCACTGTTGAACAATATGGAGACACATGTTATGCCTGCTGAGATTGCCACATTGAAAATGTTTGAACAGATTCTTATTCAGACTACAGTATGAAACTGTTTCCAACTATTCTATGTCTGAATACAAAAACATGGAGCAGTCCACAAAAAGAGCTCATTAGGTCTCTTAAGGGTTCCATTATGTATCTTCCACTTCCTCTGCAGAAAAATGTGGAGGCAATCTCCAGTGAGAAGTTTGGTGATTCTTGTCAATGGTGTTCCAACAAAGTCAAAGGTCATCTGGCAGGATGTTGTCAATGTAGAGAAAGTGAAGCTTGCTCTTACTTAATTGGAAAGCAACAATCCCTTTTTTGCAGACCTTGACATTGATCTCATGAGTAGTACGTGTGCTGAACACAATGTGTTGGACACCACAAGCCAATGATTGAGAAGGTCAATGTAGAGACAAATGATAATGTGTATGAACAGTACACAATAAACACACTGCATGGCAGAGATCCAGTAGGGGATAACATTGATCTGTACCAAATGAAACAGGTGGAAGGTGAGCCTGTCAGCATTTGGGAGGCAACATTGGAAGCATGTCACTTTCCAGATTTACTCCCAAAAGGGTCTGGTGGATGTCTAGATGATAGAGAAGTGTGTGTGCAAGGTGCTGAATACCATACCAGTCATGTGCTCAGTAAGGATGGCAAATTCAGATGCAACATACAGCACCTGTTCCATCTCCTCTGGGAAAGTGAGCTTAGCATACTTTCTGCATCTAATGCACATACTATATGGCTCACAACTCCACTTGATGGAATCACTGCTGTAGAGTATTTGCTGAAATTAAGGCAAAAGGATGAAAATGTGCAAGTCAATTTGTCCTCCATACTGTCAAGTCTATGTGGCACCAAAGAATACTGGTATCACAGACACTCTGAGGTGATGACTATGGTGCGAGAGTATGATGCAGCCACATGGTTTGTCACACTCAGCTGTGCCGAGTATACCTGGGAGGAGGTAACTGAACTCTTGAAGTGGGAAAATTGTGATGTAGAGGGCATTTCATCAATGACAATCAGAGAAATGTGCTCACTTAACCCTGTGTCTCTGACTAGACATTTTCACAAGCGATTCCATGATATTCTGACTTTCATTTTGTCAAAGGACAATCCGCCTCTTGGTATTGTGAAACATTACTTCTGAAGGATGGAATATCAGGCACAAGGCACTCCTCATATTCATATGTTACTGTGGATCAAGGATGCCCCGTGCATAGGTGAAAATGAAGCAGCAGAAGTGCTTGCATTTATTAAGCGGTACATCACTTGCCGCATACCGGAGAAGTATGACAGTCCTGCAGTGTGGAAGTTGGTGCAGAAGTTCCAATGCCATATTTGTGCAAAATACTGCTGCTGGGTAGTGAAGAACAAATCTGATTGGTTCACAAGATGTCGCTTTGGATTTTCCAGATGTGTCTGTCAGGATGGTCGCATGAATGAACTATCTTCAGCTATGTGACACCACTTAAAGGCAAAATCAGTCAAGAGGGAATATGAGTTGCCCAGGGATGAGAATGAGGTGTACATCAATAACTACAGCCCCAATCTTCTTCTAATGTGGCAAGCAAACATAGATGTTCAGTTTGTGGCTAACAACTCGTTGGCTCTGGTTCAGTATGTCACTTTGTACATCACCAAACATGAACAGACTAGCTTGCAAGATCTTTGGGAAGATATTGCCAGTTCAAGCAAGGCACTGACATCTCAACTGTGGTCACTGGGATTGAAGACCATATCACACAGAGAATGTGGTGTTTATGAGGCCAGCGATTGCTTGATTGGTACACATTGGTATGGCAAATCTGATGTTGTGCGATTTCTTAGTGTAAACTACAAAGAGAAGCACAAATGTGTACTTATTCCTCACGATGAGATTGAGGAACTAGCTCTCAACAGACCATCTTCAAAACATATCTTGAAGAATAATCTCATTGACACGTACTACCCCTTTAGAGACGAGGACATGCATGGTATGTCACTATTTGAGGTAGCTAAATGGTATGACTTCAAGACGGATGTCTCACCTGATTGCTCACATGACATTTACAAAGTCAGATTAGTGGATGGCTGTCTCATAAAGAAAGATAAGCCTTGGCTCATTGACCACTGTAAATTATATTTAGGTACATCTTAGAACAGAAAGGATTACACTTTGCTCTGCTAGTCTTATTTAAACCCTGGAGGAATAAGTCTGAATTAAAAGGTGACTTCAATCACAGTTGCAACACATTCAAAACAGAATACTCTGACACATATATATATATATATATATATATATATATATATATATAGACTAGACGCTGAGAAGGAGCAACTTGAAAAGGCACAGAAGTAACTTGAAGAGACACTTCTGTTAGTTCACAGAACAACCTTGATCAGGAAGGAGAAGGTATATTTGGAGTACCTTTGCCTCTGAATGCCCCAGAAGTACTCATGTCAGAAGTGGAGAGTGCTATGGAACATGGCACACACTGCACTGTAGATCCAGCAGAATTGAGAGAGACTCAATCAGCAACAACGAGTGGTGCACTCTGCAGACACTGATGCTGTCCAGCATGGTATACTACATGAATAGGAGAAATGTGACTGTCTTGACCATAAGCCACTACTGATGTTTGTTAGTGGCTCAGCAGGTACAGGAAAGATCTTTATAGAGGCCATTATGGCTAAAATACAGAACCTGACAGGCTCATCAATGTCCGTTGCTGTTAGTGCTCCCATTGGACTGGCTGCATTCAACATTGGTGGAGTTACATTACACAGTCTCTTCATGTTGCCAGTGGAGCATGGCAAAGCAGGAGAGTATCGTAAGCTGTCATTTGAGGTTGCATCTCAGCTTCGTTCCATGTTTACTAAGATGAAGTTACTAATCATTGATGAGATTAGCATGGTCTCTAATTTGATGCTTGCCTGTAAACACCTACATCTACAGGAGATGTTGGAGACTGGCTATGGAGATGCATTTGGTGGTAAAAGCATCATTGTATTTGGAGACCTTTTACAACTTGCACCAGTTAATGTGGAACATGTCTTTGCAGCTGTGACTGTCAAGCAGGCTAAGAATACACTAGGCTGCATTGGAGGTATTAACCTGTGGGAGTTATTTACCTAAGTCGAGTTGTGTGAGAACATGCAGCAGAGTGGTGATCTGGCTTACAAGGCACTGTTGGATCAAGTAGTACAGGTTCCTTATCACCAGACCATCTTTCAATGTTACATGGTCGAAGAATCACAATGGATACTGCATCCATATATACAGCATGTGATGTTTTTAGTGATGTGTACTCCAAGGGCACATGGATTGCATGTCTTATGCCACAACTTAAGAAATGTACTGAGTTCAACAGTGTTATGTTGCAGAGAGACAATCAAGAAATTCTTACACTGCATGCTGTTGATACAGTTGATGGTGTCATTCTAAGTTGGAAGCTGGCAGCAAAGATGACTGAATGACTCTCTGAACTGAAGCTGGATGTTTCACACACAGCTGGCCTGGAAGCTGTTCTTATAGTTTGTAAGAATGCACATGTCATGCTACTGCATAATCTTGATGTTGAGCATGGCATGGTAAATGGTGCCATGGGTCATATCATCAGCTTCATGTATAATGTTCAGAAGACATTTATTGAGACACTTGTTGTCCACTTTGACAATATGGAACAGTCTGTACAGATTGATCATACCTGTGTTAAGTTCCAGGTATTTAAGGATATCTATGTCAACAGGAAACAGTTCCCAATATGTGTTGCGTATGCTGCTTCCATTCACAAGTCACAGGGCTTGAGTTTGGATTCAGCAATGCTGGACATGGGCACAGACATTTTCAAAGATGGCATGAGCTATGTCGCACTTTCACACGTCGGCAGTCTTTCAGGGTTGCACATCATAACACTTGCATCACAGAAGATGTGCACTGACAAGCAATGTATTGTCAAGTACAACAAATTACATACTATGTATCAGCTACAGATATCTCTAATCCCACTACCTACATATGTGGTTGTCTCACATCCCACACTCACAGCTTCAGCTGGCAACAAGAGAAAATGAGCTTCCACTAGTGAATCAACTTTGCACATTAATAAGAAGGTCAGAATGTCAAATACAGGTGCAGAACCAGCTGTGGCTCAGAAGTCACTTGGTATGGCTGTTGTCCCAGTGTTTGATAACAGTACTAGAGTAACTTGCTATGCTAATTCAGCTATGCAAGCTTTTCTACACATGCCACACTTTGTGCAGGCAATATCAGCTTCACTAGACACTCCCTTATCAAAGGCATTGAAGGAAGTTGTCAATGTGACTTCTGATTAGTCACACAATGAACAGTCACTGACACCTCTATGGCAGGTCTTAGGTACATATGATGAGTGCAGTACATTTGCTGCTGACATGCAGCAGGACACCACCAAGCTTATGATGGCCATCATAAACAGTTTGGATGAAGAAGGGATTCAATGCATCAATACCTCACTGTCTCATATGTTACCAGATATGTATGTCTGTCATGTGGTCATTCAGAGCAAGAATCCACTGAGGACATGCTTTGGGCTTCTCTGTTTGTGCCTCAGTCTCAAAGTGTCAAGTTCTAGCAGCTGTTTACCAATGCAGAAAGTGGTCACTGATGTGTAAGGTGTGGAGATACATGTACTCAGTCTATACATCTCTGGACTTCATCTTAATATCTTACATTTGTATTGCCTAGATTTGACTCTAACTGGCTCAGAATTGACACACCTATTACAGATTTCACAGCTGGTAGAATTGTATTTAACCAAGCAATGTTTGACACTCAGGCTGTGATCTACCACTATAGCCAGTCTGCACATTCTGGACATTACACTTCTTTGTTGAGGTACAGAACTGGCTGGGTTGAATGCAATGGCTCCACAAGCACTTTTCAACAGAGGCTACAGTGACACTTAAAAAATGCACATGTGGTGATATTGAAGAACTACTGCAATCTTCATGCATCAGAGGAATAGTCACACAACATGTAACATAACTTGCTGTCCATTTTGTTACAGAGTGAGTCTGCTAGATAAACATTATTGTTTTTAATGCAAATGTGTGTTCAATATTACACTGTTAACACATCACATGGTTTATATGCATATGTTTACTCAATCTGATTTATAAGATTGTTGCGTTGATCAGTGACACAGTGAAAATAGTTGCAGTGGTCTTCAATTGGCACCAACTGTCTTCACAGTCACAAGAGAAACCACACTTTGATGTCTAAGAAAGACTTTGAAATGGCAAAAGAGATATGCCTATCTGGTCATCTTCTTCTATCATTGTCTTTTCTTTTGAGTAAGTCGTATGCAGCCATAACAAGTACTACTTGGCACACTTGCCAACTATGTGCCTCTACTAAGGCACAATACTTGTCCATGTGCATGAAAAAAAATTTGTATTTCAAGTCTTTTTAAATACTTCTCTGCATCATGATATTATTTGGATCTTTTATGAGTAAAAGATTTTCTTTTGTTTGTGCCACTTCTGTGTTAGCACAATTGAACACTGTTTTTTTTACATGATCTGCTGATCTATACTTAAGAGTACCATACTCTGAAATAGGCAGCACTCTGTGACATGTTGAGTATCACCAGGTGTGGCTTGTGTTTTTTTTTTTTGTCTCTTTGTGTCTTGGCTTAATACATCCATATTGTACCACAACAGTGTACTGTAGTACTACATCTGGCTTCTTTCTTGGCTTAATACATCCATATTCTACCAGAACAGTGTACTGTAGTACTATGTCTGGCTTCTTTTCATACATCTGTGTTGTACATATTTATATATGATTATTAATACATTAGTTGATTGAAGTCAGTACTGATAGCTTTAAGCAGTTGTATTAATTGCTATTTAACTGAATGTATTAAACAATGTTAAATATTTTACTGTTTTACACTATTTGATTCACAAGTATTTAAACATATTCTTAATATATTTATTAATATAACATAGATATTTAGTAGAACTTTTGTAATTTGAAGTAATTTCATTTACGTATCATTAACAGTAATATAGAGTATTGTGGTACATATTTGTTTATTAACCAGAGATGACATTTTCTGAATAACAGATTATTTATGTAATATTCATAGCATTGTGTGCAACCATTATTTATTATTAACTAAAAGTTTTTAGTGATGTAGATACTTCATTAATTCACTATAAATGTTGATTATAGCTTTGATGATTTTCACTCATGTATATAGTATCTGTTTCCATATGCCATTTAATTTTGGTTTGTGTAAGAAGTTAATTAAATGTATGTATACAATTGTGCACTATTGTAAATCAGACACTTTCACTGATAACAACTGATTTTTATGTTCCTGATAATATTTCTTGATCACTTCTATTGAGGGTTTGGGTAGGAATTTTCCAAATGCACCCATATATCTAGATGTCTTTACATGTACTGTATATGTATCATGTATATGTATATGTCTACACATAAATATATTCCAATTAAATATTTTTAAATAGCATAAAGATGTATATTTTTTTAGACACCATAATGTGTTTGTGCTGCTATTATTTAAACAGTTGGCGTCTGGTTTTTCACCCACCCCAGGAACATTCACACTATCAGTCACACAATGACAATAACATCATCATCACTGTTTGATATAAGTAGTGTACAGAGACTATAGTGGTAGCTGTGTTCATGTGTTCTGTGTTACTGTCACAACATCCTCATGAAGTACCTGTCATACTGTTTTACATGTATTTTAAACTTTGATGTAATACTTTTTTAAACATTGTTTTGTGAGACTGATTTTGTGTACCAATTGTACTTTCAATTTGGCCTTTTTAATCAACTATTAATTGGGCAATAAATCTTTTTTAAGCCTTATCTACCTGTGTTGTGTTTTTTATTATCTATTAAGTTACTGTGCTGATATGTATTCTGGTCTTGGTATATTGCTGCATACAAAGAAAGTACAACAGGTTCATCTGTGCATATTTTCTACTTAGCAGAGTACATGTACTATTGGTCCATGTGGTGCACATATTACTGTCCTATTCCATTTATGTATGACTTTATTTTTATGTGAAACATTGAGCACATGAACTATTGCTGGATGAATAGCATAAGACAAGTTAATATTCTGATAAAGCTATCTATATCTTGGTCAGAGTGTGGTGCAAAAAGGGAGGTACACACTCACCAATGTATACAATGTAGTATGAGATTATGCTTTCTCAAAAAGACAGAACATTCATGACAAAAAAAAACTCAGTTTAATGCATCAGTTAGGGTGGTTCCACAGCAACAAAAGCAAGGAAATTTGGTGTTAGGGTTGAAAACCTCAACTTTGCATTCCCCACTCCAGCACCACACACACGCACATGCAAGTTTGGGGGGGGACTGAGGCAACATGACCAATCACAGACAATCAGCAGCAGGTGACAGAAATAACATACAACTGTCTAAACGTACCACAAGACACATCCATCATCATACTTGCATGTGTGTGCATGCGTGTGTGTGTGTGTGTGTGTGTGTGTGTGTTGTGGGGGTGGGGTTGGGAATGCAGAGTTAGGGTTTTCAACCCTAATAGCAAATTTTCTCACTTTTGTTGCTGTGGAACAACCCTAACTGATGCATTAAATAGAGTTTAATATATATATAACAGTGGCATGTTAGTGCCACTATAGTTAGGGTTGAGTTCCCCATTTAAGGTTAAAGTGTGAAATTTTTCATCTTAATAACTTTGCCACCTTATGACAGATTTGCCTGAAATGTGGCAGGTACAGAACAGTACCATAGATCTCTTCATCTGCCAAGTGTCATAATGGTCAAATATATGGTTGCAGAGTTATAAAGTGACATTCTGTAGCACATTTACACTTTTTTTGCACATTCTTTTCTAGCACCTACAGGTCACACAGTTTGCATAACTTGTCTGAAAACTTCAGGAAACATGTGGCTGGGGCCCCTGATGTACCTTTTGAAGATGTCGTGAAAAAATATTAAATGGTTCAAAAGTTATTCTAAATTATTTCTGACCACCTCTTTGCATTAGTGATCATAATGCACACAGTCGGTGGCTGGCCATGGAGGTGAGAGGTGGGCTGCGTCAGTCACCAGCTGGGGAAAAGTGGGGGGCCACCAGACTGCCAGGAAATTGAAATCCTTGTCTACTTTACTATGATGAAGGGGAAGCCGCTAGACTACCAGGGATAAGAACAATAATTATAATTTAATACAGATCGTGGGGCCCACTAGACTACCAGGGATCTTAAAAAGCTATACTTATAAAATACACTTTGGGGGGGCCACTAGGCTACCAAGAAATTTCAGATGGTTATATATCTTATTATGATTGGGGGGTGCTAGACTACTAGGGAGATTAATTACAATTATTATTTCATACACATCAGGGGGGCCACTAGACTACCAGGGATATCAAAAAAACAATAATTATGAACATTGGGGGGCCAGGACAGATTGTTATATATGCTATCATGAAGAGGCGGCACTAGACTACAAGGGGTATGTCAAACAAGATTTTTTTTATTACAGATGGGGCAGAATGAAGCCCTCTGGGCAAAACTCACCCTCATTTAAGTTTCTAGGGCACCCCTAGGCTGGGAAAAACTATTTTTAAATGTGGCCATCTCATCCCTCACCCACGATGCGTGATCACGATCAAAGAATCTAGCGATCAAAGATTTTGCAGGCTTGTGATCAAAGATCATTAGCAAGCCATGAACAAAGATTTTAAAAGCTCAAAACTCTATTTTTAGACTGATTTTGATCAAACCAAAGGCATGGTTTGATAGATTGGAGTCCCCTGAGTAAAACCCATCCATGTTTTACTTCAGAAGTGACCCCTGAGCCGAGATATTTCTGTTTTTCTGATCAGAAAATCAAAAACAAGATGGCAGACCTCGCACTCAAAGAATTTTTTAAATTCTTGGGGACAAATATTCTTGAACCATGAGGCTGCAAATTATTTGATTTCCAGGTGGGACCAGATGGCCAGAACCCCATTCTTTGTTCACAAAACATACATATAAATTTTCCCTTTGACTTATAATGGGAAATTAAAAGTGGCATAACTTTTGAATGCCTTAATATTTTTTTCACCAAACAAAAAGCATCATGTTCAGCCCTCAAAGCTCTTTCAAAAAAGTTATCCCACAGAGTGCCACACCACACAATGGTCATGCAGGGCCACATCCAATATCCCAAAAGCTGCCTCCAAAAATGGATAATTTTGCATATTTCAGCATTTTCATATGCAAAGACCATAAGTCTGAAGAAAATGCAATTTGGCACTTCAAAAGATACACCATGCCTCACTGCACATTCTAAATTTCAGACAAATCCATTGAATGGGTCCAAAGTTATTAATGCCCAAACTTTTGACTTTAGTATGTAAGTGACCACTGAACCCTAACTATAGTGGCACAACTGCACCACTATAATGTATACATATATATATATATATATATATATATATATATATATATATATATATATATATATATACATGTATATGGGCATGAATACAGTATTCGAGAGACTCATACCTACTGCACATTGACACCCTGTAACTTTTTGCTGAATTGTTAAAAGGTTCACATGACACACCTAATTTGTAGTCCCACATTAGGAGAGATATTAAACATAACATGACCCAGTTTGGTTGCAATGTGTTCTTTCAGTTTTATCGCAAACATCGATTTACCCTTTCAAATAGGGTTCCATTTTGTGACATTGCTTCCATTCCCAATTTAAGTATTTAAATACAGCCCTTTATTGTGCCTTAGAAACCCAACTGTTGTTAATGTGTTATCTAATTACTTCATTTAAGCATTCCCTAAGAACTCCCTGTACAGAATAAAAGTTTTTGCCTTTTATTTAATCATTTTATAAAGCTGTAACATTCATTACATGTAGTGTCCGTCTAGTACCTCATCCTAAGCAGACTGTGCCTTTAATTTGCATGAACTGTGGTCCAAAAGTGTTACTGTGTCTGGTTACCTTCTTTGTGTTACTGACATGCTGCCAAAACCTTGCAGTTTGTTATAACTCATTTATTTAGAAAATTCCCTTTTCCCAAGGTGTGTTATTTCCATGTCCTTTTGTTACCCACGTTACTATTGGTTCCTCCACCGGCCAAGAATGTTCAGAACCAGAAAAGCATGCTGACACCTTCAGTCATCACCCCATGGCTCTTTAAAGCTGTGGATCTGGTGGGTCTGCATTCTTTGTACTGCCACCTACATTCAGGACAAGACATGTTGTCCTCCTGAAGTTTGGAGTTATGCACGTTAATGGCACTACAGTGGGCTATTCTCTCTGCATCTCAGCTGCTCTTTTGTTCCCCGGTGTGTCAGATGTCTGCAGATTGTAAAGGTATACATTTGCTTTTTGGGAAACACAGAGACTTGTAGTCGGACCTTGCCTCATGGTTCCAAGATACTGAGCTCGGGGTATGAAGGGCGGGGTGGGGCAGAGAGAGTTGATTATAAAGCATTTTAAAGTTGAACAACTGCAGGTTTCCTAGATTAAATGGTTACACATATTTACCTATTCTATAGACCAAGTATCTACATGGGGATCATTCTGTGTGACCTGGTCCCTGTGTGGGGGGGGCATTTTGTGTGATCCTATTCTCTATAAGGGGCCCCTTTAATGTTACTGCTGCTAAATAGTTTGTTCTGTAGTGGGCAAAAAAATAAATGTAGTTTTGGGGAGTACATCAATTGGACCTGGTGAGTGCTGGGGCTCATTTTGTATTAGGCATCAGAACACCATATCTACAGTTTGGAGAGTTCTGTAATGAGAAATAAAATACATGCTGTATTGGGGAGTAAATGAATAGGACCTGGTCTCTGCAGGTGCTCAGTTTGTGTAGACCTGATCCCTTTAGGGGCTTATATTGTGTGGGAGGCATCAGAACACCAGAACTACTTTTAAACTACCTGCTTATCTGCTAAACTTAAAAAGAAATCCTGGTTAATATCATATTTATTTTTGTAAAAACACTTCTGTAGAACAGAAAAATGGTCAGCACTCCAAACGTACTCACAGTACTTATTTATTTTATGTGCAAGTGCATCGAAGCCATTTAGCAGTAGAAAAGCAAATAACAAATAACAGCAGCAGTAAACGAAGCGTTGGGTAATCCACAGATTTTTCAGATCCACAGGAGTCTATAAGATGGCAACTTTTTTAAAAAACATATTGCACCCACCGACTCAACACTGAGCATCCAAATGCCAGCACAGAACCATTTACATTTCAGCAATATGTTTTGTGATCATTAGGTGTGCCATGTGCTGCATGTTAGGCCAAGAGTCTAGCATGGCACAGTAAACAATTACTGAGATTCACTGCAACAGTAAAACGAGTCTAAAAGGGCACAAACACCAAAATGGATGTAAAATGACTGTAATTGATGGTAACCGGGTTGCAGTCACCATAAACATCAACCCTGTTCATTGTTTTTGTGCAGTTTTAGGCTCATTTGGCTGCTGTTGCAGTGTATCTCAGTAACTGGGCTATGTGCTACATTGTATGCCTTAAATGGCTTCTATGGCAGTACAAGTGAAGAAAAATACTGTTTTTTCCTTACTGGGATGATTGCTGTCAGTGACTGTTAAAGTGTTACCCTTGTTCTGTATTTTTTCATTCGAGTTTTGTGCACTTTTAGGCTTATTTTGCTGTTGCAGGAATCACAGTAATTGTTTGGTGTGCCATGTGCTGCATGATAGGCTGAGGGCCTAGCATGGCATATCAAACAATTACTGACATTAACTACAATAGCTGAAGAAACCTAAAAGTGCACCCCCCTCCCAAAATGCACTGGTTGCCATATGCACCTGCAGGACCATGCTGTGAACACAGTGAGTGATGGTACCATGGAGGCATCCATTTGACAACAGGAAGGGGCTGTGTCTTCAGTTGTGGCTGTGATCTTGGGGATGGCATCATTAGTAACAGGGATAATTGTGTACATCTGCACCATACAAGGGACCGTGCAAAATTACCTTGCACTCTGTGATTACAGGACTTCACCAGATTTCATGTCCATGACTTTCCATTTGTATTGTGCCAACCTCAGAAAATCTCCTGGACAGAAACCTTGTTTGCCCATAACAGAGCTTTAGAATATGGACATCTGCACAAATCTGGGCTTGTGCAGAAAAACTAGGCTTTGCGCATGGGCAAGCTTTTGAAGATCTGGCCCCTGAAGTCAGTTTTTAATTTCATTTTCATTTCTTAAAACACATTTTAAGATTGAAGCAACCCACCCAAGGGCATAGTTCTATTAGTAGGTGAATTTGATTTAGGGTGTGTGTTAGTTAGATTAATCAATACCCCGAGTGCATTGTGAAGCACGAGGCTGCTGGCTGAGTGTCCTCACAACACCCAGTGTGTTGATTAATCCCCAATAACCGCACACCCTGGAGTGGGCTATTACACTTATAACAGAGGGTGCACTACAAAACAAGGAGAAAGCAATATACCAGTTTTTTCTCCTTTTATAAAAGACAAGCAAATTACTGTATTCTGCTGCCTAAAAAAATAGTCCCCAACAAAATGGCTGTCATGCACATACAAATATCAGAAGGAAAGTGTTGCTATGCTTTCTCTGACGTTCGTTGTGCATGATATGCCTTCTGAGACAGCACAGTGGCTCTGAAGTGCAAAATATGGAGTTGTCTCTTGTGGTACAGACACGGTATCTATACCTCCACTGGCTTAGCTGCTCTGTCTCTGTCTGTGGTTACATTAATGCATGGCAAGGTAAACATTTTCCCCAGCAGTGCAGTCACACAGTCTCACCAGACTGTATTCTACCAATTAAGAGATGGCAACTAATGGGACTCAGAGCTTGCAGGTCTTTCTGGAACTCTGTTTTTCTGTCCACCAGCATAAAGCTCACTTTCAGATCATGACATCATTGGGGGTCTCTCTCTTCACACTGTTCCATCTGACTTTATGCCACAACTATGGGATTTACCTGTCAATCTGGCTGTGCAACAGAAAATGACCATGGGGACCACACACTTCACTCTGGGAACAAGTTTGGGTAAGAAGCAAGACTACAAACTTTGAACACTACAGCTACTGTTGCTGCACTGCCTGGGACTACATGGCAGGCCTCGGCTCTCACTCACTAAGCAGGGATAGTAATGGCTGCTCCACAGACTGCAATTTTGCACTATAACAGATCAGAACAGAAACACAGGCTGATCTCTCAGAGGGATGGTTCACCACTAGCTGTCATATATTGTGGAGTAAGTAATGGTCACCTGATGGTTGTTTACCACTCACATGCCTTTATCTACCACATGTTATGTCACTAATATACTTTCAGTGTTTTGCCTTCAGCCTTGAATATCACAAGCAGCAAGGGCATGCATTAATCCCAAACACCCAAATTCATCTCATAAAGATATAGTTGGTTCCCTCTCTCTTATTGTAGGCTTGGTCCAGCTGGTATATGTAATAGACAGACCAGGTGAGATTCAATCCATACTACACTGTAACATAAAACGTTTGTGAATATCTTAAGTTAATATAATGTTGTGACTACAGTACAATCTTCAAAATGTTCAAAAAATGTTATACCAAATATCCATCGTATGACAATCATTTTTTTGGTTGAACATTAGCAATAACTTTTGGTATGACTTAGTGAGACACTTGGTATGGTACTAATACTACTGTTCTGGTGTCCTTGTTACTCATGTGACTTCTTGTGTTGTGTCTGTGTTACTCGTGTGACATCCTGTGCAGTCTGAGTTACTCACGTGACATCCTGTGGAAAAAACCCTTGTAAATAAAGTATAATTCACTTTCTGAAAATTCAGTGATTTCTGTCTTTTCCTATGAGGGTAATATAGTTGTGCAAAAAAACAATGGGGTAGAAAATCAAGGACATGAATGTGGTAGCCAAACTTAAACATGTCCAGATTTGGGCATACTGTGATCAGTAAACATATTGTGGCATAATTACCAACAAGTTAAGTTTATGATAAAAAACTGAAAAGTTAGATATTATGCTACCTAAATAGATACCATAGACAGTAATATCAAAAAATATATGTTTGATAATATGACAAAGTTGCTGTCAAGGACACAATGTTACTCACATTACGTTGCCCTTGTGGGAACTTTTAATCCCATTTTTTAGCACCTCTGAACTACAAACTATCTTTATGTTGGGGACTGAAATACTACCACATGCACCCAATGTAAATATGATATGGTTATGACAATTGGCCCAAATAAATTTTGGAACCAGATTGTCACACTTTGTCTCTTGAGTAGCATATTGGTACCTATATACTGTGTATATATATATATATATATATATATATATATATATATATATAAGTAGCATGAAAGTGCTACCATAGTTAGGGTTGAGGAGCCATTTACATGTTTAACCTAAAATTTTGCACCTTAATAACTTTCAACAGATTTGCCTGAAATTTTAAATACACAATCAAGAACCACACATCTTGGGATCTGCCAACTTTCATACTGTTTGGATATACGGCTGTGGAGTTATTAAGCATGATCTGTACACGTGTTTACACTTTTTTGAATTCTTTGCTCATCCCCACAGGTTGCACGGTTTGCACGACCAGTCCGAAAACTTCAGGGAACGTGTGGCCGGGGTCTCCAATTGTGCCTTTTGAAGATTCCGTGAAAAAATATTAAACCGTTCAAAAGTTATTATAAGTCAATGGGAAAAGTTAACAAAAAGTTCAACACTTTCACAAATGCACTTTTTAGTGTCACAAATGGCCCTAGTAGTGTCGCAAATCCACCATTTTGTTTTCAGTTGGTGATCAGAAAAATGCTTGGCATTTAAAATTGGGACCCTCTAGGGACACAATTATTTTTGTGTTTACCTAGTCGAGCCCTGAGGATGCTAGGCATGTCCTTATTTTGAGGTTAAACACCCTAGAAATATGTTTTTCAAATTTTTGGAAAAAGTAGTGCCACACTCATGACACTTTTGCAAATCTGTGTGAAAGCTTTCACAAATCACGACACTACTTTGCGACACTATGCCCAAAATAACAGGAATTTTTTGCCACCCTGCTGCAAATGAACGGTTTGGTCTTTTGGGCTGAAATTTGGAGAGAAGGCAGCCAACATCTCACAGATGTGCCTTGTCATGGTTTGGTGACAAAATATTGGATGGATGAAAGGTTACGACACTCCAAAGTTGACACCTTTTCCTATAGACAAACATCGCAGCATTGGCTGCAAGACAGGAATTCTTTGCCACCCTGCTGCAAAATAACGGTTTGGTCTTTCAGACTGAAATTTGGAGGGAAGAAAGCCAGCATCCCACAGATGTGCATTTTGGTGGTTTGGTGAAAAAATATTACAGGGAGGCAAAGTTATGGCACTCCAAACTTCTCTTTTTTTCCATAGGATAACATTACGGCATTCGCCGTGCCTTTCAGGGCCTGTATCTAGGAAACGGTGTTAGATATGGACTTTTCGTCAGAAAAATACTTAGCCCCCTAAGAGGGGCTAAGTACAAAACTAGCCAGGAAAGTCATAAATCATATGACTTTTACATTTTTTTTTACAACTCCTCATTTTCTGCTGCGACACCCATTATTATGCATACATTCTTTGTACTCACTGGCCCAGACATTCAAACTGCACCTAAAAAGTGCACAACAGCAGGAGCAAGTGCAGGTCCATTGCACCCATGCACAAGAGGTGTGATATTCAAAAACTGTGCAGGCCAATATGCGCCTACAGCCGACAACTGAATATCGCACAACTTGAGCCATAGCACAACTAGGAAGGTGAAGCTGAGCATATCTGATGCGCCATAGCGCAAGAAGGGATGTTCAGCTGAGCAGACCAGATGTGCCATAGTGCAACCAGGGATGCCCCCAGCAGCAGGGCAGCAATGCAACAGCACAACCAGGGATGTAGGGGCCCATGACCCATGCCACAGATGGGCAGAGGAACACACAGCAGAACAGACATCATCCCCCCACACCCCATGCACTGCACAACTGGGGAGGACTGGAATAACCACTGGCCCATGAAGACCAGCAACCAACCCACAGCTGGGCCATGGTACCCCTTCACACCCCCTGGCAAGCTGTGACTGGCACACAAGGAGGGCCGACCACCCCGTGCCACACCATCCCACCAATTCAGAGTACACCCTGCACCATGAACCCCAGACACCCTGCCCAGAAGCAGCGTCCACCAGTGCAGGATGCCCCATGCATGCCACCACCCCCACTGTGACAATGCAACACTAAGCACCACAGAACCATGCAAGGCAGCCCCACCATGAGCACCTGTCGGTGGGTGGCAGCACACAGCGATGCAACAACTGCATACATAGTGCCACCATGTACATCCCCCCGAGGCACAGCTGAGAGACCAAACATGCGTTGGCATATGAGGTACACCACACATGACAGGGCATGCCCCAGACCCCACCACCAGTGGTACAGCACCCTGCACACCCTCCCAAGAACACACCCCAACCCATGACTGGCTACAACAGCCAGCGCAGACACCCACAGTGGTGTATGGAAGCATGCACCACACAAGATGCAACACAGTGAATGGACAGACACCCACCCATACCCAAGGGCACACCAACACAGGGACACAGTAGCGGGGCAATCAAGCCCCCTGCATGTGGCCATGGAAACCGTGTACACACAGCCAGTACTCCTCCATGGCACAGGACTGCCTGCCACCCTGCACAGACACTGTGGAGCTGTACACCACCAGCATTTGCCCAGAGCACAAATGACAGACAGTGGTCGACATCTCCTGCAACACACACAAGCCACATCATGGAGGTGGGACAACAACAGAGGAGGCCACAGTGTCACCCAAGGCAGACATGCACCACACCAGTGACAGGAGGCAACCCGGCATTGTGATGGGTACAGTGGCTGTCCTGCATGGACAGCCACCACTGAGATGCCATCGGGCTGTACAGGTCACAAACATGCAAGGGTGTCAGCTGCTAAGGCCATGGATGGGCTGACAGGTGCACAATGGACACAGAGCATGCACCATGGACCACTGCACACAGTCATCCAGTGCACAGGGAACAACACACACACCACAGACAGTGACTGATAGCTACTCCCACACTATAGTTACTTCCCCATGGACACACACACACGCACATGACTGCACCACCCCGACACCAGGCACACCACTGCAGCTGAGCACCTATAGCCCACTGCAAAACAGAGACCACCACATTAGGTATATAAAAGCAAATGTATTGTAAAAAACACACAAAACTATTTACATATATTTACAAAAGGTTGGGGGGAGGGCCACAAACAAGGTGGGGTGGGTAAGGGGCAGGGGTGAACAAATGGTAGAGGGAAGGAGGGGTGTGAGGGTGGGTCAAGGGGGGTAGGAAAAATCAGGGCATTACTATGCTCATCGGGAGCCCCACTCCCTGCTCTGGCTGCTCCTCCTGCCATGCCACCATCGGACTCCCACACAGTCAATCTACTCCAATATCTCTGGGAAGGGCCTGCCCACCTGCAGTATTTCCTGCAGCATCCGTCGGATGGCTTGCAACTGCCATCCACCTAGGAAAAGGGAGCAGAATCAAAAGGTGTGAATGCACATCCCCATGCAGCCCACCCACTGTGCATGGCATACGGCCATGGGACATGCCTCTGTGATGGTGTGTGACCACTCACAGTGATCATGTCCACAAGACCTGCCCACCCAGGCACACACAACCATGCGGACCACTGCACACACCCGCTGGCCAAATCCTGCACAGCACCACCGTGGCTGTTCAGTGACATGGCTATGTGGTGCGAAGGCAGTGGCACAGCCAGGTACCCAGTGCACACAAGCACCACCATTGACACACTTCCAGACATGCAGTGCCACTGGACAGTGCTGACTGTAACAAGTTGTGTGCATGGCAGTGGTGTCAATGGATGGTGGCCATGCCCTGCTGCCCATCCTGTTACACAGCATGCAATAGTAATCATGGATGTAAGGCACTCACCATCATCAGGCTGGTCCTTCTGCATCTGTGGACCTTTGCCCCTCCCGGACTGATGGTCCTCCTGCTGGCGCCTCCTTTCCCTTGCCAGCAGGCGCTCGTCTGGGCCTAAGGTACAAACGTGGAGAGAGGAACATCAGTACAATCCTGCAGCAAAGTCCCCTCACCCCTATGTGTGTGCAATCCCACAGAGCCAGACCCACACACCCTGGTAACACCACCATGGACAGCACCGGACGGTCCCCTCCGTGTGCCAGACACATGCAACCGTGATACCTGTATGGAAGACAAAAAGTGTATGGATGTTGCATCTTCCTGGCCATGGCACCGTGTCCCTCCTGGCACGTGCCCGCAGGCAGGCAAGCAGGTCTGGGTCCCTCCACCTCAGGTCCCCATATCTGTGGTGGCACTGCTCCGCCATCTGCCCCATACCAGTGGCCTCCTCCAGGGTGTCAGCCACCTCCTGCCACACCTGGCTCCTGGGCCTGTCCAGGGGTGCCTCACCAAATAGTGGGCCAACAAGTGGCTCCACAATGGCAGCCAAGTTTGCCATCTCTACCTGGCTCCACTGTGCTCCTCTCCTCTGCACCATCTCTATTGCTCGGTTAAGTCAAAATGGTGCTCTGTACCATGGTTCCACCACGTGCAGATGCTGCATGGTACAGCGCTGCCATTCCATTCCCTATCGTGCTGTCACCGAACAGCACGATAGTGGTGCATCCATGCCTGACGCATGGCACTTAGGGAGCAAAGGTCGGGCACAGGGTCAAGAGTCTCTGGCGCACGGACAGCCACAGCATGATTGGAACCCAATGCATCTAGCATGATTGGGGGCCTGTGTACCACCTCCTGTAGTGGCCTACCATGCTGTTGCCCCAGTGCGCCTACGACACCCCAGTGCCACAGTGCCATATAGATGAGCAACGCTGTAGCACCACTGGCACAATGGTGGCCATGCCCTGCATTGCCTCCCATGTACAGCACGTCAGCAGCACGGCAGGTGCCAGCGTCATCAACCTGGGTATTCACAGTTAGGTGTGTACTGCGCATGCCACAGAACTGCGCCCTTGGCTCAGCACATTCAACACAATTGCGCAAAGTGCAAAAGCGTGATATTTTGAAATTATATGCAAATCAACTAATCAGCCATTCAATGGCTCAGTCAGTGCATTTGCATCCACTTAAAGATGTGCCTCACCTCATTTGCATAGGTCGCGCTATGAAAGTGTGACATTGGGCTGCACTGGCCATAGTGGGTTACTGCACTCTATTGGTGAGTTGCATGCTGTTTGGGAGTGTGGACTGTGGATTTGGGGACATGCATGGGACTGCACAGTCACAGGTAACACCTGTCATTCTCACAGGCTGAATCATGACCGAGCGAGTTGAGGAGGAAGAGGAACAGAATTGTGGGAGGAGGAAAAGGAGGCCAAATTTCATGAAGGCCAAGACGGATGCCCTGTTTGAGGCCTACCTAGACTAGGAGCCGCTTCTCAGCAGATGCCTGGGAACACCACAGGCCTGTGCTGCTGCATGGGAAGAGGTGGCGTGTGCTGTAAACTTGCATGGCAGCCACCAGCACTCTGTGCAGGAGTGCAAGAAGAAGATGGGCACAGACAGGAGGAGGATTAAGGAGAAGGTGGCTGCCATCAGGGCAGCATGATCTGCCACAGGTGGGGGACAGCCGGAGGTGCTATGCCTGATCCCAGAGGAAGAGAGGGTTGCTGGAAGCATACAGCATTGCACCACTGAGGGTGTTCTGGGTGGTGGATTCCAGATGAGTGGTAGCCCGTCACTGCATGGTAGGTCATGGTCTGTCTATTGGGGGGGACAGGGTAGGTCACATGCAGTAACGCGACTTTGTTTTCCCTTACAGCTCCTGAGTGTCTGCATGGGTCAGCAGTGATGGGCCTCTCCACTGAGGCCAGTCAGATGGAGATGGAGGAGGGCCCATCCACCTCCACAGGAATACACGCCTCAGTGCGACAATGGGCATGCCTGTATGTCCAGACTGATGTTGTTGGAGCAGGTGCAGAGGAGGCCCTGCTTGTGTCCAAGCATGCCGGCATCCACGGATGCCGGCATGCTGGGACTCGGGCTGGTGCTGGGTCCATCACCAATGATGATGTCGCTAACGTCATGGGCAGTGACATGTGTGAGCCACAGGATGGCCACATAGCAGGTAACATCGTGGCCATGGCTGGGGGTGATGCCGCTGTGGAGGCCTGTGTGTCTTCATAGTCCCAGCCTGTGCCTGTCAGCACTGGTGGGGCAGCACTGGTATGTGTACAGGACAGTGAGACTATTGCAGCCGCTGTGATGGCACAATTGAGCCCTGGGGAGCAGCAGCTGGAGGGGCAGCATCAGCAGTCAGCCAATGGGCTTCTGGGTACAGTGTCAGTGGGTGGCATTAGTGCACTACCTGTGGACATGCCCAGCACTGGCCCTGGTGTGCAGCGCCCACCCTCAAGGGGTGCTGAGCATCAGGTCCGTGAACACCCTGAGGGATATCATGCTGATCAGGCAGATGACCTCTTGGATGAGCACACCTGCATACTGCAAGCATCAGTCAATCAGCAGATGTGGCTTGTGATGGTGGTGGATGCACTGAGTGCGGCTCTGGAGCAGGCAGAGGAGAATCACAGCAGAGGAACAACTCTGCTCCTGGCAGGGATGGACTGGATGCGGGAGGATGTGACCACTGCCATTGACAGGCTGACACATACAATCACAGCTGCCATGGCCACAGAGGGCACACAGTTATTTGCCAATGCATCGCAGACACTGCACAGTACAATGAACTTCCCCCCATTCCCAGCGTCGTGCGGCACCATCCTTTTCGACACCGGGTTCAGCGGTGGGCATCCCGAGCACGCCAGGTGCAGGCATGTTCGGTGTGCTTCAGACCCCTGCACAAGCAAGGTCGTGTTCATGCAGTGGAACCCCTGGGGGACCATTGGTTCCACCCCATGAGGCCAGTGGTCAGCCTGTCAGTGCAAGTGGGTCTCGGCGGGGCCGCCATGCATCCATGACGGCCGGGGCACTGTGGTGCATGAATGACCTGTCTCCCAGCGTGGCTACTGTCTGATGCTGCCCTGTGTGCATTTGTCATTCAGCGGGAAATGCACGGGTGGGTACCCGGCCCTGTACGCATACACACAGTCCATCTGCACACCCTCCCGGCTGCTGTCTGCAGTTGCATGTGCATGATGATGCCTGCATTGCGCTGTATGCCAATGTGCAATGGTGCCCAGCATCTGACACAAGCACAGTAACAAGCAGTGGGCATGGTGGTCTGTGAACATGTGTGTGGCTAGGGGTGTCATTCTGGGTCGGTGTGCCTCCTAGCCTTTGCACATGTCTGGTGAGTTGTGTGAGTGTGTGTGTGTGTGTCTGCCCGCATGCCATGTTAGACTTCACCCATCCCTGGTGGTGTGTGTGGTTCCATGTCCAGACACTTCTCTTGATGGCATGCACTCCTGGTGTGTGTCCATGCATGTTTGTGGGTTGTGCCTTTGCCACTGGTGGTTGCACATGGCCCCATGACTTTCCTGGGTTGGCTGAAGTGCTCCTCCTTGATGGTGTCCCGGTGCAGCTGTACCAGCCAGAGCACTTTGGGGTCCCGTCGCCCAAGGGGGGGCTGCCCATCACCATTGTCACAGGCATCCTCATCATCTCCATCGCTGTTCCCCTCTTCAACCTGTACGGCTATCCCACATTCGTTGGCCATGTGTGCAGTATGCAACAGGCCAAGAATAGCCCGCAGACCTTTAAGGGGCTGTACTGTAGGGCACCGCTGGAGGCATCCAGGCAACGGAAACATGCCTTCAGCATCCCGAACACCCACTCAATGACATTACCTGTAGTTGCATGTGCCTCATTATAACATTGCTGTGATGGGGTCGTGGGCCACCGATATGGTGTGAGCAGCCAGGAACAGAGTGGGTACCCACTGTCACCTGTGTGTAGAGGGTGGAGGTTAGTCTGGTGATCAGTATCACCCTGCCCCGGGCCATGTAGGCCACTACCCATGTCACATCTTACCATGCCCCTTCCAAGCCCTATGTTTGTCCATGTGGTTTCCATACTCACCCACTAAGTGGCCAGTGGGGATGTCCCCACTCCAAAATCTGTGGCACAGTACAACTGGTGCCAGATGAAGGCATCATGTGCTCCCCCAGGGTGCGTGGCACAGACATTGATTATGCGCCCCCTGGCATCGCACACCAACAGGCAGTTAATGCTAGCAAAGCCCTTGCAGTTCATGTATGTGGCCCCCTCAGGGCCAGGTGGTATGCGGATGGCCACATGGGTGCAGTCTATTGCC
The DNA here is from genome assembly GCA_016271365.2 of Neoceratodus forsteri. NCBI lineage: Eukaryota > Metazoa > Chordata > Ceratodontiformes > Ceratodontidae > Neoceratodus > Neoceratodus forsteri. The sequence goes on from CM057458.1 coordinate 1,175,941,103, forward strand.
CCTAGCATGCCAGGCATACATGCTACCCTGTGGAACTCCTGTATGTTTGCTGTGCACTTTGCCGGTGTGCTGGGGAAATGGATGTACTCCGCAGCATGTGGCAGCAGTGCACTGAGGAATTGGGTGAGGTGGCATGACACAGCCAACTGGGTAATGCCTGTCGTGTCCCTTGTTGGTCTCTGGAAGGTACCCATGGCAAGAAAGCACATGCAAGCTGTCACTTTGGTCTCCACTGACAGAGCATGGCTCCATTGTGTGGGTGCCTGCACCACATCACTGCACAGCTCACAGAGCCACCTCAGAATTGCCTGATTCAGACAGTACCAGCCCACGATCTCAGTATCACTATACAGCTCGAAGCTAGTGCAGGCTCAGTACTGCTTGTTGGGGGCATACCACAGACAGGACTTTCCACGGCTGCGCCCCCCTGCTGCCCACATTCTCACCCCCCTCATTACTGCCTCCATCTGGATGGTGGCACTGGCCATGTCCCTGGCTTGTGTTTACCCCTCCTAGCAGCTGTTTTTGTGTTCCCCCGCTGTCCTGGCTGCTACTTCCCCTGCACCGAGAACACCTGACTATGCTGGCCCCAGTGCTGTGTGGCACTTCCCCCTTCTGCACTGTGGCAGTGGCTCACCACACCTTCCCTGAGCCTGTGGGTTCCAGGTGTCCTTTCACTGTCCTGCCCTGTGTGTGCATGTGTGTGTTGCCTGTGTGGCTGGCTATAATTCAGCAACTTGTGGCTTCCCTGTAGCGTTCTTACACATCTCCCTTGTTCCTTTTTATTTTGGCTCATTTCCGCTAAGGCGCAACTTCTGCTTGCTCCCTTATTGTGCATGGCACATGTTGTTGAATATCACAATGCGCCATTTATGCTTGGTTCCTCCCCCTTTAGTAGCGCATACATTCATTATCATTGCGCTATTGCTCAGCGTGATTTGGGGGGTGCAACTGCCTCCCGCTGAATATCACAGAATGGCACATTTTTGGACTTGCGCTGGCGCAACCCTATTGCACATGGTGCAACCCTTTTGAATATCTGGGCCATTGTCTTTCTCTGTGCAGCTTTTGGGGAAAACCAGCCTGTGCATTTACATTATTGTTACCCTTACCACTTCCTCTTGCAGTTCCGTACCAGTTTCACTTACCATTCACGTCTACGCCACCATGTGCGTTGCCCTTTGCATTTTCATTTGTACTTGTGTTTGCATTATTTTTTACCATTTGGGTCTACAGTACTGTTTCTCTTTTGTTTCATTTTGCATCACCATGGGCATTACCATTTGCATTTGTGGGCAAGACAGTGAGTACTAAGAGTGTATGCATAACAATGGGTGTCGGAGCAGAACATGTGGAGTTGGAATACTAAATTGCTTATTTCTCAGGAACCGTACGACGTAGAAACAACATTTAAAAGTCATATGATTTATGACTTTCCTGGCTAGTTTTGTACTAGCCCTGATTAGGGGAATAAGAATTTATCTGACAAAAAGTCCATGTCTCTCACCGTTTCGGAGATACGGGCCCTGAAAGGCGCGGCGAATGCCATAATGTTATCCTATGGGAAAAAAAGAGAAGTTCGGAGTGCCATAACCTTGGCTCCCTGTAATATTTTTTCACCAAACCACAGAAAGGCACATCTGTGTGATGTTGGCTTTCTTCCCTACACATTTCAGCCCAAGAGACCAAACTGTTATCTTGCAGCAGGGCGGCAAAGGATTCCTGTAATGCGGCAGACACCGTAATGTTATCCTATGGGAAAAAGCGTCAAATTTGGAATGCTGTAACTTTGACGCCCTGTAATATTTTTTCATCTGAACACTGAAAGACTCATCTGTGAGATGTTGGTTGCGTTCTGTCCAAATTTCATCCCAAAAGACCAAACCATTCTTTTGCAGCAGGGTGTCAAAGAATTGCTGTCATCCTCCCACAGCCTGGAAAAGTACCGTTGAAATTTGCGAAAGCTTTCACAAATTCATTTGACAGTGTCATGCGTGCAAAAGTACTTTTTTCCAGAAATTTGAAAAACATATTTCTGGGGTGTTTTACCCCTAAATAAAGACATGCCTAGCATCCTCAGGGTCAGACGAGGTGAATAAAAAAAGAATTAGGTTGCTAGAGGGTCCCACATTTAAATGCCAAGCATTTTTCTGATGACCAACTGAAAACAAAATGACAGATTTGCAACAGTAAAAGGGCCATTTGCAAAAGTAAAAACTGCAGTTGCGACACTGTCAAACTTTTTGTTAACTTTTCCCATTGACTTATAATGGGAACTTGTTTTTGAACAACTTTTGAACCATTTAATATTTTTTCACAAAATCTTCAAAAGGCACATTGGGGACCCTGGCCACACGTTCCCTGAAGATTTCGGACTGATCGCACAAACCGTGCAACCTGTAGAGACGACCACAGAATTCCAAAAAAGCATAAACGCATGTGCAGATCATGCTTAGTAACTCCAAAGCTGTATATCCGAACAGTGCAAAAGTTGGCAGATCCCAAGATCTATGGTTCTTGATTACGTATTCCAACATTCAGGCAAATCTGTTGAATAGTTGCAAAGTTATTAAGGTGCAAAATTTTAGGTTTAACATGTAAATGGCTCCTCAACCCTAACTATGGTAGAACTACTGTTCTACCTATATATATATATATATATATATATATATTCATAGCAAAAACTCCGTTTAATGCATCAGTTAGGGTTGTTCCACAGCAACAAAGTGAGGAATTCGGTGTTAGGGTTAAAAACCCTAACTCCGAATCACACACCCCAGCACCACACACACACATGCAAGTATGGGGAGGACCGCAACACGACCAATGACAGACAACCAGCAGCAGGTGACAGAAATAAGAAAAAAATGTCTAAATGTACTACAAGACATCCCCACCCACCTGACCAGGTACTGCATGCTCAGAGGAGATCAACAGCAAAACTGAGGACATGTACTCCAAACGTACACATCCTTGATTGCAGCTGCACACAACGTACCACACTTAGTAGTTGCATGCCCTTACCTACCGATGCCCCACACCACAGCACATGTGGTGGACCACCTGAGCAATAGAGCTGAGCATAACCAAGGAGTTGTACAGGTATAATCTCTCTGATTATAACAAGGCTTTGAGAAATGCAGTTTTCTGATTGCCTGTAAACATTCTAACAGCCTTATGTTTAGTTTTTATTAACATACATGTAGAGCCTAACCATATGATGAACATGGTTTAATGTTGTTTAAAAATCAGTTTTATTATGATAGCAATAAGCCACTCCCAGGTATTATGTTAATGGTCAGTTTATTACTGTCTAGTGACATGTGGCACTCAGCTACGCCTCATTCAACATTAAACCCCTACAGGGTGATTAACAGACCATTTATCATAACCATTGGTCATGCCTTATTGCTTAATTTCCTTCATGTGTACATATTCTCCCTCTGCTAGGCACTGCAGGAGCTTTGCAACACAGTGTCCCACCCAGTTACACCATCCACTGTCTAGTTACTGGAGAATGGCTGCGAATATTAACTCATGAAGATCTTCGAAACCTTAGTGTAATTATAACTGACAGAGTCAGTGATAGAGAATAACCCCTGTCATCCTAGTACACTTATCCCATTGTGAGTTAAATCTATACTAAAACACATTCTATTTATATCTACACTATACCTACTTGATTCCTGTTGTAGCACAATTAATATAGTTATCACTTTGATAGCATCAGTGACAGAATTGTGGCAAACCCAAACACTAGGCATACAGCCTGAGTATGAAACAACTGTTAAAAAAATTAGGCTGTGTCCATAAGTGGCATAGATCACTCATTGCAACAATAGTAAATGTATCACTATTTCAATAAGTTAGTCATCACAGATGCAATGACATTGTCTTTATCAGGTACAACATACTCAGTAAGTGCCTACAGGAAAATCTACCCTATACACATCTCCGATACAGCTACGCCATTGTTGGTTCAGTAGTGCTATGATATTTAGAAGTTGCTTGGCCTGATCCACACAATTACATTGTTTCTTACAAAGAATACTTACTGAATCTTTAGTATTCAAACACACTGAAGGTATATGTATGCACATGAGCAGTACACCTTCATCAGTAAGAATGCATCTGATACTGGCAGTACCAATTTCACAGCATTGAACAGGCAATGCTTTTCCATATGTTTACATCAGCCTCTCTATCTTGAGTAAACAGTTGCAGTAAATGTACTACTATGTAAATCAGATACTAAATGCAAAACTACTTTTATCTTGACCATGGCTGTGTCTTGTAGTTAATTTATGTAGTTCTCTTAATTAATGTATACTCACTAGTGTTAAAACCTTTGTACAACTGTGATCATGCACCTGCAGCATTTATATTGACTAACGGCACAGTAACAGTTGTGCTGTGGTGTGGGGCATCGGTAGGTAAGGCCATGCAACTACTATGTGGTACGTTGTGCAGCTGCAATCAGGATGTGTACGTTTGTGTACATGTCCTCAGTTTTGCTGTTGATCTCCACTGAGCATGCAGTACCTGATCAGGTGGGTGGGGATGTCTTGTAGTACATTTAGACAATTTTTTCTTATTTCTGTCACCTGCTGCTGGTTGTCTGTCATTGGTCGTGTTGCCTTGGTCCTCCCCCATACTTGCATATGTGTGTGTGTGTGTGTCTGTGTGTGTGTGGTGCTGGGGGGGTGAATTCGGAGTTAGGGTTTTCAACTCTAACACCAAATTTCCTCACTTTCGTTGCTGTGGAATAACCCTAACTGATGCATTAAACGGAGTTTTTTTGCTATGAATTTCCCTTCTTTTTGAGAATGGTAAGTATAAGTAGTAAATACAGATATGGCACTGCAGTCACACAATGGCAACATATCATTCACTGTATGAATGCAGATGTGGTACCATGGACCCTTTTGCTCCTACGGTCTCATAAAATCATTTGTTATATCTATACTGTTCTGTCAGTGTACATCCTACAACCCATATAGTGACAGTATCTGATTTGGCATATTCATGTGGTGGTAGAGGGACAGGTCCTTCAAGATGTACAGTATCACCGCATGATCACCTGCATGACTACAGTGCTGCTACTGCCTAACCTTCTGCTGTCACACTACCACCACATAATCTGGTGTATGAGTACAGTGGTAATACAGAAATAGTTTACATACCCCACAATACCAGCTAATCATTAACATTATGCATTTGTAGTGCAAGTACACACCTTTGGGATGCTGTTAAAGAACCACACTATTTTATGTATGAAACATGAAAGTTCAGTGTCAAAAAAAAAAGCTAACATTTCCACCCACAGAAATGCAAAGTTAGACAGACAAATATTTGCATGGTATTATGAGCACATAGTATTTTGTGTTGGGGATATATCTACTGATGCATTTCTATAAGTGGTTTTCATTCCCATCTACTTGCCAGTATAATACCACAGACAAGAAATGTTTTGCTGGTCTTGCAAATTCTTAGATTTTACAGTAACTGTTCGATTTTCATACTAAACACCATATGCAAACATTTTTGTGTTAAACTTACTTACTGATGTCAACATTTTCTCATGTTGTAACTGTGTAACTTGACTTTAAAAAGATATTGTCCACATAACTGTATTCATGTTAACATATTTTCTAAAGAAAGTGATAAGAAATACTATGTGTTTCACAATATAAGTATGTTACACTCTGCTGTGTCTGTAATCTTAAACTGCATAACAAATTTCACTGTTTGATAATTAGACAATAATGGTTTCTACAAAATTATGTTAATACTATCCTTATAACCTTGTAGCACTTTATTGTACCACAAGATCTGCCGAAGTATGAAATCTAGTCACACAGTGCTGAACTCACCATGATCATAATCTGTCATTGTCTGCATTGTAATAATACTATATATATATATATATGTTATCAAACACTAGAAACTATTGAATAGCATACTGCTAAACTGTACTAATATGGTAAATAAGAGATTAGCATAAGGCTGTTACAAATCCTGCACTGTTTAGCAGAATATCAACAGCTACACCCTTGTTATAGAATCAGTATAGGAAAGACTTTCTAATGAATCATGTTTTTCACAGATGCTATGGATAAAGGTAAAATGAAACACAAGAAACGTTTTGTTAAAGAAAATATTCTATTTTTTATCTTTCAATATACAAATATAAAAAAATCACATGTTATACAAAAAATAAAATTTCTGTTTCATACAAAAAATAAGTTATCATTCTTAAACAGAAAATAAGAAAATGATAAATTATACTTTTACAAAAATAATTTAAAAAATAAATATGTTGAAGAAATAATTATTTTCTAAACATTTCAAATGAACATGATTATTATTAATACAACTATTAAACTATATACAAACAACAGACTCTCCGTGATCGAGAGAGGTGTGGCTCTGCTCGAGGCAGCACAGTCCAGAAGTTGGACAATATGTGGAGGCACAGCAAAGTGGAAGCTGTTGCAGCAAAGCAGAGAGGGGAGACACACATGAAGCTGTGGAGGCTGGTTACTGTGTCTGTCCATCAGTTGTTGCTGGTGAGGTGAGGCAGTGGTACTGGACACATTGACACCTGCTACTGTGTCCACAGGCTCGAGCAGCAATTTAATCATTGTCTGCTGTGCTGCGAAGAGGGACAACAATTTCTCTTGCCCCTCCTGCAGTGCAGCAGTTTCTTCTTTAATGGAATCTATTTTCTGCTCGAGCCTGCGGACACAGCAGCAGTGTACAGTGCATGTCTCCTTGTGGTGTTCTTCTGTAAAGATACAAATAAAATAGCAATTAATATATAGTAATAAATATACCATTTTGTTCTTCTATTGTATCTAATTATTATATTATCTTTTCCTTTCATATATCATAAGCAGACATAGATCACTGCTACTAGGGATATAGATTTAAGTAGTCATTCTTAAAACTTACTGTTCTTACTCAATATATATCAGTCACATATGATGAACCATTACTCAATTAGTACTGTGAATATTAAAAACTGTCAATGTAATATATTTATATTATACATTATACATAACTTTATGCATCACATTTTTGATTCATACAATTGTTGCTAACTATCTATAGCACAGTAAGATATTGATCAAACTAATGTCATTTACAGTCTTAAAGTAAAGTCTGTGCAACTACCATAATATAGATGTACTGTTTTTGTTAACTATTTCTTATTTGAACATTTCTGCTGTGCACCCTGACACTGTTACATCAGGTAGTACATATTAATAAATGTTAATAACAATGATTTGTCTTACATAAGAACAAGTTAAAAAACAGTGTTGTACTGTAACTGTTTACTATCAAGATTGAACAATGATCTTCTATTGATATTAAAATACTGGGACAGATATTCAACTGCACCATTCTGTGGTGCAAGCCCTTGCGCTACTCAAAAAAGTTGTACAGGTGTGTAGCAAGGACGATATTCTACGGAGTTGCACTATTGAGTATTTTCTTTGAATATTGACCCATCTCCATTGCCACTGTTCATGGCACTGTGTAACTTGCAGCATCACAAGTGGTCAGAGTTGGACCATTCAGTAGCAATGGCACAATTTCCATTGCATCATGTGCAAACCTGCGATATTGAAAAGGTGACATGTAAATGAGGCCACGATTTATGTAAGGCACAGTGGGGGCCATTTGCATGTAATTATGGCCCCATTTGCATGGCATTATCATGCGGTTGCGCAGATCCCCGAAAACTTGCACCTTGCACCCTGGTAGGCAGCAGCCATCAGGGAGCGACACCCCCTGCAGCCTGATTGCGGTCATAAGATTAGTAAACCCCCCAGAGCATCCCAATGGGGGCATAACATCAGTAAACCCCGCCACAGCAGCCTAATGATGTGCATAAGATTATTACCCCCAACCACCCCAATCATGTGCACATCAGCAACCCTCCAAGCAGCTCAACCGCATGCATAACATTATTTACCCCTTCCCGATAGTGACCATAACTTCAACCCGCCACCAAAGACCAATATCCCTGGTGTTCCACTGTACTGTGAAGCCTGATCATGGGCATAACGTCAGCCCCCCAATCTACAATATCACTGGTGATGTAGTGTCCCCCACCTCACCCACCCACTGACCCCACCATCCCACTCCCCACATCAGCCAGTGTGTAGCAGCACCCCACACCTGCCGCCTCCCACCCCACCGACTAACAGCTTGGTAGGGGCTGCATGCCCATTGGTTCAGGACAACAGCCAATGGGCATGCAGACCATATCAGCTTAAGTCAGTCAGATATGTGAATTAATCATTCATTCACATATCTCTAATTGTTTTGTAGTATTGGCTGCACGCCCATTGGCTGTTGCCCTGATCCAATGGGTGTGCAGCCCTCACGAGCGCTGTCAATCTGCCGTAGCAGGGCGGCAGATGGTGGTGCTGCCACCCGCCAGCTGAGGGGAGAGCAGGGTGGTGGCGCTTTATGTGTGCGTCGGGTGGGGATCCACTAGATCACCAGGTATTTTGGACATTGGTGGCCCTCGTGCCTAATCACCGAAGGCGTCACATTATCTCTACACAACACACACCCTGTTGTGCATTATTGCTTAATTGATTTTTAATATTTACACATCATAACATAGTGACTATAAAGCAACAGTAAATTTTACAACTACTACTTACAATTATGTACAGACTATCTCTCAAAATGTTACTCTTTTTCTCAGTATCGACAAAACATTTTTTCACAGTTTAAAAATGGAAAATCGTAACACGGAGTTACAAGTTACTGGTACACATCACAGAACACATGCTCGTCACTAACCCTACAATGATATTTACAGAAACAGTATTCCAAACAGTTCTAATTATTCTACATTCAACAACCATATAGTTAGCTGATATCACACCAAATGGTATTGGTGATGACATCCTTGCCCATGTAGTGTAGTGTTGTTTGGCAACAAGGCACAAGAAAATGCCATAAACACAGCATCTGGAGAATCCTACCACTACCAACATTCTCAAGTGGCATAGTGGAATTATACACTAGCCTGTTTTTGGGTAAGATAGAAAGAACTAAGTAAATTAAAAACGCAGTAAGTTTATGCAATGTTACTGTGGTACTTGTTGCACTGCAAAAAATATTTCTAATTGCTACACTGCCCTGCTACTGAGCTTGTGTAGATTTGTATCATCATTATCAGTTTCATAATATTTTCAAGGGACACTTTGTGAGCAAACAGCCAATTGACATGCCAAACACAGGATTGACAGCACATTTCAGGCGTTATTGTCTGGTGATAGTTTTCGGCACTCTGCTTGTTTGCAAGATTCTGTCTGTTAATGCGAATGAAGTACCCATTAGCTTTCCTTTAACAAACACTGTCTTTTCTATACTGAACTGGCTGTATATGCAAGGACGGAGATGTTGTCCCATGTGAATCGAGATTGGTGTCAGACTGATTTATACACACTTATCTGTCAAAAGGCTGGCTGTCATCTTAGTTTGTCTAGCAGTACAATTATGAAAGTAAAAGGTGTTTGTATTTTGTTACTGAGCTTTAGCAGACAGCAGCTTAGCGTTGTTCAAGATAGTAGTTTTATTTCAGAATTTCAATGGTAACAAGTGTTTTAGAGATACACCTGTTTACCACGTCTTCTGATGTCCTGATTGCAGTTTTAACAATCTCAGAGCTGTGCAGACAGACAATTAGATCAGAAGAGTCACACTTCATTTTTATGGGCATAATCTAATAGGAGATAACTGTTAATTTCAATGTACTAATCAATACATTGCAAGTATATACTTCTTATTTCATACTTACGCTCTACAGTACCACTCTCCTCCTCCTTCACCTGCACCAGTGGTGTCACCACACCTCCTGTAGGCACTATAAAAAATATCAAAATTATATGTAATGATGATAATTGAAATATTTCAATATTTAATAAAACTCTTACTTTATTACATAAAGATCACATACTGCACTAGTATCATCCAAGTATATATTTAAATTCTAAATAGCTAAAGTACAGCATTATAAACATAGTACTCTGAAAACTGCAAAACACAGAAAGGTTGCAATATTCGCACTGCAACACAAAGTGGTGCAATCCTTTGTTGTAACAGTACTGGGTGTTTCACAAAGTTCAACACAGCAAAAATGCTGCAGTGCTGTAACCTGTTCACTACAACTAAATGTGCACTTTCACCAGCTCCATCATGCGTTGCACAGTGGAACTGTGGCACTGTAAGTCAACAGACAATAGTATATCAACTACACAGCACCAGTGGTGTATTACTACGCACACAAACTATAATATTCAGCAACGGACACCGACATATCAACATAGTACATGTGAACTACAAATGTTAACATTGCTGTGTTAATGTGGAGCACTTAGTATACAAGCAAGGCAATTAACAGTTAACTGTGTGATCACCTGTATGGCTGCAGTGCTGCTACTGTTTACCCTGCCACAGGGAGCACTTTATACTGATTGCCATGACCTTTAACTTCAATGTACCCCATAACCGAATTACATCCTCTCAACATAAAAATGTTCCTTTGTAGAGCACTGCAGGCAACCACGTCACCTGATCAGACTCTTACTATAAGAAATTGTCCCTGTCAGTCAAGTACTATCAGCTATTCACCTAATCACACAGTTACTCTCTGGAAATATCTATACTGATGCAGTGAAGCAAAACCTATCACTCACTCATGGTATTTTATGATATATATAGCTGCGATATCCAGCTGACGCCCACCTCATGACCAAATGCAAACTTACCATGCTATATTTAAACATAGAAGTTCACTGGAATCTTTTCACAATCTCATTGTGACACAGAATTGAAAAATGAAAATGCTTCTTGGGCCAGTGGCTGCATTTAGGGAAATTACAGCAAATACAATCAGCCACTACACTGCTTGATAGTCATACCCGCCTGGCAACCCTACCACTGTGTCATGACAACCTGGCCACTCACTCAGTCACCAGCAGATAACAGCTTAGCACCTGGCAAAGAAGTACACAGCCAACAACTGATAGCATTGACTTTGGCTCTACTCTAATCTATACACAACATGAACAGTGACTGTTCACACTGTAGTCTATTACACTGTCCTAATATGTGTGTGTGTGGGGGGGGAGGTATCATGGCAACACAGAATAGTACCAGAAATCAGATTTATTCAGAGGGACCACGTCATCTCTAGCACTGTGTAATATAGCAGCTTACCTCAGTTTGAGCAGTCATTGTTTTTTGTTTGTGTTTAAACTTTACTGTGTGTTACAGTAGTAATGCAAATGAAGTAATCACAAGCACTATAATATTCTTTCCCATGACCTATTCAATGTCAAAATACCATTGTTTCTGCTGCAGCATTCTTTTGTCAGTTTGAAATTACTCATCATACATTGCCTGGTCTCTAATTGTTCAGTGTTGGGATGTTTCCATGATCTTAATCTGTACAACATCACTGGTCTAATCTGAACCTCACTGTAAAGCTGAACATTAAGTTTTGCTTGATGCTGTACTAGATGATCAGCTTCATTGTTAAATCTTCTTTTTACAAAACGGATTTTGTCTTACACACAGACATCTTTACAATGATATTTCTTATTCTGAATACCAATGAAACCTTGGATCATAGCAATAATGGCCTCCAGGGTGTGTGTTGTTTTGGATAGCATCACCAGGTGTCGGAGCGACCGCTCAAGCGGCCTTTTGCCCTAAGCACTTGAGGCGTGACATAATCCCACCACAACACACACACTGTTCACATTAGCTGCTAATTATAGCCATAGAAAATGCTTGTTAACTCTCTGTTCCTCACTTATAAAAATGCTTACTTATACCATACCCAAGAAGTACTCATAGGTGATATTAAACATTATGAAAACAGGTGCATTCTACCATCTGACTCACAAAATCACACTTTAGAGTCAGACTCCGCAGCCTCCACAGCTTCAGCCTGCTGGTACTACTCGGCAACAGGTGGGAGCGCCTCTGTGATCCTGTTAAATTAACATAAAAAAGGGTATTTAGTTACTGTATTATTTGAATCATCAGTTATGTAGAAACACTTAAATATAAATAATTGACATATTTCTGCTACTTAACATGTTCCTTTATCAACTATTTCCCAGTCACCATACAGACATGTAAAATGTCACATGTGCTATCATAAATATTACAAGCAAACAAATTATTCATATTATTCAAATTGTCACCAGTTCAGTAGTGTAATAAATATAATAACCATTGCTGTTTAACATAATACTACTTTATATTCAGTATACATATCCATATAACAATAGTTAGGGATATATCAACTAATACATGATAAAGACAAAGAACCTCTGTGTACAAACACTGAGGCAAGGGTTACCCAAAGGGATTTGGCTGGGAAACCAAGTTTCAAGAAATACAAAATCACACTATGCCCTCACAATGCAAAGCATCATGGGCTGTATATGCAAATCACCACAGAATGTTATGCTGGTCCAACTTTAAGCAAAACTGCATGGTGCCGAAAGGCCTCTCACACAGTTTGTAAGGGTGCTAACAAAGGACATAGATCGATCGTTGGGTTCTACCAGGACTACAGGTGATAAGCATTGTTACATCATGGCAAGTGGTTCCTGCAGTGTCAGTTAACCTGATAGCACATTACAAAACAGTAACAGTTAACCTAGCAACCAGTACACATGATGACACTATGGTTGGTCACCTGTACCATCTAACATTCTTCTTTTTGTACCAGTATAGTGCCTCTACCCCCCACTGCCAAGTGCAATCCCCAGCCTCAGACCCACATTTTGTATGGATTGAGCCAGTTTTGTTCCTGTGTCCCACCACCAATCATGCTTTCTAACCCACGTAGGCACATAAATGAATGAACACCCTCTACTTGTACTGGTACCCTCCCATCCAGTAAGCATGATCATAATCCTACATTGTCATGCTAACATCAAAATATACCTGCTGTTCCAGTAGAACACTCAACCCCACCGCTGCAATTTCAAACACATCAGCATCAGAAAATAATGTTTAACTGGTGAAATAGTACTCCCTCAGCTCCCAAACCACAAAACATTACTCAAAGCACTCAAATATCACAGCAATATCTAGTGTTTCAGTACCCCAAAACCTGAAGTGCAGTGTCCATCCTCCAATACACACAGTAAGAACAGGTCTGAAGAGCAGGCCAGTTCTCTCTCACCATCAGAACTGGCTAGCGACTGCAGTAGCAGTAATGCATACCACATTCATCAGACAGCTGTAGTGTTCAGTAGAGTCCTGACCTGTTTGCCACTGATCTATCAGTGTTTTACACAGGAAGATGACCAGCACAGATCTGAACAGGGACAGGCACCACTACAACAGCAAATGTTCCTGTCATTGTGCGACTACTGAGAGTTTGCAATCATGCCTTGGGTGGGTGTACACATCACTAAGACACCAAGAAAATCATTTAAGTAAGTGTATACAGGGATCGAACATTACAGTTGCTGTGTGAGCAAACCACCAAAACACAGCCTAACATAAACACAGCTACATACGGTGTATACTGGTTGCAGAATGTGTCATACACCACAACACAACACAACTACTATTATCATGAAAATATTGATACTTTACTTATGTTGTGCAGCACGCTCCCGAGCTTGTGGCTTCCAGCCACCTCCACAGCTCATAGCCGAGGTAGTACCACAACACGTGTCCTGATCTGGTATCTCCTCCTCTGCTTGAGTTGGTAGAATCGCTGTCATAACAGCTTCCACTTCTTCTTACATTGGAGTGGTGTCTTGTTTCGACTTTTAAAACTGCATACAAATAATTGTGTATGCGCCACATATTGTCCAACTTCACGGTTAGTGCTACGCATGAGGATGTTGCATCATCAGGTGCCTGTACTGCCCCTCAGCAGCACACACACCTCTCTCTGACACTCCAGATTCTCATGACTGAAAAAAAACACACAAATCATAGTACTTGTTGCATGTTCTCTGAAATATTTGACTTTCTGTTCTATTAAGTTAAACTACTTAAATCTTTACAGCTGTATCTTATTAATTTTGTCATCATTATCACAAATCTTTATATGCATACAGAAAAAATACTCTCAAAATAACATTTAAGCATTCTGTTAAGTACAAAGTCAGTGTAGTGCAAATATAAAAATTTTGCAAACTTACAATCGTTCACAATAACTGGACAACATACACTCATGAAACAGCCATTTTTAGGCATTTTGTCACCAGTTTTTCAACATAGCCATTTTCAGACCACTGCTCATGCACATTGTCACTGTGATTTTCTTCATGTGTCCCATACAGTGATGTCACACAACAACTGCACCAGGGGAGGAACCATGCATAAACTGCTCAGCCCGATATTCACCTAGGCTCTGCATAGTTGTGCAGGCGCACCTGTGCCTGCACACCTTGAGCAACCAAAAAGGAGTAAGTTGAGGGCCACCCACAGCTGAGATGCCACATTGCAGAGCACAACACAGCCGGTTGCCACCTGGCTAGGTGGCTTCATCCACTTATTCCTTGTGCCCATGATGCATGCGGCCCAATCACGGGCATAATAGTAATACCCCCGACTGGGCCAATCCACACTCAAAACAGTATTAACTCCCCCACCCCCACTAGCTCGATCCGCAGGGGCAAAACCATAGTAATCCCCACCCCCACTAGCCCAATCACAGGCAAAACAGTAGTAATCCCCCCACCCCCCACTAGCCAGATCACCCGGGCAGAACAGAGTTCAGCCTTCCCGAGACCAATATCCCTGTGGTACACTGGACCACAAAGCCCAATCATAGGCATTAGAGTCAAGCCCCCCTCAGGTCCAAGTACCCTGGTGATCCCTAGTGGCCAACACCCCACCCACCCATGAAGCCCCACCACCCCGCTCCCCTGTCAGCCAGCGGGCAGCAGCACCTCACCTGTCTGCTTGCCCCGCCCACCAAAATGACTGCTCCAGTAGGGCTGGGCGCCCTATTAGTTCAGAGTAACAGCCAATGGGCGTGCAGTCCATATTATATATGCAGTGCAGTATATGTGAATAAATTCATTCACATATCTGCACTGCCTTGACTACACCTCTGTTGCACTCCTGCTGCAATTTGTCCACTGTTCTTCCACACCTCTGGAATGGTCTGGAATAATCCCAACTCATCTTTTACATCTGTTGAGTGATGTTTACACCTGTCCTATTTTTGACCAACATTTCTTGGTTCTGAAAAAGAACCTTTGTTTGCACCCTTAGTTATTTGTTCAAGCAGTCTGACATTCTTAGAGGACTTTGAGGATTGCATCTCGAAGGTCTGTCAGGAAATATGCATGCCAGCATGAGGAGAAGTGCACAACATCAGGTAGGTATAGTCCAATCCTTAACAATACTTAATTTCGGGGTGACGTATGGTGCATACATTCCTTGCATGCGTAGAAAAGCAGATATTTGTATGTTTATTTTCTTGCAAGCTCAGTCAATCAGATACATATGATGTTCTGTTTGCCAGACCCACACTATGTAATATCGGAAAAAATGATAATACAGGCAGGCAACATACTCATAATAGAAGCAAGGTCCAATTTTGCTTCTGTAACTAAATCTACCCAGCGTTTTGTGCCCAAATCATTGTCTCCGAGATGAATTAGCAGTATGTCAGGATGAGGCTGAGTTCTCAAAAGTCTGTGAATAGTTGGCGTAAGATGTTCCCATCTCATGCCACCCTGCCCAAACCATCTTACATGGCAATCTCGGAGCTGCAGGTCCCTCTCAAAATTACTATTAACAGCATACTCAGCTGCTTGTCTCACGAAACTGCTTCCAACTATCCACAAACTCCTTTTGCAATTTTCTGCCATTCTAAGTTTAAACACTCAGAACTGTACAGAGAGCTAGAAAGAAAGTCAGTGTTCACCCTGCAGTGAGCAGGCAGTACTGAAAATAAAACTGATATTTTCCCTCCTTATTTCAAGCTAGCTTCAGTGGGCTGAGACATAACACACAAATCAAAAATAAACATTCCCTGCTGCTGTGGCTTCATTAACCAATCTAAGTGATGGAGTCACTATTACTAGACTTCTGTTCCAGCTAAAATCTGCAAACATTGAGAAGTGGGAAAAATGCATCCTTTTCATAGGCAGTTTTAAACAATTACAACAGCAGAAACATGTCTGATTGGTTAGATCTTCTGTTATGGGTCCACATGCAGCTTTCTATCTCCCTCTATTTGCAGCTGTATCTGTACAAGTTAGTACTATAATGCTATCTGACTTTAAACTGTTTTTTCTAAATAATACAGCATGTTAGATAATAACAAGTTACATAATCAAATTCAGCATTGAAAAACGTTTTGATTAATAGTATTTACATGCTGGTAACATTTTTTATCATACTATAAAAATGATTTATAAAATATACTGTACTTACAGTTATGCAACTACTCTGTCTCAGTTAGAACTAAGATGGCTGTTGTTGACTTCTTCTTCAGTGTTGTCCATCTCTGATTGGTTGTCTGACATGGCCTGACAAATCTTGCATTATATTAGTAGGGACCACCTGTCAGTCAACACACTCAAATCTGATTTGATAATGAATGTATTTGGCCTCCCAAGTTCCTAAATTTGTGACACTGTTCGAATGCGCGATTAATTTTGCAACACTTTCACACTGCAACAGTATTTTTTTGTGACACTGTCGAGATACGACACTAAAATTTGTAGAAAGTGTCGAACTTCATTATTGCTTTCCATCTTACTGCTCGAATGCCCGATAGTACAATTTGCTTACACTGTCTTAATGCACAAAAGTACAATTTGCGAAGACTTTCGTGGCATTTGACAGTAATTTCAAAACTGTCTATTATTGCCACAATTTCACCCTTTATGGCAAAAATATTGAATTTTAAATAATAAACACATGTATGTCCTGTGTAGGTATCTCAAAGCAGTGTACTGCAAATCTTGAACATTTTCAAAATTACTTAGCAGTATTAATACGGACTGTGCAACACACGGTTGTTAAACAAATCATTTGAAGGAATTTTTCCACCACATTTCAACATAGCCATTTTAAGACCTCTGCTGATGCACAGCATCACTGTGATTTTCTTTATATTGTCCCAAACCTTGATTTAGCACACCAACTGCCCATTATACTAAGCCATGAAGTGAGAACACATTTTACTTAAGATGTGTGCAAAGTGACAGCTATACTACTCATAAGAAGGTGTGGTAAACAGCAATGTTGAAAAATCTGGACTGAAAATATTGAAAATTACGAACTTAATAGCGCATGTAGGAAGTGCTAATGCACGCCGTAAACAGTCGTTTTTGGAATTTTCACCAAATTTCAACATAGCCATTTTAAGACCTCTGCTCGCGAACAGTGTCCTGTGATTTTCTTAATTTGTCCCTACATTGATTTTGCACATTTGACTGCGCCATTGTGAGTTACATGGATGGAAACACATTTTGGGCAGATGTGAAAAATGACAGCTGTACTGCTCATAAGGAGGTGTTGTAAAATCACAATGTTGAAAATCTGGAGAGAAAATATTGAAAATCTGCAAACTTACGAGCGTGCATAGGAAGCATGCAACGCAGGCTCATAAAACAGTCATTTTTAGGAATTTTTTAACCAAATTTTCAACATAGTCATTTTAAGACCTCTGCTCATGAACAGTGTAACTGTCATTTTCTTAATGTGTCCCATACAGTGATTTCACACACCTACTGCACCATTGTATGCTACATGGTTAGAAACACGCTTTGGGTGAGATGTAAAAAATTACAGCTGTACTGCTCATAAGGAGGTGTGGGAAAATGACAATGTTGAAAATCTGGAGTGAAAATATTGAAAATCCGCAAACTTACAATCGTGCATAGGAAGCGTGCAACGCAGGCTCATAAAACAGTCATTTTTTGGAATTTTCTCACCAAATTTTCAACATAGTCATTTTAAGACCTCTGCTCATGAATAGTGTCACTGTGATTTTCTTGATGTCTCCCATACAGTGATTTCGCACACCGACTGCGCCATTGTACGCTACATGGATGGAAACACATTTTGGGCGAGATGTGAAAAATGACAGCTGTACTGCTCATAAGGAGGTGTGGTAAAATGACAATGTTGAAAATCTGCAATTAAAATATTCAAAATCCATGAAACTTATGACCGTGCATAGAAAGTAGTCACACGAGCTCGTAAAACAGTCATTTTTAGGAATTTTTTCAACAAATTTTCAACAGAGTAATTTTAACACCTGCTCATGAACAGTTTCACTGTGATTTTCTTAATCTGTCCCATACAGTGATTTAGCTTAACGACTGTGCCATTGTGCGCCATGAATGAGGAAACACATTTTGGTCAACATGTGAAAAATGACACCTGTACTACTCATAAAGAGTGTGGTAAAAGACAACGTTGAAAAGCTGAACTGGAAATATTGATATTGCTACAATCTTGTAGCGTGTGCTTAACACACATTCATAAAACAGTAATCTTCAAGTAATTTTGAACCAATTTTTTAACATACTTAACTCACAATTATATCAATGCACACTGTAATAAGAAATGTACAGAGGCATATTCTAACACTGTTTTTTTCTCTGTCTCTCATACAGGTGCCTGATACTTCTCTAAGATTACTTACTGCCACTGTGAACCATAATAGCAAAATTATGCCAACTAAATACAGATGTAGATGTGTTTCAGAACAAGAGAAGTATAATAGTACTACACTGTTGAATAAGGGCAACAAACAAAAATAAAACACACCACAAAATGAACATGGACAGACCTTTACGCAACAGTGACCCCTACTGCAAGTCACTGCACACCAAATTAAATTCTTTAACAGAAAAGAAAAAGGTATACGTCACAAATGTTGTGTAGATCTCTGAGGCGAAACACAACTATTTTAAGAGTAAACATCAAGAAACATTCAAAACAATGCCAGAACTCACAACTGCTGATTTACAACTCAGAAAAGAAAAGTATTTCCGATCACTAGCAGATAAAGCTAAGATCAAAAGACTTATCGCTGACTATGCTAGAGACACACCCACAAAAGAGTAGAGTCACCTGTCTCTGATGAGTTATGTCTCAAGTACGAACTTTCATCAACAGAGCAGTGTTTGCACTACAGCGCTTAGTAGCGTAAGATGTATCATAATGCTTGAACAATTCAGGAAAGTTATATATGCCATAAAAAAAAGGCTTCAACCAGTATCCTTGTTTGACTGTTGACAACTTCTATCATGTTTTCACAGGACAGTGGATGCACCAAAGCACTCAGAGCATATTTTGGGAAAAGTCTTATAATTCCCTAACAAAAGAACACAAGTTCACCATTGATGAAATACGGCAAACTAATAAATGTCCTCAGTATCTCTGATGACAATCAATTGGATACTGATGATGACTGCGATCCAACCACAGTCTTCAATAAACGGCACTGTCTGGCATGGTCATGTGATGATACCTGCAACCATAGGCAATCATCATTTGAAAAAGTAGAACAGTTTGTGAACCTATTTGTAATAACAGATCGCAAAGACAGACATAAACTGCTTACAAAAATTGACCATTGTGAAATCAGGCCACATACTGGACTCATGGGTCACTCACTTGCATGTCTTGATAGTGGTGTTTGTGATAGTATTTTTCACAACATGCGGATGCTACCAGTGCATCAAACAGGCATGCGAAACTTTGTCTACAGAGTATATGAATTACAGTGAGCTGTACATCAGTACACCTTGTTTAAATGACTTATTGGAATCAAGTGACATGCAGGGTGCCATCACATTCTAAAAAACTGCAACACACTACTTCTGTACCAGAAACAACAATTTTTCAGTGTAACACTTCTGCAGAAAAATCTGTTTCAGTGTTAGAAACTGACATTCTGAGACAGTAAGGCAAAGAAATTGCTAAGTTTGAGGTTGCAAAGTCTCAGAAGTTTGACTCTGTATGTGTGTCATGCAACCATTTGTGTTACACAAAACAAACAGTCTGATCAACCTAGAAACCTTGTCACCACAATGACATATGGATTCCATCTGGCAGCATTCTTGCTGCTGAAATCTGACTTTCACTTACAAGACACCATTGTGCTATACAAACACTGTTTTTCCAAACTGAAGTCTAACACTTTTTGCCAGCAAAAGGGCAATGCTAAATAACATGGAAATAGATGTTACACCAAATTGAGATTTCAACATTAAATGTGTTTGAGCATTCTAATTCAGACAATGGAAACCATTCAAACGATTCTACATCTGAACACAAAGACACAGAACATTCCACAGAAAGAGCTTGTTGATCTCTAAAGGGTTCCATGATGTATCTACCACTTCCTCTACAGGAAAATGTCTAAGTGAAAATAGCTTAGTGATTCTTGTAATGGTGTGCCAACAAAGGCCAGGTCTCTGGCAAGATGTTGTCAGTGTGCAAAGGTAAGCTTGCTCTGGCTTATTTAGGAGCAACAATCCCTTTATACAGTATTACTGTCTAGTGACATGGCACTCAGCTAGCCTCATTCAACATTAAACCCCTACAGGGGTGATTAACAGACCATTTATCATAACCATTGGTCATGCCTTATTGGTTAATTTCCTCTCATGTACTATTCTTCCTCTGCTAGGCACTGCAGGAGCTTTTGCAACACAGTGTCCCACCCAGTTACACCATCCACTGTCTAGTTACTGGAGAATGGCTGCGAATATTAACTGCATGAAGATCTTCAAACCTTAGTGTAATTATAACTGACAGAGTCAGTGATAGAGAATAACCCCGTCATCCTAGTACACTTATCCCATTGTGAGTTAAATCTATACTAAAACACATTCTATTTATATCTAATTATACCTACTTGATTCTGTTGTAGCACAATTAATATAGTTACTACTTTGATAGCATCAGTGACAGAATTGTGGCAAACCCAAACACTAGGCATACAGCCTGAGTATGGAAACAACTGTTAAAAAATTAGGCTGTGTCCATAAGTGGCATAGATCACCATTGCAACAATAGTAAAATGTATCACTATTTCAATAAGTTAGTCATCACAGATGCAATGACATTGTCTTTATCAGGTACAACATACCAGTAAGTGCCTACAGGAAAATCTACCCCTATACACATCTCCGATACAGCTACGCCATTGTTGGTTCAGTAGTGCTATGATATTTAGAAGTTGCTTGGCTCGATCCACACAATTACATTGTTTCTTACAAAGAATACTTACTGAATCTTTTAGTATTCAAACACACTGAAGGTATATGTATGCACATGAGCAGTACACCTTCATCAGTAAGAATGCATCTGATACTGGCAGTACTAATTTCACAGCATTGAACAGGCAATGCTTTCCATATGTTTACATCAGCCTCTCTATCTTGGAGTAAACAGTTGCAGTAAATGTACTACTATGTAAATCAGATACTAAATGCAAAACTACTTTATCTTGACCATGGCTGTGTCTTGTAGTTAATTTATGTAGTTCTTTAATTAATGTATACTCACCAGTGTTAAACCTTTGTACAACTGTGATCATGCACCTGCAGCATTTATATTGATTCAACGCACAGTAACAGTTGTGCTGTGGTGTGGCATCGGTAGTGGCGCCATGCAACTACTAAGTGTGGTACGCCAGTGCAGCTGCAATCAGGGATGTGTACGCTTGGGGTACATGTCCTCAGTTTTGTTGTTGATCTCCACTGAGCATGCAGTACCTGATCAGGGGGTGGGGATGTCTTGTAGTACATTTAGACAATTTTTCTATTTCTTCACCTGCTGCTGGTTGTCTGTCATTGGTCGTGTTGTTCTTGGTCCTCCCCATACTTGCATATGTGTGTGTGTGTGTGTCTGTGTGTGTGGTGTTGGGGTGAATTCGGAGTTAGGGTTTTCAACTCTAACACCAAATTCCTCACTTTCGCTAAGTGGAATAACCTAACTGATGCATTAAACGGAGTTTTTTTGCTATGAATCCTTTCTTTTGAGAATGGTAAGTATAAGTAGTAAATACAGATATGGCACTGCAGTCACACAATGGCAACATATCATTCACTGTATGAATGCAGATGTGTACCATGGACCCTTTTGCTCTCTACGGTCTCATAAAATCATTTGTTATATCTATACTGTTCTGTCAGTGTACATCCTACAACCCATATAGTGACAGTATCTGATTTGGCATATTCATGGTGGTAGAGGGACAGGTCCTTCAAGATGTACAGTATCACCGCATGATCACCTGCATGACTACGTGCTGCTACTGCTAACCTTCTGCTGTCACACTACCACCACATAATCTGGTGTATGAGTACAGTGTAATACAGAAATAGTTTACATACCCTACAATACCAGCTAATCATTAACATTATGCATTTGTAGTGCAAGTACATACTTTGGGATGTTGTTAAGAACCACACTATTTTATGTATGAAAGCAAGTTCAGTGTCAAAAAAAAAAAAGCTAACATTTCCACCCACAGAAATGCAAAGTTAGACAGACAAATATTTGCATGGTATTATGAGCACATAGTATTTTGTGTTGGGGATATATCTACTGATGCATTTCTATAAGTGGTTTTCATTCCCATCTACTTGCCAGTATAATACCACAGACAAGAAATGTTTTGCTGGTCTTGCAAATTCTTAGATTTTACAGTAACTGTTCGATTTTCATACTAAACACCATATGCAAACATTTTGTGTTAAAACTTACTTACTGATGTCAACATTTTCTCATGTTGTAACTGTGTAACTTGACTTTTAAAAAGATATTGTCCACATAACTGTATTCATGTTAACATATTTTCTAAAGAAAGTGATAAGAATACTATGTGTTTCACAATATAAGTATGTTACACTCTGCTGTGTCTGTAATCTTAAATCGTATAACAAATTTCACTGTTTGATAATTAGACAATAATGGTTTTACAAAATTATGTTAATACCTATCCTTATAACCTTGTAGCACTTTATTGTACCACAAGATCTGCCAAGTATGAAATCTAGTCACACAGTGCTGAACTCACCATGATCATAATCTGTCATTGTCTGCATTGTAATAATACTATATATATATATATGTTATCAAACACTAGAAACTATTGAATAGCATACTGCTAAACTGTACTAATATGGTAAATAAGAGATTAGCATAAGTGTTATACAAATCCTGCACTGTTTAGCAGAATATCAACAGCTACACCCTTGTTATAGAATCAGTATAGAAAGACTTTCAATGAATCATGTTTTCACAGATGCTATGGATAAAGGTAAATGAAACACAAGAAACGTTTTGTTAAAAGAAAATATTCTATTTTTATCTTTCAATATACAAATATAAAAAATCACATGTTATACAAAAAATAAAATTTCTGTTTCATACAAAAATAAGTTATCATTCTTAAACAGAAAATAAGAAATGATAAATTATACTTTTACAAAAATAATTTAAAAATAAATATGTTGAAGAAATAATTATTTTCTAAACATTTCAAATGAACATGATTATTATTAATACAACTATTAAACTATATACAAACAACAGACTCTCCGGTGATCGAGAGAGGTGTGGCTCTGCTCGAGGCAGCACAGTCCAGAAGTTGGACAATATGTGGAGGCACAGCAAAGTGGGAAGCTGTTGCAGCAAAGCAGAGAGGGAGACACACATGAAGCTGTGGAGGCTGGTTACTGTGTCTGTCCATCAGTTGTTGCTGGTGAGGTGAGGCAGGTACTGGACACATTGACACCTGCTACTGTGTCCACAGGCTCGAGCAGCAATTTAATCATTGTCTGCTGTGCTGCAAGAGGGACACAATTTCTCTTGCCCTCCTGCAGTGCAGCAGTTTCTTCTTTAATGGAATCTATTTTCTGTCTCGAGCTCAGTGACACAGCAGCAGTGTACAGTGCATGTCTCCTGTGGTGTTCTTCTGTAAAGATACAAATAAAATAGCAATTAATAATATAGTAATAAATATACCATTTTGTTCTTCTATTGTATCTAATTATTATATTATCTTTTCTTTCATATATCATAAGCAGACATAGATCACTGCTACTAGGATATAGATTTAGTAGTCATTCTTAAAACTTACTGTTCTTACTCAATATATATCAGTCACATATGATGAACCATTACTCAATTAGTACTGTGAATATTAAAACTGTCAATGTAATATATTTATATTATACATTATACATAACTTTATGCATCACATTTTTGATTCATACAATTGTTGCGTCAACTATCTATAGCACAGTAAGATATTGATCAAACTAATGTCATTTACAGTCTTAAAGTAAAGTCTGTGCAACTACCATAATATAGATGTACTGTTTTTGTTAACTATTTCTTATTTGAACATTTCTGCTGTGCACCCTGACACTGTTACATCAGGTAGTACATATTAATAAATGTTAATAACAATGATTTGTCTTACATAAGAACAAGTTAAAACAGTGTTGTACTGTAACTGTTTACTATCAAGATTGAACAATGATCTTCTATTGATATTAAAATACTGGGACAGATATTCAACTGCACCATTCTGTGGTGCAATCCCTGCGCTACTCAAAAAGTTGTACAGGTGTGGCAAGGACGATATTCTACGGAGTTGCACTATTGAGTATTTTCTTTGAATATTGACCCATCTCCATTGCCACTCGTTCATGGCACTGTGTAACTTGCAGCATCACAAGTGGTCAGAGTGGACCATTCAGCAGCAATGGCACAATTTCCATTGCATCATGTGCAAACCTGCAAGATATTGAAAAGGTGACATGTAAATGAGGCCACGATTTATGATAGCACAGTGGGGGCCATTTGCATGTAATTATGTTCCCATTTGCATGGCATTATCATGCGGTTGCGAGATCCCCATAACTTGTACCTTGCACCCTGGTAGGCAGCAGCCATCAGGAGCGACACCCTGCAGCCTGATTGGTGGTCATAAGATTAGTAAACCCCAGAGCATCCCAATGGGGGCATAACATCAGTAAACCCCGCCATAGCAGCCTAATGATGTGCATAAGATTATTACCTCAACCACCCCAATCATGTGCACATCAGCAACCCTCCAAGCAGCTCAACCGCATGCATAACATTATTTACCCTTCCGAGAGTGACCATAACTCAACCCGCCACCAAAGACCAATATCCCTGGTGTTCCACTGTACTGTGAAGCCTGATCATGGCATAACGTCAGCCCCCAATCTACATTATCACTGGTGATGTAGTTCCCCACCTCACCCACCCACTGACCCCACCATCCCACTCCACATCAGCCAGTGTGTAGCAGCACCCACACACCTGCCGCCTCCCACCCACCGACTAACAGCTTGAGTAGGAGCTGCATGCCCATTGGTTCAGGACAACAGCCAATGGGCATGCAGACCATACTGTACAAGTCAGTCCAGATATGTGAATTAATCATTCATTCACATATCTCGACTGTTTTGTACAGTATTGGCTGCACGCCCATTGGCTGTTGCCCTGATCCAATGGGTGTGCAGCCCTACGAAGCTGTCAATCTGCCGGTAGCAGGGCGGCAGATGGGTGTGGTGCTGCCACCCGCCAGCTGAGGGGGGAGAGCAGGGTGGTGGCGCTTTATGTATGCGTCGGGTGGGGATCCACTAGATCACCAGGTATTTTGGACATTGGTGGCCCTCGTGCCTAATCACCGAAGGCGTCACATTATCTCTACACAACACACACCCTGTTGTGCATTATTGTTAATTGATTTTTAATATTTACACATCATAACATAGTGACTATAAAGCAACAGTAAATTTTACAACTACTACTTACAATTATGTACAGACTATCTCTCAAATGTTACTTTTTCTCAGTATCGACAAAACATTTTTCACAGTTTAAAATGGAAAATCGTAACACGGAGTTACAGTTACTGGTACACATCACAGAACACATGCTCGTCACTAACCCTACAATGATATTTACAGAAACAGTATTCCAAACAGTTCTAATTATTCTACATTCAACAACCATATAGTTAAGCGATATCACACCAAATGGTATTGGTGATGACATCCTTTGCCCATGTAGTGTAGTGTTGTTTGGCAACAAGGCACACGAAAATGCCATAAACACAGCATCTGCGGAGAATCCTACCACTACCAACATTCTCAAGTGGCATAGTGGAATTATACACTAGCCTGTTTTTTGGGTAAGATAGAAAGAACTAAGTAAATTAAAAAACGCAGTAAGTTTATGCAATGTTACTGTGGTACTTGTTGCACTGCAAAAAATATTTCCTAATTGCTACACTGCCCTGCTACTGAGCTTGTGTAGATTTGTATCATCATTATCAGTTTCATAATATTTTCAAGGGACACTTTGTGAGCAAACAGCCAATTGACATGCCAAACACAGGATTGGACAGCACATTTCAGACGTTATTGTCTGGTGATAGTTTTTCGGCACTCTGCTGTTTGCAAGATTCTGTCTGTTAATGCGAATGAAGTACCCATTAGCTTTCCTTTTAACAAACACTGTCTTTTCTATACTGAACTGGCTGTATATGCAAGTGACGGAGATGTTGTCCCATGTGAATCGAGATTGGTGTCAGACTGATTTATACACACTTATCTGTCAAAAGGCTGGCTGTCATCTTAGTTTGTCTAGCAGTACAATTACGAAAGTAAAAGGTGTTTGTATTTTGTTACTGAGCTTTAGCAGACAGCAGCTTAGCGTTGTTCAAGATAGTAGTTTTATTTCAGAATTTCAACGGTAACAAGTGTTTTAGAGATACACCTGTTTACCACGTCTTCTGGTGTCCTGATTGCAGTTTTAACAATCTCAGAGCTGTGCAGACAGACAATTAGATCAGAAGAGTCACACTTCATTTTATGGGCATAATCTAATAGGAGATAACTGTTAATTTCAATGTACTAATCAATACATTGCAAGTATATACTTTTATTTCATACTTCGCTCTACAGTACCACTCTCCTCCTCCTTCACCTGCACCAGTGGTGTCACCCACACTCCTGTAGGCACTATAAAAATATCAAAATTATATGTAATGATGATAATTGAAATATTTCAATATTTAATAAAACTCTTACTTTATTACATAAAGATCACATACTGCACTAGTATCATCCAAGTATATATTTAAATTCTAAATAGCTAAAGTACAGCATTATAAACATAGTACTCTGAAAACTGCAAAACACAGAAAGGTTGCAATATTCGCACTGCAACACAAAGTGGTGCAATCCTTGTTGTAACAGTACTGGGTGTTTCACAAAGTTCAACACAGCAAAAATGCTGCAGTGCTATAACCTGTTCACTACAACTAAATGTGCACTTTCACCAGCTCCATCATGCGTTGCACAGTGGAACTGTGGCACTGTAAGTCAACAGACAATAGTATATCAACTACACAGCACCAGTGGTGTATTACTACGCACACAAACTATAATATTCAGCAACGGACACCGACATATCAACATAGTACATGTGAACTACAAATGTTAACATTGCTGTGTTAATGTGGAGCACTTAGTATACAAGCAAGGCAATTAACAGTTAACTGTGTGATCACCTGTATGGCTGCAGTGCTTGCTACTGTTTACCCTGCCACAGGAGCACTTTATACTGATTGCCATGACCTTTAACTTCAATGTACCCCATAACCTAATTACATCCTCTCAACATAAATAATCCTTTGTAGAGCACTGCAGGCAACCACGTCACCTGATCAGACTCTTACTATAAGAAATTGTCCCTGTCAGTCAAGTACTATCAGCTATTCACCTAATCACACAGTTACTTCTGAAATATCTATACTGATGCAGTGAAGCAAAACCTATCACTCACTCATGGTATTTTATGATATATATAGCTCGATATCCAGCTGACGCCCACCTCATGACCAAATGCAAACTTACCATGCTATATTTAAACATAGAAGTTCACTGGAATCTTTTCACAACTCTCATTGTGACACAGAATTGAAAATGAAAATGCTTCTTGGGCCAGTGGCTGCATTTAGGAAATTACAGCAAATACAATCAGCCACTACACTGCTTGATAGTCATACCCGCCTGGCAACCCTACCACTGTGTCATGACAACCTGGCCACCACTCAGTCACCAGCAGATAACAGCTTAGCACCTGGCAAAGAAGTACACAGCCAACAACTGATAGCATTGACTTTGGCTCTACTTAATCTATACACAACATGAACAGTGACTGTTCACACTGTAGTCTATTACACTGTCCTAATATGTGTGTGTGGTGGGGGGAGTATCATGGCAACACAGAATAGTACCAGAAATCAGATTTATTCAGAGGGACCACGTCATCTCTAGCACTGTGTAATATAGCAGCTTACCTCAGTTTGAGCAGTCATTGTTTTTTTGTTTGTGTTTAAACTTTACTGTGTGTTACAGTAGTAATGCAAATGAAGTAATCACAAGCACTATAATATTCTTTCCCATGACCTATTCAATGTCAAAATACCATTGTTTCTGCTGCAGCATTCTTTTGTCAGTTTGAAATTACTCATCATACATTGCCTGGTCTCTAATTGTTCAGTGTTGGGATGTTTCCATGATCTTAATCTGTACAACATCACTGGTCTAATCTGAACCTCACTGTAAAGCTGAACATTAAGTTTTGCTTGATGCTGTACTAGATGATCAGCTTCATTGTTAAATCTTCTTTTTACAAAACGGATTTTGTCTTACACACAGACATCTTTACAATGATATTTCTTATTCTGAATACCAATGAAACCTTGGATCATAGCAATAATGGCCTCCAGGGTGTGTGTTGTTTTGGATAGCATCACGCCTCAGGTGTCGGAGCCACCCGGCCTGCGGCCTTTTGCCCAAGCACTTGAGGCGTGACATAATCCCACCACAACACACACACTGTTCACATTATTGCTTAATTATAGCCATAGAAAATACTTGTTAACTCTCTGTTCCTCACTTATAAAAAATGCTTACTTATACCATACCCAAGAAGTACTCATAGGTGATATTAAACATTATGAAAACAGGTGCATTCTTACCATCTGACTCCACAAAAATCACACTTTAGAGTCAGACTCCGCAGCCTCCACAGCTTCAGCCCGTGCTGGTACTACCTCGGCAACAGGTGGGGAGCGCCTCTGGTGATCTGTTAAATTAACATAAAAAAGGGTATTTAGTTACTGTATTATTTGAATCATCAGTTATGTAGAAACACTTAAATATAAATAATTGACATATTTCTGCTACTTAACATGTTCCTTTATCAACTATTTCCCAGTCACCCTACAGACATGTAAAATGTCACATGTGCTATCATAAATATTACAAGCAAACAAATTATTCATATTATTCAAATTGTCACCAGTTCAGTAGTGTAATAAATATAATAACCATTGCTGTTTAACATAATACTACTCTATATTCAGTATACATATCCATATAACAATAGTTAGGGATATATCAACTAATACATGATAAAGACAAAGAACCTCTGTGTACAAACACTGAGGCAAGGGTTACCCCAAAGGGCATTTGGCTGGGAAACCAAGTTTCAAGAAAATACAAAATCACACATGCCCTCACAATGCAAAGCATCATGGGCTGCATATGCAAATCACCACAGAATGTTA
Source organism: Neoceratodus forsteri (assembly GCA_016271365.2). Lineage (NCBI taxonomy): Eukaryota > Metazoa > Chordata > Ceratodontiformes > Ceratodontidae > Neoceratodus > Neoceratodus forsteri. The sequence continues at coordinate 1,175,970,786 of CM057458.1, forward strand.
TGCTGGTCCAACTTTAAGCAAAACTGCATGGTGCCGAAAGGCCTCTCACACAGTTTGCAAAGGGTGCTAACAAAAGACATAGACACGTGTTTCGTCCTACCAGGACTACAGGTGATAAGCATTGTTACATCATGGCAAGTGGTTCCTGCAGTGTCAGTTAACCTTGATAGCACATTACAAAACAGTAACAGTTAACCTAGCAACCAGTACACATGATGACACTATGGTTGTCACCTGTACCATCTAACATTCTTCTTTTTTTGTACCAGTATAGTGCCTCTACTCCCCCACTCGCCAAGTGCAATCCCCGAGCCTCAGACCCACATTTTTGTATGGATTGAGCCAGTTTTGTTCCTGTGTCCCACCACCAATCATGCTTTCTAACCCACGTAGGCACATAAATGAATGAACACCCTCCACTTGTACTGGTACCCTCCCATCCAGTAAGCATGATCATAATCCTACATTGTCATGCTAACATCAAAATATACCTGCTGTTCCAGTAGAACACTCAACCCCACCGCTGCAATTTCAAACACATCAGCATCAGAAAATAATGTTTAACTGGTGAAATAGTACTCCCTCAGCTCCCAAACCACAAAACATTACTCAAAGCACTCAAATATCACAGCAATATCTAGTGTTTCAGTACCCCAAAACCTGAAGTGCAGTGTCCATCCTCCAATACACACAGTAAGAACAGGTCTGAAGAGCAGGCCAGTTCTCCTCTCACCATCAGAACTGGCTAGCGACTGCAGTAGCAGTAATGCATACCACATTCATCAGACAGCTGTAGTGTTCAGTAGAGTCCTGACCTGTTTGCCACTGATCTATCAGTGTTTTACACAGGAAGATGACCAGCACAGATCTGAACAGGGACAGGCACCACTACAACAGCAAATGTTCCTGTCATTGTGCGACTACTGAGAGTTTGCAATCATGCCTGGGTGGTGTGTACACATCACTAAGACACCAAGAAAAATCATTTAAGTAAGTGTATACAGGATCGAACATTACAGTTGCTGTGTGAGCAAACCACCAAACACAGCCCTAACATAAACACAGCTACATACGTGTATACTGGTTGCAGAATGTGTCATACACCACAACACAACACAACTACTATTATCATGAAAATATTGATACTTTACTTATGTTGTGCAGCACGCCCCGAAGCTAGGGTTTCACCCACCTCCCTTACAGCTCATACGAGGTAGTACCAACACGTGTCCTGATCTGGTATCTCCTCCCTCTGCTTGAGTTGGTAGAATCGCTGCCGCAACAGCTTCCACTTCTTCTTACATTGGAGTGGTGTCTTGTTTCGCACTTTTAAAACTGCATACAAATAATTGTGTATGCGCCTCCACATATTGTCCAACTTACGGTTAGTGCTACGCATGAGGATGCGTACTATCCCGTGTGCCTGTACTGCCTCGAGCAGCACACACACCTCTCTGACACTCCAGATTCTCATGACTGAAAAAAAAACACACAAATCATAGTACTTATTGCCATGTTCTCTGAAATATTTGACTTTCTGTTCTATTAAGTTAAACTACTTAAATCTTTACAGCTGTATCTTATTAATTTTGTCATCATTATCACAAATCTTTATATGCATACAGAAAAATACTCAAAATAACATTTAAGCATTCTGTTAAGTACAAAGTCAGTGTAGTGCAAATATAAAATTTTGCAAACTTACAATCGTTCACAATAACTGGACAACATACACTCATGAAACAGCCATTTTAGGCATTTTGTCACCAGTTTTCAACATAGCCATTTTCAGACCATGCTCATGCACATTGTCACTGTGATTTTCTTCATGTGTCCCATACAGTGATGTCACACAACAACAACTGCACCAGGGGAGGAACCATGCATAAACTGCTCAGCCCGATATTCACCTAGGCTCTGCATAGTTGTGCAGGCGCACCTGTGCCTGCACACCTTTGAGCAACCAAAAAAAAGGAGTAAGTTGAGGGCCACCCACAGCTGAGATGCCACATTGCAGAGCACAACACAGCAGTTGCCACCTGTGGGTGGCCATCCACTTATTCCCTGTGCCCATGATGCAGCCCAATCACGGGCATAATAGTAATACCCCCCGACTGGGCCAATCACACTCAAAACAGTAGTAACCCCCACCCCCCACTAGCTCGATCACGGGCAAAACCATAGTAATCCCCACCCCCCCACTAGCCCAATCACAGGCAAAACAGTAGTAATCCCCCACCCCCCACTAGCTAGATCACGGGCAGAACAGAGTTCAGCCCCTCCTAGACCATTATCCTGGTGGTACACTGGACCACAAAGCCCAATCATGGGCATTAGAGTCAAGCCCCCCAGGTCCAAGTACCCTGGTGATCTAGTGGCCAACACCCCACCCACCCATGGAGCCCCACCACCCTGCCCCCCCGTCAGCCAGCGGGCAGCAGCACCCCACCCGTCTGCTGCCCTGCGCCCACCAAATGACTGCTCAGTAGGGCTGGGCGCCCATTAGTTCAGAGCAACAGCCAATGGGCGTGCAGTCCATACCATACAAGGCAGTGCAGATATGTGAATAAATTCATTCACATATCTGCACTGCCTTGACTACACTCTGTTGCACTCCTGCTGCAATTTGTCCACTGTTCTTCCACACCCTGGAATGGTCTGAATAATCCCAACTCATCTTTTACATCTGTTGAGTGATGTTTACACCTGTCCTATTTTTTGACCAACATTTCTTGGTTCTGAAAAGAACCTTTGTTTGCACTTAGTTATTTGTTCAAGCAGTCTGACATTCTTAGAGGACTTTGAGGATTGCATCTCGAAGGTCTGTCAGGAAATGGCAATTGCCAGCATGAGAGAAGTGCACAACATCAGGTAGGTATAGTCAATCATAACAATACTTAATTTCGGGGTGACGTATGGTGTACATTCCTTGCATGCGTAGAAAAGCAGATATTTGTATGTTTACTTTTCTGCAAGCTCTGTCAATCAGATACATATGATGTTCTGCTTGCCAGACCTTACACTATGTAATATCGGAAAAAATGATAATACAGGCAGGCAACATACTCATAATAGAAGCTAAGGTCCAATTTTGCTTCTGTAACTAATCTACCCAGCGCTTTTGTGCCCAAATCATTGTCTCCTAGATGAATTAGCAGTATGTCAGGATGAGGCTGAGTTCTCAAAAGTCTGTGAATAGTTGGCGAAGATGTTCTCATCTCATGCCACCCTGCCCAAACCATCTTACATGGCAATCTCGGAGCTGCAGGTCCTCTCTCAAATTACTATTAACAGCATACTCAGCTGCTTGTCTCACGAAACTGCTTCCAACTATCCACAAACTCCTTTTGCAATTTTCTGCCATTCTAAGTTTAAACACTCAGAACTGTACAGAGAGCTAGAAAGAAAGTCAGTGTTCACCCTGCAGTGAGCAGGCAGTACTGAAAATAAAACTGATATTTTCCCTCCTTATTTCAAGCTAGCTTCAGTGGGCTGAGACATAACACACAAATCAAAAATAAACATTCCCTGCTGCTGTGGCTTCATTAACCAATCTAAGTGATGGAGTCACTATTATTAGACTTGTTCCAGCTAAAATCTGCAAACATTGAGAAGTGGGAAAATGCATCCTTTTCATAGGCAGTTTTAAACAATTACAACAGCAGAAACATGTCTGATTGGTTAGATCTTCTGTTATGGGTCCATGCAGCTTTATCTCCCTATTTGCAGCTGTATCTGTACATGTTAGTACTATAATGCTATCTGACTTTAAACTGTTTTTTCTAAATAATACAGCATTTTAGATAATAACAAGTTACATAATCAAATTCAGCATTGAAAAACGTTTTGATTAATAGTATTTACATGCTGGTAACATTTTTTATCATACTATAAAATGATTTATAAAATATACTGTACTTACAGTTATGCAACTACTCTGTCTCAGTTAGAACTAAGATGGCTGTTGTTGACTTCTTCTTCAGTGTTGTCCATCTCTGATTGGTTGTCTGACATGGCCTGACAAATCTTGCATTATATTAGTAGGACCACCTGTCAGTCAAACACACTCAAATCTGATTTGATAATGAATGTATTTGGCACTCCCAAGTTCTAAATTTGTGACACTGTCGAATGCACGAAAGTAATTTTGCAACACTTTCACACTGCAACAGTATTTTTTTGTGACACTGTCGAATGCACGACACTAAAATTTGTGAAAGTGTCGAACTTCAACAGTACTTTACATCTTACTGTCGAATGCACGACAGTACAATTTGCGACACTGTCGAATGCACAAAAGTACAATTTGCGACACTTTCGTGCATTTGACAGTAATTTCCCAAAACTGTCTATTATTGCCACAATTTCACCCTTTATGGCAAAAATATTAAATTTTAAATAATAAACACATGTATGTCCTGTGTAGGTATCTCAAACGCAGTGTACTGCAAATCTTGAACATTTTCAAAATTACGAGCTTGTGTAGGATCATTGCAACACATACAGTTGTTAAACAGTCATTTGAAGGAATTTTTCCACCACATTTTCAACATAGCCATTTTAAGACCTCTGCTGATGCACAGCATCACTGTGATTTTCTTTATGTGGTCAACCTTGATTTCCAGCACACCAACTGCCCATTATACTAGCCATGAAGTGAGAACACATTTTGCTTAAGATGTGCAAAGTGACAGCTGTACTGCTCATAAGAAGGTGGTAAAATGGCAATGTTGAAAATCTGAACTAAAATATTGAAAATTCGCAACTTACGAGCGCATGTAGGAAGTGCTAATGCACGATCGTAAAACAGTCGTTTTTAAGAATTTTTTCACCAAATTTTCAACATAGCCATTTTAAGACCTCTGCTCATGAACAGTGTCACTGTGATTTTCTTAATTTGTCCCATACATTGATTTTGCACACTGACTGCGCCATTGTGAGTTACATGGATGGAAACACATTTTGGGCAAGATGTGAAAAATGACAGCTGTACTGCTCATAAGGAGGTGTTGTAAAATCACAATGTTGAAAATCTGGAGAGAAAATATTGAAAATCTGCAAACTTACGAGCGTGCATAGGAAGCATGCAACGCAGGCTCATAAAACAGTCATTTTTAGGAATTTTTTAACCAAATTTTCAACATAGTCATTTTAAGACCTCTGCTCATGAACAGTGTAACTGTCTTTTCTTTAATGTGTCCCATACAGTGATTTATTACACCTTACTGCAACTTTATAGGCTTACATGGTTAGAAACACGCTGGGTGAGATGTAAAAATTACAGCTGTACTGCTCATAAGGAGTGTGGGAAAATGACAATGTTGAAAAATCTGAGTGAAATATTGAAAATCCCAGAACTTACAATCGCAGCATAGGAAGCAACGAGGCTCATAAAACAGTCATTTTTGGAATTTTTCACCAAATTTTCAACATAGTCATTTTAAGACCTCTGCTCATGAATAGTGTCATCAGTGATTTTCTTGATGTCTCCCATACAGTGATTTCAAGACACCGACTGCGCCATTGTGCGCTACATGGATGGAAACACATTTTGGCGTAGATGTGAAAATGACAGCTGTACTGTTCATAAGGTGAGGTAAAATGACAATGTTGAAAATCTGCAGTTAAAATATTCTAAATCCGCAAACTTATGACCGTGATAGAAGTGTGCAACGCAGTTCGTAAAACAGTCATTTTAGGATTTTTTCAACAAATTTTCAACAGAGTAATTTTAACACCTGCTCATGAACAGTTTCACTGTGATTTTCTTAATCTGTCCCATACAGTGATTTCGCACACCGACTGTGCCATTGTGCGCTACATGGGCGGAAACACATTTTGGTCAACATGTGAAAAATGACACCTGTACTACTCATAAAGAGGTGTGGTAAAAAGACAATGTTGAAAAGCTGAACTGGAAATATTGATAATGCACAATCTTATGAGCGTGTGTAGCAACTGCACTATGCACATTCATAAAACAGTAATCTTAAGTAATTTTTGAACCAATTTTTTAACATACTTAACTCACAATTATATCAATGCACACTGTAATAAGAAATGTACAGAGGCATATTCTAACACTGTTTTTTTTTCTCTGTCTCTCATACAGGTGCCTGATACTTCTCTAAGATTGCTTACTGCCACTGTGAACCATAATAGCAAAACATGCCAACTAAATACAGATGTAGATGTGTTTCAGAACAAGAGAAGTATAATAGTACTACACTGTTGAATAAGGGCAACAAACAAAAAAATAAAGTCACACCACAAAATGAACATGGACAGACCTTTACTGCAACAGTGACCCCTACTGCAAGTCACTGCACACCCAAATTAAATTCTTTAACAGAAAAGAAAAAAGGTATACCGTCACAAATGTTGTGTAGATCTCTGAGACGAAACACAACTATTTTGAGTGTAAACATCAAGAAACATTCAAAACAATGCCGTAAACTCACAACTGCTGATTTACAACTCAGAAAGAGAAAGTATTTCCGATCACTAGCAGATAAAGCTAAGATCGAAAGACTTATCGCTGCTGTGCTGAGACACACCCACAAAAAGAGTAAGAGTCACCTGTCTCTGATGAAGTTATGTCTCAAAGTGCGAACTTTCATCAACAGAGCAGTGTTTGTACATGCGCTTGTAGTAAGATGTGTCATGTGCTTGAACAATTCAGGAAAGTTGTATATGCCATAAAAAGGCTTCAACCAGTATCCTTGTTTGACTGTTGACAACTTCTATCATGTTTTCATGGGACAGTGGATGCACACAAAGCACTCAGAGGCATATTTTTGGGAAGAGTCTTATAATTCCCTAACAAAAGAACACAAGTTCACCATTGATGAGTACGGCAAACTAATAAATGTCCTCAGTATCTCTGATGACAATCAATTGGATACTGATGATGACTGCGATCCAACCACAGTCTTCAATAAACGGCACTGTCTGGCATGGTCATGTGATGATACCTGCAACCATAGGCAATCATCATTTGAAAAAGTAGAACAGTTTGTGAACCTATTTGTAATAACAGATCGCAAAGACAGACATAAACTGCTTACAAAAATTGACCATTGTGAAATCAGGCCACATACTGGACTCATGGGTCACTCACTTGCATGTCTTGATAGTGGTGTTTGTGATAGTATTTTTCACAACATGCGGATGCTTGCAGTGCATCAAACAGGCATGCGAAACTTTGTCTACAGAGTATATGAATTACAGTGAGCTGTACATCAGTACACTTGTTTAAATGACTTATTGGAATCAAGTGACATGCAGGGTGCCATCACATTCTTAAAAAAACTGCAACACACTACTTCTGTACCAGAAACAACAATTTTTCAGTGTAACACTTCTGCAGAAAAATCTGTTTCAGTGTTAGAAACTGACATTCTGAGACAGTAAGGCAAAGAAATTGTTAAGTTTGAGGTTGCAAAGTCTTGATGTTTGACTTGTATGTGTGTCATGCAACCATTTGTGTTACACAAAACAAACAGTCAGCATCAACCTAGAAACCTTGTCACCATACAATGACATGGAGCTCCATCTGGCAGCATTCTTGCTGCTGAAATCTGACTTTCACTTACAAGACACCATTGTGCTATGCAAACACTGTTTTTCCAAACTGAAGTCTAACACTTTGCCAGCAAGGGCAATGCTAAATAACATGGAAATAGATGTTACACCAAGTGAGATTTCAACATTAAATGTGTTTGAACGCATCCTAATTCAGACAATGAAACCATTCCAAACGATTCTACATCTGAACACAAAGACACAGAACATTCCACAGAAAGAGCTTGTTAGATCTCTAAAGGGTTCCATGATGTATCTACCACTTCCTCTACAGGAAAATGTTCAAGCAATCTCAAGTGAAAATAGCTTAGTGATTCTTGTAAATGGTGTGCCAACAAAGGCCAAGGTCATCTGGCAAGATGTTGTCAGTGTGCAAAAGGTAAAGCTTGCTCCTGGCTTTTTACGGCGAGTAACATCCTTTTATACAGACCTTGACATAGATCAGATGGCCAGTCTCTCTGTGCAACATGATCTATTAGAAAAAGTAAGTCAATCATTGAGAAGGTCTGTACAGAGACAAGTGACAATGTGTATGAACAGTACACAATCGCCCACTACATGGCAGAGATCCATTAGGAGACAACACTGATCTCTATCAAATGAAGTGGGAAGGTGAGCCTGTCAGCATTTGGGAGGCAACACTAGAAGAACGCTGTTTCCCAGACCTATTTCCAAAAGGGTCAGGCGGATGCCTAGATGAAAGAGAAGTACATGTACAGAGTGCTGAGTACCGCACTAACCGTGTCCTCAGCAAAGATGGCAAATTCAGACGTAACATACAGTACCTGTTCCATCTCCTCTGGGAGAGTGAACTTAGCATTCTGTCTGCATCTATAGCACATACCATTCATCTAACAAGACCACTAGATGGAATAACAGCTGCTCAATTTCTAGAGAAATTAAAGCAGAAAGATGAAAATATGCAAGTGAATCTGTCTTCCATACTTTCAAGTCTTCGTGGCACCAAAGAATATTGGTATCGCAGACACTCTGAAGTGATGACAATGCTGCGAGAGTATGGTGCAGCCACGTGGTTTGTCACACTTAGTTGTGCTGAATATGCCTGGGACGAACTCATTGAACTGTTGAAGTGGGCAAATTCTGATGTCGATGGCATTTCATCAATGACAGTCGGAGAAATGTGTTCACTTGATCCTGTGTCCATCACAAGACATTTTCCCAAATGGTTCCATGACATTCTGACTTTCATTTTGTCAAAGGACAATCCTCCTCTAGGTATTGTGGAACATTACTTTTGGAGGACAGAATATCAAGCACGAGGTGCCCCTCATATTCATATGTTATTGTGGATCAAGGATGCTCCACGTATTGGTGAACATGAAGCAGCAGAAGTACTATTCACTCAAAATATATCACTTGTCAGTATCTCCAGACAAGTATGACAGTCCTACACTAGTGGAAGTTGGTATAAAGTTCCAGATACATATTTATGCTAAAATATTGCCAGCTAGTAGTAAAGAACAAATCTAATTGGTACACACAATGTCGCTTTGGATTTCCTAGACGAGTTTGTCGAGATGGTGCCATGAATGACCTATTCTCAGCAATGCGACACCACTTGAAGGCAAAACCAACCAAGAGGGTATATTGAGTTACCCAGAGAAGAAAAAGAGTTATACATCAATGACTACAACCTAACTCTTCTTCCTAATGTGGCAAGCAAACATAGATGCCTCAGTTTGTGATGATAACTCACTGGCCCTGGTTCGCTCGTCTACTTTGTACATAATCAAACATGAATAGACTAGCTTGCAAGATCTTTGGGAAGATATTGCCAGTTCAAGCAAAAGCTGATATCTCAGCTTTTTCATTGGGTTTGAAGACTCTTTTCACAGAGAATGTGGAGCTTAATGGCTAGTGACTGTTAATGGGTACACATCTGTAATGGAAGTCTGATGCTGTACGCTTTTCAGTAAACCATAAAGAGAAATGGAAACGTACTGATTCTCGTGTTGAAATTGAGGGAGCTCGCCAAGCAATACATCTTTCTTCAAAACATATCTTAAAGAATAACCTGATAGATACATACTACCCACATGGACACAACAATATGAATGATATGTGTCTCTTCAGGTGGCTAAGTGGTATGACTACAAGACAGATGTAGCACCTGACTCAACATGCCAGATTTACAAGGTCAATGGAGTACATGGCTGTCTCATAAAGAGACACAAGCCATGGCTCATAGACCACTGTAAACTGCATCTAGGGACATCAGAGAGCAGAGAACATTACCACTTTGTTCTTCTATTCCTATTTAGACCCTGGAGGAGTGAGTCTGAATTAAAAGGTGACTGGACACATTCGAAGAACAGTTCAATCTCACTTATGAGACTTTCCAAACTGAATACTCACAGACATATACAGAGACTAGAAGCTGAGAAAGAACAGCTGAGAAGGCAGAGAAACAGCTTCAGGAAGACACTCCAGTTAGTTCACAAGACAACCTTGATTCAGAAGGACAAGGTGTTCTAGGTGACCCTCTGCCCTTAAATGCCCCAGAAGTGTTAATGTCAGAGATTGAGACAGCCATGGAACATGGCACACACTCCATGGTCAACCCAGCTGACTAAAGAGAAAGACTTAATCAGCTGCAGCATACAGTTCACTCTCAAGTAGTTGAAGCTGTCCAACATGAGATACTACATGAAACAAAACAATGTGACTGTACTGACTACAAGCCACTACTAATGTTTGTTAGCGGTTCAGCTGGCACAGGAAAGAGTTTCCTCATTGAAGCCATCACTGCAGAAGTACGGAGCATGACAGGCTCTTCAATGTCTGTTGCTGTAACAGCTCCCACTGGACTAGCAGCATACAACATTGGTGGAGTTACATTACACCGTCTCTTTATGTTGCCAGTGGAACATGGAAAAACTGGAGAGTATAGTAAACTGTCATTCGAGGTTGCATCTCAGTTCCGTTCCATGTTCACAAAGATGAAGTTACTCATCATTGACGAAATCAGCATGGTCTCCAATTTCATGCTTGCCTGTATTCATCTACATCTACAGCAGATTTTAGGTACTGACGATGGAGTGCCATTTGGTGGCAAAAGTATACTTGTGTTGGGAGACCTTTTACAGCTTGCACTAGTCAATGCAGAGCATGTATTTACAACTCTAATTGCCAAACAAGCTAAGAATATCCTCTGTTGCATTGCAAGCTACAACATATGGAATTATTTACTCATGTTGAGTTGTCTGAGAATATGTTTAAGTGGTGATCTAGCTTACAAATCACTTTGAGATGAAGCTTGTACAGGTTATCTATCACCAGAACATGTTTGTATGTTAAATGATCGGAGAATCACAGTAGATACTGCATGCATAGAAACAGCATGTCATGTCTTCAGCGATATATACTCTACTGGCAGACACATAATGTGTCTTATGCCATGACTAAAGAAATGCACTGAATTCAACAATCTAATGCTGCAGAGAGAAAACCAAGAGATTGTAACTCTGCATGCAGTTGATACAGTTGATGGCATTATTCTTAGTTGAAAACTAGTAGCAAAGATGACTGAATGACTAAGTGAACTGAAGTCAGATGTTTCATGCACAGCTGGCCTAGAAGCTGTTCTCACAGTTTGTAAGAATGCACGTATCATGCTATGATGTAATCTAGATGTAGAACGAGGCATGGTAAACGGTGCCATGGGAAACATCAATGACTTTGTCTACAATGTCCAGAAGACATGTATCGAGACGCTTGTAGTTCACTTTGACAACATGGAACACTCTGTACACATAGACCAGAACTGCATAAAATTCCAGGTTTTAAGGATGTCTATGTAAACAGGAAACAGTTTCCATTATGTGTTGGATATGCTGTCTTCATCCACAAATCTCAGGGATTGAGTTTGGATTCAGCAATGGTAGACATAGGTACAGACATTTTCAAGGATGGCATGAGCTATGTGGCACTTTCGATGTCATGCAGCCTTTCTGGGTTGCATTTTATTACTATAACACCTCAGAAAATACGAGCTGACAAGCGATGTATTCTTGAGTACAACAGGTTCACGTACTTTACATCAGCCAAAATGTCTTTAATACCACTGCCTCACATATCTGTCTGTCTCACACAATTCAGTCACACTAGGTGTATCAACAAACAGCGACAAGCTTCCAGAAGTGATTCAACCAAAAGAGTTCAACAAAGGTCACAACTTCAAGTAAACATTCACAGCCAGCAATTCATCTGAAATCAGTTGGTCTAGCTGCTGTACCAGTCTTTGACAACAGCACCAGAGTAAACTGCTATGCTAACTCAGCTATGCAAGTTTTTTTACACATGCCACACTGTGCAAGCAATATCTGCTTCACAAGACAATCCCCTATCAAACACTTTGAAGCAGATTATCAACATGACTTCTGACCAGTGTAACAATGTACAGACACTAACACCACTACGACAGGTGTTAGCTACATATGCTGGATGTAGTACATTTGCTGCAGACATACAGCAAGGCACTACTGAGTTTATGATGGCTGTGATAAACAACCTGGATGAAGACAGCACCCCAATACTACAGTACTTCACAGTAACATATGTAACAAAATATGTATCTGTTTCATGTAGCCATTCACAGCGTGAAACCACAGAAGACATGCTGTGGATTACTCTCTTTGTCCCTCAAACCAAAAGTGTCAAATTTCAACAGCTATTCACCAATGCTGAATGTAGTCATGCCTGTGGAAGGTGTTGAGGCAGATGCACTCAGTCCATACGTCTCAGGAGTTCATCTCAATATCTGTTGCTTATGTTGCACAGATTTGACTCCAACGGGCTCAGAGTTGATACCCCTATCACAGATTACACAGCTGATAGAAAAGTCTTCAACCAATCAGTGTTTGACACTCACAGTATTATCTATCACCATGGCCAATCCATGCATTCTGGGCATTACACCTCCTTATTAAGGTGCAGAAGTGGATGGGTAGAGTGTGACCACTCTACAAGCAGTTTTAAACAGAGACTGGCACGACACTTAAAAAATGCATATCTTCTAATATTGAAGAATTATGATAACCTTCATATTTCAGAAGAATAGGACAAAACATGTTGCATTTTTAACATGACTACTTTGTCCCAGAAACATTCATACCTCATTACAATGTTGTATAACGTACGACTCTGAATAAAACATAGCATTTCAACAAAATGCTATTCTGACAGAGACATTCCATAAACTGTAACATGTAAGATCTTGTGTGGATCAGTGACTACATGAAAATTGTTGTAGTGGCTTCAACTGGCGCCAACAATATTCACATTCACTAGAGAAACCATGATTACATGTCTATCAAAGATTGTACATCTAAAAACTGAGGCCTTACTGCTGTCCTCTTCTGTACATATCTTTAATTATTCATGTATCAACTCATACATAACAACAAATTGATATGAGTTATAAAGTGTTACTCTCTGCAAACAGAGAACTTCTCAGTTATCATCGTAAATAACTGAGCAACACTTCTACCATTTACCAAACATTCCACTTTGTCATAAGTTGTCTATCAACACTTCAATTTGTTTATTGACTCTTGACATATAGACAACAACATCATTCGCTCACCATGCAACAGTGTAGAACTATCCCACCTGCATGCATAATACTAGTACTGTACATATGTAAAAATAACTACCTTTATTGATAATGCAAAAAGCTCAATCACGCAGCTGTAAATACTAACCAATTGCAGAATATTATTTATTGACTTTTACATGTGTTTGTAATTACTTGTACATAACATAAAGATTTGTATTCAGGTGTACATAGTTAATAACTACTTTAATATTTGTACTAAAAGTAATAGTCTAGCACTAAAGTACAACTGAATGTTCAACATATTATTCATCACTATACTAACTACATCTAATTAACCATAGTTTGCCTAGTCAGTGATATAATTAAATAACACCAATCAAATGTCACAGAACTAACATTTTTTTATATTGTATTACTTAGACAGTCAGCATATGGTTTTTCGCCCACCCCAGGAATATCCACATTAGCAGTCACACAATAACAACAAAATAACAACAAAACACTTGTGTATCATGTGTGTAATCACACTTTACAACCTACTGACATTGCCTTATTTACATACCACACAAGTAATGCACTACACATAATTACGACATACAACCATTTTACAAAAACGTTACATTTTTTAACAAACTCTCTACATGTTCAATAGTAAATATATAATGAAGTGCCACAGCTTCAGCTTGACTATTAGAATTCCAGGTCGAATGTCAGAAAGTACTTCCTCACATAAAGAGTAGTGAGTAGTGAAACATCACTAGAAACATACAACACCTGATTAATTTCCTATAATATCACATACTTACTCCAATCCATATTATACAGTTGTTATTATTCTTACACATTTACATATATGACGAGCAATGATTACACACATACAAAGATTGTATTGTGAGACTGCTTCTGTTAACTAAATTTCAGTCTTGATTGGCCCTTTTCTCCATTTGACAAATTGGCAATAAATTTTTTTAAAACCATAACCACCTGTGTCGACTCTTTACTTAAAATACCATTATGACATAAAAATGAATGTTTCTGACTTAAGCATACAAATCAATGTTAACTGATAGTGCTAAAACTATACCTCCATCAATTTGTTTGGTGCCTATGATGTACAGTCAGTATCACAGCATATGCAATGATGTGGCACATTGCATGTCACATTTGACATAATTCCTAACAGTGTAAAAAAGTCAGCAATGTACTTACTTTTCCTGTGCCTATACAGTCATTATCTCTGTACCAAGGTGCTGCATCAACGATCACAGTACAAGCTGTGACTATACACTTAGGATGCAGTCACTACTATGTGTACTTAAATTCCCCATCTTTATTTATTTATTATTTATTATAAAAAGAGTCTGAGAACGTGATTAACAGACCATCAACATAACCCCTTGTCATGCTTTATTACTTAATTATAAAAAGGGTCTCAGAAATTGAGCTTTCTGATCGGCTGCACACATTCTAACAGCCTTATGTAAATCTTTTATTGACATACATGAAGAGGTTAACCATTTCCTGAACAAGCTTTAACAGTGTAAAACAACATTTTGATTATAATAGCAATAAGGCATTACCAACTGTAATAATAATGGTCAGTTCATCACCCTATGGGGCATATGGCACTCAGCTGCACTTTGTGCCACAGTACACCCCTTGAAGGTGATTAACAGACCATTAACATAACCCTGCATCATGCATTATTGCTTAATTGAATTCTGATAACCGGGTAGGCCCACAGGGCCCTGGACATCCCTTTTTCAGGGGTGACCTGGGAAGCAAACAGTAGATGGAACAGAACACAATGGTACATATACAAGCTGAGGGTATACAGTATGCTTCAGCTTACAAATCCATCTGTATTGTCATCTGCATCTACAATTACAATGTACTACCTAATTTTGTCTGCCATTGGGTGCTCCACTGCCTACCTGACCCTGCTGGTGATATCTTGTGTCATAGTAACAGCAACAGAAACACAAACAGAAGCACTAACAGTGGCAGTGCACATGGTAACACAAGCGCAAATGAGAACAGAAAGGGTGACGCACACGGTGACGCAGACGACAACAGTCTGCCAGGTGATGTGTTAAATTGAGCGTTCTAATTGGCTGCAAACATCCTAACAGACTTATGTTAATCTTTTACTACCATACATGAAGAGGTTAACGATATGCTGAACAAGGTTTAACACTGTTTAAAAACATGTTTCAATACAATAGCAATAAGTCACTCCCAAGAATTATGTTAATGGTCAGTTAATCACCCTATAGGGACATGTAGCACTCACCCACACCTCGTGCCACAGTACACCCCTAGAACGTGATTAACAGACCATTAACATAACCCCTTCTCATGCCTTATTACTTAATTATAAAAAGGGTCTCAGAAATTGAGGTTTCTGATTGGCTCCCACCACATGATGTCTTGTGGCATAGTAACAGGAACAGAAATGCAAACAGAAGCGCTAACAGTGGCGCACATGGTAATGCAAGCACGAATGAGAACAGAAAGGGTAACACACATGGTGTCGTAGACGGGAATGGTCTGCCACGTGATGTGTTGTCACATAGTAACATGGTGCCTGCAAATGGAAATTTCAATGGGCATGGTGGCACTAAGTAAAATAGAAAGAGAAACAGTACTGTAGACACAAATGGCAAAAAATAACAGAAACGCAAGCGCAAACGAAGACGCAAAGGATAACGCACATGGTGGTGCAGATGTGAACAGTAAGTGAAACAGGTACGTAACCACAAGCGGAAAGGGCAACAGTAACAGTAATGTAAGCACACAGGCTGGTTTTCCCCAAAACCTGTATAGAGAAAGACACTGAGTACAAATAATGTATGCATAATAATGAGTATCGGAGCAGAAAATGAGAACTT
Source organism: Neoceratodus forsteri (assembly GCA_016271365.2). Classification (NCBI taxonomy): domain Eukaryota; kingdom Metazoa; phylum Chordata; order Ceratodontiformes; family Ceratodontidae; genus Neoceratodus; species Neoceratodus forsteri. Next base: position 1,175,986,839 of record CM057458.1, read on the forward strand.
GGAATACTAAATAGGTTATATCTCAGGAACCGTACGACATAGAAAAAAAATTTAAAAGTCACATGATTTACAACTGTCCTGGCTAATTTTGTGCTTAGCCCCAATTTTTCTGATGAAAAGTCCATATCTTGCACCGTTTCCGAGATACGGGCCCTGAAAGGCGCGGGGAACGCCATAATGTTATCCTGTGGGGAAAAAAAAGAAGTTCGGAGTGCCATAACTTTGCCTCCCTGTAATAATTTTTCACCAAACCACTGAAAGGCACATCTGTGGGCTGTTGGCTATCTTCCCTCCAAATTTTAGGAAAAAATACTAAACCGTTATTTTGCAGCAGGGTGCCAAAGGATTCCTGTAATGCGTCAGGCGCCGTAATGTTATCCTATGGGAAAAATGTCAACTTTGGAGTGCCGTAACTTTGCCGCCGTGTAATATTTTTTCAATACAACACTGAAAGGCACATCTGTGAGATGTTGTCTGCGTTCCCTCCAAATTTCATCCCAAAACTCCCAACTGTTCTTTTGCAGCGGAGTGCCAAAGAATTACTGTTATTTTGGGCATAGTGTCGCAAAGTAGTGTCGCAATTTGTGAAAGCTTTCGCAAATAATTTGTGACACTTTCATGAGTGCAACACTACTTTGTGAAAGTACTTTTTCCAGAAATCTGAAAAACAGATTTCTGGGGTGTTTTACCCCAAAATAAAGACATGGCTAGCATCCTCAGGGCCCGACTAGGTGAATACAAAAAGAATTAGGTTGCTAGAGGGTCTCAATTTTAAATGCCAAGCATTTTTCTGATCACTAACTGAAAACAAGATGGCGGATTTGCGACAGTAACAGGGCCATTTGCGACAGTAAAAAGTGCATTTGCGACACGGTCGAACTTTTTGTTAACTTTTCCCATTGACTTATAATGGGAAATTGTTTTTTGAATAATTTTTGAACTGTTTAATATTTTTTCACAAAATCTTTGAAAGGCACATCGGGGACTCCGGCCGCATGTTTCCTGAAGATTTTGGGCCGGTCGCACAAACCGTACAACCTGTAGGTGCGACCGTAGAATTCCAGAAAAAGCGTAAACGTGTGCGCAGATCATGCTTAATAACTCCACAGCTGTATATCCGACCAGTACGAAACATGGCAGATCCCAAGGCCTATGGTTCTTGATCGTGTATTCAAATTTCAGGCAAATCCATCAAACGATTGCAAAGTTATTAAGGTGCAAAGTTTTGGGGTTTAACATAGAAATGGCTCCTCAACCCTAACTATGGTAGCAGTACCGTGCAACCATAATATACACACACACACACACACACATATACATATATATATATATATATATATATATACTGTATATGGTAGCACAGTAGTGCTACAATAGTTAGGGTTCAGTAGCCCTTTTAATGTTAAATGGTGAAATTTTGCACCTTAATAATTTTGGATTTGCCTGAAATTTGGCAGGCATGGGGCATAATCATAGTTCTTGGGATCTGCCAACTTTCATATCAGTCAGATATACAGCAGCTGCAGAGTTATTAAGCAATATCCGTATGCGCATTTATGTTTTTTGTGCATTATTTGTGCATGCCTACAGCTCGCACAGTTTGTGTGACTGGTCCAAAAATGTCAGGGAACATGCAGCCAGGGTGCGTGATGTGCCTTTTGAAGATTTCCTGAAAAAATTTTGAATGGTTCAAAAGTTATTCAAAAAACAATTTCCCATTATAAGTCAATGGGAAAAGTTAAAAACTGTGAAAGTGTCACGAGTGCACTTCTTAGTGTCACAAATGGCCCTAGCAGTGTCGCAAATCTGCCATTTTGTTTTCAGTTACTGATCAGAAAAATGCTTGGCATTTAAAATTGGGACCCTCTAGGGACACAATTCTTTCTGTGTTCACCTAGTCAGACCCTGAGGATGCTAGCCATGTCTTTATTTTGGGGTTAAACACCCCAGAAATATGTTTTTCAAATTTCTGGTAAAGTAGTGTCGCAAAGTAGTGTCGCACCAGTGACACTTTCTCACAATTTTGAGAAAAGTGTCACAAATTGTGACACTTCTTTTCCAGACTATGGCCTAAATGACAGGAGCTCTTTGCCTCACTGCTGCAAATAAACTGCTTGGTCTTTTGGGCCGAATTTTGGAGGGAAGACAGCCAACATCTCACAGATGTGCCTTTTTGTGGTTTGGTGAAAAAATATTACACGGCTGCCAAGTAACGGTACTCCGAAGTTGACATTTTTTCTTATAGACTAACATGGTGGCATACGCCATGCCCTAAAGGGCTCATATCTCAGAAACGGTGCGAGATACAGAATTTTTGATGTGACAATGCGTAGCCTGTGGCTACGCATTCTGCAAAAATGTAGCCAGGGAAATCATGAATCATGTGATTTTTTTTTCCTACGTAGCTCAGCTCCTGAGATAAAAGCAATTTAGTATTCCAACAGCTCATTTTCTGCTCTGAGGCCCTTTTACTGTGCATGCAATTTGTTTTACACACTGTTTCTCTATGCAGTTGTTGAGCGAACACAGGCTGTGGGTTTCTGTTACTGTTACGGTTAGCGTTTATACATCCATTTTTGTACCTATCTGCGTTATCGTTCACGTGTACTCCTCTGTGTGAGTTACCCTCTGCGTTCTTGTTTGCACTTGCAGATGCCTTATTGTAAGCATTTCCTTTTCCACTATTGTTTCTGTTTCTGTTTAGATTTGCAGTTATGGCACCCCTTTTGTTTGCATTTGTATTTCTCTTTCACTTTGTGGCTTCGTTGCTGTTACTGTTACCATTTGCATTTCTAATTTTGTTACTGTGACCGTGTGCATAACGGTTTATGTTTATGTATCCGGTTCCATTCCCATTTCTGTTTCTGTTCCCTTTGGCATTATTTATACTGTAAATGTTACCATTTGAGTTTACAGTTATTGTGCCTTGACTGTTCATGGCACGGTTTGTATTTCCTTGCGTGTTTGTGACACACAAGCTACTAGAGTTAGGAGTTGCACAACATCAAGTAGGCAATGCCACCCCGCCGAGCAGATACTGCATCATGAGTGTAGAGTCACAGGAAAAGAAAGTAGTTAGACCTCAATGGTACACCACTGTGATTGTAGGGGCACAAAAGTTGAGACACTCTTGGAGTTGTATGCTGTCACACTGGGAAGGCTGCTCAGTCAGCACAGGACATGTAGTGCATCCTGAGTGGAGAATCACAGGAAAACAAAAGGTTATCCATCAGACTGTCAATGCCCTCCCCCTGAGAGCAGGTACTGCACTGTGAGTGGACAGTCACAGGACAAGAAAGTACATAGATATCAATGGCACACCACTGAGATTGTAGGGGTACACAAGTTGAGACACTTTGGAGCTGCATGCCATCACATTGGGAAGGCCACCAGGTCAGCACAGGGCATGTAGTGCATCCTGACTGGAGAATCACAGGAAAACAAAAGGTTATCCATCAGCCTGTCTATGCCTTCCCACCCCCCGAGAGCAGGTACTGCATTGTGAGTAGACAGTCATAGGAAAAGAAAGTACATTGACATCAATTGTACATCACTGTGATTGTAAGGGCACACAAGTTGGAACAGTTTGTAGTTGTATGTTGTCAGATAAGGAATGGCCCCCTCTCCTCCTGCCCAGCACACAGCATGTTGTGCCTTCTGATTGGAGACTGACTGGAAAACAAAGGTTAAGGATACTAGCAGTACAGCTCCATGATTGTAGGAACACAGTAGTTGTGACAGTTAGGAGTTGCCCAGTGTCAGGCAGGGAATCACCTCCCCCCATGCTGAGGAACTGCATCTCAAGTGCTGAATCACAGGAAAAGAAAATACATAGACATCAATGATGTACCTTTGTGGTTCCAGCCACACACAGGCTGCTAGAGTTAGGAGTTGCACACCGTTAGCCAGGCAATGCCCCTGCCCCCAGCCTCAGAGCAGGCACTGTATAGTGAGTGTAAAGTTACTGGAAAAGAAAGTACATAGACCTCAATGGTACAGCATTGTGGTTGTAAGGGCACACAAGTTGAGACACTTTGGAGTTGCATGTTGTCAGATAGGGAATGCCCCCTCCTCCTGCCCAGTACAGGGTATGCCCTGCATCCTGAGTGGAGACTCGCTGTAAAACAAATGTTATGGATATTAGCAGTACAGCTCCATGATTGTAGTGACACTTTACTTGTGACAGTTAGGAGTTGCCCAGTGTCGGGCAGGGAATCATCCCCCATCCCAGGTGAGAAACTGCATCTTGAGTACAGAGTCACAGGAAAACAAAATACATAGACATCAATGATGCACCTTTGTGGTTCCAGCTATACACAAGCCATTAGAGTTAGAAATTTCACACCGTCAGCCAGGTATTGCTCCTGCCCCCCCAGAGCAGATACTGCATCGTGAGTGTAGAGTCACAGGAAAAGAAGGTACATAGACCTCAATGGTACACCACTGTGGTCATAGGGGCACACAAGTTGGGACACTTTGGAGTTGTATGTCATCACACTGGGGATGCCCCCCCACCACCAGCACAGGGCATGTAGTGCATCCTGAGTGGAGACTCAACAGGAAAACAAAGGTTATGGCTATAAGCAGTACAGCTCAATGGTTGTAGTAACACATTACTTGTGACAGTTAGGTGTTGCCCAGTGTGAGGCAGAGAAACTGCCCCTCCAGCTGAGAAACTGCATCTTGAGTGCAGAGTCACAGGACAAGAAAATACATAGCCATCAATGGTGCACCTTTGAGGTTCCAGTGACACACAAGTTACTAGAGTTAGGAGTTGCACTTTGTCAAGCAGGCAATGCCCCCCCCCCAGAGGAGATACTACATCGTGAGTGTAGAGTCACAGGAAAAGAAAGTTCATAGACCTCAGTGGTACACCACTGTGGTCGTAGGGGTACTCAAGTTGGGACACTTTAAAGTTGTATGTCATTAGACTGGGAATGCCCCTTCCCCTCCCTCCATCCAGCACAGGATAGTTCCATCTCCTGTGGGGAGTGAGCTTAGCATACTGTCTGTGTCGACTGCTCATACTATTCATCTCAAAACTCAACTTGATGGAATTACAGCTGCACAGTTCCTGAAGAAACTGAAGCAGAAGGATGAAAATGGCAAGTTAATTTGTCTTCCATTCTGTCAAGTCTACCTGACACCAAAGAATACTGATATTGCAGACGTTCTGAGGTAATGACCATGCTGTGAGAGTATGGTCCAGCCACATGGTTTGCTACACTCAGTTGTGCCAAGTATGCCTGGGATGAGGACATAGAACTGTTGAAGTGGGCAAATTGTGATGTAGAGGGCATTCCATCAATGACTCTCAGAGAAATGTGCTCACTTGACCCTGTATCTGTGGCAAGGCATTTCCACAAGTGAGTCCATGACATTCTGACTTTCATTTTGTCAAAGGACAATTTGCCTCTTGGTATCGTAGAGCATTACTTCTGGAGGATGAAGTATCAAGCACATGGCACTCCTCGTATTCACATGTTACTGTGGATCAAGGATGCCCCATGCATAGATGAACATGAAGCAGCACACATGCTAGCGTACATTAAGCAGTATATTACTTGCCATATTCCAGACTAGTATGACAGTCCTACACTGTGGAAGCTGGTGCAGAACTTCAATGCCATATTTGTGCAAAATACTGCCACCGGGTAGTGAAGAACAAATCTGATTGGTACACAAGATGCCGTTTCGGATTCCCTAGACATGTCTATCAGGATGGTTGCATGAATTAACTTTTCTCAACTATGCGACACCATTTGAAGGCAAAATCAACCAAGAGGGTTTATGAATTGCCCAGAGAAGAGAATGAGGTGTTCATCAATGACTACAACCCTACTCTTTTTCTAATTTGGCAAGCAAACATAAATGTTCAGTTTGTGGCTGACAACTCTTTGGCTCTGGTTAAGTACATCACTTCGTACATAACTGAACATGAACAGACTAACTTGCAAGACCTTTGGGAAGATATTTCCAGTTCAAGCAAGTCACTGACATCTCAGCTGTGGTCACTGGGGTTGAAGACTCTATCACACAGAGAATGTGACATTTATGAGGCCAGCGATTGGCTGATTGGTACACATTTATACGGCAAGTCTGATGCTGTGCGTTTACCTCAGTGTAAACTACAAATAGAAGCATAAACGTGTACTTATTCCTCATGCTGAGATTGAGGAAATGGCTCTCAGGAGACCACCTTAAAGACATATCTTGAGAATAACCTCATTGACACGAACTTCCCCTGTAGACATGAAGACATGGATCGAATGTGTTTATTTGAGGTTGCAAAGTGGTATGACTACGGGATTGATGTCTCACCTGATTTTACACGTGACATTTACAAGGTTAAAGGAGTGGACGGCTGTCTCATTAAGAGACATAAGCCTTGGCTCATTGACCACTGTAAGTTACATCTAGGCACATCTGAGAGCAGACAGCATTGCTACTTTGCTCTCTTATTTTTATTTAGACCCTGGAGGAATGAATCTGAATTAAAAGGTGACTGTGATACATTCGAGGAAGAATTCAGTCACAGTTATGAGTCATTCAAAAGTGAATACTCTGACACATATATTCAGAGGCTAGACACTGAGAAGGAGCAACTTGAGAAGACAAAGAAACTGCTTGAAGAGGACAATACTGTTAGTTCACAGGAGAATCTTGATCCAGATGGACAAAGTATCCTCTGAGAACCTCTGCTTCTGAATGCCCCAGAAGTACTCATGTCAGACGTGAAGAGTGCTATGGAACATGGCACACACTGCAGTGTTGACCCAGCTGAGTTGAGAGAGAGAGACTCAATGAACAGCAATGGGTGGTTCATTCTGAGGTCATTGATGCTGTTCAGCATGGATTATTACATGAACTCAAGAAATGTGACTGTGTAGAATACAAGCCACTGCTGATGTTTGTTAGTGGCTCAGCCGGGACAGTGAAGAGTTTCCTTACTGAGGTCATAATGGCAGAAATACGGAACCTGACAGGGTCATCAATGTCTGTTGCTGTTAGTGCTCCTACTGGACTGGCTGCATACAACATTGGTGGAATTACGTTACACCATCTCTTCATGTTGCCAGTGGAGCATGGCAAAGCAGGAGTGTATCGCAAACCATCACTTGAGGTTGCATCTCAGCTTTGTTCTATGTATACTAAGATGAAGCTACTCATCATTGGTGAGATTAGTATGGTCTCCAATGTGATGCTTGCCTGTATACACCTATGTCTACAGGAGATCTTGGGGACTGACTATGGAGATGCATTTGGTGGTAAAAGTATTGCTGTATTTGGACACCTCTTACAGCTTGCACCAGTTAATGCAGAACATGTCTTTGTAGCTCTGACTGTCAAGCAGACTAAACATACACCAGGCTGCATTGGAGGTTTTAACCTGTGGGAGTTATTTACCTATGTCGAGCTGTATCAGAACATGCGACAAAGTGGTGATCTGGCTTACAAAGCACTGTTGGATCGAGCTGATACAGGTTCTCTGTCACCAGAACATCTTTCAAGTGTTACATGGTCAAAGAATCAGAATGGATACTACATCCATAGAAACAGCATGTGATGTTTTCAGTGATGTGTACTCCAGTGGCACATGCATTGTATGTCTAATGCCATGACTGAAGAAATGTGCTGAGTTCAACTGTGTCATGTTGCAGAGAGAGAATCAAGAGATTTTCACTCTGCATGCTGTTGATACAGTTGATGGTGTCAGTCTAAGTCGAAAAATGGTAGCAAAGATGCCTGAGCGACTCTCTGAACTGAAAACAGATGTTTCATGCTCAACTGGACTGGAAGCTGTACTTACAGTTTGTAAGAATGCATATCTCATGCTGCGCCACAATCTTGATGTGGAGCGTGGCATGGTAAACGGTGCCATGGGTAATATCATTGACTTCATTTACAATGTTCAGAAAATGTTTATTGAGACACTTCTTGTCCACTTCGACAACATGGAACTTCCTGTACAGATTGATCTTACCTGTGTTAAATTCCAGGTATTTAAGGATATCTATGTTAACAGGAAATAGTTTCCAATATGTGTTGCATATGCTGTCTCAATTCACAAGTCTCAGGGCTTGAGTTTAGATTCAGCAATGGTGGACATAGGGACAGACATTTTCAAAGATGGCATGAGCTATGTCGCACTTTCAAGTGTACATAGTCTTTCTGGGCTGCACATCATAACACTCACGCCTCAGAAGATATGCGCTGACAAGCAATGTATTGCTCAGTACAACAGATTACGTACTATATATCAGCCACAGATGTCTTTAATACCACTACCTATGTGTGTGGTTGTCTCACATCCCACAGTCACAGCTACATCTGGCAAAAAAAGAAAATGAGCTTCTACAACTGATTCAACTGTGCAGAGTAGTAAGAAGGTCAAAATGTCAAATACTGATGCAAAACCAGCTGTTGGTAAGAAATCAGTTGGTATGGCTGTTGTCCCAGTGTTTGATAAAAGTACTACAGTAAACTGCTATGCTAATTCAGCAATGCAAGTGTTTATACACATGCCAAACTTTGTGTAGTTAACATAGAAACATAGAATTTGATGGCAGATAAGGACCGCTTGGCCGACCCAGTCTGCCCATTTTCCTACCTGACAGATAAGCTGCAAATCCTAGTTAACCAACAGCTTACTTCCTCCTACCCCACAGTAGGACTGCCTTATGCCTGTCCCCTGCATTCTTGAAGTCCCCCACTGTTCTTGACTCCACGACCTCCTCAGGAGGCTGTTCCATGCATCCACAACCCTCTCAGTGAAAAAATGCTTCTCCACATTACCTCTGAGCCGTTCCCCTCTATCTTCAAATTGTGCCCTTGTTCTTGCACATCTCTTTTCTGGAAGATGCTACCCTCTTGGACTTTGTTAATTCCCTTGAGGTACTTGAAAGTTTCTATCATGTCCCTCTCCCCTCCTTTCCTCTAGGGTATACATATTAAGCTCCTTTAGTCTTTCTTGTTATGTCTTCTGGTGCAGACCCTGCACCGTTTTGGTGCCCTCCTCTGGACAGCTTCCACTCTGTCTATGTCTTTGCAGAGATGGGGTCTCCAGAACTGCATGCAGTACTCCAGATGGGGTCTCACAACTGTCTGTACAGAGGGATAACAACTTCCTGTTTTCTACTATTGATGCCTCTTCCTATACATCCCAGTATCCCCTGCCTTCCTTACTGCCTTCTCCATTGCTTGCCCACCTTTAGGTCATCTGATATAATTACCCCAGGTCCCTTTCTATTTTTACTGTTGTCAGTATCTCACCCCCTATTGTGTACACTTCCTCTGGGTTTTTGTTTCCCATGTGCATTACCTTGCACTTCTTTGCATTGAATCTGAGCTGCCATGCATTTGACCATTCCTCCAACCTTGCCAAGTCCCTTCTCATCCTTTCCACTCCATCTTGTGTATCAACCCTGTTGCAGATCTTTGTGTCATCTGCAAAGAGATATACTTTTCCTTCAAGTTCCTCTGCAATGTCATTTATAAAGACATTAAAAAGGACTGGTCCCAGTACTGAACCCTGCGGTACCCCACTAGTAACCCTCCTTTCTTCACTGTGTATTCCATTTACTACTACCCTTTGCGTCCTGTTGTTTAGCCAATTTTTTATCCAGGCTACCACCTTGGGACCCACTCCAAGGCTGGCTATCTTGTGAATTAATCTTTTGTGTGGGACTGTATCAAATGCCTTGCTAAAATCTAGGTAGGCCATGTCCACAGCCCCTCCCTGGTTTACTACTTTGGTCACCCAGTCAAAGAATCTATTAGATTCATCTGACACAACCTTCCCATCATGAATCCATGCTGCCTTGGATCCTGTGCCCCACTGGCCTCTAGGTACTCAACAATTCTTTCCTTCAGAAATGATTCCATCATTTTCCCTACCACTGAAGTCAAACTAACTGGTCTGTAGTTTCCTGCCTCTGTCCTGCTCCCACTTTTGTAAAGAGGAATCACATCTGCCCTCCTCCAGTCCTTGGGTACCACCCCATCCTCCCATGATTTGTTAAAGAGAGTAGTCAGCAGTGTCACTAGTTCTACCCTTAGTTCTTTTAGAATTCTTGGGTGAATCCCATCAGGCCCCATTGCTTTGTCCACCTTCAATTTTATCAGTTCTTTCAGAACCCTTTCTTCTGTAAATGGACTGGTATCGACCCCCGTCTTCGGAGTGTTTCTCTTGTTTGATTTCGGTAACTCCCCCTCCTCTTCCTTTGTGAATACTGAGCAGAAATATTCATCTGTATAGCTGCTTTTTCACTGTCACCCTCTACCCACATTCCCTCCCCTTTATTAAGCTTCAGTATCCCTTCTTTGGTCTTTCTTCGCTCCCTAATGTACCTATAAAAGGTCTTATCCCTCTTCTTAACAGAATTGGCTATCCTTTCCTCAGTTTGGGCCTTTGCTATTCTGACTACCTTCCCAGCCTCTTTCTGCTTTAACTGATAAAGTTCTCTGTCCTGCTCCTTCTGTTTTCCTTATATTTCCTGAATGCTGTCCTTTTTCTTAACCTTCCTGCCACCTCTTTTGAGAACTATAGCGTTTTTTCCTTCGTTGTGTTTTATTGATTTGCTACACAAGGCTTGTTACCTCTGTGATGGCTGTTTGATCACTCCCATTGTTCCTCCACCCTCCTTCTTGCCTGTTTGATAGTGCTTTTCTGAGGCACTCTCTCATTTTCCCAAAGTCGGCCCTCCTAAAGTCCAGTACTCTTGCTTTTGTGTGGCTGTTGTATGGCTGTGTTTATCGTGAACCACACTGTTTGGTGGTCACTTGTTCCCAGATAGCTACCCACTTCTAAATCTGAGATTCTTTCTCCATCCCCATTTGAGAGTACCAGGTCTAAGATTGCTCCCTCCCAAGTGGGTTCCAATGCTAGCTGTCTGAGGCATGCCTCCTGTAGGGCATCAAGAATGACCCTGCTCCTGGATTGCCTGCAACAAAGGTGCTCCAGTTAACATCTGGTATATTCAGGTCCCCATCAACATTATCTCCCTTTTCTGCCATTCTAAGAAAGTCTTCTATCATTTCCTTGTCCATTCCCTCCCTGAGATGGGGGTCTGTATACAACCCCCATGCAGATTGTGGTGCCATTTCCTGTCTCCAGGGTGACCCAAAGTGCCTCATCTGCTCCCTGTTTACTCTTTAGTTCTGTTGCTTTGATCTCTTCCTTTACATAGATAGCTACCCCTCCTCCTCTTTTACCCTCCCTGTCCCTCCTGTAGATTGTGTATCCTGGTATGTTGACATCCCAGTCATGGTTCTCAGTGTACCATGTTTCTGTGACTGCCACAATATCCAGGCAACCCTCTTCCATCAAGGCCACTACTTCAGGGAGCTTGTTACAAAGTCTATGGGCATTGGTACTCATCACCCTCCACTTTTTGATAGCCTTACCCCTTTTAGCCCCATTTTTGTCCTTACTGCCTTTGCCTTTTTTTACATTTAAATCTGTTCTGCTCCCTAATAACTTCTGTACCTTGGTGTTTACCTCACTAATCACCATGTTTTGTGGGGGAAGGCTTGGATTTCCCTGCTCCTTTTCAGTACCTCCCCCCTTGGTTAGTTTAAATGCTTGACAATGAAGCATTTAAACTTCTCACCTAGGATCCTGGTTCCTCCCCCGGACAGATGTAGACCATCGCATCGGTATAGGTCTGCATCCCTCCAGGTGGCTCCCCAGTCCCCAATGAAGCCAAAATCCTGAGCTCCACACCAGTTTTTCAATCACTCATTGAATTCCCTGGTGAGAAGTGCCCTAGCATCTCCCTTGCCACAGACAGGCAGCACCTCCGAGAAGGTTACTGTATGCGCTACTTGTCTAAGACCTCTTCCCAACTCTATAAACTCCTCTTGTACTGCTCTGATCCCATTTCTAGCCAGGTCATTTGTCCCTAGGTGGACAATGACATCCAGCTCCCTCCCTCGTGCAGCTCCTCCCATGATCCTGAGGATTCGCTTCCTGTCCCTCCAAGCCGTGGCGCCAGGAAGGCACCTTACCTCCCTCTCCCCTTCCTCCCCCATTTCTACCCCCTAATGATTGAGTCCCCCACCATGAGTGGTTTCCTTCCCCTGTGGGGTCCCATGCCACCCTCATGTGGGTCTTCTTTGTGAAGGTTCCCAACGTCCTCCTTGGTCTCCACTGCAGGTGCCTCTATAAAGAAACCACTATCCACCAGAAGAGCGAATGGATTGTGGAGAGGTACAGCTGGAGGGATGCAACTCTGTTCCACCACCCTCTCCCTCCTTGAGCCCACCCTGGTCAAGCCTCTTCTCTTTCTTGGCAACCTCTGAGGTAGTGGCATTGGCCCTGGTGGTCCCTGGGTGAGGAAGGAGGTTTCACGAATCCTAGCCAGGTCAGCCTGGAGATGGGCAACCTCCTCTCTCAGACCAGAGAGGTGCCTGCAAATAGGGCAGCATCACAGCCTCCAGAATGTCTCCCGGAATACTGCTGCCCCACAGCCATTGCACTGCACCACTCCTATCATGTCTTATTTTGTGTCCTCTCTACTGTTTCTCTGGATGCTTACTCTCTCCTCTCCTTACAACTCTGACCCTTCCTGTTCTGGGACAGCAACTTCCTATCTTCTTCAGTAGCCTCCTTCTTCCTTGCTCAATATCATACCACCAGCAGCTAGGGGGGAGAGTGAGCTACTTTTTACTTTAGGGTTGACAAAACCAGTGTTTCTCTATGATCCTTTCCTTCCTACTGCCAAACAGGAAGTTCCTGTTGACAGTCAAATCCAGTGGCTATAAAAGTAGAACTGGCTTTGGGTGGGTGGGTGGAGGGGTGGGATGGAGGGCAATTAGTAAGAAAAAAGGCTAGCAACAGGAAGTTGTAATTTGATTCACCTGCTTTTCTAGTGTCTAAACCACACCCCCAGGTAAGCTCTCTTTTCTCCTACTGGTTTAGCAAAGTCACCTAATACAGTACCCTTCCCTGCACAGAACACACACTGACTTTCTTTCTTTTCTTTCTTTTTTTTTAACCCTAAGACCCCTTCTACTTCTAATAAAGTTATCTGTCTACTTAATCTTAACTGACACTGACTCCTGCTGAGATATAAGTTTTAAATTAACAAGAAAATGTAGCTTCTTTTAGTTAGCTGCTTTCTGCTCTACAAGCAAGGCTAGCAACAGGAAGTTATATCTGTTTCACAAGACACTCCTTTATCGAAGGCATTGAAGCAGGCTGTCAATGTAGCTTCTGATCAAGCTACCAAAGTACAGTCACTTTCACCTCTGCAACAGGTGTTGGGGACATATGACAGATGCAGTACATTTGCTGCTAACATGCAGCAGGATGCCAGTGAGTTCATGATGGTAATTATAAACAGCTTGGATGAAGAGGGGATTCCAATGCATCAGTATTTCAGTGTGTCATATGTAACCAAATATGTACAGTATGTGTGTTATGTGGGCATTCAGAGCAAGAAACTATAGAAGATATGCTTTGGGTTTCTCTCTTTGTGCCTCAGGTTAAAACTATCAAGTTTTGGCAGCTGTTTACAAATGCAGAAAGTGGTCACTTGTGTGTGAGGTGTGGAGGTACATGTACTCAGTCCATATGACTGAGGACTTCATCTCAATATCTTATGCTTGTATTGCATAGATTTGACTCAAATGGGCTCAGAGTTGACACACCTATCACTGATTTCACAGCTGGTAGAATTGTATTTGACAAAGCAGTGTTTGACACTCATGCTGTGATCTACCACTACAGTCAGTCTGTACATTCTAGAAATTACACTTCTTTGTTGAGGTACAGAACTGGCTGGGTTGACTGCGATGACTCAACAAGTTTTTTCAAACAGAGATTACCGTGACACTTAAAAAATGCATACATTCTGATATTGAAGAATTATGAAAATCTTCATGTGTCAGAGGAATAGTCACACTGCTGTCCATTTTGTTACAGAGTGAGGTCTAGAACATTGTCATACTTTTTTCACAGATGTACATTCATTGTCACTTTGCTAACATATCACATGGTTGAATAGCATATGCTTACTCAATGTTACGTATAAGATTATTGTGTTGATCAATGACACAGTGAAAATAGTTGCAGTGGTCTTTCATCAGCACCAAATGTCTTCACAGTCACTAGAAAAAAACACTCATATGTCTAAGAAAGATTTTTTATGTCAAAAGAGAAATTCCTATCTAGTTACCCTCTTCTGTCATTGTCTTTTTCTTATGAGTATGTTGTATGTAGACATAACAAGTACTACTTGGTACACTTGCCAAGTATCTGCCTCTACTAAGGCACAATACTTGTCCATGTGCATTAACATAACAGTGTAACATATCTGTTTGTTACAATGTTCTTTATCTTGAAATTATTAGGATCTTTTATAACTAAAAGATATTGTGGTGTTTGTTCCAGTTCTGTCTCAGCAGTATTCAGCTCTGTTTTTTTTACATGGTCATATGACCTATACTTAAAAGTACAATACTCAAATAATTGACTTCACTCTGCACACGCTGAGTAACATCAGATGTGCCCTGTGTTCCTTTTTTTATCTGCTTACATCTTCACTGAATACCACCATTTTGTGTCATGACAGTGTTTTACTATTCCTGTTTTGTTCTCATACATCTGTACTGTATTTATGTATATATTATACTTAATACATCACTTAGCAATAGTTTATAACTATGACATTTACAGTACTTGAGTTACTTGCCTTATTAGTTGCTGCATTGCACAAATATCTAATATTTCACAGTTTTGAGATATTACATTCATAAGCCTTTTTATGTTATCTGAACATAGTTATTTGTATGACATATATATGTAGTTGCAGACATATAGTATATTGTAATCTCAAATAGCCATAATAGATATCAAAGTTAAGTGTTGTCCCAGATATGCTTAATAGTGTACAGGTTGCATTTCCTGATAATATAAGTTAATGTTGTATTCATAGCATTCTGGTAACTATTTATTTTATGTAAGCAGAAGATGTAATAGATCTCGGTGCTTTTCTACTTCATTATTAATTTGATTATTGATTTAATACTTTTTTACTGATGTATATAGTCCTTGTTACTATGTGCTATTTGATTTAGTTGTGTGCTAAGTTAATTAAAGGTATGTTTATAATAGTTAACAATTGTACATCAGACACTTTCACTGATAAAAACTGAGTTTTTGTGTTCCTGATAATATTTTGTGATTGCCTCTATTGAGGGGATGGGTGGGAATTTCCCTAATGGAATAACATATTGATATGTCTTATCATGCATATGTATGTGTATACATATGTGTATGTGTACACACAAAATATATACCAATTCAATGTTTAACAGTAAGTTTGAGATGAATATTTTTTCTTGAGAGGATTGTCTGTTATTGCTGCTATTACTTTAATGGTTACATCTGGTTTTTCTCCCACCCCAGGAACATTCACACCATCAGTCACACAATGACAACAACATCATAACTGTTTGATATGTGTAAGCAGTGTGCAGAGAGTACTGTGGTACATTTGTTTATGTATTGTGTGGTCCGAAACATGTTAGCCATTGACTATCTGTGAGACTGTCTAACATGTATTTCAAACATTGATGAAAACATTTTAATGTTTGTTTTGTAAGACTGATTTTGTGCACCAATTGGATTTTTAATTCTGCCTTTTTTTACAATTTTTAATTGGGCAATAAATCTTTTGTAAGCCTTATCTACCTGTGTTGTGTCTTTCATTTAAGCATAAAGTGATAGTGATAATATGTATGTTGCTGTTGGTGTATTGATGGATCAACACTTAATGTGTCATGCTCATCAGTGCAGATAATGGCCTTTGCCCTGTTTACCTGCTATAGACAAATGCGGTGAACACATTCATCTCCTGTGCCATACATTGAGCATAGTGTTTTAACATCAACGGTTCAGAACATCAGCTATTGCTGTATAAATACTATCAGAGAACTACATATTCAGACAGAGGTATCTATATCTTGGTGAGCCTGTGTTGTGAAAATGGACCCATGGTCTAAACAACATATTCAAATTAATATGACATAATTATTTCTCAAAAAGACAGGAAATTCATGGCAAAAAACTCTGTTTAATGCATCAGTTGGGATTTTTCCACAGCGACAAAAGTAAGGAAATTAGGTGTTAAGGTTGAAAACCCTAACTCAGCATTCCCCCCACCCCGAGCTCCACACACACACACACACACACACACACACACACACACACACACATACACACACACACACACACACACACACACACATATGCAAGTAGGGGACAGGACCGAGGCAACATGACGAATCAGAGACAACCAGAAGCAGGTGACAGAAATAACATACAACTGTCTAAACACACTACAAGACACATCCATCATCATGGGACAACAACTGTTGCATTTCAACAGTCATGAGTGCACAGAGCATTGTGCACATCTTCATAAGGTCACATGTCACAAGAATACTGTAACAGATAGAATTTCTATGATATAGATTGTTCATGCTGCAATGATATTATGAGGTATCAACATACAAGAAACTATCTATGACATTGTGCATTATTTAATGTGCATAGACACAAAAAAATACAATATGAGACCGCTTAAGTAGCATGTATTGTTAAATAGTACTTGTTAAAATCAAGATGTGCTTGTTCACATTGAGACACAGATGTATCATGAATGTTGATTTCTTCTCACATATCTATTGAAACATACAGTACTCACTACTTGTGTGCCATATGTGTCATTAGCAATGCAAAAAAGTATGCAAAATAAATGTTCAGTAATTGTTTTACCTCATGCAGAGCCACTGACAAAACTAATACTGCTATAGATAGCTCATGATTTTGCCACCCCTATGATAATAGTCATATGACTGTCAATATGTGAAAATGCTTTGTGTGATAATTTGCACCATGGGGCCATTATTATATTTCACATTTTGTTATGCACAATTTTACATTGCTGTTGATGTGTTTAGGATTACATAGCAGTGAGCAGCATACTGTTGATTATTGTATAAAAAAACATTATTTGCTACTGTTGGGGTCATATTAGGAGCCATTTACAGACATGAAACTCTGTTATTAAGCCTGTCAAATATCATTCATTCATAGGTACAAATGGGAAACAAAGTTTTGCTTGAACACCACTAATACCACATAGGTACTAATGTGTATACAAACATATACATGCACTAACAGTTACAGAGTCAGATCAAGGCAAAAAGACTGAACTAGTGACATAGAATGCTTTGGGTGACACAGTGTCAAATTGAACTGTTAAGGTTCAAATTATAGTGGAGAATGACTTAGTAGATAATACTGTGCTGCGGCAATTTTTTTTCTTATAGGATGGTAAGATCAGTGCGTTGTTAGACACACTAATGTGTCTTCAACTGATTTCTGCTACTATCTGCTCATGAAGATATACATCTAGACATTAATGGTTTGAATGCCATAGTAGCAACACTATATCAAACAGTGAATGTGGGGGGTGCTGTTGAGCAGCCCACCAGCAAGAAGCACATTGCAACAGCTCTGCATCTAAGTGGTAATTAAACTCAGACAACTAAAATATAAGGCAAGAAGCATCTTTTAATCCTCTAAATCTCAACAGCTGACAACAAAAGGAGTCAAATGATACCAGATACTGCTATGGATCACAATCAAAAAGCGAGTGGTAGCGGTTCTAAAACAACTCTGGCAGCAGATCTACTGACCCCTATCAAACCATTGATATTGACGGGCACGGAGCCCCCATGGAGAATGCTGCAAATTTCAATGCAGGCCATAGAACAGAAAGTGGAGCCAATTCTACAATGGTTTACAGAGCAAGATGTAAAACTAGAGGTGGCTAATCAAACTGCCACAGCAGCAGAGAAGACCACTACCCAAGTGATGGCTACTACCTCTAAACAGATGCAAGAAAATGCACAATTAAAATATCGACTTGAGGCCTTGGAGAACTCGAGCAGAGCCTCTCACGTAATAATCATAGGCATGCCAGAAGGAAGTGAAGAAGGGGAACTGTTATCTTTTCTGCAGAAATGGCTGGCTGAAGTGTTGGACTTGCCAAAAAACACAGCTAATCATTTTTGCAAAGTTTACCAAATAACCCCATGAGCAGCATGCCCACATGCTGAGACCATGAGAGTTATCCTCCTGATGACCATGAGTCCTTCTATCAAAGACTTACTCCTTCATGCAGCTAGATCAGTGGAAGGCCTAAGCTTTAATGGCTCTACAGTTCACTTGTTCCCTGATTTATCATACACAACCAGGATGAGAAGGAAGAAGTTTGACAAGGTCCGGGCATGACTTTGTGGTTTGGCGATAACGCATTCATTGCTAATGCCTGCCTGACTTCGTATCTACTATGGGGGACATATGTACCAATTTAATGACCCTGAGAAAGTCGGCAAAAAGGTGCAATCCATCAGTCAAGAGTTTCAAGTACCAGAGAGTCGGGACATGCCTGAATCAGATGAGGAGACCTGAACAGTTTAACCAATGCTGAGGGATAAGTAAAACATAAAATATAAAAGTCCCAATTTATTAGCTAAAAGTTATTTTTCGATTATATGGGTCAAGTGGACTCAGAGCAATGAGGGAAGTTGCAAGGACTGTAGAATACAGTTTAAAATTTTAAGTTTGAGCAATATTACAGTAGATGTATCTGTTGCTATTGTGGTATAAATGTTTGGAACACCTATTTTGATGTGGGGACAAATCAACTTTGCTGGTTGAGTACTACAAGATTGTTTGGACTTCTTAAGTTAAGGGATGGTTTCCCCAAAAGCCTTGGTGGACTGTAGCTTTAATGTACTACCACTTTATGGGACATTTTAACGTATTGTTCCCCCATCCTAAAATAGTTCTGTATAGGCTATCAATCCTAACTATACATTGGATGTATCTGTACTGCTTATATGATGTCTGACAGAAGAATGTACAATAGTATTGTTTTTTATGATAAAAGCAATAAATACAAAATATGATAAAAACAGTGAAGACACACAATTTTCTGTTTAAAATGACAAAGTTTTAACAACTGAGCTATTGAATAGTGTTACCATGTGAGTTATAAGGTCTGAGATTTCCACAGTGATGTTATATTCTACAATATAAGATGATTGAACAGTACTGCTGTGCAGAGAATATTATACTGATACAGGATAGTCTTATTTCGGGTTACATCAGGAGGCATTAACAGTCAACAAAAGGTGTAACACTAGTGCCACATATTAACATGTTATTACAGTGATGATTATCAACACACTATGATTGAGAAGATATACAAAATATTTAAGATATAAAAAATGTATACCGTTATACAGTAACAACTGATGGTCAATATCATTGCAGAAGATAAACTCCCTTGGATGCCAGCAGAACTTGCACACTTGTTGGCCCACGATGATGGATGTGTCTTGTAGTACATTTAGACAGTTGTATGTTATTTCTGTCACCTGCTACTGGTTGTCTGTGATTGGTCGTGTTGCCTTGGTCCTGCCTCCTACTTACATATGTGTGAGTATGTGTATGTGTGTGTATGTGTGTGTGCATTTGTGCATACATCTGTTTGTGTGTGTGTGTGTGTGTGTGTGTGTATGGAGATGAGGGAGTGGGGGAAGGCGGAGTTAGGATTTTCAACCCTAACACCAAATTTCCTTGCTTTTGTCACAGTGGAACAACCCTAACTGATGCATTAAATGGAGTTTTTTGCCATGAATATATATTGAATATATATAAATATATATATATATATATATATATATATATATATATATATATATATATATATATATATATATATATATATATATATATATATATATAATATATATATATATATATATATATATAGATATAGAATATAGATATAGATATATAGATATAGATATAGATATATATATATATAACACAAAAAACTTAATTAATGCATCAGTTAGGGTTATCCTACAGTGACAAAGTGAGGAAATTTGACATTAGGGCTCCCAACCCTTACACCCCCCTCCCACCTTGCCCCCACCAACAGGCATTGGGGTATGTATTGGGATTGTCAGCCCTAACTCACCCCATTCTCCTGCATTGCACCACCTCAGCTTGTTTGCACCTGGAATGGGTTGAGAGTTAGGGCCAATGACCCCAACACACACCCTGATGTCTGTTGGTGGGGGCAGGTTGGGGTGGGGGTGGAGTGCAAGGCTAGGAACCCTAACGCCAAATTTCCCCGCTTTTGTCATTGTAGAATAACCCTAACTGATGCATTAATTGTTGTTTGCATTTTATTGCCTTACTTGTAAGAAAGAATAAAAAGTAGAAAGCTGTGCAAGTTGGTGGGGGGCCCCACGCTCCCACCAACTAGTAAGTGTTGGGCCAAATTATACAGCTAATGACTAAAAAGTACATTGAAAAAAGCACTGCCAGCCACTAAACAAATGTTAATGTAGTAGAACAATCTCTCCTCAAAAAATAAATTGTCTGGCACGTAAAAATCTGCAATTCACATCCACAGGACATCCTGTCAACACTCTCCAAATTTCAAGTGAAAGGACCAAACTGTGTCCGAGATATAGCATGTCACAGTTTGAGATTTTCATTCATCACACTGGCACAGTCCCACATCTGATGACATTTAACACACACAATGACTGAAAACTATATCCATGACACTAAGGCTAGGTACCCTATCAGTTTCAAGGCACCACCACAAGCAAAATGCTGTCTGCAGAACATAAATTGTGCCACACCATATCTCTGGCAAAAAACTTGTTTTCTGACATGTAATGACTGTAATTTACATCCAAAGGATATGCCGTAAACACTCTCCAAATTTCAAGTAAAAAGACCAAACCATTTCCAAGATATTCAATGATAAACATTGGTAAAATTTCCCAATTTATTCCATTATAAAAAAATCTGTCCATCTTATCCTGCCGTCACGATCAAAGATGGTGATCAAAGAATCTTACTAGCAAAGAATTTGCAGGCTCATGAACAAGAATAAAAACGTTTGTAATTTTAAAAATTTAAAGAATTGCAGCAAATCACTACCATGGTTCGACAGAACGAAGCCCTTGAGCAAAACCCACCCTCATTTGACATCCTAGGGCACCTCTGGGCTGGGAAAATTGATTTTTTAATCTAGCAATCTCGTCCTACCCTCAAGATGCATGATCGCAATCAAAGAATCCTGCAATCAAAGAATTTGCAGGTTCGCAATCAAAGAATTTGCTCGCTCATGAACAAAGAGCGAGGGACGAGATGGCTGGATTTTAAAAATTACTTTTCTCAGCCACCTCACCCACACCCCCCACCCTTCCCCAGCTGGTGAATGGGACAGCCCACCTCTCACCTCCATGGCCAGCTGCCAACTGTCTGCATTATGAGCGCTAATGCAAAGAGATGCTCTGAAAATATTTCTGAGCTGGAGAAGAGTGGGGGATGCTGGGTGGGCTGGCATGGCTGGGTGGAGAGTGGAGGACCACCAGAGCACCAGGACATTTGAAATAATAATTTATTTTATTATAATGGAGGGAAGCCACTAGACTACCAGGGATATGTACAATCACAATGGAAATTGTTTCATACAGATGGGGGGAGCACTAGACTACCAGGGATATTAACAGTAAAAATTGTTTTATACAGCTCATTTAGACCACTAGACTACCAGAGATTAAACAAAATACACATTGGGGAAGCACTAGACTACCAGGACATTAGACATGATAATATTATTTATAATGATGGGGGGGGCACTAGACTACCAAGGATATTTAATACACTATTACTGTTATTCAGATGGGGCAGAATGAAGCCGCCTGAGCAAAACCCAGCCTCATTTATGTTTCTAAGGCAAATCTGGGCTAAGAAAAGTAATTTTAAAATCTGTCCATCTCATCCCTCGCTTGCGATGCATGATCGTGAGCAAAGAATCTCATGATCAAAGAATTTGCTGGCTTTTAATCAAAGAAATTTCATGCTCATGACCAAAGAAAAAAACATTTTGAAATGTGATTTTTTGACCGTTTGGAACCAACACCATGCCACAATAGATCGAAGCCCCCTGATCAAAACCCACCATCATTTGTGTCCCTACCCCATCCTTGAGCCAAGATATTTGTGAAAATAGGTTGTAATGCAAGATCGGGATCAAAGAACCTCGTGATTAAAGAATTTGCAGGCTTGTGATAAAAGATCATTAGCAAGCCGCAAATTAAGATTTTAAAAGCTCATAACTCTATTTTATGACTGATTTGGATGCAACCAATGGCATGGCTCATTAGATCAGAGCCCCCTGAGTAAAACCCATCCACATTTTACTTCAGGAGTGACCCCTGAGCTGAGATATTTCTGTTTTTCAGATTGGAAAAGTAAAAACAAAATGGCGGACCTCGCGATCAGAGAATTTAGAAAATTTTTTGGGACAGAGTTTCTTGAACCATGAGGCTACAAATTCTTTGATCGCCAGGTGGGACCAGATGGCCAGAAACCCATTCTTTGTTCGCAAAACATATATATAAATTTTCCCATTGACTTATAATGGGAACTTAAAAGTGGCATAACTTTCGAATGTCTTAGTATTTTTTCACCAAATGAAAAGTGGCATGTTCAGCCACCAAAGCTCTTTCCAACAAGCCAAGGGAGATGGCAGGAAACTACAGGCCTATCATCCTGCCATCAGAGGTGGGCAAGGTGATGGAGGGCATTGTCAAGGAGAGGATATGGGGGACCTGGAAAAGTCAGAGAGCCTGGATGATAGACAGCATGGATTCATCCTGGGGAAATCATGTCAGACAAACCTTATGGTGTTCTATGACTGGGTGACAAGTGTCTTGGGCCTGGGTAGAATGGTGGACGTCCTCTTTCTTGACTTCAGCAAGGTGTTTGATTCTGTTCCTCATGGGGTCCTGTTGGATAAGCTGGGAGAAATGGGGGGTGGGGTACCAGATGATCTGGTGGATAGGAAACTGGCTCCAGGACTTGGTTGGCAGGATAGTCTCATCCCCAAGGAGGATCATTAGAGGGGTTCCTCAGGTATCAGACCTTGGGCTCCTCCTGTTCTATGTCTACATCTCTGACATAAGGAAGGGTATCAGGTGTGAGATGAGTCTCTTTGCAGATGACTCAAACCTGGGGGCGGTGGTGGATGGGGAGAAGGGGATGGTGGCCCTACAGGGGGACCTGGAGGCTCTGGAAAGGTGGTCTAGAAAGTGGAAGCTGAGGTTCAATGCAGGGAAATACAAGGTACTGCACCTGGGAGGCAGAAACCCAGGCCAAGTGTACACCCGGGGGGGAATGCTACAAGCCTCAGTGGCTGACAGAGACCTGGGGATGGTGGTGGATGTCAAGATGAACAACTCTGAGACTTGTAGGAGGGCAGTGGCCAAGGCCAACAGGATGCTGGGATGCATCGCTAGGGGGGATCACCTTCACAAGGAGAGAAATGATACTCCCTCTGTATAACTGCTTGGTGAGGCCGCACCTGGAGTACTGCATGCAGTTTTGGAGGCCACACTTAAAGAGGGACATCAAACCCCTGGAGAGGGTCCAGAGGAGGGTAACCAAAATGATTTGGGGCTTGGGGGACAGGACCTATGGGGAGAGGCTCAACGAGTTTAATATGTACACATAGGAAGAGAGAAGGGACAGGGAGGACATGATAGAGGTCTTCAGGTACGTGAAGCGGGTAAATAGGGGAGGAGAAGTCAGGATGCTCTGAAGGAAGGAGGGTGGCAACTAAAGGTCATAGGTGGAAGCTGGAGGGGGTAAATTCAGGGAAGAAAGGATGAGGTGCTACTTCACTGAGAGGGTGGTGGAGTCATGGAATGTGCTGCCCAGGGGCTGGTGGAGGCAGAGACAGTGGAGGGGTTCCAGAGGGGGTGGGACAGGTACAGGGGAAGGGTTCTGGAAGCAAAGTCCCATGCAGTGAGAATATCCAGGACAGGAAAGGGAGACGCCAGAGAGGGTGAGGGGGGGCAGCAAGTTCAGCTCCCAGGGTGGGGGCTGAACAAACAAGCAGACATGAAAAACCATTAGGCCTATTCTGCTGGCATTTTAGTATGTTAGTATTTTAGTACTCAGACATTGGCTGGGGGAAGGTTGTTGTGTCTTTCCATAATAATAGCCCCTGCTGAGCTTAAAACACATTTTTCACTCACACCAGATGGGCACAGCTCAGATATTTTGAGGCTACTGCTGCAAATGATGGCCAGTCTTTCACTTATTCTGTCAGTAAAGAAGTGGCTCCTCATCAGCTAGATGTTCCTGATCAGCCATGTATAGCTCAGCTGCTCTGATCACTACCTTTTTCCCATCATCAGCAGCCCATGTGTCCTCCTCCTGTAACTCATTGTAAGACAACTGGCTGGCAACAGCACCACCCAAAATGGATTGGACCATGTGTGTGATTTATTGCCTGCAGAAGTGCTACTATAATATTTGTGCTCCAATCCAATTTCCTTTCCCAAGCCAGATACTCTTCCTGCATTCGTCTGAGTGCACATGCTGCCCCTTCAAAATATACATCCCTTGTGCCTTTTTTGTGTGAAGCTTTTGAAGATAAAGGACTTGGTTGTGTCCCCCATGAATGATTGAGGAACACCCACATTTATATTGGGGGTCCAGCATGTCTGCAGTGTTCAGTTCTTTTGATGTTAGCATACTGTATGAGTGTTTGTTTTGTGGTTTAGAACCTTCAGCAAGTGCTCAACCAATGAGTAAATTAATGCATCACCAGTCACCTTAATCTGCCCCTGCACATTCATATTTGCCTGCCTCAGCACACAGAGCAGGAGTATCGTCTGGCTTAGGGAGGCAGTGTCCCCACTCACTGCCTGTGTCACATAATCCAATATGTGCAAAATTATAATTAGGCAATTCAGAAACCTCCATCATTTGGTGGTTAACAACATGGAAGCTCCTGAACTATCCCTGTTTGTATGCAGCAGCATTTACTTGAACAAGACCTTATATTGTTTGAATATCCGCTCCAGCATATAAAATGCTGAGTTCCACTTTTTCTTACAACCTCATGCTTCATTCAGTTCAGAGGCAGGCCATTTTCCTATTTGCAGTACCCACAGTTGATGCCTGGCCTTCCTAGACCTTGCTAAATGCATACAGATTCACCTGCATGTGATCAGTAATTGTTTAATGTCTGCCTGTGACACAAACTCTGTAACCCACTAAGTTAATACAGTGTGTCAAACAAGGCACCCTGAAACAAAAATATTCTTAATGGTGCTAAAAACATTTGAGACTTTGTTGCTTTCAAAGAACCCTATCTTCAGCTAGAGTGGGTGCAGCAAGGTGTGTACTTCCTCTAAAAGAAAAGACAAACTGTTGCCTGCACAATATGATACAACCATGGTTTTCTTGGCAAGCCTGGCATGCTTATTTAGCATAGAAGCCTGTCTGCTGCTTTGGCCAGTGCTTGTGCCAGTTACACCCATGCAATTTGTTATGTTGCATTTGGTAAAAAAAAATCATGGCTCTCCCCTGGAAGTTCTACCCAGTGTGCGGTTACTCACATGTATGAGCTTACAGCCATTGGAATACTACACCACGTCAGTGATTATGTGGATATAGCAACTTGAGGAATGGTGCAACCCATGTTTTACTGCATTTTCAACAACATTTTTCAGCTCCAGAACTGCCCTCTGTGAAAAATAGAAGGAACCTGCCATTTTGGGCATCCTTTTGCGATAAGCCAGAAGAATTCCGAATTTTCAGTAAATGAGAATGGCAACAGATTAAAGGTATGGAGGGCACTGTTGCAGCTGTCACTTCTGTTGGATTGATTGCTCTGAGTAAGGTATAGTTAATATCCTTTTTGGCTAAAATATCCTCTTTTAAACTAACCTTCTCCCCTTCCCTTATAAGTACAGATTCTGTGGAACTACCTGTCACTCCACCTGCTGCTAGACATTAATGATGCAGCCTCTTACCCAGGTGCTTTATTTTTAAATGGGTGTGTTGCCCATCAGTGCCCAAACAGGATAATTTTTTGCACTGACTTATTTCACTTGGCATATCTGGCAAATTTCAAATGACTCATTGCTGGGATCAATTATAAAATGTCCTTAACATTGGGACATTTTATGGAATGGCACAAGAGAAGCTGATAACAATGATGTGGCAGGTGACGCCATGGGCATGGACTTTCAGTTAGTTTTTGGTTTTTTTTAACACCATCCACTGTCATTTCTTCAAAGTTCTCACTCCCAGGAAGGATAGACTACTAGGCGATCATCACTGCCTTTATCTTCAACTACTTCCTCCTCCTCCTCCTTCTCACTATCCTCCACTTCATCCACCCCCACCCCCATCTTGACAGTTTTCCATCAGTTCCTCAGCATCTTTTTTCCACAGGCTGCACTTCCTTAGGCTGCAGTTCCTCTTTACATAAGGATTCAACACCATCCCCTATATTCAATGGTTCCTCATACTCAGGTTTCTCACATGCCTTAGCAATCAGTAAATCAGTGCATTATGCAATTTCTTGGGTCTCAGTCTGTCTGTCCCCACTCTACCCACCCAAGTTCCGTATCAACAAGAAAGTTGGCCACATCATCTGATCTGATTATTTTACCACCATGGACTGTCTCTGCCTGCTACCTTCCTGTTGCTTGTCACTTTCCTGCTGCCGCCTTGCCACCTTGAGCCTTGCCCTTACTTCTGATGCATATTGTTTTGCTTGATAAGGAAATATTTACTTACACAGTGTTAAACACCTGCCTATTTCCAAAAGGATTAAACCTCTGTTTGGTATCATATTTGGGGGGGGGGGATCACACTGAGCAAAAGTTCCTTTTAACGTACCCACAAAGTGAGGAGAATTTAAGTGATTTGATCAGACTCACTCAATATTAAAGTAGTGGCTTTGGGATCTAAACCCTGGTTTTCAGAAAGATTAGCTCATTGTTCTAATATGAGCCACAACAAATAAATCTAGCTCCTGCTGCTGATGATGATGACGATGATGATGGTTCAAAAGATTTGAAGGTACATTCAACTGGCAAACATAATTAGAAAATGAATGCTGATTGTCAGGCTCCCACTGTAGTTTCTGTGCTGCAGAGTGAAATTAGACTACACAGCAACACAGAAAAAGCACACACTAAAACATCAACCAAAAATAGCAAAAAACTACAAAAAAACAATATTGTCAAATGAAACTTGATGATAAACTATATATGTTGTTGAAGAAAGAAAGCTTTTGTTTTTGAGGCTTTAACACCAAGAAGAAAACTCTCTCAGAACTCACAGACAGATCCTGTCTCCTCTCACACACTGCTAGGACTGCACAGTGTACAGCTCTCCCAGTCAGTTTCTATTGCAGAAACACAATGTGACCTTCCCACATGGTACTGTATGTAATCTGAGAACTTCACCCGGAGCAAACTTCACAAAGTGCCACACTTTGCAACTTCCCATAAGAATATACTCACTTCAAAGCTCAACTTTGCATCTTCAAAGAACTTTGCTAAGTTTTTAGACTTGGTGAAGTTTAGTCAAAGTAATTTTTTTAAAACTTCACATGCTTCTAGCTACCATATGGTTCTCTCTATCATCATTCAAGTGCCATGTTGGTGATTTCTCAAGCCCTGAGGGGGGAAATGTGCAACACTGAGTGTGGTCAGTTGCTGAATCAAGGAACTGTCTTCTCTTTTTACAAATGTAATGAAAACTTTGGGGGAGGTGGGGGGTGTTGGCTTCAAGAAGGTGGTGGCATAGGGGTATATAGGATGAAGGACTCAAGCAGGTTAGCAAGGGTGTGCGGTACCAACTATTCAGCTTTTTCAACTAAAGTGTGAGGAAGGGTTTGCTGAATGGATTTCAGGATATACTATGAAACTTCACTGTGAATAGTGTGGGGTGGAGAAGGTGGGTGCTAGAAGGGGGAAGACACTCAATTTTATGAAGGTGCAGTGGGTAGGATGGGACTGTCAGTGTCTGTGGGTGACATTGTTGGGCTCAGACTTTTTTAAAGAAATATGCATAATGGCACTTGCTAATGAAGTGACAATATACATATGAACATGCATACAAAGAAGCCAGCAGAAGAAGGCCCTTTGGTCTATCAAGTCTGCTCATTTTGTAGGGTCCACAGCTTTAGTTAATGTCCCTGCTCTCCCTCCACACACCTCCCATCCTCCTTTCCCATGATCATTAGCTTCCCCCTGTGCCTATCCCAGCCTCTGTTAAAGCTGCCCACTGTCTTCAATGAGATGACCTCTTCTGGCAGTGCATTCCAAGTGTCCTCCACCCTCTCTGTGAAGAAGTGTTTTCTGACCTCCCTCCTAAACCTCCCACCCTCCAGCTTAAGACTGTGCCCCCTCATGTTATGGTTGCCACTCATCTTAGAGACTCTCCTTATCAACCTTATTTATCCCTTTCAAGTACTTGAAGGCCCCAATCATGTCCCCCATTCTCTTTCTCTCTCCTGTCTTCCAGGGAGTACATGTTCAGTGCCCTCAAACTCTCCTCTTATGCCTTACCCTGCTGACCAGCTATCATCTTTGTATCCCTCATCTGGACCTTCTGCAGCAGGTTAATGTCCTTTTGAGATGAGGGTACCAGTACTGAACTAAATACTCTAGATGCAGCCTTATCAGTGACCTGTACAAGGGCAGTATAACCTCCTCTCTCCTACTACTGATCCCCCTAGATATTCAACCCATCATCTTGTTTGTCGGTGCTGCTGCTTTCTTGCACTGCATGGAGTGCTTCAGGTCACTGGTGATCATCACTCCCAGGTCCTTCTCCTCCTCTGATGCAGATACTCGGACTTCACACAGGTAGTACTTTTTCTTGGGATGCTTGGCTTCAATATGCATAACTTTGCATTTTTTGGTATTGAAGCCAATCTGCCAGATCCTGGACCACCTCCCAACTTTTCCAGATCTCCCCATATAGGTCCTTTATCCCTTCAGCTGTGTCCACTCTTCCACAGAGCTTAGCATCATCTGTGAATATGCACATTTTGCCATTATAGCCATCCCCAATGTCATTGATGAAGACATTGAACAACACCTGCCCCAGCACCGAGCCCTTTGGGACCTCACTAGTTACCTCTGTGTTGTCAGGTAACTCTCCCACCACAACCATCTTCTGGGTTCTGTCCCTCAGCCAGTTTTCCACCCATCTGGCCATCTTTTCCCCAATCTCAAGATCCACCAACTTCCTGTTTTACCTTTTGTGAAGCACAGAGTCAGAGGCCTTGCTGAAATCAAGATAGAGGATGTCTACCACTTGGCCCCTGTCTACTGTCTTAGTGACACAGTCAAAGAAGTCAATCAGATTTGTTTGACACAATCTCCCCCCCCCCACCCCCATGAACATGCTGTCTCATCCAGGAGACCATGCTTCTCTAGATTTTCCACCAATCATTCTTAGTATTGTCTCCATGAACTTGCCCACAATGGAGGTCAGACTGACTGGCCTGTAAATTCCCTGGGTCACCCTTGAAACTGCTTTTGTGGAGGGGCACTACATGTGCTATTCTCCAGTCCTGTGGTACCATGCTTGACTCTAGTGAACTATTACATAGGTCTACCAGTGGCCCTGCCAGCTCCTCAGTCAATTTCATTAGTACCTGTGGATGTACTCTGTCCAGGCCTGGTGATTTGTCCACCTTCAATGCCAGCAGCCCATCTCTCACTCCATCCTCCTCTATCACTACATCTGTTCCCTTCCCCCATGCTCCTCTTTTCCCTCCTGAAGGTACTGTTCCATCCTTCTTCCTGGTGAAAACAGAACAGAAGTATTCATTTAGTATCTCTGCTTTTTCACCATTATCCTCCACCCATTCCACCCCTTTCTTAAGCCTAACAATTCCTGTCTTCTTGTCCCTTTTCTAGCTTATATAGTGAAAGAAAGCCTTCTCCCCTTCTTAATTCCTTCAGCTATCTGCATCTCATTCTGTGCCTTTGCTCGTCGGACCTAGCTACTTGCATCACTAGCCAACCTTAGGTAATTTTCCCTATTCACCTCTCTCTCTTGGTCTTCCTGAATTTTCTATAGGCCAACCTTTTTTCTCTTACTGCCTTGGCAACCCCAGAACTGAACCAGCTGGGCACTTTGGCCCTTATGTTCTTCCCCCTGAGCCTAACGCACTCATCTGTGGCAACCAGTATTCCTTCCTTAATGATCGACCACATTTGGTCCACCCCCATATCTGCTCTGATGCCAGCCAAATGGCTCCATAGCTCTTTGCCCATTATCTTGAAGTCTTACCTCCTGAAATCTAAGATTGTGGTCTTAGTTGGGATGCTTTCCTGACCATATCCAACTGAAACAACACTGTGCAATGGTAACTTCTACCCAGTGGCTTCCTAACCATTATTTCCTGTACATACTCCCCAATTGTGAGCACCAGATCAAGAATTGCTTTGGCTCTTATTGGTTCAGTAAAACCCTGAGTCAGGAACCCACTCTGCAGTCCTTCCTGTATCACCTGACTCTTAGCATATGTTGTGGATGGTATGCTCCAGTCTGCCTTGGGCAGGTTGAAGTCCCACCACAATTATGACTTCTCCTTTCCCTGCAGCTTCCAATGTTTGTGAGATCAGTTCCCTGTCCCTCTCCTCATCTTGACTATGTGGTCTGTAAACCACCCCCAACCTCACCTTTCTCCCTCTATTGGACCTTAACTGAACCCATAATGCCTCTACCTCCTTCCTCATGTAAGTTATTCCCTCCCTGATATAAACTGCCACCCCTTCCCCCCCTCCCAACTACCTTGTCCCTCCTATGTAGTTTATATCCAGGGATCTTAAGGTACCAGTCATGGGGTGATGTTGCTCAAGTCTTGCTTACTGCAGCTATGTCAACATTCATCTCGGCTAATAGTTCCTGCATGTCATACATCTTGTTTCCAAGACTCTACATATTCAGAGACACCACTCTCCACCTAGAGTGTGACCTTCCTTCTCTTCCCTCTTTTCTTCTGTTCACATGTATCCCTTCTGTGTGCACCCCTCCACATACCCTTGTTATGTGGTCCTTATCCCTCCACCCTTTGCTAACTGTGTTTTTTTTCCCCTTCCACCTCATCCCTCCAGACCTCTTCCATCACTGTCGGGGGGGGTCACTGACCACCTCTTCTCAGAGTCTGTGGGCCTGCATGCCCACTGCCCCCCTCAGTAGTTTAAACCAAGTGTAGTGGTTATGCATTCCCCTAGTTTGTCCCGGAGTACCCTCAAACCCTCCCTACTGAGGTGATGCCTGTCTGGTGAAAAGGGTGCTTGACCAGGTCTCCTCCCAGTCCCCAATACAGATGAACCTCTCCTCCCTACACCATTTCCTCAACAAGTCATTGAAATACTCTGTTCTTCTTTTCCTAGCTATGCTGTCCCTTGGTACTTATATCACCTCTGAGAAGGCTAGCAAACCTCCATCCTCCCTGCAGATCCTCACTAACTCCCTGAACCTAATTTGCACTATCTCAGACTCCTCCACAGCAAGGTCATTGGTTCCCAAATTTATATCTAAATTAGGTTTTCCTCCAACCTCCCTTATTATTTCCCTTATTCTTGGGCCCACCTTACCCACTGTCATCTCTGGCATACAAACCACTATCCTTCTTGCATTTGAGTCCTCTTTCCTTCCCCAGTGAATACCCCTAATTATGGAGTCCCTTATGATTCCCACCCTTCCAGCCCCTGCATCCGTGCAACCCGGCCTTCCTTTCTTACCTTCGGTACTTGCTGCTTCCCCACCTAACTGCTCCCTCTGCACCCTGATGAACTTATCTACACATCCACAATTTGTCCCAATAAATGTTTTTCCATCTCCCAATCTGATCCTCACCTTCTGACTTCCTGTATCTGCTTTCAGTTTCCTTCCCCTCTTCCGATCCTATTCTCTCCATCCCCTCAACCTCCACTCTGTTTTGCCTGCATTTTTTCCCTGCCCTCCCTGATTATTTCCCTCCCCTTCCCCTGTAATTCTGCTCTCAACCCTGACTCAGTCTGATCTCCTACATCATCTCCTGCTGCCCTCACCCTCCTTCCAGACAGTGGTACAAAGCTATTCAATAAAGGCACCCCTTTAGAATTTCTGACCCCTGATGCTACTCTCACATTCTCACCCCTTCCCCTTACCACTCTTCCACCCTGGGTTCCCTAGTCCTCTAAGGAAGAGATACTTCTGTAACTGGGTGCTCCTCCCCATTCCCATCCCCTGCCTGATGGCATCACTCCCCTGGGCATCCCCCCATTTGCCTTTCCCTCCACTGCTCTGCTCTTCTGACTTCCCACACCATCCTCCTCAACTCTCATCGGAGCAGCCTTATTTCAGCCCATAGCTGCTGCAGGCTTTTACACACAGGACATCCCCCTTTACTTCACATCACCCCCAGAAAGAATGCTGCCACCTCACAGCTATTTTATTTGTTTATTTAGTGTTTGTTGACCGGGTAAGTGCACTAGACAAATCCTGCCTATTTTCAGGCACTACCTGGGGAAGGGGGATACAGATGAATGCCAACTGACCTTGAACCAGATTAAGCTGCTGGTGGTATTTTTTAGTGAATGAGGGAAATTTGTCCAGGACATTATTGCATTATTGCACTATTGCAGTTTACCACTATGCTTTGGCTAAGAAACTGCTTACTTTACCTGACAAAGTCAAGAAGAACTATGAATAGTGGCCTTTTCACCAGTGAAGTACCACTAAGTGTATACTTTGACCAGTAAAGTGGGCACTTTGCCAAATGGAGAAATACATGAGTGCAACTTCACTTGCAAAGTTTCCCTGCTTTGCACATCCCTGGTAACAACAAGTGATCACAGTGCCACACTTGGGACAAAGGGGGGGGGGTTCAAGAAAGAAGTAATGAAGAGTATTTCTGTATAAAATGAGTTTGGAATAAATGTAAAAATAAGCAAAAAATAATGTTGTATTCAATGCCAGTTCAATCCATTGTTTACAATGGGGTGAGATACTAACAACAACAAAAATGGAAACGGACCTGGGGGTAGTCATATCAGATGACCTAAAGGTGGGCAAGCAATGTGAGAGGGCAGCAAGGATTGCTGGGGAGATACTGGGATACATAGGGAGAGGCATCACCAGTAGAAAACAGGAAGTTATTAACCCTCTGTACAGACAGCTGGTAAGACCCCTTCTGGAGTACTGCATGCAGTTCTGGAGACCCAGTCTCCGTAAAGAAATAGACAGAATGGAAGCTGTCCAGAGGAGGGCAACTAAAATGGTGCAGGGTCTGCACTGGAAGACATATGAAGAGAGACTTAAGGAGCTTAACATGTATAGCCTCGAGGAAAGGAGGGAGAGTGGGGACATGATAGAAACTTTCAAGTACCTCAAGAGAATCAACAAAGTCCAAGAGGGTAGCATCTTTCAAAAAAAGAGGTGTACAAGAACATGGGGACACAATATGAAGATGGGGGTGGCTCAGAGGTAATGTAAGGAAGTATTTTTTCACAGAGAGGGTTGTGGATGCATGGAATGGCCTTCCGGAGGAGGTTGTGGAGTCAAAAACAGTGGTGGAATTATAGCATGCATGGGACAGTCATAAGGCAATTCTAGGGGGTGGGGGTGGGAAGAAGTAGGCTTCTGGTTAACTAGGATCTGCAGCTTATCCGTTAGGTAGGGAAATGGGCAGACTGGGTGGGTCAAGCGGTCCTTATCTGCTGTCAAATTCTATGTTTCTATGTTACACACCTAATGAAACTGGCATTATTGGTATTTAGGATCAAGTAGAACATAAGAACAAAAGAATTTTCAGGCAGATGGAGACCATTTGGTCCATCTAGTCTGCATGAGATGTCTACCTCCTCCTTATCTACTGCTTTTGCAGAGATGACCACAGTTACTCTCCCATGCCTGTTGAATTCGCTGACTGTCTAAGCTGCCACCACCTCTGATGGCTGGTTGTTCCATGACCCTCTCTGTCAAAAAGTACATTGCAACATTGGTTCTGAACTTTCCACCTTCCAGGGGTAAGTTGTGCCCCATTGTGTCTGCAGTCCTATTTTCATGGAAGAGGTTTTTGGTTTGTACTGGATTTATTGCTTTGACATACTTATACATTTCTATTATGTCCCTTCTATTTATTCTGAGCTTAAGGGAAAATACATTCAATTGGCCAAGCCTATTTTCGAAAGGTTCGTAGTGCAGACCCTGCTCCATCTTGGTGATGTTCCTCTGCATGGATTCCAGATGGTCTATGTCCTTTTTCTAGGTGAGGCCACCAGAACAGCATACAATACTCCAAGTATGGCCTCACCAAGGACCTATAACGTGGGATGATTACCTTGTGCTTTCTGCTAGTTATACCCCTACCTATGCATCCAAGGATGATGCTTGCCTTTAGTGCTGCTTTTTCTCATTGCTTTCCTACCTTTAAATCTTCAGATATGAGAACTGCTAGATCCTGTTCCAACTTTGTATGTTTCAGTTGCTGCCCTTCCAGGACTTATTTATTTCCTGTGTTCCTCTTACCTGAGTGCATTACCTTGCACTTTTTGGTGTTGAATCTCAGTTGCCAGTTCCTGGACCATTCCTCTAGCTTTCTGAGATCTTCCTCCATTCACAAGACACCTTCTTGTGTGTCCACCCTGTTGCAGAGCTTTGTATCATCTGTGAACAGATACACCTTTCCATTCAGTCCATCAACAATGCCGCTGATAAATATATTGAAAAGGATTGGACCAAGCACTGAACCCTGTGGAATGCCACTGGTCACTCTTCCCTCCTTTGACAGCATGCTATGTACCATAACTCTCAGCGTCCTATCCTGGAGCCAGCTTTTAATCCATTTGACCATTTTCTGACCCATGCCTGTTTAGCTTATTTGCTAGCCTTCTGTGTGGAACTGTAGCAAAGGCTTTGCTAAAGTCTAGATACACTATGTCCACAGTTGCACCTTGGTCCACTTCTCTCATAACCCTGTTGAAGAATTCTATCATATTCATTTGGCACGAGCATCCTGCAGTGAAGCCATGTTGCCTTGGGTCAAATTTTTCGCTTTCTTTCAGGTATTCTACTATCCTTCCTTTAAGCAATGTCTCCATTACTTTACCCACCACTGAGGTCAGGCTGACTGGGCGATAATTTTCCAGTACTCCCTTACTGCTACTCTTATGTAATGGCACTGCTGTGGCCTTTCTCCAGCCATGTGGCAGTGAATCATATTCCAATGACTTATTAAATAGCTCAGCTAGTGGGGTGGCAAGTTCCTCTTTGAGTTCCTTTAGAACTCTAGGGTGTATACCATCCCACATCTTACCTTGTCTACTCTCAATTTAGACAGTTCCTTGAGTACCCTCTGTTTTGTAAAGGGTTTGGTGTCAACTCCCATTGTGTAGTGATGTGTCTTGATTATTGTTGGACAAGTACCAATGTCTTTATGAGTGAAGACTGAGCAGAAGAATTCACTGAGGGCATTCACCTTGTCCTCATCATTCTCCACCAGCTGACCCTTCTTGGTTGCCAGCCAGGTTATTCTTCCCCTTACTCTATCTTTTTGCCACATACATATTTATAAAATGTTTTGTCCCCTCTCTTCATGCCCTGCACTATTAATTCCTCTGTCTGGGCATGATGGCTACCCTAATTGCTTTCCCTGCTTCCTTGAGTTTAGCTCTGTATTATTCAATATCCTTCTCCATCTTGGTCTCTTTGTATTTTCCAAAAGCTTTTTTCTTTCTCAAATTACAGTTGCCACATCTTTTGTATACCAGAGTTGGTTATTTGACTTTTTGGATTTGTTGAATAGTTTTGCAAATTGTGGGACATCTGCTTTTCTGAAATTAAGCACCCTAAGTTGGTTGTAACAAGGGTCCTCTGCTTTGTTAATCAAGAAACAGACTAGACTGTGATCATTGGTTCCCAGATTGATTCCCACATGAATGTCTGACACCTTGACACTGTTTATGAGTACCAGGTCAAGGATAGCTGATTCCCTAGTGGGTGAATCCACTAATTGCTTTAGTCCTGCACTCCCTCCCCCCCATAGTGCAAGGAAGAATTCTTTACTCCTGTCTGTGGAAGCAGTGAAGGTGGACCAGTCAACATCGAGTATATTGAAATTCCCAACTAGCACCAACTCTCCCTTATCAACCATGCTCTGTGTGATTTCCAGGAGTTCTTTATTCTTGTCAATCTCCTGGTTTTGGGGTCTGTAGGTGACTCCTATCAGGATAGGCCAAACAGAGCACTGAGAGCTTCACAATGATTAAACCTTGATAAATAAAACCAGTCAGATTGGATTAACTCTTGTCCTTTTTTGCCCATTATTTGCCCGCAACCATCTGAACATCTGTGTATCTATATAAGATGATTTTAAACTTTTCCTAAGAATTATTCCACAGTGTGAGAATTAAAAAAAATCACTGCTGACACAGGAGTACTGGAGGTAGTGATGACCTTTCATTCTAAATGTCCTATGAGGAACATAAAGACCACTGACATTCATATATTAAGACTAGGTACATTCAGATATGCATTATAATCACAGAACATATTGTGTTGCTCAGAAGGACTATAGTATAATCCAAAGTTTGTGGAATCAGATGGTGACTTGCCTTGCAGAAATAATTTTCTTTTGTATATTCATTTTGCAAGATATAGTACTGTAGCCACTGATGTACCGTATGCCTACTACAGAAGTAACTCTTCTGCAATGCTTACCAATAATTGCTACTTCATGACATTTCAGCATATGTGACATCTGGGACAAGTTGACTAGCTGTACTGTGCCTACATGCTAAAGCTTCACAGAACAACATGCTGTATCTTGATTCCATAGAGAATAGGCAAAACTGTGTCTATTGGTACTATTCTGTGAATACAGTTATAACCCTCCATGGGTTTCCCTGCTACATTTAAATAACCATCCTCTGGCAAATGTAGAGGAAACGGGCTTGAACAAGTCAGGAGTACAAATTGTGCTGGAACAAGGCAGATACAGTCACACTGGAAAAGAGATGGAAAACATTTCTATTTTTTTAACCATAGCACATGGTTCCAACAAGGGTAATGTTTATATTATTAATGGTAGTTCATTTTATTGTGCAAGTTATGCATTGAATGATGTCAAAGAGGTATGTTAGTTTTCTCATTTTGAAAACAGAAAATTGTACAATCCTGTGCTTCTGCAGTGTTTTCCTGATGTTGCTCCATGTGTAACTTATAACTCTCCTTCAGATATGTTTTTTTTTTAAATTTAAAGGGGACAGGACAGTTGTGCTAACTGGCACAGTTAGTAATGTTCCTAGTAAGAAAAATAAACAATTTGCCTCAAAATTACCCATATTTAATAACCATGGATGTGCAAAACTGTGTTTTCAATAGTTTTCTTTTTATAGACAACATTCTGTAGGGTTCTCTTCATGGAACCATTAATCTGAATTTTTTTTAACCATGTCACAGTTTGTGTACTGAATGTTAAACATGAGCTGTTATCTTATAAGAACCATGCTTAGAGTTCTTTGCTCAAACTGTGACATAGTTAAAACTCCAGCTCAGTGGTTCCATAAAAGGAACTGTAACAGATTGCTGCCCATGAAAACAAAGCAATTAAAAACACAGTTTTTCACATTATTTTTTAGTCAGGTACAGTTACAGACTGTATGGGTCACTTAGGCTTATGGATAATTTCTGTACGTGGGAACCTTATAAACAACTGCTGATTAGAAATAATTTCTGGTCCTCTTTAACTATATTTACATGCAAGGATGAAGTGTACAGCAATTCAATTAATACATTTATTGAGCACACGATTGTTTAACACTTATTGAAAATATATGCATGTACTGTAGATCCCTGAAAGTCTGATAACCAGTGAAAAACACTTTCAGACATTGTGATAGGCTTACTTTTAAATACTGGCAGTCCTGAAGTACGGCTGTCTATTTTTTATTTTCAATTTAAAACAAGGAATCAGTCATTTCATGAAATACTAAGACTAAATGAGATATCATGATAAGGCTCACTGTGCTTATCAGTGCTCAACTTTCCCAACTGTGTCACCATTTTGTGTCTCAAGGTTTCATTAAATGGCTATTCCTTTGATCTATTAGGTGTGATTTAGACTCATGATATCACTAGACTGCTAATACCTACAGGTTAGAACACAACCTTGTTTGAAAAAGCCTTTTGTGGGCTTTCCAACAGTGACTGACCTTGCACATGGAGATGTTGCAAAATTATATTTTGCCAGCGAATTTTCCACGAAATCTGCAATTTTGCCGCGTGAAATATTTCATAAAATTTGCCTCTTATGTGAAATATTTTGTGAGGTGACAAAAGTGACAACATTTTGCTGGCAAAAGGTGAATCTTGCTATTTTGTGGGTGAAATTTTGCCTTATGTAGGCAACATTTTGCATTCCTTGAGTGAAATTCTGAATTTCACTTCTGTGAAAAATTTTGTAAAATGGGTGAATTTTCCAAAATATTTTGTGTGATGAAATTTGTC
Organism: Neoceratodus forsteri; assembly: GCA_016271365.2. Classification (NCBI taxonomy): domain Eukaryota; kingdom Metazoa; phylum Chordata; order Ceratodontiformes; family Ceratodontidae; genus Neoceratodus; species Neoceratodus forsteri. The sequence continues at coordinate 1,176,025,279 of CM057458.1, forward strand.
AAACTTGCACATTTCTACTTGCACACTAACACTCCCCTTTAACTTTTTCGGGACATTTATTAAATTATAACAAGTAGAACACTGAAGACTGAAAATTATGTTGTAATGGGGCAATCACTTTTCTAGCTATGGTAATACATTTTAAATTGTATGTTAGAGATTATTTTGATATTTCTTTTACCCTAAACAGCCAGGTTAGGATACAACACCTCTTTGTTGGCAGTGTTCTGGGTCTACCTATTTCTGCAGTGTGTACTGTTTACTGTAGCACTGGAGGATTAATTGCCTCTCTCAAGATCACACAGTGATCAGTTAGTGTTAGAATCTGAACCAGCAATTTCCCGGCTTTCAAGCCACAAAAGTAAATTGCTGCACCAAGGACTGATATGTGCAGACAGCATATATTGTCAGCCCATTACACAACACTGCATCCTCAAGTCAGTATGTTTTTGTAAACTTCTTTAGCCAGTATGTTCAAAACATGCCATGACAAGAAAACTAAATGATCATTACAACATGAGACTTCAGATTTGTATATAAGAGCTATTAGACTGAGTTTGCTCTCAAAAGAAAATGTTCTACAGTTTGTGGGTGAATACAATGCATTTTAAATTGATATTGCTAAAAGCACAAATTAACCTCATAGAAAACTTCCAACACAGAATGGAAGAGAGACATTCCTGAAATCCAATGTTATGTCACCCCCTACCTACCCCTCTCTCCCCTCATCTCCACCTATCCGTCCCACCCTAATCTACTTCCAGCTACCTCAATCAATTTGACAAAGACACCTGCTAGCTGCTTCACCTCCCTCTTTTCCTTTATCCCTTCTCTCTTGTCCCCTTTCACTTAACCTTACTCCACTCTCTCATCTCCCTATCCTGCCTTTGCTGCTACTACCCATTGCATTGTAACCGTTCCCACCTACACTGTACCACATGCTATAAGAGTATCTTCCTGTAGATATGTAATCTGAATATTTGTGCACACTTGTCACCTTGATAATTGTTTATCCTTCAGCCTTGTACTGTAAACATATTTACGTTTGTACTATGTCTGTATTTGTATCTGATGTGGAACCTTTGTAAAAAAAAAAACACTGTTTCAAAGGTATTTGAATCATAGTAATACATAAAATAAATAAATGTATGATTTTTATTTACTTATTTTAATTAGGATAGACCCACTGTGATACATTTTTTTCAGGATTATTCCATTGTCATAAGAAAAATTTCTTCTCATGTTTTTGTTTTGCATCTTAGAATTTCATCTCTAGTCCCCTTTATCACATTCCTACTTCACTTTCTGATTTTTAATTGCTCCACAGTGTATATAAATACTGCTTATGTTGCTAATAACCTGAAGAAGGGGGACCTGTGTAGCCCTGAAAGCTTGTGTATAATTCCATCATTGTACAAGACACTTGTTGGTCCAATAAAAGGTATCAATCCTTCCATCTTCTTTTGTCATGAGCAGTAAGTTATAAACAATTGACACATTGTTTTAAATATGTATACACAACTACAAATTGTAATTTACATATGGCCTTTTAACTACAAAATCAGAATTTGCATACCAACTTCTGTGCATGCTTATTCCAAGTACTCATTCAATTATCCTATATTTTGCAGCTATCTGAGTCTACTGTACTTGTTTCTAGCCTTTCTAGTTGATAATTATTATTCATTTACTCTTATTTGTAATAGCTCTGACTCAGTCTTTAGTCAGTTAATGAAACAGAGAATTGTCTTCATTATATGTAAACTGTTTTTATTATTATTTTTTAAAGTGTTACTTATAACATTGACTAGTTTCTAAAGTAACATGGGAAAGGGAAAAAAGGAGCACCACTCATTCCCTATGATGTTACCATCTGATCAATATTTAAGGCAAAAAGGAAAAATAACAATGCACACATTTCAACTGATTATATAATGTATTGCTGCATAGTTTAGAGAACCAATAAGAATAATATGGTGTGATAGTAAAAACCTTAGACTTTTTTCAACAATTCATACACAGTTCTACATTTCTGGGACATTTATAGATTTATGTTTTTGTATCCTAGAATGATTTTCTGTAGAACGCTGAGGAAACAAAAACAAAATGTTATTTTCAAGGGTCATGTTACACAAAGGAAGCTGCAGAACAATGACCATTTTAAATGTGATGTCATTCAATGTATGTTCAAATCCCACACTAGTCCAACCCCCACAATGTATCCTCCCCCAGCCCACCCCTAGGTCAGACTCCTAACCTCCCACACTATATTATTGTTTTAACTGGTAGTGAATTTTTAGAAGTGGCTAATTCTGAAAATGTAAGTTTGTGATGATTGATTACTGTGAAAATGGTGAGGCGGTGGTGGGGTTGCACCACTTTAATGTCAGACAACATGAATACATTTAAAAATGCTGTCCATGCCTTGTCCTATTATTCTGGGAGTACATATTTAAGACTGTTCCCTTGTGTCAAGTTTTCTCCCCTTTTAAGTATCTGCTTTGACTCACAATATACTTCTGAAGAGAGCAAAGCTAGTAGTTGCTGCTTTTTCCATTTGTTTTGCCATGGTAACTTGCTTTGCCTGCTCTCCTGTCTTGAGCTATGTTTTGAGATTACAGGAACAGAATATTATGGATTCTCATCATTACACAAACACAGAAGCCAATCTTGTAAAAAGATGTATGCTGTTTCTTTAACCTCTGTTTCTTTAACCTCTAGCATACTGTCTGAGTGACACTAAAGACAAGTGAAGAACAATATCATTTGTTACTATTTTTTACCATGCTTTTTGTAAAAAAAATAAATATATTTTGTGCTATAGCTGGCAAACACATTATGAAACTTTAAGTCCTGAAAACAGCAACATTTCTGGTTTTAAATTTAGCACAGCAAATGTTTATGTTGATTGTGCACAGCGCAAGAAACATATTGCAGCAGCTTTCTCAGAAGCAGGCTGTGGAGGTGCGGCACTGCTGTGGCCAATGTCCCCACAGCCTGCAAAGCCTTGTCCTGCATCCTCCAATCCCCTTGCATGCTGCTGCTGACACAAGTTTGGAACCTTGGCACCAACTTGTGACAACTTCACCACTGCAATCAGGGGCCACCTCATCATTGCAGCATCAGCCATCCGCTGCAATGAGGGAGTGACCCGACATTGCAAGGTGGGATGTAAAAACCCTGATATTGTTTGTGAATATGGTGGCAGCTTGCCACCTTTTTCTCAAACAATATAACCCCCCACCATGTTTATTTGCCAGCGGGAGCCTCAATCCCCTTCGGCTTTGGTGGCCCCATGTTTCTGTTGCCGATGGGGGAGCCCACTCCCAGTCGGCATTCTGTAACACCCCCACTTGTATTCCTGCTGACGGGGTGCCCAATCCCAGTTGGCATAATGATTACCCTCCCTTTGTGTGCCGACGGGGGTGTCCATGTCCAATCCCCTGTTGGCTACTGCTGCCCCCCCAAAAAAGCTTCTGATGGCACACTGGGAGCCCACCCAAGCATGCCACATGCCCCTGTAAAGGGAAAAATGGTCCCACGATATGTTTTTTTTTTTGTCCTGCAAAAAAGGAAACGGTCCCTTGTAGTCTTCCTGGCCCCCACCTGCACACCGCACCCATCCACTGCGTAACCTCCCTCCCCACACCCCCCTCACCCAATACTTATCCCCTGAGCTTGGCACAATGATCTTCGGTGGACCGGGAACACATCTGCAGTCTTCAAAGCTGACCGCAAACTGAGAAAATGCCGGTAAGCTATATAATGTAATAAACAGGATGTTTTTAATTTTTATAGCATATCTCGAGCATTTTGGGGAATTTTTTCACCAAATTTTCATCATGGGATATTTGGGACCCTCCTCATGAATTCTTAAACTATCATGGTGTTAATTTACCCCCAAAGGTGATTTTGCGGTCACTGTGCAGAGTCACCTTTTGAGGACAATTAACGAAACAACAGTGCCAGTGTTCATGAGGTGGGCTCTTAAAAAGTCTATGTTGCAAATCTGGTGGAACAAAACCCAAAAAATGACTGTTTTAAGAGAGTGCGCTGTGCAGTTGCTACGCATGCTTGTAACTTCATGAATTTGCAATATTTTCATGCCAGATTTTCAGCATTGGCATTTTTTCACACCTCCCTGTGAACAGTACAGCTGTCATTGTTCACATCCTGGCAGAAATATGTTTTTGCACTTTGGCACAGAATAGCATGGCGCTGTGGGAAATCAGTGTTTGGGACAGATTAAGAAAATGACAGTGACACTGTTCATGAGTAGAGGTGCTGAAATGGCTATGTTGAAAATGTGGTAATGATACTCCATAAAATGACTGTGTTATGAGCGTATGTTTTTGCAGTTTGCATGCACGCTCATAACATCACGAATTTATAATATTTTCACTCCAGATTTTCAGCATTGCCATTTTCCCACACCTACTTTTGATCAGTGCAGCTGTCATTTTTCCCCCTCACACTTCTGGTGCAGAATAGAGCGGTCGCTGTGGGAAATCACTGTCCAGGAGAGATTAAGAAAATGACAGTGATATTGTTCATGATCAGAGGTCCTAAAATGCCTGTGTTGAACATTTGGTGATGATAGCCTATCAAATGACTCTGTTAGAAGTGTGCGTTGCACACTTTCCACACACCCTTGTAACTTCACAGATTTGTAATATTGTCATGCCAGATTTTCAACAGTGGCATTTTTTCACATCCTGACTGAAATGTGGTTTCACAGTTGTGGCACAGAATACCGTGATTGCCGTGGGAAATCAGTGTTCGGGACAGATTAAGAAAATGACAATGGCACTGTTCATGAGCAGAGGTCCTAAAAGCCCTATGTTGAAAATTTGGTGATGAAACTCCATAACATGACTGTGTTACAAAAGTGCATTGAACTGTTTCCATGCACCCTTGTAACTTTGCAAATTTGTAATATTCTCATGCCACATTTTCAACAGAGGCAGGTTTTCACACCTCCTTATGAACAGTACAGCTGTCATTTTTCACATCATGGCTAAAATATGTTTTTGCACTCCTGCCAAAGAATAGCATGGTCGCTGTTGAAAATCAATGTTTGGGACATATTAAGATCAAATGAGTGAGAGGGGGGAATGACCGAGCTCAACTGAGCTCTGTTGGGACTGCTGCAGATTTGCTTGTGGGTAGAAAAAGGACCCAATGCAAGAGCCCAGTACAAAAGGGCAGCCTGCAGCACTGGGAGAAACAGAATGAGAGAGCAAGTGAGGGAGGGGGAGTGAGCAAACTTACTGGAGTGCTGTCAGGACTGCTGCGGATTTATTTGTGGGCAGAAAAAAGGTGTTAAAGCAGGCAGGGGCCCAGTAGAAAAGGTCAGCCTGCAGCAATGGGAGAATCAGTATGAGTGACTGAGACAGGGGGACTGAGTGAGCTCAACAGAGCTCTATCAGGACTGCTATGGATTTCTTTGTGGACAGAAAAAGGCACCAATGCAGGCAGGAGCCCTGTACGAAAGGTCCACTTGCAGTGCCAGGACAAACAGAATGAGCACATGACAGAGGGAGACTGAGCAACCTCAACGGAGCTCTGTTGGGACAGCTGTTGATTTCTTTGTGGACAGATAAAGGTGCCAATACAGCCAGGAGCCCCATACACAAGCGCAGGCTGCAGCACCAGGAGAAACAGAATGAGTGAGTGACAGCATGGTAGTGAGCAAGCTCAACGGAGCTGTATTGTGACTGCTGCTGATTTCTTTGTCGGCAGAAAATGCGGCAACGCAGGCAGGAGCCCAGTGCAAAAGGCCAGCTTGCAGCGCTGGCAGAAACAGAATGAGTGAGTGAGAGAGGGGGAGTGAGAGAGCTCAATAGAGCTGTGTCAGGATTGCTTCAGATTTCTTTCCTACCAGAACAAGCTGCTAATGCAGGCAGGAGCCCACTACAAAAGGCTAGCCTGCAGTGGCAGGAGACACAGAATGAGCGAGTGAGAGAGGGGTAGTGAGTGAGCTCAACGGAGCTCTGTTGGGACTGCTGAAAATTTATTTGTGGGCAGAAAAATGCAGCAATGCATGCAGGGGCCCAGTTCAAAAGTGCAGCCTGCAATGGTGGGAAAACCAGAATGAGTGAGTGAGAGAGGAGGAGTAAGCAAGGTCAACAGAGCTCTATTGTAACTGCTGCAAATTTCTTTGTGGGCAGACAAAGACAGCAACGCAGGCAGGAGCCCAATACAAAAGGGAAGCCTGTAGCATGGGCAGAAACGAAATGAGTGAGTGAGAGAGGGGGAGTCAGCAGGCTCAACAGACCTGTGTCGGAACTGCTGCAGATTTCTTTGTGGGCAGAAAAAGCCACCAACAGAGGCAGGATCCCAGTACAAAAAGGCAGCCTGCAGCACCAGGAGAACCAGAATGAGCGAGTTAGAGAAGGGGAGAGAGCCACCTCAACGGAGCTCTGTCAGGACAGCTGCAAATTTCTTAGTGGGCAGAACAAGGTGCCAATGCAGGCAGGAGACCAGTACAAAAGAACAGCCTGCAGTACGGGGAGACACAGACTGAGCGAGTGACAGAGGGGCAGCGAGTGAGCTCAACACACCGACGCAATCAACATTAGGCATTGACAAATGTTCTCTTAATCTTGTTACAGTCTTCATCAGTGTCTCAAACATAGTTAAGTATAGTAGAAGACAGCTGTTTTTTAGCCTCTAAGACACATAAAGAATGGTATCATTTTACTGTTTTTACTAAACTTTTTGACATAGTTTCCATTCTCTGCTGTACATGTTTTAATATTTTGATCTGTGTGTTACTGCCCATGCCTCAAAAAGTGGTGTGTATTTGTGTGTTTGGGGGGGGGGGAGGCACAGGGTGAGTATCTGAATGTGGTACCAGGTTAATACAGAGCAGACAAAACCACAGATGGAGTGCCACACTGTAGGAAGTACAGATGGCACTACAGCGACTGGGGTTGCTTCAGCATTTGATAAGAACTGTTACACCTGTTGCTGTAGACTGCCATTAAGGAACATGAAGGATGCTGCCAGGGTGTTGTCTGGCCTAGGCACTTCCATGGTGGAGTGGCCAGAGCACCTGCCTCCAGTGGCATCACAGACCTGGAGCTGCAGTTCAGTTCTCCCTAGGTCCTACTGTAGTGTGACTTTTGTTTTTTTTTTAAAAAACTTTTCCCTGATCAGCCTTTTCCTTTTGCCACTAAGTCCATGACCCCACAGAATTGGTTACTATACGTCTGAGGGGTGTGGGTTGTGTGCTTGTTGTTTTGGTCAGGATTTTGTCCCAACGCTGTTAGAGTGCACACTGTTGGGTCTGCAGCATTGTGTGTGTGTGTGTGTGTGTGTGTGTGTGTGTGTGTGTGCATGGTTTTGTCCATGACATTATGACCCCATGCCACTAAAGTCTATGTTGCAAATCACATTTCGACATCCAGGCATATTCATTTTAAATTAGTGCAATGAAGTCTGGTGTACACTGATATATGCACAGTTTGTTGCTGTATGAGTCTATTTATGATGGGTGTGTAAGGATGCACACTGTACATCAGATTTGGTTGTTAGGAAACTTTAGTTTTGAATTATTACAAACTACTATTTTTTTATTTAATAGTCAGATAAAAATATAGCTGACTGCAACCTGATTGCAGCAGTGCAATGAAACATTTGTTTCCCCTAAAAAGTTAGTTTCAGCTATTATTAATATAAATATTAACATGCCTGTCAAATGTACTTGTCTAGGTACTGCCTATGCTGCACACAATGAATCATATATTAATTTTTTTTTGTCAGTCCAAACCCTTGCCAGGTCTACAATGATATTCTGTACAAAATGTGGCAGTTATAATTTTTCTTGAGGAAAGAACTAAATGAAAACATTTATCAGAATACTTATTTTTTTATGGAATTAGAAGTTGTACCACCAAATTAAATCAGAAAATGATTGGAATCTTTCATAGTTGAAAAAAAAAGGTAAGACTCTTTTTTTTTTTTTTTTGCCCAGTTTCATTGCACTACTGCTTTAACCTAGATTTACTACTGCTCAATGCAAATATGGGTTACAGTAATACGAAAATGCAAAACAGAGGCATTGGAAATGTAGGCATGTGACTGCATCAGTTTCTGTGAATGACTAGAAAGGAAAGAAATTAGCATGACTGTGCACAGCAAATGCAGCTGAAAAGGGGTGCCACAGGAGCCAGTGCTGGGGCTGGTCCTCTTTAATGTTTTTATAAGTGACATTGCAGAGGGACTGGAAGGAAATGTATGCCTCTTTGTAGATGACACAAATATCTGCAACAGGTTGACAGTTCGGGGGGTAGAGAAAATGAGAAGAGACTTAGGCAAGTTGGAGGAGTGGTCAAGACTGTGACATCTCCAATTCAATCCAGAGAAGTGCAAAATCATGCATCTGGGTAACTGAATCCCAGGGGAAGAATACACAGTGGGGGGTAGCAACAACCAGGCTGAAATGTGATCTGAAAGTGGTCATAACAGATAACCTAAAGGTAGCCAAACAATGTGAGAAGGCAGTGAGGAAAACCAGTGGGATGCTGGGATGCATAGGAAGAGGTATCACCAGTTGAAAACAGGAGGTTGTGATGCCACTGTACAGACAGCTGGTGAGACCTCATCTGCAGTACTATGTGCAGTTCTGGAGACCACATCTCCAGAAGGACATAGATAGGGTATGAGCAGTCCAGAGGAGGGCAACAAAAATGTTGCATGGACTGCATCAGAAACCATACGAGAAGAGATTGAGGTCTCTTAATATGTATACACTGGAGGAATGGAGCGAGAGAGGGGGGATATAATAGAAAACACCTCAAGGGGATTAACACAGTTCAGGAGGGCAACATCTTTCAGAAAATTAGATGTGCAAGAACAAGGGGTCACAACTTGAGGCTAGATGGGAGAGACTCAGTGACAATTTGAGGAAGTATTTTTACACAGAAAGGGTAGTGGATGCATGGAACAGCATCCCTGATGGTGTTGTAGGGCCAAAAACAAGAGTTGAATTTAAGAATGCTTGGGACAGACAAAAGACAACCCCAGTGGTAGGAAGGAGAAGTTAAACTACAGATTATGTAGGATCTGGACTTTATACAATAGTTAGGGAAATGGGCAGACTAGGTAAGCTGAGTGGTCCTCATCTGCCATCAAATTCTATGATTCTATGGGTAATAACAATGCACAAAGATATTCATTTTGTATTATTGTGTATTATTGTGAGCCCTCTTGCAAGCTGATAAAATAATCTCAAAGTAATTATTGAGTTTAATTAAAAAAAATGTTTTATGGAGGCAAAGGTGCTAACTCCATGAGTGCTGTGTTATGTCCCATCTAGAAGGAATGCAAGAGTGAATACATAGAGTAAATAATAAAATAAATATTTTAATTAAAACCAAATGGCACTTCATATTATATAATTAAAGCCAAACACACATGTAAGAATAAGTAAACCCACATTATACAACAAATGCATGGGTGTGTGTTTGGGAAATGTGGGGTTTGGGGTGAAGTAAGCTGTCCCTTAGCAGCAGCCATGGCAGCATTTCAGAAAGATACATAGAAAAGGCCCATTGAATTATTATGCTAGCATTAGGTATCTACTTGTGTATGAATGTAAAACACAAGCAAAACAACGTTGATTTAAAATCAAGACAGACTCACATTAAAACATATACCTATGTATGGCTTTAATTAGTAACCAATTACAGATGGCAAACTGAAATAAAAAAAAAATAAAAAATGTGACATAATGAGACCTTCAGACATACAGCAACAGATACAAAATGTAAAAGGACATATCTTAGTAATGTTTGTAGCCGGACTTCAGAAGAGCTACACTGTCAGACTGCAGGGTGCTTCGTTTGTGAACCATTGCCAGACAGAATAAACAAATGGAGATGTAATTTGATGATTGTGCATCCTGTCTGGTGAGAGCATGAACTAAAGGAATGCTGTGAGTAGTTGTGCAGTAAACAGTTGGCATAAAATCACACAATAAATAATTATAGGACCCACATTTTTGATGAAAACATGTATAGCTTGATCATGACAACATTTGACAACAGTACTGTAACAATAAATTCATTCCTATCTCCTTTAAATGGAAAGCAACTTTCTATATTGGAATATGGCTGCTGCCATGAGACACAGAGATGATGCATTGGATACTTATTTTGTCAGAATGGCTTGTAAGCTGAACAACCAGACATATTTATTTGCTGTATACAAAATTATTTCATAATCTTTATCATAAGCAGCAGGTGAAGCAACTTGTGTTTTGGGAGTTAGCCATAGAATAAGGGCACATAAATTGTGTGTTTTTTATCTGTATAGTACTAATAATGCAGTATATAAAAAAACACCTAGCAACCTCATACATTCATTTTCATTAATTAGTTGCATGTTTATGATTATTAAAAAGTCACAAGTATAATTGGGGGGAGGAACTGGAGGTAACAGAACAGGAAACAGATCTGGGGATCACCATTTCAGACAACCTGAATGTCTGGAGTCAGTGTGACACAGCAGCAGGAAAGGCATTCAGATTGCTGGCATGCATAGGGAGGGGATTCACAAGCAGGAGAAGGGAGGTGATCCTGCCTCTATTCAAAACCATGGTCAGACCACACATGAAATATGGGGTCCAGATCTGGAGGCCATGCCTGCAAGGGGACAAGGACAGGATGGAAAGGGTCCAGAGAAAAGCAACCAAAATGGTGAGGGGCTGCAGGGGGTATCATATGAGGAGACACTGGGAGAGCTGAGTCTGTACACACTGGAGGAGAGTAGGGAGAGGGAGGATATGGTAGAGACATTCAAGAATCTAAAGGGCATAAACTGGGTGAGGATTCACAGCATCTTCGAAATGAGAAAGAACAATTCCACTAGAGGACATACATACAAACTAGAGGGGGCAGATTCAGAGGGGACATCAGGGGTAGGTTATTTACCAAGAGGATGATATGACCATGGAGCAGACTGCCAGAATCGGTGGTGGGGGTGGATATAGTTGACAACTTCAGAAAAGCCTGGTATATGTACATGGGTCTAACTGGCAGGGGGCAGACTGGTAATGGTGGGAGGAGGTGTTCTGGGGGGGTTACAGGAAGACTGAATGGGCCTTGGGTCCTTTTCTGATGACAGATTTCTATGATTATATGATAATTCAAAATTCATCTTAAGATCTCTGTGATTTGTTACTATAATGTGTACTGCTCAATTTATTTTCCTATATAATTCTGTATATGTATAGTATATGTCCCTCTCTGGGACACATCTGGAAACAAGCTGTCATCAGCTCAGTATGTCTTTCTTGGTTATAGTTTTACAATAAATAAATAAAATACTGTATACATCACACAGTATGTCTTAATTTAGTCTATCCCACTCTTAACCAGGGAGTTTCTGAAGAAAAAAATGAAGCAGTAATAATATTAAATGTGAATTTTCATTTACAGGGAGGAAAGAGGACAAGAGGTGAAAAGGTGTCAATATATAGAAATGTAATGCACTTACAGAAATTATTCATTCAGGATCAGTGTAAATAAAAAACAAGCATTGGTACTGACAGAAGTATATATGGGTAATATAGTACAATTGTATACCGTAACTATGGTATGGGATTGAGGACAGAAATGTTAAATCTTTTATTGTGAATGGTGCTATTACATCTCCCTTCTGCATGCCTGCTTCCCATCTTTGACCACATTGACATCAACTCTTTCTTCTATGCTGTTTCCTCTGCTTGGGTAAGTTGTCTTTTCAAATGTTGTTGACCGAGAAAAGCACATTGAGACAAGGCTTGTTTCCTGGTACAACCTGGGGACAAGATGATAAAAAAAATGACAAAAGGAAATACGTAATTAAAATACAAGTCAAGAAGTAGCAGTACAGGTGGTGAAGGGTACTAGACCAATATGACACTGTAATGCACAAACATTCAATTAGCACGAAAGACATACTAGTAAAATTATGAGTCAGAACAAGTAAATCCAAGACTCTTTTTATTTAACTAGGGTTAACTGGAGCGCTTACTGTTGCAAGGGTCACAAGATTAAAAGGAGTAGACTAGATGGGATGGAGGGACAGGACAGAGGAGGAGGAGGAGGAACAAGTGCAAAGTGGGGCTTGAAGGAGGTGAAGAAGTCTTTTAAAGGAAAGGAATGAGGAAGAGTTACAGAAGTGGTGGGAGAGTTTATTCCAAAGGAGAGGGAGGCAGTAGGAGAAGGCAAACTGGCCAGTGGTAGAGTGGGGATGAGGGATGGAGAAGGAGCTGGGAACCCAGGAATGTAGAGAGTAATGAGGAGAAGTAATATGGTTGAGGCAAGAGGGGAGGTAAGGAGGGAGCAGCCCAAACCAGAATTTGGCAATGAAGGAAAACAAGTGGATGTGCCTCCTGTGGGAAAGGAGTGAGATGGAAAAAGCAGAATAAAGGGAGCAGTAATAAGTACAGGGAGGAGAGTCAGTGGTGAATCTGCAGAAATAATTTTATATAGTATCGAGTTTAGAGAGGGAGGTAGATGGAGCAGTGCCATAGATGATGTCAGCGTAGACTAGGACTGGGAGAATCATTTTAGAGATGTGTGGGATAAATAATAGAAAATAAAACTCTGTTCTAAGACACTCCTGTTGAAAACAAGCCATCTAAAGTCTTGATCCAGGGTCCTGGAATAATGCAAATTAAAAAAATCTAAACTGTATCAAAATTATGCATCTCATCATGTGCTCTTTTATTTGTCTGCCACTAAGTATGTTACCAGTGTTTCAAGAATCTCAAATTGGTCTTTTTATCAGGGTTCATGATTATATGGATTAACAAAACTCTACTACTACTATTCTTAATCAGAAATTACTATTTAAGATTTTCACATTTTAAAATTAAACTTTTTCATATGTTGTTGGAGTGCGCTGACTCCAAAATACCTTCAAAGTGACTCCAAATGAATATGTTTCACTATAATAGCCTTATGTTGCAAATGCTTCAGTTGTGCTGATTCTGTATAGATTTCTCCAGTGTGCCACTGTTATGTTGATACCATAGAAGCTGTCAATAAGGAATGCTTTTTGACAGGTTCCATGGATTATAACTTTGAGCATGAAGCATTGTATTCCTGTCAGCCAGTTTTATCTACAACTCTTTTGTGAATATACCCATTTTCTTTCTGTACCGATATGTCTACGTATGTCATCTTATCATTATTAAAATCCATTGTAAATGATAGTAATTCCATGAAGATTCAGGTATTGCAAGAAATCTTGTAGAAACTCAGTTGATCCCTCCCATATCAGTACAACACTATCTATAAAGCACCATTGATATTTCTTCATCTGCCATGAGCACACTACCTAGACGTCCTACAAAAGAGGAAGAGATTGAGTTGCATGGCTCTTTTGGAAATGGTGGTAAAACAGCTTCTAGAAAACCAGCGGTGAGTGTACTTTGCTCTAAGTAAATACTCCTTATTACCCTTTAAAAATTACTAATCTGAAGGCAGTTTAAATTTAAAAAGGAATAATACTGGGGTTTTAAATTCATTCCTGATTTTGAAATAGAAACTTAGCAGTTGTGTGAGATGCAAACTTTCTCAGCTAAGTTCTGAGACTAAAATTATACTTTTTTTTTTAAACACCAGGAACTAGCAACAAAAGCTATTCACTCCAAGAGAAATGCAGAGGCCCAGATATTCAAAAGGGTTGCGCCATGTGCAATAGCATTGCTCCAGTGCAAGTCCGAAAATGCACCATTCTGCGATATTCAGTGAGAGGCAGATGAGCCCCCCCAAATCACACTGCGCAAGAGCGCAATGATAACGAATGCATTTGCAACTGAAGGGGGAGGAACCATGCATAAATGGCGAAGTGCGATATTCAACAACATGAGCCATGTGCAATTGGGGAGCAAGCAGAAGTTGCGTGATTGCAGAAATGAGCCAAAATAAAAAGGAACGAGAGAGATGCAAGAATGCTACAGGGGAAGGCACATGTTCCTGAACTATAGCCAGCCACACAGGCAACACAGACACACAGGGCAGGACAGAGAAAGTGACCCTGGAACCCACAGGCACAGTGAAGTTGTGGGGAGCCACAGCCACAGCCACAGCCACAGCCACAGCCACAGCCACAGTGCAGAAGGGGAAAGTGCCACATAGCACTGAGGCCACCAGAGGAAGGTGTTCCCGGTGCAGGGGAAGTAGCAGCCAGAACAGTGGGGGAACACAGAAACAGCTGCTGGAGGGGGGTACACAAGCCAGAGACATGGCCAGTGCCACCATCTAGATGGAGGCAGTTATGAGGTGGGTGAGAAGGCAGACAGCAGTGGGGTGTGGAAGGGCCCGTTGGCAGTATGCCCCCAACAGGCAGTACCGAGCCCACATCAGCTTCGAGCTGTACATGGATATCGAGATTGTGGGCTGGTGCCGCCTGAACTGGGCAATTCTGAGGTGGCTCTGTGAGCTGTGCAGTGATGTGATGCAGGCACACACATGACGGAGCCATGCTCTGTCAGTGGAGACAAAGTGACAACTTGCATGTGTCTGCTCACCACAGGTACCTTCCAGAGACTAACAGGGGACACCACAGGCATAACCCAGTAGGCCACGTCACACCACCTCACCCAATTCCTCAGCGCACTGCTGCCACATGCTGTGGAGTACATTCATTTCCCCAGCACTCTGGCAGAGTGCACAGCAAACATACAGGAGTTCCACAGGGTAGCACGTATGCCTGGCAACCTAGGGGCAATAGACTGCACCCATGTGGCCATCCAGAGACCACCCGGGTCTCAAGGGCCATATATATCAATCAGAAAGGCTATGCAAGCATCAACTGCCAGGTGGTGTGCGATGCCAGGGGGCCCATAATCAATGTCTGTGCCACGCACCATGGGGGAGCACATGATGCCTTCATCTGGCACCAGTCAGTACTGTGCCACAGATTCGAGAGTGGGAACATCCCCACTGACCACTTAGTGGGTGAGTATGCAAACCATGTAGAAAAACATAGAGTTTGGGAGGGGCATAGTCAGAGGTGACATGGATATTGGCCTAGATAGCCCAAGGCAGGGCGACGCTGATCACCAAACTAACCTCCACCTTCTACACACAGGTGACAGTGGATACCCACTCCGTCGCTGGCTGCTCACACCATACCGGTGGCCCGCGACCCCATCGCAGCAATGCTACAATGAGGCACATGCCACCACATGCAATATCATCGAGCGGGTGTTCGGGATGCTGAAGGCACATTTCTGTTGCCTGGACATGTCTGGCAGTGCCTTACAGTACAGTCCCTCTAAGGCCTGTGGGCAATTCATGGCCTGTTGCATCCTGCACAACATGGCCAACAATTGTGGGATAGCTGTACAGGTCGAAGAGGGGGACAGTGATGAGGCCGATGAGGACACTGGTGAAGATGGTGATGGGCAGCCCCCCTTGGGCGATGGGACCCCCGACTGATCCGGCTGGCACAGCTGCGCTGAAACACCATCACAAAGGAGTACTTCAGCCAACCCAGGTAAATCATGGGGCCATGTGCAACCACCAGAGGCAAAGGCACAACCCACAAACATGCATGGACAAACACCAGGGGTGCATGCTGTCAAGGGAAGTGGCCGAGCATGGAACCACACACACTGCCAGGGATGGGCAAGGTCTAACATGGCACGTGGTCATACACGCACGCGCACACACACACACACACACCTCACAAGACATGCACAAAGGGTAGGGGGCATGCTGACTCAGACCGCCACCACTAGCCACACACACATCCACAGACCACCATGCCCACTGCCTGTCATTGTGTGTGTGTCAGAAGCTGGGCACCATTGCACAGTGGTGGACAGCGCAACACAGGCATCATCATGCACATGCCACAGTGGACAGCAGCCGGGAGGGTGTGCAGATAGAATGTGTGTGTGCGTGCATGCAGGGCCATGTACCCCACCCGTGCATTGCACGCTGAACAACACAATGCACACAGGGCAACATCAGACAGTAGCCATGCTGGGGGACAGGTCAGTCACATGCCACAGTGCCATGGCTGCCACAGATGCATGGGTGGCCCCGTCAAGATCCTCCAGCAGTGACAGGCTGACAAATGGCCTCATGGGGTGTCACCAACGGTCCCCCAGGGGTTCCACTGCGTGAACGTGACCCGGCTCACACAAGGGTCTGCAGCACACTAAACATGCCTGCACCAGGCATGCTCGGGATGCCTACAGCTGAACCCGATGTTGACAAGGAGGGTGTCGCACGACACCGGGAACAGGGGGTGAACATTGCACTGCACGGTGTCTGCGACGCATGGACAAATAACTGTGTGCCCATTGTGGCCATGACTGCTGTGAATGCCTTTGTCTGCCTGTCAATGTCAGTGGTCACATCCTCCCACAACTGGTCCATCCCTGCCAGGAGCAAAGCGGCATTTCTGCTGCACCACTCCTCAGCCTGGCACAGAGCCACACTGAGTGCATCCACTGCCATCACAAGCTGCATCTGCTGATTGACTGATGTTTCGAGTATGCGGGTGTGCTCATCTAAGAGGTCATCTGCCTGATCGGCATGCTGTCTCTCATGGTGTTCACAGCCCTGATGGTCATCACCGCTTGAGGGTGGGCGCTGCACACCAGGGACAGGCCTGGGCATGTCCACAGGTGGTGCACTGATGCCACCCCCTGACACTGTACCTCCTTGGCCATTGGCCGACTGCTGATACTGCCCCTCTGGCTGTCACTCTCCAGGGCTCAATGGTACTGCCGCAGTGGCTGCAACAGCCCCACTGTCCTGGAAACACACCAGTGCTGCCCCACTGGTGCAGACAGGCACAGGCTGGGACTGTGATGTCACGCAGGCCTCCATGGCGGCACCACCCACAGCCATGCCCATGATGTCACTGCTGTGTGGCCATCCTGTGGTCCACACGTCTCACTGCCCATGATGTTAGCTCCATCATCATCGGTGAGGGATCCAGCACCAGCCCGAGTCTCAGCATGCTGGCATCCATGGACACTAGCATACTGGGACACGAGCAGGGCCTCCTCTGCACCTGCTTCACCAACATCAGTCAGGACATCCAGGTGGGTCCACTGTCGCCCTGACCCCTGTATGCCTGTGGAGATGGATGGGCCCTCCTCCATCTCCATGCTACTGCCCTCAGTGGAGAAGCCCACCACCACTGACCCATGTAGACACTCAGGAGCTGTAAGGGAAAAACCATAGCATTAATGTATGTGACCTACCCTGTCCCCCCTATTGACTGACCAGGACCTACCATGCAGTGACGGGCTACCACCTGTCTGGAATCCACCACCCAAAACACCCTCGATGGTGCAACGCTGCATGCTGCCAGCAACCCGCTCTTCTTGTGGGGGTCAGGCATTGCACCTCCAGCTGTCCTCCAACGGTTGCAGACCATGCTTCCCTGATGGCAGCCACCTTCTCCTTAATTCTCCATCTGTCTGTGCCCATCTTCTTTTTGTACTCCTGCACAGAGTGCTGGTGGCTGCCATGCAGGTTGACAGCATGGGGCACCTCTTCCCATGCAGCAGCATGGGCCTGTGGTGTTCCCTGGCATCTGCTCTGCAGCGGCATCTGGTCGAGGTAGGCCTCAAACAGGGTATCTGGTTCTGCCTTTGTGAAGTTCGGCCTCCTCTTCCTCCCACATCTCTGTTCCTCTTCCTCCATCTCACGATCGGTCATGATTCCTCCTGTGAGAATGACAGGTGTTACCTATGACTGTGCAGTCCCATGCATGTCCCAAACACCACAGTCCACACTCCCAGACAGCAGGCAACTCACTGCAACAGACTGCAGTAACGGACTATGGCCAGAGCAGCCCAATGTCGCATTTTTATAGATCAACGCATGCAAATGAGGTGAGGCACATTTTTAAGTGGATACAAATGCAGTGACTGTGCCATTGAATGACTGATTAGTTGATTTGCATATGCTTGCTGAATATCGTGCTGTTGTGCTTTGTGCAATTGTTATGAACATGCTGAGCCAAGGGCGCAGTTCTGTGACACGTGCAATAGACACCTAACTGCACATGCCCGGGTTGATGACACAGGTGTCTGCCATGCTGCTGACATGTTGTGTGCAGGAGGCAATGCAGGGCACAGTCACCATTGTGCCAGTGGTGCTTCTGCACTGTTCACATATATGGTGCTATGGAACTGGGGTGTCATAAGCACTCTGGGGCAACAGTGCCGTAGGCCACTACAGAAGGTGGCACACAGGCACCCAATCGCACTACATGCATTGGGTTCCAATCACACTGTGGCTGTCCATGCGCCAGAGACCCTTGACCCTGTGCCCGACCTTTGCCCCCTAGGTGCCATGCATCAGGCATCGGTGCACCACTATCGCTCTGTTCGGTGACAGCATGATAGGGAATGGCAGCGCTGTACCACGCAGCATCTGCATGTGGCAGGACCGTGCTGCCGAGCACCATTTTGACTCCACCACTTTGCTGAGATGGAGCAGAGGAGGGCATTGATGTGAAGTCAGGTGGAGCTTGCCAACCTGGTGGCAATTGTAGAGACCCATGCTGGGGCTCTATATGGTGATGCACCTCTGGACAGGGCCAGGAGTGGAGTGTGGCAGGAGGTGGCTGATTCTCTTGAGGAGGCCACTGGTATGGGGCACACGGCAGAGCAGTGTCATCAACATTATGGGGACCTCAGTCGCAGGGACCCAGACCTGCTTACCCACCTGTGGGCACATGCCAGGAGGGGCACGGTGCCACAGCCAGGTAGGTGCCCCATCCATACACTATTATCATCCATACAGGTATCATGGTTGCATGTGTCCAGCATATGGGGGGGCCATCCAGTGTTGGCCGTGGTTGTGGTATTGGGGTGGGGGTGGATGGGTATAGCTGTGTGGTATTGCACACATATGGGGCCGGGGGGACTTTGCTACTGCCTTACACTGATGTTCCTCTTTCCATGTTTGCACCTTAGGGCCAGAAGAATGCAGGCGGGTGAGGGAGAGGAGGCGCCGCCTGGAGGAGCAGCAGGACAGGAGGGCTGAAGGTCTGCAGTGGCATGTGAACCAGCCTGATGATGGTGAGTGTCTTACATCCATGATTACTATTGCATGCTATATAACTGGGCAGGCAGTGGGGCATGGCCACCATCCATTGACACCACTGCCATGCATGCAACTTGTTACAGTCAGCACTGCCCAGTAGCACTGCATGTCTGGGAGTGCATCAATGGTGGTCCATGCATGCACCGAGCATATGGCTGTGCCACTGCCTTCATACTGCATAGCCAAGTCACTGTATGGCCATGGTGGTGCTGTGCAGGACATGGGCGGTGGGTGTGTGCAGTGGTCCACTTGGCTGTGGCTGCCTGGGTAGGCAGGTCTTGTGGACACAGTCACTGTGGGTGGCCACACACCTTCTCAGGGGCATGGCACATGGCTGTTTGCCATGCACAATTGGTGGGCTGCAGGGGCCTGGACAGTCACACTTATTGACTCTGCTCCCTTGTCCTAGGTGGACGGTGACTCCAGGTGCTGGAACGAGGTGTGCAGGAGCTGTTCCAGGTGATGAGGGTGACCTTGGAGCTATTGCAGAGGATGGATTGCCATGGGGTGAGGAGGAGGAGGAGATGACATAGGCGCTATGTGGAGGAGGAGGACAGGGGCATACGATGAGCACTCCATGCCCCTAATAACACCTTCCCCCCCGGACCCACCCTCACACCCCTTCTTCCCTCTCCCATATGTT